>CM077675.1:89449330-90649330 GCA_039707655.1 Elymus sibiricus
TGATGTGGCTTTGAATGGTGCATTTTGAACACACAAAAATTCTGGAGTGAAAATGATTTAAAAAATGAAATCCCTTTGTAATAGATGAGTTTTCGTCCGAAACCCTGATACTTCGAAAGAGATTGTCCAGTTTTTACACGAAGTGCATCCAGTTTTTCCCGTAACCCTCTCAACTTTTTAGCACATGCTATGTGGGTGAAAATATGACACCATCCCAAGTGTCAACCTTTTCAGAGTTCATTTGTAGTGCTTGTCAATGTTAGGGTCATTTAGCTCAAAATAAATCATTAAATGCATGAAAAATAGCAAATGAAGTCAGAAAAGGGTTGAAAATTGATGATGTGGCTTTGAATGGTGCATTTTGAACACACAAAAATTCTAGAGCTAAAATAAGTTAAAAAATGGAACCCCTTTGTAATAGATGAGTTTTCGTCCGAAACCCTGATACTTCGAAAGAGATTGTCCAGTTTCTACACGAAGTGCGTCCAGTTTTTTCCTTAACCCTCTCAACTTTTTAGCACATGCTATGTGGGTGAAATTATGACACCATCCCAAGTGTCAACCTTTTCAGAGTTCATTTGTAGTGCTTGTCAATGTTAGGGTCATTTAGCTCAAAATAAATCATTAAATGCATGAAAATAGCAAATGAAGTCAGAAAAAGGTTGAAAATTGATGATGTGGCTTTGAATGGTGCATTTTGAACACAGAAAAATTTTGGAGTGAAAATGATTTAAAAAATGAAATCCCTTTGTAGTAGATGAGTTTTCGTGTGAAACCGTGATACTTCGAAAGAGATTGTCCAGTTTGTACACGAAGTGCATCCAGTTTTTCCCGTAACCCTCTCAACTTTTTAGCACATGCTATGTGGGTGAAAATATGACACCATCCCAAGTGTCAACCTTTACAGAGTTCATTTGTAGTGCTTGTCAATATTAGGGTCATTTAGCTCAAAATAAATCATTAAATGCATGAAAAATAGCAAATGAAGTCAGAAAAGGGTTGAAAATTGATGAGGTGGCTTGTAATGGTGCATTTTGAACACACAAAAATTCTAGAGTTAAAATAAGTTAAAAAACGAAATCCCTTTGTAATAGATGAGTTTTCGTCCGAAACCCTGATACTTCGAAAGAGCTTGTCCAGTTTCTACACGAAGTGCATCTAGTTTTTCCCTTAACCCTCTCAACTTTTTAGCACATGCTATGTGGGTTAAAATATGACACCATGCCAAGTTTCAACCTTTTTAGAGTTCATTTGTAGTGCTTGTCAATTTCAGGGTCATTTAGCTCAAAATAAATCATTAAATGCATAAATAAATCATTAAATGCATGAAAAATAGCAAATGAAGTCATAAAAGGGTTGAAAATTGAACATATTGCTTTTAATGGTGCATTTTGAACACACAAAAATTCTGGAGTTAAAATAAGTTAAAAAATGGAATCCCTTTGTAATAGATGAGTTTTCGTCCGAAACCCTGATACTTCGAAAGAGATTGTCCAGTTTCTACACGAAGTGCCTCCAGTTTTTCCCGTAACCCTCTCAAATTTTTAGCACATGCTATGTCGGTGAAAATATGACAGCACGCCAAGTTTCATCATTTTCAGAGTTCATTTGTAGTACTTGTCAATTTTAGGGCCATTTAGCTCAAAATAAATCATTAAATGCATGAAAAATTGCAAATGAAGTCACAAAAGGGTTGAAAGTTGATGATGTGGCTTTGAATGGTGCATTTTGAACACAGAAATTTTTTGGAGTTAAAATAAGTTAGAAAAAATGAAATCCCTTTGTAGTAGATGAGTTTTCGTCTGAAATTGTGATACGTCGAAAGAGATTGTCCAGTTTGTACAAGAAGTGCATCCAGTTTTTCCCGTAACCCTCTCAACTTTTTAGCACATGCTATTTGGGTGAAAATATGACACCATGCCAAGTTTCAACCTTTTCAGAGTTCATTTGTAGTGCTTGTCAATTTCAGGGTCATTTAGCTCAAAATAAATCATTAAATGCATAAAAAAAAAGCAAATGAAGTCACAAAAGGGTTGAAAATTGATGATGTGGCTTTGAATGGTGCATTTTGAACACAGAAAAATTCTGGAGTTAAAATAAGTTTAAAAAAATGAAATCCCTTTGTAATAGATGAGTTTTCGTCCGAAACCCTGATACTTCGAAAGAGATTGTCCAGTTTCTACATGAAGTGCATCCAGTTTTTCCCGTAACCCTCTCAACTTCTTAGCACATGCTATGTGGGTGAAAATATGACACCATCCCAAGTGTCAACCTTTTCAGAGTTCATTTGTAGTGCTTGTCAATGTTAGGGTCATTTAGCTCAAAATAAATAATTAAATGCATGAAAAATAGCAAATGAAGTCAGAAAAGGGTTGAAAATTGATGAGGTGGCTTGTAATGGTGCATTTTGAACACACAAAAATTCTAGAGTTAAAATAAGTGAAAAAACGAAATCCCTTTGTAATAGATGAGTTTTCGTCCGAAACCCTGATACTTCGAAAGAGCTTGTCCAGTTTCTACACGAAGTGCATCCAGTTTTTCCCTTAACCCTCTCAACTTTTTAGCACATGCTATGTGGGTGAAAATATGACACCATGCCAAGTTTCAACCTTTTTAGAGTTCTTTGTAGTGCTTGTCAATTTCAGGGTGATTTAGCTCAAAATAAATCATTAAATGCATAAATAAATCATTAAATGCATGAAAAATAGCAAATGAAGTCAGAAAAGGGATGAAAATTGAACATATGGCTTTTAATGGTGCAGTTTGAACACACAAAAATTCTGGAGTTAAAATAAGTTAAAAAATGGAATCCCTTTGTAATAGATGAGTTTTCGTCCGAAACCATGATACTTCGAAAAAGATTGTGCAGTTTCTACACGAAGTGCCTCCAGTTTTTCCCGTAACCCTCTCAAATTTTTAGCACATGCTATGTCGGTGAAAATATGACACCATGCCAAGTTTCAACATTTTCAGAGATCATTTGTAGTACTTGTCAATTTTAGGGCCATTTAGCTCATAATAAATCATTAAATGCATGAAAAATAGCAAATGAAGTCACAAAAGGGTTGAAAGTTGATGATGTGGCTTTGAATGGTGCATTTTGAACACAGAAATTTTTTGGAGTTAAAATAAGTTAGAAAAAATGAAATCCCTTTGTAGTAGATGAGTTTTCGTCTGAAACTGTGATACGTCGAAAGAGATTGTCCAGTTTGTACAAGAAGTGCATCCAGTTTTTCCCGTAACCCTCTCAACTTTTTAGCACATGCTATTTGGGTGAAAATATGACACCATGCCAAGTTTCAACCTTTTCAGAGTTCATTTGTAGTGCTTGTCAATTTCAGGGTCATTTAGCTCAAAATAAATCATTAAATGCATGAAAAATAAAAAATGAAGTCACAAAAGGGTTGAAAATTGATGATGTGGCTTTGAATGGTGCTTTTTGAACACAGAAAAATTCTGGAGTTAAAATAAGTTTAAAAAAATGAAATCCCTTTGTAATAGATGAGTTTTCGTCCGAAACCCTGATACTTCGAAAGAGATTGTCCAGTTTCTACATGAAGTGCATCCAGTTTTTCCCGTAACCCTCTCAACTTTTTAGCACATGCTATGTGGGTGAAAATATGACGCCATCCCAATTGTCAACCTTTTCAGAGTTCATTTGTAGTGCTTGTCAATGTTAGGGTCATTTAGCTCAAAATAAATCATTAAATGCATGAAAAATAGCAAATGAAGTCAGAAAAGGGTTGAAAATTGATGATGTGGCTTTGAATGGTGCATTTTGAACACACAAAAATTCTGGAGTTAAAATAAGTTAAAAAATGGAACCCCTTTGTAATAGATGAGTTTTCGTCCGAAACCCTGATACTTCGAAAGAGATTGTCCAGTTTCTACACGAAGTGCATCCAGTTTTTCCCGTAACGCTCTCAACTTTTTAGCACATGCTATGTCGGTGAAAATATGACACCATGCCAAGTTTCAACCTTTTCAGAGTTCATTTGTAGTGCTTGTCAATTTCAGGGCCATTTAGCTCAAAATAAATCATTAAATGCATGAAAAATAGCAAATGAAGTCACAAAAGGGTTGAAAGTTGATGATGTGGCTTTGAATGGTGCATTTTGAACACAGAAAATTTTTGGAGTTAAAATAAGTTAGAAAAAATGAAATCCCTTTGTAGTAGATGAGTTTTTGTTCGAAACCCTGATACGTCGAAAGAGATTGTCCAGTTTGTACAAGAAGTGCATCCAGTTTTTCCCGTAACCCTCTCAACTTTTTAGCACATGCTATTTGGGTGAAAATATGACACCATGCCAAGTTTCAACCTTTTCAGAGTTCATTTGTAGTGCTTGTCAATTTCAGGGTCATTTAGCTAAAAATAAATCATTAAATGCATGAAAAATAGCAAATGAGGTCAGAAAAGGGTTGAAAATTGATGATGTGGCTTTGAATGGTGCATTTTGAACACACAAAAATTCTGGAGTTAAAATAAGTTAAAAAAAATGAAATCCCTTTGTAATAGATGAGTTTTCGTCCGAAACCTTGATACTTCGAAAGAAATTGTCCAGTTTCTACATGAAGTGCATCCAGTTTTTCCCGTAGCCCTCTCAACTTTTTAGCACATGCTATTTGGGTGAAAATATGACACCATGCCAATTTCAACCTTTTCAGAGTTCATTTGTAGTGCTTGTCAATTTCAGGGTCATTTAGCTAAAAATAAATCATTAAATTAATGAAAAATAGCAAATGAAGTCACAAAAGGGTTGAAAATTGATGATGTGGCTTTGAATGGTGCATTTTGAACACACAAAAATTCTGGAGTGAAAATAAGTTTAAAGAAATGAAATCCCTTTGTAATAGATGAGTTTTCGTCCGAAACCCTGATACTTCGAAAGAAATTGTCTAGTTTCTACATGAAGTGCATCCAGTTTTTCCCGTAAACCTCTCAACTTTTTAGCACATGCTATGTGGGTGAAAATATGACACCATGCCAAGTGTCAACCTTTTCAGAGTTCATTTTTAGTGCTTGTCAATGTTAGGGTCATTTAGCTCAAAATAAATCGTTAAATGCATGAAAAATAGCAAATGAAGTCAGAAAAGGGTTGAAAATTGATGATGTGGCTTTGAAGGGTGCATTTTGAACACACAAAAATTCTGGAGTTAAAATAAGTTAAAAAAATGAAATCCCTTTGTAATAGATGAGTTTTCGTCCGAAACCCTGATACTTCGAAAGAGATTGTCCAGTTTCTACACGAAGTGCATCCAGTTTTTCCCGTAACCCTCTCAACTTTTTAGCACATGCTATGTGGGTGAAATTATGACACCATGCCAAGTTTGAACCTTTTCAGAGTTCATTTGTAGTGCTTGTCTATTTCAGGGTCATTTAGCTCAAAATAAATCATTAAATGCTTGAAAAATAGCAAATGAAGTCACAAAAGGGTTGAAAATTGATGATGTGGCTTTGAATGGTGCATTTTGAACACACAAAAATTCTGGAGTGAAAATGATTTAAAAAATGAAATCCCTTTGTAGTAGATGAGTTTTCATCTGAAACCGTGATACTTCGAAAGAGATTGTCCAGTTTTTACACGAAGTGCATCCAGTTTTTCCCGTAACCCTCTCAACTTTTTAGCACATGCTATGTGGGTGAAAATATGACACCATCCCAAGTGTCAACCTTTTCAGAGTTCATTTGTAGTGCTTGTCAATGTTAGGGTCATTTAGCTCAAAATAAATCATTAAATGCATGAAAAATAGCAAATGAAGTCACAAAAGGGTTGACAATTGATGATGTGGCTTTGAATGGTGCATTTTGAACACACAAAAATTCTGGAGTGAAAATGATTTAATAAATGAAATCCCTTTGTAGTAGATGAGTTTTCGTGTGAAACTGTGATACTTCGAAAGAGATTGTCTAGTTTGTACACGAAGTGCATCCAGTTTTTCCCGTAACCCTCTCAACTTTTTAGCACATGCTATGTGGGTGAAAATATGACACCATCCCAAGTGTCAACCTTTTCAGAGTTCATTTGTAGTGCTTGTCAATGTTTGGGTCATTTAGCTCAAAATAAATCATTAAATGCCTGAAAAATAGCAAATGAAGTCAGAAAAGGGTTGAAAATTGATGATGTGGCTTTGAATGGTGCATTTTGAACACAGAAAAATTCTGGAGTGAAAATGATTTAAAAAATGAAATCCCTTTGTAGTAGATGAGTTTTCGTGTGAAACCGTGATACTTCGAAAGAGATTGTCCAGTTTGTACATGAAGTGCTTCCAGTTTTTCCCGTAACCCTCTCAACTTTTTAGCACATGCTATGTGGGTGAAAATATGACACCATGCCAAGTGTCAACCTTTTCAGAGTTCATTTGTAGTGCTTGTCAATGTTAGGGTCATTTAGCTCAAAATAAATCATTAAATGCATGAAAAATAGCAAATGAAGTCAGAAAAGGGTTGAAAATTGATGATGTGGCTTTGAATGGTGCATTTTGAACACACAAAAATTCTGGAGTTAAAATAAGTTAAAAAAATGAAATCCCTTTGTAATAGATGAGTTTTCGTCCGAAACCCTGATACTTCGAAAGAGATTGTCCAGTTTCTACAGGAAGTGCATCCAGTTTTTCCCGTAACCCTCTCAACTTTTTAGCACATGCTATGTGGGTGAAATTATGACACCATGCCAAGTTTAAACCTTTTCAGAGTTCATTTGTAGTGCTTGTCTATTTCAGGGTCATTTAGCTCAAAATAAATCATTAAATGCTTGAAAAATAGCAAATGAAGTCACAAAAGGGTTGAAAATTGATGATGTGGCTTTGAATGGTGCATTTTGAACACACAAAAATTCTGGAGTGAAAATGATTGAAAAAATGAAATCCCTTTGTAGTAGATGAGTTTTCGTGTGAAACCGTGATACTTCGAAAGAGATTGTCCAGTTTGTACATGAAGTGCTTCCAGTTTTTCCCGTAACCCTCTCAACTTTTTAGCACATGCTATGTGGGTGAAAATATGACACCATGCCAAGTGTCAACCTTTTCAGAGTTCATTTGTAGTGCTTGACAATGTTAGGGTCATTTAGCTCAAAATAAATCATTAAATGCATGAAAAATAGCAAATGAAGTTAGAAAAGGGTTGAAAATTTATGATGTGGCTTTGAATGGTGCATTTTGAACACACAAAAATTCTGGAGAGAAAATAAGTTTAAAAAAATGAAACCCCTTTGTAATAGATGAGTTTTCGTCTGAAACCGTGATACTTCGAAAGAGATTGTCCAGTTTTTACACGAAGTGCATCCAGTTTTTCCCGTAACCCTCTCAACTTTTTAGCACATGCTATGTGGGTGAAAATATGACACCATCCCAAGTGTCAACCTTTTCAGAGTTCATTTGTAGTGCTTGTCAATGTTAGGGTCATTTAGCTCAAAATAAATCATTAAATGCATGAAAAATAGCAAATGAAGTAAGAAAAGGGTTGAAAATTGATGATGTGGCTTTGAATGGTGCATTTTGAACACACAAAAATTCTAGAGTTAAAATAAGTTAAAAAAATGAAATCCCTTTGTAATAGATGAGTTTTCGTCCGAAACCGTGATACTTCGAAAGAGATTGTCCAGTTTCTACAGGAAGTGCATCCAGTTTGTCCCGTAACCCTCTCAACTTTTTAGCACATGCTATGTGGGTGAAAATATGACACCATGCCAAGTGTCAACCTTTTCATAGTTCATTTGTAGTGCTTGTCAATGTTAGGGTCATTTAGCTCAAAATAAATCATTAAATGCATGAAAAATAGCAAATGAAGTCAGAAAAGGGTTGAAAATTGATGATGTGGCTTTTAATGGTGCATTTTGAACACACAAAAATTCTAGAGTTAAAATAAGTTAAAAAAACGAAATCCCTTTGTAATAGATGAGTTTTCGTCCGAAACCCTGATACTTCGAAAGAGATTGTCCAGTTTCTACACGAAGTGCATCCAGTTTTTCCCGTAACCCTCTCAACTTTTTAGCACATGCTATGTGGGTGAAATTATGACACCATGCCAAGTTTCAACCTTTTCAGAGTTCATTTGTAGTGCTTGTCAATTTCAGGGCCATTTAGCTCAAAATAAATCATTAAATGCATGAAAAATAGCAAATGAAGTCACAAAAGGGTTGAAAGTTGATGATGTGGCTTTGAATGGTGCATTTTGAACACAGAAAATTTTTGGAGTTAAAATAAGTTAGAAAAAATGAAATCCCTTTGTAGTAGATGAGTTTTTGTTCGAAACCCTGATACGTCGAAAGAGATTGTCCAGTTTGTAAAAGAAGTGCATCCAGTTTTTCCCGTAACCCTCTCAACTTTTTAGCACATGCTATGTGGGTGAAATTATGACACCATGCCAAGTTTAAACCTTTTCAGAGTTCATTTGTAGTGCTTGTCTATTTCAGGGTCATTTAGCTCAAAATAAATCATTAAATGCTTGAAAAATAGCAAATGAAGTCACAAAAGGGTTGAAAATTGATGATGTGGCTTTGAATGGTGCATTTTGAACACACAAAAATTCTGGAGTGAAAATGATTGAAAAAATGAAATCCCTTTGTAGTAGATGAGTTTTCGTGTGAAACCATGATACTTCGAAAGAGATTGTCCAGTTTGTACATGAAGTGCTTCCAGTTTTTCCCGTAACCCTCTCAACTTTTTAGCACATGCTATGTGGGTGAAATTATGACACCATGCCAAGTTTCAACCTTTTCAGAGTTCATTTGTAGTGCTTGTCAATTTCAGGGTCATTTAGCTCAAAATAAATCATTAAATGCATGAAAAATAAAAAATGAAGTCACAAAAGGGTTGAAAATTGATGATGTGGCTTTGAATGGTGCTTTTTGAACACAGAAAAATTCTGGAGTTAAAATAAGTTTAAAAAAATGAAATCCCTTTGTAATAGATGAGTTTTCGTCCGAAACCCTGATACTTCGAAAGAGATTGTCCAGTTTCTACATGAAGTGCATCCAGTTTTTCCCGTAACCCTCTCAACTTTTTAGCACATGCTATGTGGGTGAAAATATGACGCCATCCCAATTGTCAACCTTTTCAGAGTTCATTTGTAGTGCTTGTCAATGTTAGGGTCATTTAGCTCAAAATAAATCATTAAATGCATGAAAAATAGCAAATGAAGTCAGAAAAGGGTTGAAAATTGATGATGTGGCTTTGAATGGTGCATTTTGAACACACAAAAATTCTGGAGTTAAAATAAGTTAAAAAATGGAACCCCTTTGTAATAGATGAGTTTTCGTCCGAAACCCTGATACTTCGAAAGAGATTGTCCAGTTTCTACACGAAGTGCATCCAGTTTTTCCCGTAACGCTCTCAACTTTTTAGCACATGCTATGTCGGTGAAAATATGACACCATGCCAAGTTTCAACCTTTTCAGAGTTCATTTGTAGTGCTTGTCTATTTCAGGGTCATTTAGCTCCAAATAAATCATTAAATGCATGAAAAATAGCAAATGAAGTCACAAAAGGGTTGACAATTGATGATGTGGCTTTGAATGGTGCATTTTGAACACACAAAAATTCTGGAGTGAAAATGATTTAAATAATGAAATCCCTTTGTAGTAGATGAGTTTTCGTCTGAAACTGTGATACTTCGAAAGAGATTGTCTAGTTTGTACACGAAGTGCATCCAGTTTTTCCCGTAACCCTCTCAACTTTTTAGCACATGCTATGTGGGTGAAAATATGACACCATCCCAAGTGTCAACCTTTTCAGAGTTCATTTGTAGTGCTTGTCAATGTTAGGGTCATTTAGCTCAAAATAAATCATTAAATGCCTGAAAAATAGCAAATGAAGTCAGAAAAGGGTTGAAAATTGATGATGTGGCTTTGAATGGTGCATTTTGAACACAGAAAAATTCTGGAGTGAAAGTGATTTAAAAAATGAAATCCCTTTGTAGTAGATGAGTTTTCGTGTGAAACCGTGATACTTCGAAAGAGATTGTCCAGTTTGTACATGAAGTGCTTCCAGTTTTTCCCGTAACCCTCTCAACTTTTTAGCACATGCTATGTGGGTGAAAATATGACACCATGCCAAGTGTCAACCTTTTCAGAGTTCATTTGTAGTGCTTGTCAATGTTAGGGTCATTTAGCTCAAAATAAATCATTAAATGCATGAAAAATAGCAAATGAAGTCAGAAAAGGGTTGAAAATTGATGATGTGGCTTTGAATCTTGCATTTTGAACACACAAAAATTCTGGAGTTAAAATAAGTTAAAAAAATGAAATCCCTTTGTAATAGATGAGTTTTCGTCCGAAACCCTGATACTTCGAAAGAGATTGTCCAGTTTCTACAGGAAGTGCATCCAGTTTTTCCCGTAACCCTCTCAACTTTTTAGCACATGCTATGTGGGTGAAATTATGACACCATGCCAAGTTTAAACCTTTTCAGAGTTCATTTGTAGTGCTTGTCTATTTCAGGGTCATTTAGCTCAAAATAAATCATTAAATGCTTGAAAAATAGCAAATGAAGTCACAAAAGGGTTGAAAATTGATGATGTGGCTTTGAATGGTGCATTTTGAACACACAAAAATTCTGGAGTGAAAATGATTGAAAAAATGAAATCCCTTTGTAGTAGATGAGTTTTCGTGTGAAACCGTGATACTTCGAAAGAGATTGTCCAGTTTGTACATGAAGTGCTTCCAGTTTTTCCCGTAACCCTCTCAACTTTTTAGCACATGCTATGTGGGTGAAAATATGACACCATGCCAAGTGTCAACCTTTTCAGAGTTCATTTGTAGTGCTTGACAATGTTAGGGTCATTTAGCTCAAAATAAATCATTAAATGCATGAAAAATAGCAAATGAAGTTAGAAAAGGGTTGAAAATTAATGATGTGGCTTTGAATGGTGCATTTTGAACACACAAAAATTCTGGAGAGAAAATAAGTTTAAAAAAATGAAATCCCTTTGTAATAGATGAGTTTTCGTCTGAAACCGTGATACTTCGAAAGAGATTGTCCAGTTTTTACACGAAGTGCATCCAGTTTTTCCCGTAACCCTCTCAACTTTTTAGCACATGCTATGTGGGTGAAAATATGACACCATCCCAAGTGTCAACCTTTTCAGAGTTCATTTGTAGTGCTTGTCAATGTTAGGGTCATTTAGCTCAAAATAAATCATTAAATGCATGAAAAATAGCAAATGAAGTCAGAAAAGGGTTGAAAATTGATGATGTGGCTTTTAATGGTGCATTTTGAACACACAAAAATTATAGAGTTAAAATAAGTTAAAAAAACGAAATCCCTTTGTAATAGATGAGTTTTCGTCCGAAACCCTGATACTTCGAAAGAGATTGTCCAGTTTCTACACGAAGTGCATCCAGTTTTTCCCGTAACCCTCTCAACTTTTTAGCACATGCTATGTGGGTGAAATTATGACACCATGCCAAGTTTAAACCTTTTCAGAGTTCATTTGTAGTGCTTGTCTATTTCAGGGTCATTTAGCTCCAAATAAATCATTAAATGCATGAAAAATAGCAAATGAAGTCACAAAAGGGTTGACAATTGATGATGTGGCTTTGAATGGTGCATTTTGAACACACAAAAATTCTGGAGTGAAAATGATTTAAATAATGAAATCCCTTTGTAGTAGATGAGTTTTCGTCTGAAACTGTGATACTTCGAAAGAGATTGTCTAGTTTGTACACGAAGTGCATCCAGTTTTTCCCGTAACCCTTTCAACTTTTTAGCACATGCTATGTGGTTGAAAATATGACACCATCCCAAGTGTCAACCTTTTCAGAGTTCATTTGTAGTGCTTGTCAATGTTAGGGTCATTTAGCTCAAAATAAATCATTAAATGCCTGAAAAATAGCAAATGAAGTCAGAAAAGGTTTGAAAATTGATGTTGTGGCTTTGAATGGTGCATTTTGAACACAGAAAAATTCTGGAGTGAAAATGATTTAAAAAATGAAATCCCTTTGTAGTAGATGAGTTTTCGTGTGAAACCGTGACACTTCGAAAGAGATTGTCCAGTTTGTACATGAAGTGCTTCCAGTTTTTCCCGTAACCCTCTCAACTTTTTAGCACATGCTATGTGGGCGAAAATATGACACCATGCCAAGTGTCAATCTTTTCAGAGTTCATTTATAGTGCTTGTCAATATTAGGGTCATTTAGCTCAAAATATATCATTAAATGCATGAAAAATAGCAAATGAAGTCAGAAAAGGGTTGAAAATTGAAGATGTGGCTTTGAATGGTGCATTTTGAACACACAAAAATTCTAGAGTTAAAATAAGTTAAAAAAACGAAATCCCTTTGTAATAGATGAGTTTTCGTCCGAAACCCTGATACTTCGATAGAGATTGTCCAGTTTCTACACGAAGTGCATCCAGTTTTTCCCGTAACCCTCTCATCTTTTTAGCACATGCTATGTGGGTGAAATTATGAAACCATGCCAAGTTTAAACCTTTTCAGAGTTCATTTGTAGTGCTTATCTATTTCAGGGTCATTTAGCTCAAAATAAATCATTAAATGCTTGAAAAATAGCAAATGAAGTCACAAAAGGGTTGAAAATTGATTATGTGGCTTTGAATGGTGCATTTTGAACACACAAAAATTCTGGAGTGAAAATGATTTAAAAATGAAATCCCTTCGTAGTAGAAGAGTTTTCGTCTGAAACCGTCATACTTCGAAAGAGATTGTCCAGTTTTTACACGAAGTGCATCCAGTTTTTCCCGTAACCCTCTCAACTTTTTAGCACATGCTATGTGGGTGAAAATATGACACCATCCGAAGTGTCAACCTTTTCAGAGTTCATTTGTAGTGCTTGTCAATGTTACGGTCATTTAGCTCAAAATAAATCATTAAATGCCTGAAAAATAGCAAATGAAGTCAGAAAAGGGTTGAAAATTGATGATGTGGCTTTGACTGGTGCATTTTGAAAACAGAAAAATTCTGGAGTGAAAATGATTTAAAAAATGAAATCCCTTTGTAGTAGATGAGTTTTCGTGTGAAACCGTGATACTTCGAAAGAGATTGTCCAGTTTGTACATGAAGTGCTTCCAGTTTTTCCCGTAACTCTCTCAACTTTTTAGCACATGCTATGTGGGTGAAAATATGACACCATGCCAAGTGTCAACCTTTTCAGAGTTCATTTGTAGTGCTTGTCAATGTTAGGGTCATTTAGCTCAAAATAAATCATTAAATGCACGAAAAATAGCAAATGAAGTCAGAAAAGGGTTGAAAATTGATGATGTGGCTTTGAATGGTGCATTTTGAACACACAAAAATTCTGGAGTTAAAATAAGTTAAAAAAATGAAATCCCTTTGTAATAGATGAGTTTTCGTCCGAAACCCTGATACTTCGAAAGAGATTGTCCAGTTTCTACAGGAAGTGCATCCAGTTTTTCCCGTAACCCTCTCAACTTTTTAGCAAATGCTATGTGGGTGAAATTATGACACCATGCCAAGTTTAAACCTTTTCAGAGTTCATTTGTAGTGCTTGTCTATTTCAGGGTCATTTAGCTCAAAATAAATCATTAAATGCTTGAAAAATAGCAAATGAAGTCACAAAAGGGTTGAAAATTGATGATGTGGCTTTGAATGGTGCATTTTGAACACACAAAAATTCTGGAGTGAAAATGATTTAAAAAATGAAATCCCTTTGTAGTAGATGAGTTTTCGTGTGAAACCGTGATACTTCGAAAGAGATTGTCCAGTTTGTACATGAAGTGCTTCCAGTTTTTCCCGTAACCCTCTCAACTTTTTAGCACATGCTATGTGGGTGAAAATATGACACCATGCCAAGTGTCAACCTTTTCAGAGTTCATTTGTAGTGCTTGACAATGTTAGGGTCATTTAGCTCAAAATAAATCATTAAATGCATGAAAAATAGCAAATGAAGTTAGAAAAGGGTTGAAAATTGATGATGTGGCTTTGAATGGTGCATTTTGTACACACAAAAATTCTGGAGAGAAAATAAGTTTAAAAAAATGAAATCCCTTTGTAATAGATGAGTTTTCGTCTGAAACCGTGATACTTCGAAAGAGATTGTCCAGTTTTTACACGAAGTGCATCCAGTTTTTCCCGTAACCCTCTCAACTTTTTAGCACATGCTATGTGGGTGAAAATATGACACCATCCCAAGTGTCAACCTTTTCAGAGTTCATTTGTAGTGCTTGTCAATGTTAGGGTCATTTAGCTCAAAATAAATCATTAAATGCATGAAAAAGAGCAAATGAAGTCAGAAAAGGGTTGAAAATTGATGATGTGGCTTCTAATGGTGCATTTTGAACACACAAAAATTCTAGAGTTAAAATAAGTTAAAAAACGAAATCCCTTTGTAATAGATGAGTTTTCGTCCGAAACCCTGATACTTCGAAAGAGATTGTCCAGTTTCTACACGAAGTGCATCCAGTTTTTCCCGTAACCCTCTCAACTTTTTAGCACATGCTATGTGGGTGAAATTATGACACCATGCCAAGTTTAAACCTTTTTAGAGTTCATTTGTAGTGCTTGTCTATTTCAGGGTCATTTAGCTCCAAATAAATCATTAAATGCATGAAAAATAGCAAATGAAGTCACAAAAGGGTTGACAAATGATGATGTGGCTTTGAATGGTTCATTTTGAACACACAAAAATTCTGGAGTGAAAATGATTTAAATAATGAAATCCCTTTGTAGTAGATGAGTTTTCGTCTGAAACTGTGATACTTCGAAAGAGATTGTCTAGTTTGTACACGAAGTGCATCCAGTTTTTGCCGTAACCCTCTCAACTTTTTAGCACATGCTATGTGGGTGAAAATATGACACCATCCCAAGTGTCAACCTTTTCAGAGTTCATTTGTAGTGCTTGTCAATGTTAGGGTCATTTAGCTCAAAATAAATCAATAAATGCATGAAAAATAGCAAATGAAGTCAGAAAAGGGTTGAAAATTGATGATGTGGCTTTTAATGGTGCATTTTGAACACACAAAAATTCTAGAGTTAAAATAAGTTAAAAAAACGAAATCCCTTTGTAATAGATGAGTTTTCGTCCGAAACCCTGATACTTCGAAAGAGATTGTCCAGTTTCTACACGAAGTGCATCCAGTTTTTCCTGTAACCCTCTCAACTTTTTAGCACATGCTATGTGGGTTAAATTATGACACCATGCCAAGTTTCAACCTTTTCAGAGTTCATTTGTAGTGCTTGTCTATTTCAGGGTCATTTAGCTCAAATTAAATCATTAAATGCATGAAAAATAGCAAATGAAGTCACAAAAGGGTTGACAATTGATGATGTGGCTTTGAATGGTGCATTTTGAACACACAAAAAATCTGGAGTGAAAATGATTTAAAAAATGAAATCCCTTTGTAGTAGATGAGTTTTCGTCTGAAACTGTGATACTTCGAAAGAGATTGTCTAGTTTGTACACGAAGTGCATCCAGTTTTTCCCGTAACCTTCTCAACTTTTTAGCACATGCTATGTGGGTGAAAATATGACACCATCCCAAGTGTCAACCTTTTCAGAGTTCATTTGTAGTGCTTGTCAATGTTAGGGTCATTTAGCTCAAAATAAATCATTAAATGCATGAAAAATAGCAAATGAAGTCAGAAAAGGGTTGAAAATTGATGATGTGGCTTTTAATGGTGCATTTTGAACACACAAAAATTCTAGAGTTAAAATAAGTTAAAAAAACGAAATCCCTTTGTAATAGATGAGTTTTCGTCCGAAACCCTGATACTTCGAAAGAGATTGTCCAGTTTCTACACGAAGTGCATCCAGTTTTTCCCGTAACCCTCTCAACTTTTTAGCACATGCTATGTGGGTTAAATTATGACACCATGCCAAGTTTCAACCTTTTCAGAGTTCATTTGTAGTGCTTGTCTATTTCAGGGTCATTTAGCTCAAATTAAATCATTAAATGCATGAAAAATAGCAAATGAAGTCACAAAAGGGTTGACAATTGATGATGTGGCTTTGAATGGTGCATTTTGAACACACAAAAAATCTGGAGTGAAAATGATTTAAAAAATGAAATCCCTTTGTAGTAGATGAGTTTTCGTCTGAAACTGTGATACTTCGAAAGAGATTGTCTAGTTTGTACACGAAGTGCATCCAGTTTTTCCCGTAACCCTCTCAACTTTTTAGCACATGCTATGTGGGTGAAAATATGACACCATCCCAAGTGTCAACCTTTTCAGAGTTCATTTGTAGTGCTTGTCAATGTTAGGGTCATTTAGCTCAAAATAAATCATTAAATGCATGAAAAATAGCAAATGAAGTTAGAAAAGGGTTGAAAATTTATGATGTGGCTTTGAATGGTGCGTTTTGAACACACAAAAATTCTAGAGTTAAAATAAATTAAAAAAATGAAATCCCTTTGTAATAGATGAGTTTTCGTCCGAAACCCTGATACTTCGAAAGAGACTGTCCAGTTTCTACACGAAGTGCATCCAGTTTTTCCCTTAACTCTCTCAACTTTTTAGCACATGCTATGTGGGTGAAAATATGACACCATGCCAAGTTTCAACCTTTTTAGAGTTCATTTGTAGTGCTTGTCAATTTCAGGGTCATTTAGCTCAAAATAAATCATTAAATGCATGAAAAATAGCAAATGAAGTCAGAAAAGGGTTGAAAATTGATGATGTGGCTTTGAATGGTGCATTTTGAACACAGAAATTTTTTGGAGTTAAAATAAGTTAGAAAAAATGAAATCCCTTTGTAGTAGATGAGTTTTCGTCTGAAACTGTGATACTTCGAAAGAGATTGTCTACTTTGTACACGAAGTGCATCCAGTTTTTCCCGTAACCCTCTCAACTTTTTAGCACATGCTATGTGGGTGAAAATATGACACCATCCCAAGTGTCAACCTTTTCAGAGTTCATTTGTAGTGCTTGTCAATGTTAGGGTCATTTAGCTCAAAATAAATCATTAAATGCATGAAAAATAGCAAATGAAGTCAGAAAAGGGTTGAAAGTTGATGATGTGGCTTTTAATGGTGCATTTTGAACACACAAAAATTCTAGAGTTAAAATAAGTTAAAAAAACAAAATCCCTTTGTAATAGATGAGTTTTCGTCCGAAACCCTGATACTTCGAAAGAGATTGTCCAGTTTCTACACGAAGTGCATCCAGTTTTTCCCGTAACCCGCTCAACCTTTTAGCACATGCTATGTGGGTTAAATTATGACAGCATGCCAAGTTTCAACCTTTTCAGAGTTCATTTGTAGTGCTTGTCTATTTCAGGGTCATTTAGCTCAAAATAAATCATTAAATGCATGAAAAATAGCAAATGAAGTCACAAAAGGGTTGAAAATTGATGATGTGGCTTTGAATGGTGCATTTTGAACACAGAAATTTTTTGGAGTTAAAATAAGTTAGAAAAAATGAAATCCCTTTGTAGTAGATGAGTTTTCGTCTGAAACTGTGATACTTCGAAAGAGATTGTCTAGTTTGTACACAAAGTGCATCCAGTTTTTCCCGTAACCCTCTCAACTTTTTAGCACATGCTATGTGGGTGAAAATATGACACCATCCCAAGTGTCAACCTTTTCAGAGTTCATTTGTAGTGCTTGTCAATGTTAGGGTCATTTAGCTCAAAATAAATCATTAAATGCCTGAAAAATAGCAAATGAAGTCAGAAAAGGGTTGAAAATTGATGATGTGGCTTTGAATGGTGCATTTTGAACACAGAAAAATTCTAGAGTGAAAATGATTTAAAAAATGAAATCCCTTTGTAGTAGATGAGTTTTCGTGTGAAACCGTGATACTTCGAAATAGATTGTCCAGTTTGTACATGAAGTGCTTCCAGTTTTTCCCGTAACCCTCTCAACTTTTTAGCACATGCTATGTGGGTGAAAATATGACACCATGCCAAGTGTCAACCTTTTCAGAGTTCATTTGTAGTGCTTGTCAATGTTAGGGTCATTTAGCTCAAAATAAATCATTAAATGCATGAAAAATAGCAAATGAAGTTAGAAAAGGGTTGAAAATTGATGTTGTGGCTTTGAATGGTGCATTTTGAACACACAAAAATTCTGGAGTGAAAATAAGTTTTAAAAAATGAAATCCCTTTGTAATAGATGAGTTTTCGTCTGAAACCGTGATACTTCGAAAGAGATTGTCCAGTTTTTACACGAAGTGCATCCAGTTTTTCCCGTAACCCTCTCAACTTTTTAGCACATGCTATGTGGGTGAAAATATGACACCATCCCAAGTGTCAACCTTTTCAGAGTTCATTTGTAGTGCTTGTCAATGTTAGGGTCATTTAGCTCAAAATAAATCATTAAATGCATGAAAAATAGCAAATGAAGTCAGAAAAGGGTTGAAAATTGATTATGTGGCTTTGAATGGTGCATTTTGAACACACAAAAATTCTGGAGTGAAAATGATTTAAAAAATGAAATCCCTTCGTAGTAGATGAGTTTTCGTCTGGAACCGTGATACTTCGAAAGAGATTGTCCAGTTTTTACACGAAGTGCATCCAGTTTTTCCCGTAACCCTCTCAACTTTTTAGCACATGCTATGTGGGTGAAAATATGACACCATCCCAAGTGTCAACCTTTTCAGAGTTCATTTGTAGTGCTTGTCAATGTTAGGGTCATTTAGCTCAAAATAAATCAATAAATGCATGAAAAATAGCAAATGAAGTCAGAAAAGGATTGAAAATTGATGATGTGGCTTTTAATGGTGCATTTTGAACACACAAAAATTCTAGAGTAAAAATAAGTTAAAAAAACGAAATCCCTTTGTAATAGATGAGTTTTCGTCCGAAACCCTGATACTTCGAAAGAGATTGTCCAGTTTCTACACGAAGTGCATCCAGTTTTTCCCGTAACCCTCTCAACTTTTTAGCACATGCTATGTGGGTTAAATTATGACACCATGCCAAGTTTCAACCTTTTCAGAGTTCATTTGTAGTGCTTGTCTATTTCAGGGTCATTTAGCTCAAATTAAATCATTAAATGCATGAAAAATAGCAAATGAAGTCACAAAAGGGTTGACAATTGATGATGTGGCTTTGAATGGTGCATTTTGAACACACAAAAAATCTGGAGTGAAAATGATTTAAAAAATGAAATCCCTTTGTAGTAGATGAGTTTTCGTCTGAAACTGTGATACTTCGAAAGAGATTGTCTAGTTTGTACACGAAGTGCATCCAGTTTTTCCCGTAACCCTCTCAACTTTTTAGCACATGCTATGTGGGTGAAAATATGACACCATCCCAAGTGTCAACCTTTTCAGAGTTCATTTGTAGTGCTTGTCAATGTTAGGGTCATTTAGCTCAAAATAAATCATTAAATGCATGAAAAATAGCAAATGAAGTCAGAAAAGGGTTGAAAATTGATGATGTGGCTTTTAATGGTGCATTTTGAACACACAAAAATTCTAGAGTTAAAATAAGTTAAAAAAACGAAATCCCTTTGTAATAGATGAGTTTTCGTCCGAAACCCTGATACTTCGAAAGAGATTGTCCAGTTTCTACACGAAGTGGATCCAGTTTTTCCCGTAACCCTCTCAACTTTTTAGCACATGCTATGTGGGTTAAATTATGACACCATGCCAAGTTTCAACCTTTTCAGAGTTCATTTGTAGTGCTTGTCTATTTCAGGGTCATTTAGCTCAAAATAAATCATTAAATGCATGAAAAATAGCAAATGAAGTCACAAAAGGGTTGACAATTGATGATGTGGCTTTTAATGGTGCATTTTGAACACACAAAAATTCTAGAGTTAAAATAAGTTAAAAAAACGAAATCCCTTTGTAATAGATGAGTTTTCGTCCGAAACCCTGATACTTCGAAAGAGATTGTCCAGTTTCTACACGAAGTGCATCCAGTTTTTCCCGTAACCCTCTCAACTTTTTATCACATGCTATGTGGGTTAAATTATGACACCATGCCAAGTTTCAACCTTTTCAGAGTTCATTTGTAGTGCTTGTCTATTTCAGGGTCATTTAGCTCAAAATAAATCATTAAATGCATGAAAAATAGCAAATGAAGTCACAAAAGGGTTGACAATTGATGATGTGGCTTTGAATGGTGCATTTTGAACACACAAAAATTCTGGAGTGAAAATGATTTAAAAAATGAAATCCCTTTGTAGTAGATGAGTTTTCGTCTGAAACTGTGATACTTCGAAAGAGATTGTCTAGTTTGTACACGAAGTGCATCCAGTTTTTCCCGTAACCCTCTCAACTTTTTAGCACATGCTATGTGGGTGAAAATATGACACCATCCCAAGTGTCAACCTTTTCAGAGTTCATTTGTAGTGCTTGTCAATGTTAGGGTCATTTAGCTCAAAATAAATCATTAAATGCCTGAAAAATAGCAAATGAAGTCAGAAAAGGATTGAAAATTGATGATGTGGCTTTGAATGGTGCATTTTGAACACAGAAAAATTCTGGAGTGAAAATGATTTAAAAAATGAAATCCCTTTGTAGTAGATGAGTTTTCGTGTGAAACCGTGATACTTCGAAAGAGATTGTCCAGTTTGTACATGAAGTGCTTCCAGTTTTTCCCGTAACCCTCTCAACTTTTTAGCACATGCTATGTGGGTGAAAATATGACACCATGCCAAGTGTCAACCTTTTCAGAGTTCATTTGTAGTGCTTGTCAATGTTAGGGTCATTTAGCTCAAAATAAATCATTAAATGCATGAAAAATAGCAAATGAAGTTAGAAAAGGGTTGAAAATTGATGATGTGGCTTTGAATGGTGCATTTTGAACACACAAAAATTCTAGAGTTAAAATAAATTAAAAAAAATGAAATCCCTTTGTAATAGATGAGTTTTCGTCCGAAACCCTGATACTTCGAAAGAGATTGTCCAGTTTCTACACGAAGTGCATCCAGTTTTTCCCTTAACTCTCTCAACTTTTTAGCACATGCTATGTGGGTGAAAATATGACACCATGCCAAGTTTCAACCTTTTTAGAGTTCATTTGTAGTGCTTGTCAATTTCAGGGTCATTTAGCTCAAAATAAATCATTAAATGCATGAAAAATAGCAAATGAAGTCAGAAAAGGGTTGAAAATTGATGTTGAGGCTTTGAATGGTGCATTTTGAACACATAAATTTTTTGGAGTTAAAATAAGTTAGAAAAAATGAAATCCCTTTGTAGTAGATGAGTTTTCGTCTGAAACCGTGATACTTCGAAAGAGATTGTCCAGTTTGTACACGAAGTGCATCTAGTTTTTCCCGTAACCCTCTCAACTTTTTAGCACATGCTATGTGGGTGAAAATATGACACCATGCCAAGTGTCAACCTTTTCAGAGTTCATTTGTAGTGCTTGTCAATGTTAGGGTCATTTAGCTCAAAATAAATCATTAAATGCATGAAAAATAGCAAATGAAGTCACAAAATGGTTGAAAATTGATGATGTGGCTTTGAATGGTGCATTTTGAACACACAAAAATTCTGGAGTTAAAATAAGTTAAAAAAATGAAATCCCTTTGTAATAGATGAGTTTTCGTCCGAAACCCTGATACTTCGAAAGAGATAGTCCAGTTTCTACACGAAGTGCATCCAGTTTTTCCCGTAACCCTCTCAACTTTTTAGCACATGCTATGTGGGTGAAATTATGACACCATGCCAAGTTTAAACCTTTTCAGAGTTCATTTGTAGTGCTTGTCTATTTCAGGGTCATTTAGCTCAAAATAAATCATTAAATGTTGAAAAATAACAAATGAAGTCACAAAAGGGTTGAAAATTGATGATGTGGCTTTGAATGGTGCATTTTGAACACACAAAAATTCTGGAGTGAAAATGATTTAAAAAATGAAATCCCTTTGTAGTAGATGAGTTTTCGTCTGAAACCGTGATACTTCGAAAGAGATTGTCCAGTTTTTACACGAAGTGCATCCAGTTTTTCCCGTAACCCTCTCAACTTTTTAGCACATGCTATGTGGGTGAAAATATGACACCATCCCAAGTGTCAACCTTTTCAGAGTTCATTTGTAGTGCTTGTCAATGTTAGGGTCATTTAGCTCAAAATAAATCATTAAATGCCTGAAAAATAGCAAATGAAGTCAGAAAAGGGTTGAAAATTGATGATGTGGCTTTGAATGGTGCATTTTGAACACAGAAAAATTCTGGAGTGAAAATGATTTAAAAAAACGAAATCCCTTTGTAGTAGATGAGTTTTCGTGTGAAACCGTGATACTTCGAAAGAGATTGTCTAGTTTGTACATGAAGTGCTTCCAGTTTTTCTCGTAACCCTCTCAACTTTTTAGCACATGCTATGTGGGTGAAAATATGACACCATGCCAAGTGTCAACCTTTTCAGAGTTCATTTGTAGTGCTTGTCAATGTTAGGGTCATTTAGCTCAAAATAAATCATTAAATGCATGAAAAATAGCAAATGAAGTCAGAAAAGGGTTGAAAATTGATGATGTGGCTTTTAATGGTGCATTTTGAACACACAAAAATTCTAGAGTTAAAATAAGTTAAAAAAACGAAATCCCTTTGTAATAGATGAGTTTTCGTCCGAAACCCTGATACTTCGAAAGAGATTGTCCAGTTTCTACACGAAGTGGATCCAGTTTTTCCCGTAACCCTCTCAACTTTTTAGCACATGCTATGTGGGTTAAATTATGACACCATGCCAAGTTTCAACCTTTTCAGAGTTCATTTGTAGTGCTTGTCTATTTCAGGGTCATTTAGCTCAAAATAAATCATTAAATGCATGAAAAATAGCAAATGAAGTCACAAAAGGGTTGACAATTGATGATGTGGCTTTTAATGGTGCATTTTGAACACACAAAAATTCTAGAGTTAAAATAAGTTAAAAAAACGAAATCCCTTTGTAATAGATGAGTTTTCGTCCGAAACCCTGATACTTCGAAAGAGATTGTCCAGTTTCTACACGAAGTGCATCCAGTTTTTCCCGTAACCCTCTCAACTTTTTATCACATGCTATGTGGGTTAAATTATGACACCATGCCAAGTTTCAACCTTTTCAGAGTTCATTTGTAGTGCTTGTCTATTTCAGGGTCATTTAGCTCAAAATAAATCATTAAATGCATGAAAAATAGCAAATGAAGTCACAAAAGGGTTGACAATTGATGATGTGGCTTTGAATGGTGCATTTTGAACACACAAAAATTCTGGAGTGAAAATGATTTAAAAAATGAAATCCCTTTGTAGTAGATGAGTTTTCGTCTGAAACTGTGATACTTCGAAAGAGATTGTCTAGTTTGTACACGAAGTGCATCCAGTTTTTCCCGTAACCCTCTCAACTTTTTAGCACATGCTATGTGGGTGAAAATATGACACCATCCCAAGTGTCAACCTTTTCAGAGTTCATTTGTAGTGCTTGTCAATGTTAGGGTCATTTAGCTCAAAATAAATCATTAAATGCCTGAAAAATAGCAAATGAAGTCAGAAAAGGATTGAAAATTGATGATGTGGCTTTGAATGGTGCATTTTGAACACAGAAAAATTCTGGAGTGAAAATGATTTAAAAAATGAAATCCCTTTGTAGTAGATGAGTTTTCGTGTGAAACCGTGATACTTCGAAAGAGATTGTCCAGTTTGTACATGAAGTGCTTCCAGTTTTTCCCGTAACCCTCTCAACTTTTTAGCACATGCTATGTGGGTGAAAATATGACACCATGCCAAGTGTCAACCTTTTCAGAGTTCATTTGTAGTGCTTGTCAATGTTAGGGTCATTTAGCTCAAAATAAATCATTAAATGCATGAAAAATAGCAAATGAAGTTAGAAAAGGGTTGAAAATTGATGATGTGGCTTTGAATGGTGCATTTTGAACACACAAAAATTCTAGAGTTAAAATAAATTAAAAAAAATGAAATCCCTTTGTAATAGATGAGTTTTCGTCCGAAACCCTGATACTTCGAAAGAGATTGTCCAGTTTCTACACGAAGTGCATCCAGTTTTTCCCTTAACTCTCTCAACTTTTTAGCACATGCTATGTGGGTGAAAATATGACACCATGCCAAGTTTCAACCTTTTTAGAGTTCATTTGTAGTGCTTGTCAATTTCAGGGTCATTTAGCTCAAAATAAATCATTAAATGCATGAAAAATAGCAAATGAAGTCAGAAAAGGGTTGAAAATTGATGTTGAGGCTTTGAATGGTGCATTTTGAACACATAAATTTTTTGGAGTTAAAATAAGTTAGAAAAAATGAAATCCCTTTGTAGTAGATGAGTTTTCGTCTGAAACCGTGATACTTCGAAAGAGATTGTCCAGTTTGTACACGAAGTGCATCTAGTTTTTCCCGTAACCCTCTCAACTTTTTAGCACATGCTATGTGGGTGAAAATATGACACCATGCCAAGTGTCAACCTTTTCAGAGTTCATTTGTAGTGCTTGTCAATGTTAGGGTCATTTAGCTCAAAATAAATCATTAAATGCATGAAAAATAGCAAATGAAGTCACAAAATGGTTGAAAATTGATGATGTGGCTTTGAATGGTGCATTTTGAACACACAAAAATTCTGGAGTTAAAATAAGTTAAAAAAATGAAATCCCTTTGTAATAGATGAGTTTTCGTCCGAAACCCTGATACTTCGAAAGAGATAGTCCAGTTTCTACACGAAGTGCATCCAGTTTTTCCCGTAACCCTCTCAACTTTTTAGCACATGCTATGTGGGTGAAATTATGACACCATGCCAAGTTTAAACCTTTTCAGAGTTCATTTGTAGTGCTTGTCTATTTCAGGGTCATTTAGCTCAAAATAAATCATTAAATGTTGAAAAATAACAAATGAAGTCACAAAAGGGTTGAAAATTGATGATGTGGCTTTGAATGGTGCATTTTGAACACACAAAAATTCTGGAGTGAAAATGATTTAAAAAATGAAATCCCTTTGTAGTAGATGAGTTTTCGTCTGAAACCGTGATACTTCGAAAGAGATTGTCCAGTTTTTACACGAAGTGCATCCAGTTTTTCCCGTAACCCTCTCAACTTTTTAGCACATGCTATGTGGGTGAAAATATGACACCATCCCAAGTGTCAACCTTTTCAGAGTTCATTTGTAGTGCTTGTCAATGTTAGGGTCATTTAGCTCAAAATAAATCATTAAATGCCTGAAAAATAGCAAATGAAGTCAGAAAAGGGTTGAAAATTGATGATGTGGCTTTGAATGGTGCATTTTGAACACAGAAAAATTCTGGAGTGAAAATGATTTAAAAAAACGAAATCCCTTTGTAGTAGATGAGTTTTCGTGTGAAACCGTGATACTTCGAAAGAGATTGTCTAGTTTGTACATGAAGTGCTTCCAGTTTTTCTCGTAACCCTCTCAACTTTTTAGCACATGCTATGTGGGTGAAAATATGACACCATGCCAAGTGTCAACCTTTTCAGAGTTCATTTGTAGTGCTTGTCAATGTTAGGGTCATTTAGCTCAAAATAAATCATTAAATGCATGAAAAATAGCAAATGAAGTTAGAAAAGGGTTGAAAATTGATGATGTGGCTTTGAATGGTGCATTTTGAATACACAAAAATTCTGGAGTTAAAATAAGTTAAAAAAATGAAATCCCTTTGTAATAGATGAGTTTTCGTCCGAAACCCTGATACTTCGAAAGAGATTGTCCAGTTTCTACACGAAGTGCATCCAAATTTTCCCGTAACCCTCTCAACTTTTTAGCACATGCTATGTGGGTGAAATTATGACACCATGCCAAGTTTAAACCTTTTCAGAGTTCATTTGTAGTGCTTGTCTATTTCAGGGTCATTTAGCTCAAAATAAATCATTAAATGCATGAAAAATAGCAACTGAAGTTAGAAAAGGGTTGAAAATTGATGATGTGGCTTTGAATGGTGCATTTTGAACACACAAAAATTCTGGAGTTAAAATAAGTTAAAAAAATGAAATCCCTTTGTAATAGATGAGTTTTCGTCCGAAACCCTGATACTTCGAAAGAGATTGTCCAGTTTCTACACGAAGTGCATCCAAATTTTCCCGTAACCCTCTCAACTTTTTAGCACATGCTATGTGGGTGAAAATATGACACCATCCCAAGTGTCAACCTTTTCAGAGTTCATTTGTAGTGCTTGTCAATGTTAGGGTCATTTAGCTCAAAATAAATCATTAAATGCATGAAAAATAGCAAATGAAGTCAGAAAATGGTTGAAAATTGATGATGTGGCTTTTAATGGTGCATTTTGAACACACAAAAATTCTAGAGTTAAAATAAGTTAAAAAAACGAAATCCCTTTGTAATAGATGAGTTTTCGTCCGAAACCCTGATACTTCGAAAGAGATTGTCCAGTTTCTACACGAAGTGCATTCAGTTTTTCCCGTAACCCTCTCAACTTTTTCGCACATGCTATGTGGGTTAAATTATGACACCATGCCAAGTTTCAACCTTTTCAGAGTTCATTTGTAGTGCTTGTCTATTTCAGGGTCATTTAGCTCAAAATAAATCATTAAATGCATGAAAAATAGCAAATGAAGTCACAAAAGGGTTGACAATTGATGATGTGGCTTTGAATGGTGCATTTTGAACACACAAAAATTCTGGAGTGAAAATGATTTAAAAAATGAAATCCCTTTGTAGTAGATGAGTTTTCGTCTGAAACTGTGATACTTCGAAAGAGATTGTCTAGTTTGTACACGAAGTGCATCCAGTTTTTCCCGTAACCCTCTCAACTTTTTAGCACATGCTATGTGGGTGAAAATATGACACCATCCCAAGTGTCAACCTTTTCAGAGTTCATTTGTAGTGCTTGTCAATGTTAGGGTCATTTAGCTCAAAATAAATCATTAAATGCATGAAAAATAGCAAATGAAGTCAGAAAAGGGTTGAAAATTGATGATGTGGCTTTTAATGGTGCATTTTGAACACACAAAAATTCTAGAGTTAAAATAAGTTAAAAAAACGAAATCCCTTTGTAATAGATGAGTTTTCGTCCGAAACCCTGATACTTCGAAAGAGATTGTCCAGTTTCTACACGAAGTGGATCCAGTTTTTCCCGTAACCCTCTCAACTTTTTAGCACATGCTATGTGGGTTAAATTATGACACCATGCCAAGTTTCAACCTTTTCAGAGTTCATTTGTAGTGCTTGTCTATTTCAGGGTCATTTAGCTCAAAATAAATCATTAAATGCATGAAAAATAGCAAATGAAGTCACAAAAGGGTTGACAATTGATGATGTGGCTTTTAATGGTGCATTTTGAACACACAAAAATTCTAGAGTTAAAATAAGTTAAAAAAACGAAATCCCTTTGTAATAGATGAGTTTTCGTCCGAAACCCTGATACTTCGAAAGAGATTGTCCAGTTTCTACACGAAGTGCATCCAGTTTTTCCCGTAACCCTCTCAACTTTTTATCACATGCTATGTGGGTTAAATTATGACACCATGCCAAGTTTCAACCTTTTCAGAGTTCATTTGTAGTGCTTGTCTATTTCAGGGTCATTTAGCTCAAAATAAATCATTAAATGCATGAAAAATAGCAAATGAAGTCACAAAAGGGTTGACAATTGATGATGTGGCTTTGAATGGTGCATTTTGAACACACAAAAATTCTGGAGTGAAAATGATTTAAAAAATGAAATCCCTTTGTAGTAGATGAGTTTTCGTCTGAAACTGTGATACTTCGAAAGAGATTGTCTAGTTTGTACACGAAGTGCATCCAGTTTTTCCCGTAACCCTCTCAACTTTTTAGCACATGCTATGTGGGTGAAAATATGACACCATCCCAAGTGTCAACCTTTTCAGAGTTCATTTGTAGTGCTTGTCAATGTTAGGGTCATTTAGCTCAAAATAAATCATTAAATGCCTGAAAAATAGCAAATGAAGTCAGAAAAGGATTGAAAATTGATGATGTGGCTTTGAATGGTGCATTTTGAACACAGAAAAATTCTGGAGTGAAAATGATTTAAAAAATGAAATCCCTTTGTAGTAGATGAGTTTTCGTGTGAAACCGTGATACTTCGAAAGAGATTGTCCAGTTTGTACATGAAGTGCTTCCAGTTTTTCCCGTAACCCTCTCAACTTTTTAGCACATGCTATGTGGGTGAAAATATGACACCATGCCAAGTGTCAACCTTTTCAGAGTTCATTTGTAGTGCTTGTCAATGTTAGGGTCATTTAGCTCAAAATAAATCATTAAATGCATGAAAAATAGCAAATGAAGTTAGAAAAGGGTTGAAAATTGATGATGTGGCTTTGAATGGTGCATTTTGAACACACAAAAATTCTAGAGTTAAAATAAATTAAAAAAAATGAAATCCCTTTGTAATAGATGAGTTTTCGTCCGAAACCCTGATACTTCGAAAGAGATTGTCCAGTTTCTACACGAAGTGCATCCAGTTTTTCCCTTAACTCTCTCAACTTTTTAGCACATGCTATGTGGGTGAAAATATGACACCATGCCAAGTTTCAACCTTTTTAGAGTTCATTTGTAGTGCTTGTCAATTTCAGGGTCATTTAGCTCAAAATAAATCATTAAATGCATGAAAAATAGCAAATGAAGTCAGAAAAGGGTTGAAAATTGATGTTGAGGCTTTGAATGGTGCATTTTGAACACATAAATTTTTTGGAGTTAAAATAAGTTAGAAAAAATGAAATCCCTTTGTAGTAGATGAGTTTTCGTCTGAAACCGTGATACTTCGAAAGAGATTGTCCAGTTTGTACACGAAGTGCATCTAGTTTTTCCCGTAACCCTCTCAACTTTTTAGCACATGCTATGTGGGTGAAAATATGACACCATGCCAAGTGTCAACCTTTTCAGAGTTCATTTGTAGTGCTTGTCAATGTTAGGGTCATTTAGCTCAAAATAAATCATTAAATGCATGAAAAATAGCAAATGAAGTCACAAAATGGTTGAAAATTGATGATGTGGCTTTGAATGGTGCATTTTGAACACACAAAAATTCTGGAGTTAAAATAAGTTAAAAAAATGAAATCCCTTTGTAATAGATGAGTTTTCGTCCGAAACCCTGATACTTCGAAAGAGATAGTCCAGTTTCTACACGAAGTGCATCCAGTTTTTCCCGTAACCCTCTCAACTTTTTAGCACATGCTATGTGGGTGAAATTATGACACCATGCCAAGTTTAAACCTTTTCAGAGTTCATTTGTAGTGCTTGTCTATTTCAGGGTCATTTAGCTCAAAATAAATCATTAAATGTTGAAAAATAACAAATGAAGTCACAAAAGGGTTGAAAATTGATGATGTGGCTTTGAATGGTGCATTTTGAACACACAAAAATTCTGGAGTGAAAATGATTTAAAAAATGAAATCCCTTTGTAGTAGATGAGTTTTCGTCTGAAACCGTGATACTTCGAAAGAGATTGTCCAGTTTTTACACGAAGTGCATCCAGTTTTTCCCGTAACCCTCTCAACTTTTTAGCACATGCTATGTGGGTGAAAATATGACACCATCCCAAGTGTCAACCTTTTCAGAGTTCATTTGTAGTGCTTGTCAATGTTAGGGTCATTTAGCTCAAAATAAATCATTAAATGCCTGAAAAATAGCAAATGAAGTCAGAAAAGGGTTGAAAATTGATGATGTGGCTTTGAATGGTGCATTTTGAACACAGAAAAATTCTGGAGTGAAAATGATTTAAAAAAACGAAATCCCTTTGTAGTAGATGAGTTTTCGTGTGAAACCGTGATACTTCGAAAGAGATTGTCTAGTTTGTACATGAAGTGCTTCCAGTTTTTCTCGTAACCCTCTCAACTTTTTAGCACATGCTATGTGGGTGAAAATATGACACCATGCCAAGTGTCAACCTTTTCAGAGTTCATTTGTAGTGCTTGTCAATGTTAGGGTCATTTAGCTCAAAATAAATCATTAAATGCATGAAAAATAGCAAATGAAGTTAGAAAAGGGTTGAAAATTGATGATGTGGCTTTGAATGGTGCATTTTGAATACACAAAAATTCTGGAGTTAAAATAAGTTAAAAAAATGAAATCCCTTTGTAATAGATGAGTTTTCGTCCGAAACCCTGATACTTCGAAAGAGATTGTCCAGTTTCTACACGAAGTGCATCCAAATTTTCCCGTAACCCTCTCAACTTTTTAGCACATGCTATGTGGGTGAAATTATGACACCATGCCAAGTTTAAACCTTTTCAGAGTTCATTTGTAGTGCTTGTCTATTTCAGGGTCATTTAGCTCAAAATAAATCATTAAATGCATGAAAAATAGCAACTGAAGTTAGAAAAGGGTTGAAAATTGATGATGTGGCTTTGAATGGTGCATTTTGAACACACAAAAATTCTGGAGTTAAAATAAGTTAAAAAAATGAAATCCCTTTGTAATAGATGAGTTTTCGTCCGAAACCCTGATACTTCGAAAGAGATTGTCCAGTTTCTACACGAAGTGCATCCAAATTTTCCCGTAACCCTCTCAACTTTTTAGCACATGCTATGTGGGTGAAAATATGACACCATCCCAAGTGTCAACCTTTTCAGAGTTCATTTGTAGTGCTTGTCAATGTTAGGGTCATTTAGCTCAAAATAAATCATTAAATGCATGAAAAATAGCAAATGAAGTCAGAAAATGGTTGAAAATTGATGATGTGGCTTTTAATGGTGCATTTTGAACACACAAAAATTCTAGAGTTAAAATAAGTTAAAAAAACGAAATCCCTTTGTAATAGATGAGTTTTCGTCCGAAACCCTGATACTTCGAAAGAGATTGTCCAGTTTCTACACGAAGTGCATTCAGTTTTTCCCGTAACCCTCTCAACTTTTTCGCACATGCTATGTGGGTTAAATTATGACACCATGCCAAGTTTCAACCTTTTCAGAGTTCATTTGTAGTGCTTGTCTATTTCAGGGTCATTTAGCTCAAAATAAATCATTAAATGCATGAAAAATAGCAAATGAAGTCACAAAAGGGTTGACAATTGATGATGTGGCTTTGAATGGTGCATTTTGAACACACAAAAATTCTGGAGTGAAAATGATTTAAAAAATGAAATCCCTTTGTAGTAGATGAGTTTTCGTCTGAAACTGTGATACTTCGAAAGAGATTGTCTTGTTTGTACACGAAGTGCATCCAGTTTTTCCCGTAACCCTCTCAACTTTTTAGCACATGCTATGTGGGTGAAAATATGACACCATCCCAAGTGTCAACCTTTTCAGAGTTCATTTGTAGTGCTTGTCAATGTTAGGGTCATTTAGCTCAAAATAAATCATTAAATGCCTGAAAAATAGCAAATGAAGTCAGAAAAGGGTTGAAAATTGATGATGTGGCTTTGAATGGTGCATTTTGAACACAGAAAAATTCTGGAGTGAAAATGATTTAAAAAAACGAAATCCCTTTGTAGTAGATGAGTTTTCGTGTGAAACCGTGATACTTCGAAAGAGATTGTCCAGTTTGTACATGAAGTGCTTCCAGTTTTTCTCGTAACCCTCTCAACTTTTTAGCACATGCTATGTGGGTGAAAATATGACACCATGCCAAGTGTCAACCTTTTCAGAGTTCATTTGTAGCGCTTGTCAATGTTAGGGTCATTTAGCTCAAAATAAATCATTAAATGCATGAAAAATAGCAAATGAAGTTAGAAAAGGGTTGAAAATTGATGATGTGGCTTTGAATGGTGCATTTTGAACACACAAAAATTCTGGAGTTAAAATAAGTTAAAAAAATGAAATCCCTTTGTAATAGATGAGTTTTCGTCCTAAACCCTGATACTTCGAAAGAGATTGTCCAGTTTCTACACGAAGTGCATCCAAATTTTCCCGTAACCCTCTCAACTTTTTAGCACATGCTATGTGGGTGAAATTATGACACCATGCCAAGTTTAAACCTTTTCAGAGTTCATTTGTAGTGCTTGTCTATTTCAGGGTCATTTAGCTCAAAATAAATCATTAAATGCATGAAAAATAGCAAATGAAGTTAGAAAAGGGTTGAAAATTGATGATGTGGCTTTGAATGGTGCATTTTGAACACACAAAAATTCTGGAGTTAAAATAAGTTAAAAAAATGAAATCCCTTTGTAATAGATGAGTTTTCGTCCGAAACCCTGATACTTCGAAAGAGATTGTCCAGTTTCTACACGGAGTGCATCCAAATTTTACGTAACCCTCTCAACTTTTTAGCACATGCTATGTGGGTGAAAATATGACACCATCCCAAGTGTCAACCTTTTCAGAGTTCATTTGTAGTGCTTGTCAATGTTAGGGTCATTTAGCTCAAAATAAATCATTAAATGCATGAAAAATAGCAAATGAAGTCAGAAAAGGGTTGAAAATTGATGATGTGGCTTTTAATGGTGCATTTTGAACACACGAAAATTCTGGAGTTAAAATAAGTTAAAAAAATGAAATCCCTTTGTAATAGATGAGTTTTCGTCCGAAACCCTGATACTTCGAAAGAGATTGTCCAGTTTCTACACGAAGTGCATCCAAATTTTCCCGTAACCCTCTCAACTTTTTAGCACATGCTATGTGGGTGAAAATATGACACCATCCCAAGTGTCAACCTTTTCAGAGTTCATTTGTAGTGCTTGTCAATGTTAGGGTCATTTAGCTCAAAATAAATCATTAAATGCATGAAAAATAGCAAATGAAGTCAGAAAATGGTTGAAAATTGATGATGTGGCTTTTAATGGTGCATTTTGAACACACAAAAATTCTAGAGTTAAAATAAGTTAAAAAAACGAAATCCCTTTGTAATAGATGAGTTTTCGTCCGAAACCCTGATACTTCGAAAGAGATTGTCTTGTTTCTACACGAAGTGCATTCAGTTTTTCCCGTAACCCTCTCAACTTTTTAGCACATGCTATGTGGGTTAAATTATGACACCATGCCAAGTTTCAACCTTTTCAGAGTTGATTTGTAGTGCTTGTCTATTTCAGGGTCATTTAGCTCAAAATAAATCATTAAATGCATGAAAAATAGCAAATGAAGTCACAAAAGGGTTGACAATTGATGATGTGGCTTTGAATGGTGCATTTTGAACACACAAAAATTCTGGAGTGAAAATGATTTAAAAAATGAAATCCCTTTGTAGTAGATGAGTTTTCGTCTGAAACTGTGATACTTCGAAAGAGATTGTCTTGTTTGTACACGAAGTGCATCCAGTTTTTCCCGTAACCCTCTCAACTTTTTAGCACATGCTATGTGGGTGAAAATATGACACCATCCCAAGTGTCAACCTTTTCAGAGTTCATTTGTAGTGCTTGTCAATGTTAGGGTCATTTAGCTCAAAATAAATCATTAAATGCCTGAAAAATAGCAAATGAAGTCAGAAAAGGGTTGAAAATTGATGATGTGGCTTTGAATGGTGCATTTTGAACACAGAAAAATTCTGGAGTGAAAATGATTTAAAAAAACGAAATCCCTTTGTAGTAGATGAGTTTTCGTGTGAAACCGTGATACTTCGAAAGAGATTGTCCAGTTTGTACATGAAGTGCTTCCAGTTTTTCTCGTAACCCTCTCAACTTTTTAGCACATGCTATGTGGGTGAAAATATGACACCATGCCAAGTGTCAACCTTTTCAGAGTTCATTTGTAGTGCTTGTCAATGTTAGGGTCATTTAGCTCAAAATAAATCATTAAATGCATGAAAAATAGCAAATGAAGTCAGAAAATGGTTGAAAATTGATGATGTGGCTTTGAATGGTGCATTTTGAACACACAAAAATTCTAGAGTTAAAATAAGTTAAAAAAAAAGAAATCCCTTTGTAATAGATGAGTTTTCGTCCGAAACCCTGATACTTCGAAAGAGATTGTCCAGTTTCTACACGAAGTGCATCCAGTTTTTCCCGTAACCCTCTCAACTTTTTAGCACATGCTATGTGGGTGAAATTATGACACCATGCCAAGTTTAAACCTTTTCAGAGTTCATTTGTAGTGCTTGTCTATTTCAGGGTCATTTAGCTCAAAATAAATCATTAAATGCATGAAAAATAGCAAATGAAGTTAGAAAAGGGTTGAAAATTGATGATGTGGCTTTGAATGGTGCATTTTGAACACACAAAAATTCTGGAGTTAAAATAAGTTAAAAAAATGAAATCCCTTTGTAATAGATGAGTTTTCGTCCGAAACCCTGATACTTCGAAAGAGATTGTCCAGTTTCTACACGGAGTGCATCCAAATTTTACGTAACCCTCTCAACTTTTTAGCACATGCTATGTGGGTGAAAATATGACACCATCCCAAGTGTCAACCTTTTCAGAGTTCATTTGTAGTGCTTGTCAATGTTAGGGTCATTTAGCTCAAAATAAATCATTAAATGCATGAAAAATAGCAAATGAAGTCAGAAAAGGGTTGAAAATTGATGATGTGGCTTTTAATGGTGCATTTTGAACACACGAAAATTCTAGAGTTAAAATAAGTTAAAAAAACGAAATCCCTTTGTAATAGATGAGTTTTCGTCCGAAACCCTGATACTTCGAAAGAGATTGTCCAGTTTCTACACGAAATGCATCCAGTTTTTCCCGTAACCCTCTCAACTTTTTAGCACATGCTATGTGGGTTAAATTATGACACCATGCCAAGTTTCAACCTTTTCAGAGTTCATTTGTAGTGCTTGTCTATTTCAGGGTCATTTAGCTCAAAATAAATCATTAAATGCATGAAAAATAGCAAATGAAGTCACAAAAGGGTTGACAATTGATGATGTGGCTTTTAATGGTGCATTTTGAACACACAAAAATTCTAGAGTTAAAATAAGTTAAAAAAACGAAATCCCTTTGTAATAGATGAGTTTTCGTCCGAAACCCTGATACTTCGAAAGAGATTGTCCAGTTTCTACACGAAGTGCATCCAGTTTTTCCCGTAACCCTCTCAACTTTTTAGCACATGCTATGTGGGTTAAATTGTGACACCATGCCAAGTTTCAACCTTTTCAGAGTTCATTTGTAGTGCTTGTCTATTTCAGGGTCATTTAGCTCCAAATAAATCATTAAATGCATGAAAAATAGCAAATGAAGTCACAAAAGGGTTGACAATTGATGATGTGGCTTTGAATGGTGCATTTTGAACACACAAAAATTCTGGAGTGAAAATGATTTAAAAAATGAAATCCCTTTGTAGTAGATGAGTTTTCGTCTGAAACTGTGATACTTCGAAAGAGATTGTCTAGTTTGTACACGAAGTGCATCCAGTTTTTCCCGTAACCCTCTCAACTTTTTAGCACATGCTATGTGGGTGAAAATATGACACCATCCCAAGTGTCAACCTTTTCAGAGTTCATTTGTAGTGCTTGTCAATGTTAGGGTCATTTAGCTCAAAATAAATCATTAAATGCCTGAAAAATAGCAAATGAAGTCAGAAAAGGGTTGAAAATTGATGATGTGGCTTTGAATTGTGCATTTTGAACACAGAAAAATTCTGGAGTGAAAATGATTTAAAAAAACGAAATCCCTTTGTAGTAGATGAGTTTTCGTGTGAAACCGTGATACTTCGAAAGAGATTGTCCAGTTTGTACATGAAGTGCTTCCAGTTTTTCTCGTAACCCTCTCAACTTTTTAGCACATGCTATGTGGGTGAAAATATGACACCATGCCAAGTGTCAACCTTTTCAGAGTTCATTTGTAGTGCTTGTCAATGTTAGGGTCATTTAGCTCAAAATAAATCATTAAATGCATGAAAAATAGCAAATGAAGTCAGAAAATGGTTGAAAATTGATGATGTGGCTTTGAATGGTGCATTTTAACACACAAAAATTCTAGAGTTAAAATAAGTTAAAAAAAAAAGAAATCCCTTTGTAATAGATGAGTTTTCGTCCGAAACCCTGATACTTCGAAAGAGATTGTCCAGTTTCTACACGAAGTGCATCCAGTTTTTCCCGTAACCCTCTCAACTTTTTAGCACATGCTATGTGGGTGAAATTATGACACCATGCCAAGTTTAAACCTTTTCAGAGTTCATTTGTAGTGCTTGTCTATTTCAGGGTCATTTAGCTCAAAATAAATCATTAAATGCTTGAAAAATAGCAAATGAAGTCACAAAAGGGTTGAAAATTGATGATGTGGCTTTGAATGGTGCATTTTGAACACACAAAAATTCTGGAGTGAAAATGATTTAAAAAATGAAATCCCTTTGTAGTAGATGAGTTTTCGTCTGAAACTGTGATACTTCGAAAGAGATTGTCTAGTTTGTACACGAAGTGCATCCAGTTTTTCCCGTAACCCTCTCAACTTTTTAGCACATGCTATGTGGGTGAAAATATGACACCATCCCAAGTGTCAACCTTTTCAGAGTTCATTTGTAGTGCTTGTCAATGTTAGGGTCATTTAGCTCAAAATAAATCATTAAATGCCTGAAAAATAGCAAATGAAGTCAGAAAAGGGTTGAAAATTGATGATGTGGCTTTGAATGGTGCATTTTGAACACAGAAAAATTCTGGAGTGAAAATGATTTAAAAAAATGAAATCGTTTTGTAATAGATGAGTTTTCGTCCGAAACCGTGATACTTCGAAAGATATTGTCCAGTTTGTACACGAAGTGCATCCGGTTTTTCCCTTAACTCTCTCAACTTTTTAGCACATGCTATGTGGGTGAAAATATGACACCATCCCAAGTGTCAACCTTTTCAGAGTTCATTTGTTGTGCTTGTCAATGTTAGGGTCATTTAGCTCAAAATAAATCATTAAATGCATGAAAAATCGCAAATGAAGTCAGAAAAGGGTTGAAAATTGATGATGTGGCTTTTAATGGTGCATTTTGAACACACAAAAATTCTAGAGTTAAAATAAGTTAAAAAAACGAAATCCCTTTGTAATAGATGAGTTTTCGTCCGAAACCCTGATACTTCGAAAGAGATTGTCCAGTTTCTACACGAAGTGCATCCAGTTTTTCCCGTAACCCTCTCAACTTTTTAGCACATGCTATGTGGGTTAAATTATGACACCATGCCAAGTTTCAACCTTTTCAGAGTTCATTTGTAGTGCTTGTCTATTTCAGGGTCATTTAGCTCAAAATAAATCATTAAATGCATGAAAAATAGCAAATGAAGTCAGAAAAGGGTTGAAAATTGATGATGTGGCTTTGAATGGTGCATTTTGAACACAGAAAAATTCTGGAGTGAAAATGATTTAAAAAAATGAAATCCCTTTGTAATAGATGAGTTTTCGTCCGAAACCGTGATACTTCGAAAGATATTGTCCAGTTTGTACACGAAGTGCATCCAGTTTTTCCCTTAACTCTCTCAACTTTTTAGCACATGCTATGTGGGTGAAAATATGACACCATCCCAAGTGTCAACCTTTTCAGAGTTCATTTGTTGTGCTTGTCAATGTTAGGGTCATTTAGCTCAAAATAAATCATTAAATGCATGAAAAGTCGCAAATGAAGTCAGAAAAGGGTTGAAAATTGATGATGTGGCTTTTAATGGTGCATTTTGAACACACAAAAATTCTAGAGTTAAAATAAGTTAAAAAAACGAAATCCCTTTGTAATAGATGAGTTTTCGTCCGAAACCCTGATACTTCGAAAGAGATTGTCCAGTTTCTACACGAAGTGCATCCAGTTTTTCCCGTAACCCTCTCAACTTTTTAGCACATGCTATGTGGGTTAAATTATGACACCATGCCAAGTTTCAACCTTTTCAGAGTTCATTTGTAGTGCTTGTCTATTTCAGGGTCATTTAGCTCAAAATAAATCATTAAATGCATGAAAAATAGCAAATGAAGTCAGAAAAGGGTTGAAAATTGATGATGTGGCTTTGAATGGTGCATTTTGAACACAGAAAAATTCTGGAGTGAAAATGATTTAAAAAAATGAAATCCCTTTGTAATAGATGAGTTTTCGTCCGAAACCGTGATACTTCGAAAGATATTGTCCAGTTTGTACACGAAGTGCATCCAGTTTTTCCCTTAACTCTCTCAACTTTTTAGCACATGCTATGTGGGTGAAAATATGACACCATCCCAAGTGTCAACCTTTTCAGAGTTCATTTGTTGTGCTTGTCAATGTTAGGGTCATTTAGCTCAAAATAAATCATTAAATGCATGAAAAATCGCAAATGAAGTCAGAAAAGGGTTGAAAATTGATGATGTGGCTTTTAATGGTGCATTTTGAACACACAAATTCTAGAGTTAAAATAAGTTAAAAAAACGAAATCCCTTTGTAATAGATGAGTTTTCGTCCGAAACCCTGATACTTCGAAAGAGATTGTCCAGTTTCTACACGAAGTGCATCCAGTTTTTCCCGTAACCCTCTCAACTTTTTAGCACATGCTATGTGGGTTAAATTATGACACCATGCCAAGTTTCAACCTTTTCAGAGTTCATTTGTAGTGCTTGTCTATTTCAGGGTCATTTAGCTCAAAATAAATCATTAAATGCATGAAAAATAGCAAATGAAGTCACAAAAGGGTTGAAAATTGATGATGTGGCTTTGAATGGTGCATTTTGAACACACAAAAATTCTGGAGTGAAAATGATTTAAAAATGAAATCCCTTTGTAGTAGATGAGTTTTCGTCTGAAACTGTGATACTTCGAAAGAGATTGTCCAGTTTTTACACGAAGTGCATCCAGTTTTTCCCGTAACCCTCTCAACTTTTTAGCACATGCTATGTGGGTGAAAATATGACACCATCCCAAGTGTCAACCTTTTCAGAGTTCATTTGTAGTGCTTGTCAATGTTAGGGTCATTTAGCTCAAAATAAATCATTAAATGCATGAAAAATAGCAAATGAAGTCAGAAAAGTGTTGAAAATTGATGATGTGGCTTTTAATGGTGCATTTTGAACACACAAAAATTCTAGAGTTAAAATAAGTTAAAAAAATGAAATCCCTTTGTAATAGATGAGTTTTCGTCCGAAACCCTGATACATCGAAAGAGATTGTCCAGTTTCTACACGAAGTGCATCCAGTTTTTCCCGTAACCCTCTCAACTTTTTAGCACATGCTATGTGGGTTAAATTATGACACCATGCCAAGTTTCAACCTTTTCAGAGTTCATTTGTAGTGCTTGTCTATTTCAGGGTCATTTAGCTCAAAATAAATCATTAAATGCATGAAAAATAGCAAATGAAGTCAGAAAAGGGTTGAAAATTGATGATGTGGCTTTGAATGGTGCATTTTGAACACAGAAAAATTCTGGAGTGAAAATGATTTAAAAAAATGAAATCCCTTTGTAATAGATGAGTTTTCGTCCGAAACCGTGATACTTCGAAAGATATTGTCCAGTTTGTACACGAAGTGCATCCAGTTTTTCCCTTAACTCTCTCAACTTTTTAGCACATGCTATGTGGGTGAAAATATGACACCATCCCAAGTGTCAACCTTTTCAGAGTTCATTTGTTGTGCTTGTCAATGTTAGGGTCATTTAGCTCAAAATAAATCATTAAATGCATGAAAAATCGCAAATGAAGTCAGAAAAGGGTTGAAAATTGATGATGTGGCTTTTAATGGTGCATTTTGAACACACAAAAATTCTAGAGTTAAAATAAGTTAAAAAAACGAAATCCCTTTGTAATAGATGAGTTTTCGTCCGAAACCCTGATACTTCGAAAGAGATTGTCCAGTTTCTACACGAAGTGCATCCAGTTTTTCCCGTAACCCTCTCAACTTTTTAGCACATGCTATGTGGGTTAAATTATGACACCATGCCAAGTTTCAACCTTTTCAGAGTTCATTTGTAGTGCTTGTCTATTTCAGGGTCATTTAGCTCAAAATAAATCATTAAATGCATGAAAAATAGCAAATGAAGTCACAAAAGGGTTGAAAATTGATGATGTGGCTTTGAATGGTGCATTTTGAACACACAAAAATTCTGGAGTGAAAATGATTTAAAAATGAAATCCCTTTGTAGTAGATGAGTTTTCGTCTGAAACTGTGATACTTCGAAAGAGATTGTCCAGTTTTTACACGAAGTGCATCCAGTTTTTCCCGTAACCCTCTCAACTTTTTAGCACATGCTATGTGGGTGAAAATATGACACCATCCCAAGTGTCAACCTTTTCAGAGTTCATTTGTAGTGCTTGTCAATGTTAGGGTCATTTAGCTCAAAATAAAACATTAAATGCATGAAAAATAGCAAATGAAGTCAGAAAAGTGTTGAAAATTGATGATGTGGCTTTTAATGGTGCATTTTGAACACACAAAAATTCTAGAGTTAAAATAAGTTAAAAAAACGAAATCCCTTTGTAGTAGATGAGTTTTCGTCCGAAACCCTGATACTTCGAAAGAGATTGTCCAGTTTGTACACGAAGTGCATCCAGTTTTTACCGTAACCCTCTCAACTTTTTAGCACATGCTATGTGGGTGAAAATATGACACCATCCCAAGTGTCAACCTTTTCAGAGTTCATTTGTAGTGCTTGTCTATTTCAGGGTCATTTAGCTCAAAATAAATCATTAAATGCATGAAAAATAGCAAATGAAGTTAGAAAAGGGTTGAAAATTGATGATGTGGCTTTGAATGGTGCATTTTGAACACACAAAAATTCTAGAGTTAAAATAAATTAAAAAAATGAAATCCCTTTGTAATAGATGAGTTTTCGTCCGAAACCCTGATACTTCGAAAGAGATTGTCCAGTTTCTACACGAAGTGCATCCAGTTTTTCCCTTAACTCTCTCAACTTTTTAGCACATGTTATGTGGGTGAAAATATGACACCATGCCAAGTTTCAACCTTTTTAGAGTTCATTTGTAGTGCTTGTCAATTTCAGGGTCATTTAGCTCAAAATAAATCATTAAATGCATGAAAAATAGCAAATGAAGTCAGAAAAGGGTTGAAAATTGATGATGTGGCTTTGAATGGTGCATTTTGAACACAGAAATTTTTTGGAGTTAAAATAAGTTAGAAAAAATGAAATCCCTTTGTAGTAGATGAGTTTTCGTCTGAAACCGTGATACTTCGAAAGAGATTGTCCAGTTTTTACACGAAGTGCATCCAGTTTTTCCCGTAACCCTCTCAACTTTTTAGCACATGCTATGTGGGTGAAAATATGACACCATCCCAAGTGTCAACCTTTTCAGAGTTCATTTTTAGTGCTTGTCAATGTTAGGGTCATTTAGCTCAAAATAAATCATTAAATGCATGAAAAATAGCAAATGAAGTCAGAAAAGGGTTGAAAGTTGATGATGTGGCTTTTAATGGTGCATTTTGAACACACAAAAATTCTAGAGTTAAAATAAGTTAAAAAAACGAAATCCCTTTGTAATAGATGAGTTTTCGTCCGAAACCCTGATACTTCGAAAGAGATTGTTCAGTTTCTACACGAAGTGCATCCAGTTTTTCCCGTAACCCTCTCAACCTTTTAGCACATGCTATGTGGGTTAAATTATGACACCATGCCAAGTTTCAACCTTTTCAGAGTTCATTTGTAGTGCTTGTCAATGTTAGGGTCATTTAGCTCAAAATAAATCATTAAATGCCTGAAAAATAGCAAATGAAGTCAGAAAAGGGTTGAAAATTGATGATGTGGCTTTGAATGGTTCATTTTGAACACAGAAAAATTCTGGAGTGAAAATGATTTAAAAAATGAAATCCCTTTGTAGTAGATGAGTTTTCGTCCGAAACCCTGATACTTCGAAAGAGATTGTCCAGTTTGTACATGAAGTGCTTCCAGTTTTTCCCGTAACCCTCTCAACTTTTTAGCACATGCTATGTGGGTGAAAATATGACACCATGCCAAGTGTCAACCTTTTCAGAGTTCATTTGTAGTGCTTGTCAATGTTAGGGTCATTTAGCTCAAAATAAATCATTAAATGCATGAAAAATAGCAAATGAAGTCACAAAAGGGTTGACAATTGATGATGTGGCTTTGAATGGTGCATTTTGAACACACAAAAATTCTGGAGTGAAAATGATTTAGAAAATGAAATCCCTTTGTAGTAGATGAGTTTTCGTCTGAAACTATGATACTTCGAAAGAGATTGTCTAGTTTGTACACGAAGTGCATCCAGTTTTTCCCGTAACCCTCTCAACTTTTTAGCACATGCTATGTGGGTGAAAATATGACACCATCCCAAGTGTCAACCTTTTCAGAGTTCATTTGTAGTGCTTGTCAATGTTAGGGTCATTTAGTTCAAAATAAATCATTAAATGCCTGAAAAATAGCAAATGAAGTCAGAAAAGGGTTGAAAATTGATGATGTGGCTTTGAATGGTGCATTTTGAACACAGAAAAATTCTGGAGTGAAAATGATTTAGAAAATGAAATCCCTTTGTAGTAGATGAGTTTTCGTCTGAAACTATGATACTTCGAAAGAGATTGTCCAGTTTGTACATGAAGTGCTTCCAGTTTTTCCCGTAACCCTCTCAACTTTTTAGCACATGCTATGTGGGTGAAAATATGACACCATCCCAAGTGTCAACCTTTTCAGAGTTCATTTGTAGTGCTTGTCAATGTTAGGGTCATTTAGCTCAAAATAAATCATTAAATGCCTGAAAAATAGCAAATGAAGTCAGAAAAGGGTTGAAAATTGATGATGTGGCTTTGAATGGTGCATTTTGAACACAGAAAAATTCTGGAGTGAAAATGATTTAAAAAAATGAAATCGTTTTGTAATAGATGAGTTTTCGTCCGAAACCGTGATACTTCGAAAGATATTGTCCAGTTTGTACACGAAGTGCATCCGGTTTTTCCCTTAACTCTCTCAACTTTTTAGCACATGCTATGTGGGTGAAAATATGACACCATCCCAAGTGTCAACCTTTTCAGAGTTCATTTGTTGTGCTTGTCAATGTTAGGGTCATTTAGCTCAAAATAAATCATTAAATGCATGAAAAATCGCAAATGAAGTCAGAAAAGGGTTGAAAATTGATGATGTGGCTTTTAATGGTGCATTTTGAACACACAAAAATTCTAGAGTTAAAATAAGTTAAAAAAACGAAATCCCTTTGTAATAGATGAGTTTTCGTCCGAAACCCTGATACTTCGAAAGAGATTGTCCAGTTTCTACACGAAGTGCATCCAGTTTTTCCCGTAACCCTCTCAACTTTTTAGCACATGCTATGTGGGTTAAATTATGACACCATGCCAAGTTTCAACCTTTTCAGAGTTCATTTGTAGTGCTTGTCTATTTCAGGGTCATTTAGCTCAAAATAAATCATTAAATGCATGAAAAATAGCAAATGAAGTCAGAAAAGGGTTGATAATTGATGATGTGGGTTTGAATGGTGCATTTTGAACACAGAAAAATTCTGGAGTGAAAATGATTTAAAAAAATGAAATCCCTTTGTAATAGATGAGTTTTCGTCCGAAACCGTGATACTTCGAAAGATATTGTCCAGTTTGTACACGAAGTGCATCCAGTTTTTCCCTTAACTCTCTCAACTTTTTAGCACATGCTATGTGGGTGAAAATATGACACCATCCCAAGTGTCAACCTTTTCAGAGTTCATTTGTTGTGCTTGTCAATGTTAGGGTCATTTAGCTCAAAATAAATCATTAAATGCATGAAAAGTCGCAAATGAAGTCAGAAAAGGGTTGAAAATTGATGATGTGGCTTTTAATGGTGCATTTTGAACACACAAAAATTCTAGAGTTAAAATAAGTTAAAAAAACGAAATCCCTTTGTAATAGATGAGTTTTCGTCCGAAACCCTGATACTACGAAAGAGATTGTCCAGTTTCTACACGAAGTGCATCCAGTTTTTCCCGTAACCCTCTCAACTTTTTAGCACATGCTATGTGGGTTAAATTATGACACCATGCCAAGTTTCAACCTTTTCAGAGTTCATTTGTAGTGCTTGTCTATTTCAGGGTCATTTAGCTCAAAATAAATCATTAAATGCATGAAAAATAGCAAATGAAGTCAGAAAAGGGTTGAAAATTGATGATGTGGCTTTGAATGGTGCATTTTGAACACAGAAAAATTCTGGAGTGAAAATGATTTAAAAAAATGAAATCCCTTTGTAATAGATGAGTTTTCGTCCGAAACCGTGATACTTCGAAAGATATTGTCCAGTTTGTACACGAAGTGCATCCAGTTTTTCCCTTAACTCTCTCAACTTTTTAGCACATGCTATGTGGGTGAAAATATGACACCATCCCAAGTGTCAACCTTTTCAGAGTTCATTTGTTGTGCTTGTCAATGTTAGGGTCATTTAGCTCAAAATAAATCATTAAATGCATGAAAAATCGCAAATGAAGTCAGAAAAGGGTTGAAAATTGATGATGTGGCTTTTAATGGTGCATTTTGAACACACAAAAATTCTAGAGTTAAAATAAGTTAAAAAAACGAAATCCCTTTGTAATAGATGAGTTTTCGTCCGAAACCCTGATACTTCGAAAGAGATTGTCCAGTTTCTACACGAAGTGCATCCAGTTTTTCCCGTAACCCTCTCAACTTTTTAGCACATGCTATGTGGGTTAAATTATGACACCATGCCAAGTTTCAACCTTTTCAGAGTTCATTTGTAGTGCTTGTCTATTTCAGGGTCATTTAGCTCAAAATAAATCATTAAATGCATGAAAAATAGCAAATGAAGTCACAAAAGGGTTGAAAATTGATGATGTGGCTTTGAATGGTGCATTTTGAACACACAAAAATTCTGGAGTGAAAATGATTTAAAAATGAAATCCCTTTGTAGTAGATGAGTTTTCGTCTGAAACTGTGATACTTCGAAAGAGATTGTCCAGTTTTTACACGAAGTGCATCCAGTTTTTCCCGTAACCCTCTCAACTTTTTAGCACATGCTATGTGGGTGAAAATATGACACCATCCCAAGTGTCAACCTTTTCAGAGTTCATTTGTAGTGCTTGTCAATGTTAGGGTCATTTAGCTCAAAATAAATCATTAAATGCATGAAAAATAGCAAATGAAGTCAGAAAAGTGTTGAAAATTGATGATGTGGCTTTTAATGGTGCATTTTGAACACACAAAAATTCTAGAGTTAAAATAAGTTAAAAAAACGAAATCCCTTTGTAGTAGATGACTTTTCGTCCGAAACCCTGATACTTCGAAAGAGATTGTCCAGTTTGTACACGAAGTGCATCCAGTTTTTACCGTAACCCTCTCAACTTTTTAGCACATGCTATGTGGGTGAAAATATGACACCATCCCAAGTGTCAACCTTTTCAGAGTTCATTTGTAGTGCTTGTCTATTTCAGGGTCATTTAGCTCAAAATAAATCATTAAATGCATGAAAAATAGCAAATGAAGTTAGAAAAGGGTTGAAAATTGATGATGTGGCTTTGAATGGTGCATTTTGAACACACAAAAATTCTAGAGTTAAAATAAATTAAAAAAATGAAATCCCTTTGTAATAGATGAGTTTTCGTCCGAAACCCTGATACTTCGAAAGAGATTGTCCAGTTTCTACACGAAGTGCATCCAGTTTTTCCCTTAACTCTCTCAACTTTTTAGCACATGTTATGTGGGTGAAAATATGACACCATGCCAAGTTTCAACCTTTTTAGAGTTCATTTGTAGTGCTTGTCAATTTCAGGGTCATTTAGCTCAAAATAAATCATTAAATGCATGAAAAATAGCAAATGAAGTCAGAAAAGGGTTGAAAATTGATGATGTGGCTTTGAATGGTGCATTTTGAACACAGAAATTTTTTGGAGTTAAAATAAGTTAGAAAAAATGAAATCCCTTTGTAGTAGATGAGTTTTCGTCTGAAACCGTGATACTTCGAAAGAGATTGTCCAGTTTTTACACGAAGTGCATCCAGTTTTTCCCGTAACCCTCTCAACTTTTTAGCACATGGTATGTGGGTGAAAATATGACACCATCCCAAGTGTCAACCTTTTCAGAGTTCATTTGTAGTGCTTGTCAATGTTAGGGTCATTTAGCTCAAAATAAATCATTAAATGCATGAAAAATAGCAAATGAAGTCAGAAAAGGGTTGAAAGTTGATGATGTGGCTTTTAATGGTGCATTTTGAACACACAAAAATTCTAGAGTTAAAATAAGTTAAAAAAACGAAATCCCTTTGTAATAGATGAGTTTTCGTCCGAAACCCTGATACTTCGAAAGAGATTGTTCAGTTTCTACACGAAGTGCATCCAGTTTTTCCCGTAACCCTCTCAACCTTTTAGCACATGCTATGTGGGTTAAATTATGACACCATGCCAAGTTTCAACCTTTTCAGAGTTCATTTGTAGTGCTTGTCAATGTTAGGGTCATTTAGCTCAAAATAAATCATTAAATGCCTGAAAAATAGCAAATGAAGTCAGAAAAGGGTTGAAAATTGATGATGTGGCTTTGAATGGTTCATTTTGAACACAGAAAAATTCTGGAGTGAAAATGATTTAAAAAATGAAATCCCTTTGTAGTAGATGAGTTTTCGTCCGAAACCCTGATACTTCGAAAGAGATTGTCCAGTTTGTACATGAAGTGCTTCCAGTTTTTCCCGTAACCCTCTCAACTTTTTAGCACATGCTATGTGGGTGAAAATATGACACCATGCCAAGTGTCAACCTTTTCAGAGTTCATTTGTAGTGCTTGTCAATGTTAGGGTCATTTAGCTCAAAATAAATCATTAAATGCATGAAAAATAGCAAATGAAGTCAGAAAAGGGTTGAAAGTTGATGATGTGGCTTTTAATGGTGCATTTTGAACACACAAAAATTCTAGAGTTAAAATAAGTTAAAAAAACGAAATCCCTTTGTAATAGATGAGTTTTCGTCCGAAACCCTGATACTTCGAAAGAGATTGTTCAGTTTCTACACGAAGTGCATCCAGTTTTTCCCGTAACCCTCTCAACCTTTTAGCACATGCTATGTGGGTTAAATTATGACACCATGCCAAGTTTCAACCTTTTCAGAGTTCATTTGTAGTGCTTGTCAATGTTAGGGTCATTTAGCTCAAAATAAATCATTAAATGCCTGAAAAATAGCAAATGAAGTCAGAAAAGGGTTGAAAATTGATGATGTGGCTTTGAATGGTTCATTTTGAACACAGAAAAATTCTGGAGTGAAAATGATTTAAAAAATGAAATCCCTTTGTAGTAGATGAGTTTTCGTCCGAAACCCTGATACTTCGAAAGAGATTGTCCAGTTTGTACATGAAGTGCTTCCAGTTTTTCCCGTAACCCTCTCAACTTTTTAGCACATGCTATGTGGGTGAAAATATGACACCATGCCAAGTGTCAACCTTTTCAGAGTTCATTTGTAGTGCTTGTCAATGTTAGGGTCATTTAGCTCAAAATAAATCATTAAATGCATGAAAAATAGCAAATGAAGTCACAAAAGGGTTGACAATTGATGATGTGGCTTTGAATGGTGCATTTTGAACACACAAAAATTCTGGAGTGAAAATGATTTAGAAAATGAAATCCCTTTGTAGTAGATGAGTTTTCGTCTGAAACTATGATACTTCGAAAGAGATTGTCTAGTTTGTACACGAAGTGCATCCAGTTTTTCCCGTAACCCTCTCAACTTTTTAGCACATGCTATGTGGGTGAAAATATGACACCATCCCAAGTGTCAACCTTTTCAGAGTTCATTTGTAGTGCTTGTCAATGTTAGGGTCATTTAGTTCAAAATAAATCATTAAATGCCTGAAAAATAGCAAATGAAGTCAGAAAAGGGTTGAAAATTGATGATGTGGCATTGAATTGTGCATTTTGAACACAGAAAAATTCTGGAGTGAAAATGATTTAAAAAAACGAAATCCCTTTGTAGTAGATGAGTTTTCGTGTGAAACCGTGATACTTCGAAAGAGATTGTCCAGTTTGTACATGAAGTGCTTCCAGTTTTTCTCGTAACCCTCTCAACTTTTTAGCACATGCTATGTGGGTGAAAATATGACACCATGCCAAGTGTCAACCTTTGCAGAGTTCATTTGTAGTGCTTGTCAATGTTAGGGTCATTTAGCTCAAAATAAATCATTAAATGCATGAAAAATAGCAAATGAAGTCAGAAAATGGTTGAAAATTGATGATGTGGCTTTGAATTGTGCATTTTGAACACACAAAAATTCTGGAGTTAAAATAAGTTAAAAAAATGAAATCCCTTTGTAATAGATGAGTTTTCGTCCGAAACCCTGATACTTCGAAAGAGATTGTCCAGTTTCTACACGAAGTGCATCCAGTTTTCCCGTAACCCTCTCAACTTTTTAGCACATGCTATGTGGGTGAAATTATGACACCATGCCAAGTTTAAACCTTTTCAGAGTTCATTTGTAGTGCTTGTCTATTTCAGGGTCATTTAGCTCAAAATAAATCATTAAATGCTTGAAAAATAGCAAATGAAGTCACAAAAGGGTTGAAAATTGATGATGTGGCTTTGAATGTTGCATTTTGAACACACAAAAATTCTGGAGTGAAAATGATTTAAAAAATGAAATCCCTTCGTAGTAGATGAGTTTTTGTCTGAAACCGTGATACTTCGAAAGAGATTGTCCAGTTTTTACACGAAGTGCATCCAGTTTTTCCCGTAACCCTATCAACTTTTTAGCACATGCTATGTGGGTGAAAATATGACACCATCCCAAGTGTCAACCTTTTCGGAGTTCATTTGTAGTGCTTGTCAATGTTAGGGTCATTTAGCTCAAAATAAATCATTAAATGCATGAAAAATAGCAAATGAAGTCAGAAAAGGGTTGAAAATTGATGATGTGGCTTTTAATGGTGCATTTTGAACACACAAAAATTCTAGAGTTAAAATAAGTTAAAAAAACGAAATCCCTTTGTAATAGATGAGTTTTCGTCCGAAACCCTGATACTTCGAAAGAGATTGTCCAGTTTCTACACGAAGTGCATCCAGTTTTTCCCGTAACCCTCTCAACTTTTTAGCACATGCTATGTGGGTTAAATTATGACACCATGCCAAGTTTCAACCTTTTCAGAGTTCATTTGTAGTGCTTGTATATTTCAGGGTCATTTAGCTCAAAATAAATCATTAAATGCATGAAAAATAGCAAATGAAGTCACAAAAGGCTTGACAATTGATGATGTGGCTTTGAATGGTGCATTTTGAACACACAAAAATTCTGGAGTGAAAATGATTTAAAAAATGAAATCCCTTTGTAGTAGATGAGTTTTCGTCTGAAACTTTGATACTTCGAAAGAGATTGTCTAGTTTGTACACGAAGTGCATCCAGTTTTTCCCGTAACCCTCTCAACTTTTTAGCACATGCTATGTGGGTGAAAATATGACACCATCCCAAGTGTCAACCTTTTCAGAGTTCATTTGTAGTGCTTGTCAATATTAGGGTCATTTAGCTCAAAATAAATCATTAAATGCATGAAAAATAGCAAATGAAGTTAGAAAAGGGTTGAAAATTGATGATGTGGCTTTGAATGGTGCATTTTGAACACAGAAAAATTCTGGAGTGAAAATGATTTAAAAAAACGAAATCCCTTTGTAGTAGATGAGTTTTCGTGTGAAACAGTGATACTTCGAAAGAGATTGTCCAGTTTGTACATGAAGTGCTTCCAGTTTTTCTCGTAACCCTCTCAACTTTTTAGCACATGCTATGTGGGTGAAAATAGGACACCATGCCAAGTGTCAACCTTTTCAGAGTTCATTTGTAGTGCTTGTCAATGTTAGGGTCATTTAGCTCAAAATAAATCATTAAATGCATGAAAAATAGCAAATGAAGTCAGAAAATGGTTGAAAATTGATGATGTGGCTTTGAATGGTGCATTTTGAACACACAAAAATTCTGGAGTTAAAATAAGTTAAAAAAATGAAATCCCTTTGTAATAGATGAGTTTTCGTCCGAAACCCTGATACTTCGAAAGATATTGTCCAGTTTCTACACGAAGTGCATCCAGTTTTTCCCGTAACCCTCTCAACTTTTTAGCACATGCTATGTGGGTGAAATTATGACACCATGCCAAGTTTAAACCTTTTCAGAGTTCATTTGTGGTGCTTGTCTATTTCAGGGTCATTTAGCTCAAAATAAATCATTAAATGCCTGAAAAATAGCAAATGAAGTCACAAAAGGGTTGAAAATTGATGATGTGGCTTTGAATGGTGCATTTTGAACACACAAAAATTCTGGAGTGAAAATGATTTAAAAAATGAAATCCCTTTGTAGTAGATGAGTTTTCGTCTGAAACCGTGATACTTCGAAAGAGATTGTCCAGTTTTTACACGAAGTGCATCCAGTTTTTCCCGTAACCCTCTCAACTTTTTAGCACATGCTATGTGGGTGAAAATATGACACCATCCCAAGTGTCAACCTTTTCAGAGTTCATTTGTAGTGCTTGTCAATGTTAGGGTCATTTAGCTCAAAATAAATGATTAAATGCATGAAAAATAGCAAATGAAGTCAGAAAAGGGTTGAAAATTGATGATGTGGCTTTTAATGGTGCATTTTGAACACACAAAAATTCTAGAGTTAAAATAAGTTAAAAAAACAAAATCCCTTTGTAATAGATGAGTTTTCGTCCGAAACCCTGATACTTCGAAAGAGATTGTCCAGTTTCTACACGAAGTGCATCCAGTTTTTCCAGTAACCCTCTCAACTTTTTAGCACATGCTATGTGGGTTAAATTATGACACCATGCCAAGTTTCAACCTTTTCAGAGTTCATTTGTAGTGCTTGTCTATTTCAGGGTCATTTAGCTCAAAATAAATCATTAAATGCATGAAAAATAGCAAATGAAGTCACAAAAGGGTTGACAATTGATGATGTGGCTTTGAATGGTGCATTTTGAACACACAAAAATTCTGGAGTGAAAATGATTTAAAAAATGAAATCCCTTTGTAGTAGATGAGTTTTTGTCTGAAACTGTGATACTTCGAAAGAGATTGTCTAGTTTGTACACGAAGTGCATCCAGTTTTTCCCGTAACCCTCTCAACTTTTTAGCACATGCTATGTGGGTGAAAATATGACACCATCCCAAGTGTCAACCTTTTCAGAGTTCATTTGTAGTGCTTGTCAATGTTAGGGTCATTTAGCTCAAAATAAATCATTAAATGCCTGAAAAATAGCAAATGAAGTCAGAAAAGGGTTGAAAATTGATGATGTGGCTTTGAATGGTGCATTTTGAACACAGAAAAATTCTGGAGTGAAAATGATTTAAAAAAACGAAATCCCTTTGTAGTAGATGAGTTTTCGTGTGAAACCGTGATACTTCGAAAGAGATTGTCCAGTTTGTACATGAAGTGCTTCCAGTTTTTCTCGTAACCCTCTCAACTTTTTAGCATATGCTATGTGGATGAAAATATGACACCATGCCAAGTGTCAACCTTTTCAGAGTTCATTTGTAGTGCTTGTCAATGTTAGGGTCATTTAGCTCAAAATAAATCATTAAATGCATGAAAAATAGCAAATGAAGTCAGAAAATGGTTGAAAATTGATGATGTGGCTTTGAATGGTGCATTTTGAACACACAAAAATTCTGGAGTTAAAATAAGTTAAAAAAATGAAATCCCTTTGTAATAGATGAGTATTCGTCCGAAACCCTGATACTTCGAAAGAGATTGTCCAGTTTCTACACGAAGTGCATCCAGTTTTTCCCGTAACCCTCTCAACTTTTTAGCACATGCTATGTGGGTTAAATTATGACACCATGCCAAGTTTCAACCTTTTCAGAGTTCATTTGTAGTGCTTGTCTATTTCAGGGTCATTTAGCTCAAAATAAATCATTAAATGCATGAAAAATAGCAAATGAAGTCACAAAAGGGTTGACAATTGATGATGTGGCTTTGAATGGTGCATTTTGAACACACAAAAATTCTGGAGTGAAAATGATTTAAAAAATGAAATCCCTTTGTAGTAGATGAGTTTTTGTCTGAAACTGTGATACTTCGAAAGAGATTGTCTAGTTTGTACACGAAGTGCATCCAGTTTTTCCCGTAACCCTCTCAACTTTTTAGCACATGCTATGTGGGTGAAAATATGACACCATCCCAAGTGTCAACCTTTTCAGAGTTCATTTGTAGTGCTTGTCAATGTTAGGGTCATTTAGCTCAAAATAAATCATTAAATGCCTGAAAAATAGCAAATGAAGTCAGAAAAGGGTTGAAAATTGATGATGTGGCTTTGAATGGTGCATTTTGAACACAGAAAAATTCTGGAGTGAAAATGATTTAAAAAAACGAAATCCCTTTGTAGTAGATGAGTTTTCGTGTGAAACCGTGATACTTCGAAAGAGATTGTCCAGTTTGTACATGAAGTGCTTCCAGTTTTTCTCGTAACCCTCTCAACTTTTTAGCATATGCTATGTGGATGAAAATATGACACCATGCCAAGTGTCAACCTTTTCAGAGTTCATTTGTAGTGCTTGTCAATGTTAGGGTCATTTAGCTCAAAATAAATCATTAAATGCATGAAAAATAGCAAATGAAGTCAGAAAATGGTTGAAAATTGATGATGTGGCTTTGAATGGTGCATTTTGAACACACAAAAATTCTGGAGTTAAAATAAGTTAAAAAAATGAAATCCCTTTGTAATAGATGAGTATTCGTCCGAAACCCTGATACTTCGAAAGAGATTGTCCAGTTTCTACACGAAGTGCATCCAGTTTTTCCCGTAACCCTCTCAACTTTTTAGCACATGCTATGTGGGTGAAATTATGACACCATGCCAAGTTTAAACCTTTTCAGAGTTCATTTGTAGTGCTTGTCTATTTCAGGGTCATTTAGCTCAAAATAAATCATTAAATGCCTGAAAAATAGCAAATGAAGTCAGAAAAGGGTTGAAAATTGATGATGTGGCTTTGAATGGTGCATTTTGAACACAGAAAAATTCTGGAGTGAAAATGATTTAAAAAATGAAATCCCTTTGTAGTAGATGAGTTTTCGTGTGAAACCGTGATACTTCGAAAGAGATTGTCCAGTTTGTACAAGAAGTGCTTCCAGTTTTTCCCGTAACCCTCTCAACTTTTTAGCACATGCTATGTGGGTGAAAATATGACACCATGCCAAGTGTCAACCTTTTCAGAGTTCATTTGTAGTGCTTGTCAATGTTAGGGTCATTTAGCTCAAAATAAATCATTAAATACATGAAAAATAGCAAATGAAGTTAGAAAAGGGTTGAAAATTGATGATGTGGCTTTGAATGGTGCATTTTGAACACACAAAAATTCTAGAGTTAAAATAAGTTAAAAAAACGAAATCCCTTTGTAATAGATGAGTTTTCGTCCGAAACCCTGATACTTCGAAAGAGATTGTCCAGTTTCTACACGAAGTGCATCCAGTTTTTCCCTTAACCCTCTCAACTTTTTAGCACATGCTATGTGGGTGAAAATATGACACCATGCCAAGTTTCAACCTTTTTAGAGTTCATTTGTAGTGCTTGTCTATTTCAGGGTCATTTAGCTCAAAATAAATCATTAAATGCAGGAAAAATAGCAAATGAAGTCACAAAAGGGTTGAAAATTGATGATGTGGCTTTGAATGGTGCATTTTGAACACAGAAATTTTTTGGAGTTAAAATAAGTTAGAAAAAATGAAATCCCTTTGTAGTAGATGAGTTTTCGTCTGAAACCGTGATACTTCGAAAGAGATTGTCCAGTTTTTACACGAAGTGCATCCAGTTTTTCCCGTAACCCTCTCAACTTTTTAGCACATGCTATGTGGGTGAAAATATGACACCATCCCAAGTGTCAACCTTTTCAGAGTTCATTTGTAGTGCTTGTCAATGTTAGTGTCATTCAGCTCAAAATAAATCATTAAATGCATGAAAAATAGCAAATGAAGTCAGAAAAGGGTTGAAAGTTGATGATGTGGCTTTTAATGGTGCATTTTGAACACACAAAAATTCTAGAGTTAAAATAAGTTAAAAAAACGAAATCCCTTTGTAATAGATGAGTTTTCGTCCGAAACCCTGATACTTCGAAAGAGATTGTCCAGTTTCTACACGAAGTGCATCCAGTTTTTCCCGTAACCCTCTCAACTTTTTAGCACATGCTATGTGGGTTAAATTATGACACAATGCCAAGTTTCAACCTTTTCAGAGTTCATTTGTAGTGCTTGTCTATTTCAGGGTCATTTAGCTCAAAATAAATCATTAAATGCATGAAAAATAGCAAATGAAGTCACAAAAGGGTTGACAATTGATGATGTGGCTTTGAATGGTGCATTTTGAACACACAAAAATTCTGGAGTGAAAATGATTTAAAAAATGAAATCCCTTTGTAGTAGATGAGTTTTCGTCTGAAACTGTGATACTTCGAAAGAGATTGTCTAGTTTGTACACAAAGTGCATCCAGTTTTTCCCGTAACCCTCTCAACTTTTTAGCACATGCTATGTGGGTGAAAATATGACACCATCCCAAGTGTCAACCTTTTCAGAGTTCATTTGTAGTGCTTGTCAATGTTAGGGTCATTTAGCTCAAAATAAATCATTAAATGCCTGAAAAATAGCAAATGAAGTCAGAAAAGGGTTGAAAATTGATGATGTGGCTTTGAATGGTGCATTTTGAACACAGGAAAATTATGGAGTGAAAATGATTTAAAAATGAAATCCCTTTGTAGTAGATGAGTTTTCGTGTGAAACCGTGATACTTCGAAAGAGATTGTCCAGTTTGTACACGAAATGCATCCAGTTTTTCCCGTAACCCTCTCAACTTTTTAGCACATGCTATGTGGGTGAAAATATGACACCATCCCAAGTGTCAACCTTTTCAGAGTTCATTTGTAGTGCTTGTCAAAGTTAGGGTCATTTAGCTCAAAATAAATCATTAAATGCATGAAAAATAGCAAATGAAGTGAGAAAAGGGTTGAAAATTGATGATGTGGCTTTGAATGGTGCATTTTGAACACACAAAAATTCTGGAGTGAAAATAAGTTTAAAAAAATGAAATCCCTTTGTAATAGATGAGTTTTCGTCTGAAACAGTGATACTTCGAAAGAGATTGTCCAGTTTTTACACGAAGTGCATCCAGTTTTTCCCGTAACCCTCTCAACTTTTTAGCACATGCTATGTGGGTGAAAATATGACACCATCCCAAGTGTCAACCTTTTCAGAGTTCATTTGTAGTGCTTGTCAATGTTAGGGTCATTTAGCTCAAAATAAATCATTAAATGCATGAAAAATAGCAAATGAAGTCAGAAAAGGGTTGAAAATTGTTGATGTGGCTTTTAATGGGGCATTTTGAACACACAAAAATTCTAGAGTTAAAATAAGTTAAAAAAACGAAATCCCTTTGTAATAGATGAGTTTTCGTCCGAAACCCTGATACTTCGAAAGAGATTGTCCAGTTTCTACACGAAGTGCATCCAGTTTTTCCCGTAACCCTCTCAACTTTTTAGCACATGCTATGTGGGTGAAATAATGACACCATGCCAAGTTTAATCCTTTTCAGAGTTCATTTGTAGTGCTTGTCTATTTCAGGGTCATTTAGCTCAAAATAAATCATTAAATGCATGAAAAATAGCAAATGAAGTCACAAAAGGGTTGACAATTGATGATGTGGCTTTGAATGGTGCATTTTGAACACACAAAAATTCTGGAGTGAAAATGATTTAAAAAATGAAATCCCTTTGTAGTAGATGAGTTTTCGTCTGAAACTGTGATACTTCGAAAGAGATTGTCTAGTTTGTACATGAAGTGCCTCCAGTTTTTCCCGTAACCCTCTCAACTTTTTAGCACATGCTATGTGGGTGAAAATATGACACCATCCCAAGTGTCAACCTTTTCAGAGTTCATTTGTAGTGCTTGTCAATGTTAGGGTCATTTAGCTCAAAATAAATCATTAAATGCCTGAAAAATAGCAAATGAAGTCAGAAAAGGGTTGAAAATTGATGATGTGGCTTTGAATGGTGCATTTTGAACACAGAAAAATTCTGGAGTGAAAATGATTTAAAAAATGAAATCCCTTTGTAGTAGATGAGTTTTCGTGTGAAACCGTGATACTTCGAAAGAGATTGTCCAGTTTGTACATGAAGTGCTTCCAGTTTTTCCCGTAACCCTCTCAACTTTTGAGCACATGCTATGTGGGTGAAAATATGACACCATGCCAAGTGTCAACCTTTTCATAGTTCATTTGTAGTGCTTGTCAATGTTAGGGTCATTTAGCTCAAAATAAATCATTAAATGCATGAAAAATAACAAATGAAGTCAGAAAATGGTTGAAAATTGATGATGTGGCTTTGAATGGTGCATTTTGAACACACAAAAATTCTGGAGTTAAAATAAGTTAAAAAAATGAAATCCCTTTGTAATAGATGAGTTTTCGTCCGAAACCCTGATACTTCGAAAGAGATTGTCCAGTTTCTACACGAAGGGCATCCAGTTTTTCCCGTAACCCTCTCAACTTTTTAGCACATGCTATGTGGGTGAAAATATGACACCATGCCAAGTTTTAACCTTTTCAGAGTTCATTTGTAGTGCTTGTCTATTTCAGGGTCATTTAGCTCAAAATAAATCATTAAATGCTTGAAAAATAGCAAATGAAGTCACAAAAGGGTTGAAAATTGATGATGTGGCTTTGAATGGTGCATTTTGAACACACAAAAATTCTGGAGTGAAAATGATTTAAAAAATGAAATCCCTTTGTAGTAGATGAGTTTTCGTCTGAAACCGTGATACTTCGAAAGAGATTGTCCAGTTTTTACACGAAGTGCATCCAGTTTTTCCCGTAACCCTCTCAACTTTTTAGCACATGCTATGTGGGTGAAAATATGACACCATCCCAAGTGTCAACCTTTTCAGAGTTCATTTGTAGTGCTTGTCAATGTTAGGGTCATTTAGCTCAAAATAAATCATTAAATGCATGAAAAATAGCAAATGAAGTCAGAAAAGGGTTGAAAATTGATGGTGTGGCTTTTAATGGTGCATTTTGAACACACAAAAATTCTAGAGTTAAAATAAGTTAAAAAAACAAAATCTCTTTGTAACAGATGAGTTTTCGTCCGAAACCCTGATACTTCGAAAGAGATTGTCCAGTTTCTACACGAAGTGCATCCAGTTTTTCCCGTAACCCTCTCAACTTTTTAGCACATGCTATGTGGTTAAATTATGACACCATGCCAAGTTTCAACCTTTTCAGAGTTCATTTGTAGTGCTTGTCTATTTCAGGGTCATTTAGCTCAAAATAAATCATTAAATGCATGAAAAATAGCAAATGAAGTCACAAACGGGTTGACAATTGATGATGTGGCTTTGAATGGTGCATTTTGAACACACAAAAATTCTGGAGTGAAAATGATTTAAAAAATGAAATCCCTTTGTAGTAGATGAGTTTTCGTCTGAAACTGTGATACTTCGAAAGAGATTGTCTAGTTTGTACACGAAGTGCATCCAGTTTTTCCCGTAACCCTCTCAACTTTTTAGCACATGCTATGTGGGTGAAAATATGACACCATCCCAAGTGTCAACCTTTTTAGAGTTCATTTGTAGTGGTTGTCAATGTTAGGGTCATTTAGCTCAAAATAAATCATTAAATGCATGAAAAATAGCAAATGAAGTCAGAAAAGTGTTGAAAATTGATGATGTGGCTTTTAATGGTGCATTTTGAACACACAAAAATTCTAGAGTTAAAATAAGTTAAAAAAACGAAATCCCTTTGTAATAGATGAGTTTTCGTCCGAAACCCTGATACTTCGAAAGAGATTGTCCAGTTTCTACACGAAGTGCATCCAGTTTTTCCCGTAACCCTCTCAACTTTTTAGCACATGCTATGTGGGTTAAATTATGACACGTTGCCAAGTTTCAACCTTTTCAGAGTTCATTTGTAGTGCTTGTCTATTTCAGGGTCATTTAGCTCAAAATAAATCATTAAATGCATGAAAAATAGCAAATGAAGTCACAAAAGGGTTGACAATTGATTATGTGGCTTTGAATGGTGCATTTTGAACACACAAAAATTCTGGAGTGAAAATGATTTAAAAAATGAAATCCCTTTGTAGTAGATGAGTTTTCGTGTGAAACTGTGATACTTCGAAAGAGATTGTCTAGTTTGTACACGAAATGCATCCAGTTTTTCCCGTAACCCTCTCAACTTTTTAGCACATGCTATGTGGGTGAAAATATGACACCATCCCAAGTGTCAACCTTTTCAGAGTTCATTTGTAGTGCTTGTCAATGTTAGGGTCATTTAGCTCAAAATAAATTATTAAATGCCTGAAAAATAGCAAATGAAGTCAGAAAAGGGTTGAAAATTGATGACGTGGCTTCGAATGGTGCATTTTGAACACAGAAAAATTCTGGAGTGAAAATGATTTAAAAAAGAAATCCCTTTGTAGTAGATGAGTTTTCGTGTGAAACCGTGATACTTCGAAAGAGATTGTCCAGTTTGTACATGACGTGCTTCCAGTTTTTCCCATAACCCTCTCAACTTTTTAGCACATGCAATGTGGGTGAAAATATGACACCATGCCAAGTGTCAACCTTTTCAGAGTTCATTTGTAGTGCTTGTCAATGTTAGGGTCATTTAGCTCAAAATAAATCATTAAATGCATGAAAAATAGCAAATGAAGTTAGAAAAGGGTTGAAAATTGATGATGTGGCTTTCAATGGTGCATTTTGAACACAAAAAAATTCTGGAGTTAAAATAAGTTAAAAAAATGAAATCCCTTTGTAATTGATGAGTTTTCGTCCGAAACCCTGATACTTCGAAAGAGATTGTCCAGTTTCTACACGAAGTGCATCCAGTTTTTCCCTTAACCCTCTCAACTTTTTAGCACATGCAATGTGGGTGAAAATATGACACCATGCCAAGTTTCAACCTTTTTAGAGTTCATTTGTAGTGCCTGTCAATTTCAAGGTCATTTAGCTCAAAATAAATCATTAAATGCACGAAAAATAGCAAATGAAGTCAGAAAAGGGTTGAAAATTGATGATGTGGCTTTGAATGGTGCATTTTGAACACAGAAATTTTTTGGAGTTAAAATAAGTTAGAAAAAATGAAATCCCTTTGTAGTAGATGAGTTTTCGTCCGAAACCCTGATACGTCGAAAGTCCAGTTTGTACAAGAAGTGCATCCGGTTTTTCCCGTAACCCTCTCAACTTTTTAGCACATGCTATTTGGGTGAAAATATGACACCATGCCAAGTTTCAACCATTTCAGAGTTCATTTGTAATGCTTGTCAATTTCAGGGTCATTTAGCTCAATATAAATCATTAAATGCATGAAAAATAGCAAATGAAGTCACAAAAGGGTTGAAAGTTGATGATGTGGCTTTGAATGGTGCATTTTGAACATAGAAATTTTTTGGAGTTAAAATAAGTTAGAAAAAATGAAATCCCTTTGTAGTAGATGAGTTTTCGTCCGAAACCCTGATACGTCGAAAGAGATTGTCCAGTCTGTACAAGAAGTGCATCTGGTTTTTCCCGTAACCCACTCAACTTTTTAGCACATGCTATTTGGGTGAAAATATGACACCATGCCAAGTTTCAACCATTTCCGAGTTCATTTGTAATGCTTGTCAATTTTAGGGTCATTTAGCTCAAAATAAATCATTAAATGCATGAAAAATCGCAAATGAAGTCACAAAAGGGTTGAAAATTGATGATGTGGCTTTGAATGGTGCATTTTGAACACACAAAAAATCTGGAGTTAAAATAAGTTTTAAAAAAATGAAATCCCTTTGTAATAGATGAGTTTTCGTCCGAAACCCTGATACTTCGAAAGAGATTGTCCAGTTTCTACATGAAGTGCATCTAGTTTTTCCCGTAACCCTCTCAACTTTTTAGCACATGCTATGTGGTTGAAAATATGACACCATGCCAAGTGTCAATCTTTTCAGAGTTCATTTGTAGTGCTTGTCAATGTTAGGGTCATTTAGCTCAAAATAAATCATTAAATGCATGAAAAATAGCAAATGAAGTCAGAAATGGGTTGAAAATTGATGATTTGGCTTTGAATGGTGCATTTTGAACACACAAAATTTTTGGAGTTAAAATAAGTTAAAAAAATGAAATCCCTTTGTAATAGATGAGTTTTCGTCCGAAACCCTGATACTTCGAAAGAGATTGTCCAGTTTCTACACGAAGTGCATCCAGTTTTTCACGTAACCCTCTCAACTTTTTAGCACATGCTATGTGGGTGAAATTATGACACCATGCCAATTTCAACCTTTTCAGAGTTCATTTGTAGTGCTTGTCTATTTCAGGGTCATTTAGCTCAAAATAAATCATTAAATGCATGAAAAATAGCAAATGAAGTCACAAAAGGGTTGAAAATTGATGATGTGGCTTCGAATGGTGCATTTTGAACACACAAAAATTCTGGAGTGAAAATGATTTAAAAAATGAAATCTCTTTGTAGTAGATGAGTTTTCGTCTGAAACTGTGATACTTCGAAAGAGATTGTCCAGTTTGTACACGAAGTGCATCCAGTTTTTCCCGTAACCCTCTCAACTTTTTAGCACATGCTATGTGGGTGAAAATCTGACACCATCCCAAGTGTCAACCTTTTCAGAGTTCATTTGTAGTGCTTGTCAATGTTAGGGTCATTTAGCTCAAAATAAATCATTAAATGCATGAAAAATAGCAAATGAAGTCAGAAAAGGGTTGAAAATTGATGATGTGGCTTTTAATGGTGCATTTTGAACACACAAAAATTCTAGAGTTAAAATAAGTTAAAAAAACGAAATCCCTTTGTAGTAGATGAGTTTTCGTCCGAAACCCTGATACTTCGAAAGAGATTGTCCGGTTGGTACATGAAGTGCATCCAGTATTTCCCGTAACCCTCTCAACTTTTTAGCACATGCTCTGTGGGTGGAAATATGACACCATCCCAAGTGTCAACCTTTTCAGAGTTCATTTGTAGTGCTTGTCAATGTAAGTATCATTTAGCTCGAAATAAATCATTAAATGCATGAAAAATAGCAAATGAAGTCAGAAAAGGGTTGAAAATTGATGATGTGGCTTTTAATGGTGCATTTTGAACACACAAAAATTCTAGAGTTAAAATAAGTTAAAAAACCGAAATCCCTTTGTAATAGATGAGTTTTCGTCCGAAACCCTGATACTTCGAAAGAGATTGTCCAGTTTCTACACGAAGTGCATCCAGTTTTTCCCTTAACCCTCTCAACTTTTTAGCACATGCTATGTGGGTGAAAATATGACACCACGCCAAGTTTCAACCTTTTTAGAGTTCATTTGTAGTGCTTGTCAATTTCAGGGTCATTTAGCTCAAAATAAATCATTAAATGCATAAATAAATCATTAAATGCATGAAAAATAGCAAATGAAGTCAGAAAATGGTTGAAAATTGATGATGTGGCTTTGAATGGTGCATTTTGAACACACAAAAATTCTGGAGTTAAATTAAGTTAAAAAATGGAATCCCTTTGTAATAGATGAGTTTTCGTCCGAAACCCTGATACTTCGAAAGAGATTGTCCAGTTTCTACACGAAGTGCATCCAGTTTTTCCCGTAACCCTCTCAACTTTTTAGCACATGCTATGTCGGTGAAAATATGACACCATGCCAAGTTTCAACATTTTCAGAATTCATTTGTAGTACTTGTCAATTTCAGGGCCATTTAGCTCAAAATAAATCATTAAATGCATGAAAAATAGCAAATGAAGTCACAAAAAGGTTGAAAGTGGATGATGTGGCTGTGAATGGTGCATTTTGAACACAGAAAAGTTTTGGAGTTAAAATAAGTTAGAAAAAATGAAATCCCTTTGTAGTAGATGAGTTTTTGTCCGAAATCCTGATACGTCGAAAGAGATTGTCCAGTTTGTACAAGAAGTGCATCCAGTTTTTCCCGTAACCCTCTCAACTTTTTAGCACATGCTATTTGGGTGAAAATATGACACCATGCCAAGTTTCAACCTTTTCAGAGTTCATTTGTAGTGCTTGTCAATTTCAGGGTCATTTAGCTCAAAATAAATCATTAAATGCATGAAAAATAGCAAATGAAGTCACAAAAGGGTTGAAAATTGATGATGTGGCTTTCAATGGTGCATTTTGAACAGACAAAAATTATGGAGTTCAAATAAGTTTAAAAAAATGAAACCCTTTGTAATAGATTAGTTTTCGTTCGAAACCCTGATACGTCGAAAGAGATTGTCCAGTTTGTACAAGAAGTGCATCCAGTTTGTCCCGTAACCCTCTCAACTTTTTAGCACATGCTATGTGGGTGAAAATATGACACCATGCCAAGTGTCAACCTTTTCAGAGTTCATTTGTAGTGCTTGTCAATTTCAGGGTCATTTAGCTCAAAATAAATCATTAAATGCATGAAAAATAGCAAATGAAGTCACAAAAGGGTTGAAAATTGATGATATGGCTTTGAATGGTGCATTTTGAACACACAAAAATTCTGGAGTTAAAATAAGTTAAAAAAAATGAAATCCCTTTGTAATAGATGAGTTTTCATCCGAAACCCTGATACTTCGAAAGAGATTGTCCAGTTTCTACACGAAGTGCATCAAGTTTTTCCCATAACCCTGTCAAGTTTTTAGCACATGCTATGTGGGTGAAATTATGACACCATGCCAAGTTTCAACCTTTTCAGAGTTCATTTGTAGTGCTTGTCTATTTCAGGGTCATTTAGCTCAAAATAAATCATTAAATGCATGAAAAATAGCAAATGAAGTCACAAAAGGGTTGAAAATTGATGATGTGGCTTTGAATGGTGCATTTTGAACACACAAAAATTCTGGAGTGAAAATGATTTAAAAAATGAAATCCCTTTGTAGTAGATGAGTTTTCGTCTGAAACTGTGATACTTCGAAAGAGATTGTCCAGTTTGTACACGAAGTGCATCCAGTTTTTCCCGTAACCCTCTCAACTTTTTAGCACATGCTATGTGGGTGAAAATATGACACCATCCCAAGTGTCAATCTTTTCAGAGTTCATTTGTAATGCTTGTCAATGTTAGGGTCATTTAGCTCAAAATAAATCATTAAATGCATGAAAAATAGCAAATGAAGTCAGAAAAGGGTTGAAAATTGATGATGTGGCTTTGAATGGTGCATTTTGAACACAGATTAATTATGGAGTGAAAATGATTTAAAAATGAAATCCCTTTGTAGTAGATGAGTTTTCGTGTGAAACCGTGATACTTCGAAAGAGATTGTCCAGTTTGTACACGAAGTGCATCCAGTTTTTCCCGTAACCCTCTCAACTTTTTAGCACATGCTATGTGGGTGAAAATATGACACCATCCCAAGTGTCAACCTTTTCAGAGTTCATTTGTAGTGCTTGTCAATGTTAGGGTCATTTAGCTCAAAATAAATCATTAAATGCATGAAAAATAGCAAATGAAGTCAGAAAAGGTTTGAAAATTGATGATGTGGCTTTGAATGGTGCATTTTGACCACACAAAAATTCTAGAGTTAAAATAAGTTAAAAAAATGAAATCCCTTTGTAATAGATGAGTTTTCGTCCGAAACCGTGATACTTCGAAAGAGATTGTCCAGTTTCTACACGAAGTGCATCCAGTTTTTCCCGTAACCTTCTCAACTTTTTAGCACATGCTATGTGGGTGAAAATACGACACCATGCCAAGTTTCAACCTTTTCAGAGTTTATTTGTAGTGCTGGTCAATTTCAGGGTCATTTAGCTCAAAATAAATCATTAAATGCATGAAAAATAGCAAATGAAGTCACAAAAGGGTTGAAAATTGATGATGTGGCTTTGAATGGTGCATTTTGAACACACAAAAATTCTGGAGTTAAAAGAAGTTTAAAAAAATGAAATCCCTTAGTAATAGATGAGTTTTCGTCCGAAACCCTAATACTTCGAAAGAGATTGTCCAGTTTCTATACGAAGTCCATCCGGTTTTTCCCGTAACTCTCTCAACTTTTTAGCACACGCTATGTCGGTGAAAATATGACACCATGCCAAGTTTCAACCTTTTCAGAGTTCATTTGTAGTGCTTGTCAATTTCAGGGCCATTTAGCTCAAAATAAATCATTAAATGCATGAAAAATAGCAAATCAAGTCACAAAAGGGTTGAAAGTTGATGATGTGGCTTTGAATGGTGCATTTTGAACACACAAAAATTCTGGAGTGAAAATGATTTAAAAAATGAAATCCCTTTGTAGTAGATGAGTTTTTGTTCGAAACCCGGATACGTCGAAAGAGATTGTCCAGTTTGTACAAGAAGTGCATCCAGTTTTTCCCGTAACCCTCTCAACTTTTTAGCACATGCTATTTGGGTGAAAATATGACACCATGCCAAGTTTCAACCTTTTCAAAGTTCATTTGTAGTGCTTGTCAATTTCAGGGTCATTTAGCTCAAAATAAATCATTAAATGCATGAAAAATAGCAAATGAAGTCACAAAAGGGTTGAAAATTGATGATGTGGCTTTGAATGGTGCATTTTGAACACACAAAAATTCTGGAGTTAAAATAAGTTTAAGAAAATGAAATCCCTTTGTAATAGATGAGTTTTCGTCCGAAACTCTGATACTTCGAAAGAAATTGTCCAGTTTCTACATGAAGTGCATCCGGTTTTTCCCGTAACCCTCTCAACTTTTTAGCACATGCTATGTGGGTGAAAATATGACACCATGCCAAGTGTCAACCTTTTCAGAGTTCATTTGTAGTGCTTGTCAATGTTAGGGTCATTTAGCTCAAAATAAATCATTAAATGCATGAAAAATAGCAAATGAAGTCAGAAAAGGGTTGAAAATTGATGATGTGGCTTTGAATGGTGCATTTTGAAGACACAAAAATTCTGGATTTAAAATAAGTTAAAAAAATGAAATCCCTTTGTAATAGATGAGTTTTCGTCCGAAACCCTGATACTTCGAAAGAGATTGTCCTGTTTCTACACGAAGTGCATCCAGTTTTTCACGTAACTCTCTCAACTTTTTAGCACATGCTACGTGGGTGAAATTATGACACCATGCCAAGTTTAAACCTTTTCAGAGTTCATTTGTAGTGCTTGTCTATTTCAGGGTCATTTAGCTCAAAATAAATCATTAAATGCATGAAAAATAGCAAATGAAGTCACAAAAGGGTTGAAAATTAATGATGTGGCTTTGAATGGTGCATTTTTAACACACACAAATTCTGGAGTGAAAATGATTTAAAAAATGAAATCCCTTTGTAGTAGATGAGTTTTCGTGTGAAACTGTGATACTTCGAAAGAGATTGTCCAGTTTTTACACGAAGTGCATCCAGTTTTTCCCGTAACCCTCACAACTTTTTAGCACATGCTATGTGGGTGAAAATATGACACCATCCCAAGTGTCAACCTTTTCAGAGTTCATTTGTACTGCTTGTCAATGTTAGGGTCATTTAGCTCAAAATAAATCATTAAATGCATGAAAAATAGCAAATGAAGTCAGAAAAGGGTTGAAAATTGATGATGTGGCTTTGAATGGTGCATTTTGAACACAGAAAAATTCTGGAGTGAAAATGATTTAAAAAATGAAATCCCTTTGTAGTAGATGAGTTTTCGTGTGAAACCGTGATACTTCGAAAGAGATTGTCCAGTTTGTACACGAAGTGCATCCAGTTTTTCCCGTAACCCTCTCAACTTTTTAGCACATGCTATGTGGGTGAAAATATGACACCGTCCCAAGTGTCAACCTTTTCAGAGTTCATTTGTAGTGCTTGTCAATGTTAGGGTCATTTAGATCGAAATAAATCATTAAATGCATGAAAAATAGCAAATGAAGTCAGAAAAGGGTTGAAAATTGATGATGTGGCTTTTAATGGTGCATTTTGAACACACAAAAATTCTAGAGTTAAAATAAGTTAAAAAAACGAAATCCCTTTGTAATAGATGAGTTTTCGTCCGAAACCCTGATACTTTGAAAGAGATTGTCCAGTTTCTACACGAAGTGCATCCAGTTTTTCCCTTAACCCTCTCAACTTTTTAGCACATGCTATGTGGGTGCAAATATGACACCATGCCAAGTTTCAACCTTTTTAGAGTTCATTTGTAGTGCTTGTCAATTTCAGGGTCATTTAGCTCAAAATAAATCATTAAATGCATAAATAAATCATTAAATGCATGAAGAATAGCAAATGAAGTCAGAAAAGGGTTGAAAATTGATGATGTGGCTTTGAATGGTGCATTTTGAACACACAAAAATTCTGGAGTTAAAATATGTTAAAAAATGGAATCCCTTTGTAATAGATGAGTTTTCGTCCGAAACCCTGATACTTCGAAAGAGATTGTCCAGTTTCTACACGAAGTGCATCCAGTTTTTCCCGTAAACCTCTCAACTTTTTAGCACATGCTATGTCGGTCAAAATATGACACCATGCCAAGTTTCAACATTTTCAGAGTTCATTTGTAGTACTTGTCCATTTCAGGGCCATTTAGCTCAAAATAAATCATTAAATGCATGAAAAATAGCAAATGAAGTCACAAAAGGGTTGAAAGTGGATGATGTGGCTGTGAATGGTGCATTTTGAACACAGAAAATTTTTGGAGTTAAAATAAGTTAGAAAAAATGAAATCCCTTTGTAGTAGATGAGTTTTTGTCCGAAACCCTGATACGTTGAAAGAGATTGTCCAGTTTGTATAAGAAGTGCATCCAGTTTTTCCCGTAACCCTCTCAACTTTGTAGCACATGCTATTTGGTTGAAAATATGACACCATGCCAAGTTTCAACCTTTTCAGAGATCATTTGTAGTGCTTGTCAATTTCAGGGTCATTTAGCTCAAAATAAATCATTAAATGCATGAAAAATAGCAAATGAAGTCACAAAAGGGTTGAAAATTGATGATGTGGCTTTCAATGGTGCATTTTGAACAGACAAATATTCTGGAGTTAAAATAAGTTTAAAAAAATGAAACCCTTTGTAATAGATTAGTTTTCGTCCGAAAGCCTGATACTTCGAACGAGATTGTCCAGTTTCTACATGAAGTGCATCCAGTTTTTCCCGTAACCCTCTCAACTTTTTAGCACATGCTATGTGGGTGAAAATATGACACCATGCCAAGTGTCAACCTTTTCAGAGTTCATTTGTAGTGCTTGTCAATGTTAGGGTCATTTAGCTCAAAATAAATCATTAAATGCATGAAAAATAGCAAATGAAGTCAGAAAAGGGTTGAAAATTGATGATGTGGCTTTGAATGGTGCATTTTGAACACACAAAAATTCTGGAGTTAAAATAAGTTAAAAAATGGAACCCCTTTTAAATAGATGAGTTTTCGTCCGAAACCCTGATACTTCGAAAGAGATTGTCCAGTTTGTACAAGAAGTGCATCCGGTTTTTCCCGTAACCCTCTCAACTTTTTAGCACATGCTATTTGGGTGAAAATATGACACAGTGCCAAGTTTCAACCTTTTCAGAGTTCATTTGTAGTGCTTGTCAATTTCAGGGTCAATTAGCTCAAAATAAATCATTAAATGCATGAAAAATAGCAAATGAAGTCACAAAAGGGTTGAAAATTGATGATATGGCTTTGAATGGTGCATTTTGAACACACAAAAATTTTGGAGTTAAAATAAGTTAAAAAAATGAAATCCCTTTGTAATAGATGAGTTTTCGTCCGAAACCCTGATACCTCGAAAGAGATTGTCCAGTTTCTACACGAAGTGCATCCAGTTTTTCCCGTAACCCTCTCAACTTTTTAGCACATGCTATGTGGGTGAAATTATGACACCATGCCAAGTTTCAACCTTTTCAGAGTTCATTTGTAGTGCTTGTCTATTTCAGGGTCATTTAGCTCAAAATAAATCATTAAATGCATGAAAAATAGCAAATGAAGTCAGAAAAGGGTTGAAAATTGATGATGTGGCTTTGAATGGTGCATTTTGAACACAGAAAAATTATGGAGTGAAAATGATTTAAAAATGAAATCCCTTTGTAGTAGATGAGTTTTCGTGTGAAACCGTGATACTTCGAAAGAGATTGTCCAGTTTGTACACGAAGTGCATCCAGTTTTTCCCGTAACCCTCTCAACTTTTTAGCACATGCTATGTGGGTGAAAATATGACACCATCCCAAGTGTCAACCTTTTCAGAGTTCATTTGTAGTGCTTGTCAATGTTAGGGTTATTTAGCTCAAAATAAATCATTAAATGCATGAAAAATAGCAAATGAAGTCAGAAAAGGGTTGAAAATTGATGATGTGGCTTTGAATGATGCATTTTGAACACACAAAAATTCTAGAGTTAAAATAAGTTAAAAAAATGAAATCCCTTTGTAATAGATGAGTTTTCGTCCGAAACCGTGATAATTCGAAAGAGATTGTCCAGTTTCTACACGAAGTGCATCCAGTTTTTCCCGTAACCCTCTCAACTTTTTAGCACATGCTATGTGGGTGAAAATATGACACCATGCCAAGTTTCAACCTTTTCAGAGTTCAATTGTAGTGCTTGTCAATTTCAGGGTCATTTAGCTCAAATTAAATCACTAAATGCGTGAAAAATAGCAAATGAAGTCACAAAAGGGTTGAAAATTGATGATGTGGCTTTGAATGGTGCATTTTTAACACACACAAATTCTGGAGTGAAAATGATTTAAAAAATGAAATCCCTTTGTAGTAGATGAGTTTTCGTGTGAAACTGTGATACTTCGAAAGAGATTGTCCAGTTTTTACACGAAGTGCATCCAGTTTTTCCCGTAACCCTCACAACTTTTTAGCACATGCTATGTGGGTGAAAATATGACACCATCCCAAGTGTCAACCTTTTCAGAGTTCATTTGTACTGCTTGTCAATGTTAGGGTCATTTAGCTCAAAATAAATCATTAAATGCATGAAAAATAGCAAATGAAGTCAGAAAAGGGTTGAAAATTGATGATGTGGCTTTGAATGGTGCATTTTGAACACAGAAAAATTCTGGAGTGAAAATGATTTAAAAAATGAAATCCCTTTGTAGTAGATGAGTTTTCGTGTGAAACCGTGATACTTCGAAAGAGATTGTCCAGTTTGTACACGAAGTGCATCCAGTTTTTCCCGTAACCCTCTCAACTTTTTAGCACATGCTATGTGGGTGAAAATATGACACCGTCCCAAGTGTCAACCTTTTCAGAGTTCATTTGTAGTGCTTGTCAATGTTAGGGTCATTTAGATCGAAATAAATCATTAAATGCATGAAAAATAGCAAATGAAGTCAGAAAAGGGTTGAAAATTGATGATGTGGCTTTTAATGGTGCATTTTGAACACACAAAAATTCTAGAGTTAAAATAAGTTAAAAAAACGAAATCCCTTTGTAATAGATGAGTTTTCGTCCGAAACCCTGATACTTTGAAAGAGATTGTCCAGTTTCTACACGAAGTGCATCCAGTTTTTCCCTTAACCCTCTCAACTTTTTAGCACATGCTATGTGGGTGCAAATATGACACCATGCCAAGTTTCAACCTTTTTAGAGTTCATTTGTAGTGCTTGTCAATTTCAGGGTCATTTAGCTCAAAATAAATCATTAAATGCATAAATAAATCATTAAATGCATGAAGAATAGCAAATGAAGTCAGAAAATGGTTGAAAATTGATGATGTGGCTTTGAATGGTGCATTTTGAACACACAAAAATTCTGGAGTTAAAATATGTTAAAAAATGGAATCCCTTTGTAATAGATGAGTTTTCGTCCGAAACCCTGATACTTCGAAAGAGATTGTCCAGTTTCTACACGAAGTGCATCCAGTTTTTCCCGTAAACCTCTCAACTTTTTAGCACATGCTATGTCGGTCAAAATATGACACCATGCCAAGTTTCAACATTTTCAGAGTTCATTTGTAGTACTTGTCCATTTCAGGGCCATTTAGCTCAAAATAAATCATTAAATGCATGAAAAATAGCAAATGAAGTCACAAAAGGGTTGAAAGTGGATGATGTGGCTGTGAATGGTGCATTTTGAACACAGAAAATTTTTGGAGTTAAAATAAGTTAGAAAAAATGAAATCCCTTTGTAGTAGATGAGTTTTTGTCCGAAACCCTGATACGTTGAAAGAGATTGTCCAGTTTGTATAAGAAGTGCATCCAGTTTTTCCCGTAACCCTCTCAACTTTGTAGCACATGCTATTTGGTTGAAAATATGACACCATGCCAAGTTTCAACCTTTTCAGAGATCATTTGTAGTGCTTGTCAATTTCAGGGTCATTTAGCTCAAAATAAATCATTAAATGCATGAAAAATAGCAAATGAAGTCACAAAAGGGTTGAAAATTGATGATGTGGCTTTCAATGGTGCATTTTGAACAGACAAATATTCTGGAGTTAAAATAAGTTTAAAAAAATGAAACCCTTTGTAATAGATTAGTTTTCGTCCGAAAGCCTGATACTTCGAACGAGATTGTCCAGTTTCTACATGAAGTGCATCCAGTTTTTCCCGTAACCCTCTCAACTTTTTAGCACATGCTATGTGGGTGAAAATATGACACCATGCCAAGTGTCAACCTTTTCAGAGTTCATTTGTAGTGCTTGTCAATGTTAGGGTCATTTAGCTCAAAATAAATCATTAAATGCATGAAAAATAGCAAATGAAGTCAGAAAAGGGTTGAAAATTGATGATGTGGCTTTGAATGGTGCATTTTGAACACACAAAAATTCTGGAGTTAAAATAAGTTAAAAAATGGAACCCCTTTTAAATAGATGAGTTTTCGTCCGAAACCCTGATACTTCGAAAGAGATTGTCCAGTTTGTACAAGAAGTGCATCCGGTTTTTCCCGTAACCCTCTCAACTTTTTAGCACATGCTATTTGGGTGAAAATATGACACAGTGCCAAGTTTCAACCTTTTCAGAGTTCATTTGTAGTGCTTGTCAATTTCAGGGTCAATTAGCTCAAAATAAATCATTAAATGCATGAAAAATAGCAAATGAAGTCACAAAAGGGTTGAAAATTGATGATATGGCTTTGAATGGTGCATTTTGAACACACAAAAATTTTGGAGTTAAAATAAGTTAAAAAAATGAAATCCCTTTGTAATAGATGAGTTTTCGTCCGAAACCCTGATACCTCGAAAGAGATTGTCCAGTTTCTACACGAAGTGCATCCAGTTTTTCCCGTAACCCTCTCAACTTTTTAGCACATGCTATGTGGGTGAAATTATGACACCATGCCAAGTTTCAACCTTTTCAGAGTTCATTTGTAGTGCTTGTCTATTTCAGGGTCATTTAGCTCAAAATAAATCATTAAATGCATGAAAAATAGCAAATGAAGTCAGAAAAGGGTTGAAAATTGATGATGTGGCTTTGAATGGTGCATTTTGAACACAGAAAAATTATGGAGTGAAAATGATTTAAAAATGAAATCCCTTTGTAGTAGATGAGTTTTCGTGTGAAACCGTGATACTTCGAAAGAGATTGTCCAGTTTGTACACGAAGTGCATCCAGTTTTTCCCGTAACCCTCTCAACTTTTTAGCACATGCTATGTGGGTGAAAATATGACACCATCCCAAGTGTCAACCTTTTCAGAGTTCATTTGTAGTGCTTGTCAATGTTAGGGTTATTTAGCTCAAAATAAATCATTAAATGCATGAAAAATAGCAAATGAAGTCAGAAAAGGGTTGAAAATTGATGATGTGGCTTTGAATGATGCATTTTGAACACACAAAAATTCTAGAGTTAAAATAAGTTAAAAAAATGAAATCCCTTTGTAATAGATGAGTTTTCGTCCGAAACCGTGATAATTCGAAAGAGATTGTCCAGTTTCTACACGAAGTGCATCCAGTTTTTCCCGTAACCCTCTCAACTTTTTAGCACATGCTATGTGGGTGAAAATATGACACCATGCCAAGTTTCAACCTTTTCAGAGTTCAATTGTAGTGCTTGTCAATTTCAGGGTCATTTAGCTCAAATTAAATCACTAAATGCGTGAAAAATAGCAAATGAAGTCACAAAAGGGTTGAAAATTGATGATGTGGCTTTGAATGGTGCATTTTGAACACAGAAAAATTCTGGAGTTAAAAGAAGTTTAAAAAAATGAAATCCCTTTGTAATAGATGAGTTTTCGTCCGAAACCCTAATACTTCGAAAGAGATTGTCCAGTTTCTACACGAAGTCCATCCAGTTTTTCCCGTAACCCTCTCAACTTTTTAGCACACGCTATGTCGGTGAAAATATGACACCATGCCAAGTTTCAACCTTTTCAGAGTTCATTTGTAGTGCTTGTCAATTTCAGGGCCATTTAGCTCAAAATAAATCATTAAATGCATGAAAAATAGCAAATGAAGTCACAAAAGGGATGAAAGTTGATGATGTGGCTTTGAATGGTGCATTTTGAACACACAAAAATTCGGGAGTTAAAATATGTTACAAAATGAAATCCCTTTGTAATAGATGAGTTTTCGTCCGAAACCCTGATACTTCGAAAGAGATTGTCCAGTTTCTACACGAAGTGCATCCAGTTTTTCCCGTAACCCTCTCAACTTTTTAGCACATGCTATGTGGGTTAAATTATGACACCATGCCAAGTTTCAACCTTTTCAGAGTTCATTTGTAGTGCTTGTCTATTTCAGGGTCATTTAGCTCAAAATAAATCATTAAATGCATGAAAAATAGCAAATGAAGTCACAAAAGGGTTGACAATTGATGATGTGGCTTTGAATGGTGCATTTTGAACACACAAAAATTCTGGAGTGAAAATGATTTAAAAAATGAAATCCCTTTGTAGTAGATGAGTTTTCGTCTGAAACTGTGATACTTCGAAAGAGATTGTCTAGTTTGTACACAAAGTGCATCCAGTTTTTCCCGTAACCCTCTCAACTTTTTAGCACATGCTATGTGGGTGAAAATATGACACCATCCCAAGTGTCAACCTTTTCAGAGTTCATTTGTAGTGCTTGTCAATGTTAGGGTCATTTAGCTCAAAATAAATCATTAAATGCCTGAAAAATAGCAAATGAAGTCAGAAAAGGGTTGAAAATTGATGATGTGGCTTTGAATGGTGCATTTTGAACACAGAAAAATTATGGAGTGAAAATGATTTAAAAATGAAATCCCTTTGTAGTAGATGAGTTTTCGTGTGAAACCGTGATACTTCGAAAGAGATTGTCCAGTTTGTACACGAAATGCATCCAGTTTTTCCCGTAACCCTCTCAACTTTTTAGCACATGCTATGTGGGTGAAAATATGACACCATCCCAAGTGTCAACCTTTTCAGAGTTCATTTGTAGTGCTTGTCAATGTTAGGGTCATTTAGCTCAAAATAAATCTTTAAATGCATGAAAAATAGCAAATGAAGTCAGAAAAGGGTTGAAAATTGATGATGTGGCTTTGAATGGTGCATTTTGAAAACAGAAAAATTATGGAGTGAAAATGATTTAAAAAATGAAATCCCTTTGTAGTAGATGAGTTTTCGTGTGAAACCGTGATACTTCGAAAGAGATTGTCCAGTTTGTATACAAAGTGCATCCAGTTTTTCCCATAACCCTCTCAACTTTTTAGCACATGCTATGTGGGTGAAAATATGACACCATCCCAAGTGTCAACCTTTTCAGAGTTCATTTGTAGTGCTTGTCAATGTTAGGGTCATTTAGCTCAAAATAAATCATTAAATGCATGAAAAATAGCAAATGAAGTAAGAAAAGGGTTGAAAATTGATGATGTGGCTTTGAATGGTGCATTTTGAACACACAAAAATTCTAGAGTTAAAATAAGTTAAAAAAATGAAATCCCTTTGTAATAGATGAGTTTTCGTCCGAAACCGTGATACTTCGAAAGAGATTGTCCAGTTTCTACACGAAGTGCATCCAGTTTTTCCCGTAACCCTCTCAACTTTTTAGCACATGCTATGTGGGTGAAAATATGACACCATGCCAAGTTTCAACCTTTTCAGAGTTCATTTGTATGGCTTGTCAATTTCAGGGTCATTTAGCACAAAATAAATCATTAAATGCATGAAAAATAGCAAATGAAGTCACAAAAGGGTTGAAAATTGATGATGTGGCTTTGAATGGTGCATTTTGAACACACAAAAATTCTGGAGTTAAAAGAAGTTTAAAAAATGAAATCCCTTTGTAATAGATGAGTTTTCGTCCGAAACCCTAATACTTCGAAAGAGATTGTCCAGTTTCTACACGAAGTCCATCCAGTTTTTCCCGTAACCCTCTCAACTTTTTAGCACACGCTATGTCGGTGAAAATATGACACCATGCCAAGTTTCAAGCTTTTCAGAGTTCATTTGTAGTGCTTGTCAATTTCAGGGCCATTTAGCTCAAAATAAATCATTAAATGCATGAAAAATAGCAAATGAAGTCACAAAAGGGTTGAAAGTTGATGATGTGGCTTTGAATGGTGCATTTTGAACACACAAAATTTTTGGAGTTAAAATAAGTTAGAAAAAATGAAATCCCTTTGTAGTAGATGAGTTTTCGTCCGAAACCCTGATACGTCGAAAGAGATTATCCAGTTTGTGCAAGAAGTGCATCCAGTTTTTCCCGTAACCCTCTCAACTTTTTAGCACATGCTATGTGGGTGAAAATATGACACCATGCCAAGTGTTAACCTTTTCAGAGTTCATTTGTAGTGCTTGTCAATGTTAGGGTCATTTAGCTCAAAATAAATCATTAAATGCATGAAAAATAGCAAATGAAGTCAGAAAAGGGTTGAAAATTGATGATGTGGCTTTTAATGGTGCATTTTGAACACACAAAAATTCTGGAGTTAAAATAAGTTAAAAAAATGAAATCCCTTTTAATAGATGAGTTTTCGTCCGAAACCCTGATACTTCGAAAGAGATTGTCCAGTTTCTACACGAAGTGCATCCAGTTTTTCCCGTAACCCTCTCAACTTTTTAGCACATGCTATGTGGGTGAAATTATGACACCATGCCAAGTTTCAACCTTTTCAGAGTTCATTTGTAGTGCTTGCCTATTTCAGGGTCATTTAGCTCAAAATAAATCATTAAATGCATGAAAAATAGCAAATGAAGTCACAAAAGGGTTGAAAATTGATGATGTGGCTTTCAATGGTGCATTTTGAACAGACAAAAATTCTGGAGTTAAAATAAGTTTAAAAAAATGAAACCCTTTGTAATAGATTAGTTTTCGTCCGAAAGCCTGATACTTCGAAAGAGATTGTCCAGTTTCTACATGAAGTGCATCCAGTTTTTCCTGTAACCCTCTCAACTTTTTAGCACATGCTATGTGGGTGAAAATATGACACCATGCCAAGTGTCAACCTTTTCAGAGTTCATTTGTAGTGCTTGTCAATGTTAGGGTCATTTAGCTCAAAATAAATCATTAAATGCATGAAAAATAGCAAATGAAGTCAGAAAAGGGTTGACAATTGATGATGTGGCTTTGATTGGTGCATTTTTAACACACAAAAATTCTGGAGTTAAAATAAGTTAAAAAATGGAACCCCTTTGTAATAGATGAGTTTTCGTCCGAAACCTCGATAGTTCGAAAGAGATTGTCCAGTTTCTACACGAAGTGCATCCAGTTTTTCCCGTAACCCTCTCAACTTTTTAGCACATGCTATGTCGGTGAAAATATGACACCATGCCAAGTTTCAACCTTTTCAGAGTTCATTTGTAGTGCTTGTCTATTTCAGGGCCATTTAGCTCAAAATAAATCATCAAATGCATGAAAAATAGCAAATGAAGTCACAAAAGGGTTGAAAGTTGATGATGTGGCTTTGAATGGTGCATTTTGAACACATAAATTTTTTGGAGTTAAAATAAGTTAGAAAAAAATGAAATCCCTTTGTAGTAGATGAGTTTTTGTTCGAAACCCTGATAGGTCGAAAGAGATTGTCCAGTTTGTACAAGAAGTGCATCCAGTTTTTCCCGTAACCCTCTCAACTTTTTAGCACATGCTATTTGGGTGAAAATATGACACCATACCAAGTTTCAACCTTTTCAGAGTTCATTTGTAGTGCTTGTCAATTTCAGGGTCATTTAGCTCAAAATAAATCATTAAATGCATGAAAAATAGCAAATGAAGTCACAAAAGGGTTGAAAATTTATGAAATGGCTTTGAATGGTGCATTTTGAACACACAAAAATTCTGGAGTTAAAATAAGTTAGAAAAATGAAATCCCTTTGTAATAGATGAGTTTTCGTTCGAAACCCTGATACTTCGAAAGAGATTGTCCAGTTTCTACACGAAGTGCATCCAGTTTTTCCCGTAACCCTCTCAACTTTTTAGCACATGCTATGTGGGTGAAATTATGACACCATGCCAAGTTTCAACCTTTTCAGAGTTCATTTGTAGTGCTTGTCTATTTCAGGGTCATTTAGCTCAAAATAAATCATTAAATGCATGAAAAATAGCAAATGAAGTCACAAAAGGGTTGAAAATTGATGATGTGGCTTTGAATGGTGCATTTTGAACACACAAAAATTCTGGAGTGAAAATGATTTAAAAAATGAAATCCCTTTGTAGTAGATAAGTTTTCGTCTGAAACTGTGATACTTCGAAAGAGATTGTCCAGTTTGTACACGAAGTGCATCCAGTTTTTCCCGTAACCCTCTCAACTTTTTAGCACATGCTATGTGGGTGAAAATATGACACCATCCCAAGTGTCAATCTTTTCAGAGTTCATTTGTAATGCTTGTCAATGTTAGGGTCATTTAGCTCAAAATAAATCATTAAATGCATGAAAAATAGCAAATGAAGTCACAAAAGGGTTGAAAATTGATGATGTGGCTTTGAATGGTGCATTTTGAACACACAAAAATTCTGGAGTGAAAATGATTTAAAAAATGAAATCCCTTTGTAGTAGATAAGTTTTCGTCTGAAACTGTGATACTTCGAAAGAGATTGTCCAGTTTGTACACGAAGTGCATCCAGTTTTTCCCGTAACCCTCTCAACTTTTTAGCACATGCTATGTGGGTGAAAATATGACACCATCCCAAGTGTCAATCTTTTCAGAGTTCATTTGTAATGCTTGTCAATGTTAGGGTCATTTAGCTCAAAATAAATCATTAAATGCATGAAAAATAGCAAATGAAGTCACAAAAGGGTTGAAAATTGATGATGTGGCTTTGAATGGTGCATTTTGAACACACAAAAATTCTGGAGTGAAAATGATTTAAAAAATGAAATCCCTTTGTAGTAGATAAGTTTTCGTCTGAAACTGTGATACTTCGAAAGAGATTGTCCAGTTTGTACACGAAGTGCATCCAGTTTTTCCCGTAACCCTCTCAACTTTTTAGCACATGCTATGTGGGTGAAAATATGACACCATCCCAAGTGTCAATCTTTTCAGAGTTCATTTGTAATGCTTGTCAATGTTAGGGTCATTTAGCTCAAAATAAATCATTAAATGCATGAAAAATAGCAAATGAAGTCACAAAAGGGTTGAAAATTGATGATGTGGCTTTGAATGGTGCATTTTGAACACACAAAAATTCTGGAGTGAAAATGATTTAAAAAATGAAATCCCTTTGTAGTAGATAAGTTTTCGTCTGAAACTGTGATACTTCGAAAGAGATTGTCCAGTTTGTACACGAAGTGCATCCAGTTTTTCCCGTAACCCTCTCAACTTTTTAGCACATGCTATGTGGGTGAAAATATGACACCATCCCAAGTGTCAATCTTTTCAGAGTTCATTTGTAATGCTTGTCAATGTTAGGGTCATTTAGCTCAAAATAAATCATTAAATGCAAGAAAAATAGCAAATGAAGTCAGAAAATGGTTGAAAATTGATGATGTGGCTTTGAATGGTGCATTTTGAACACACAAAAATTCTAGAGTTAAAATAAGTAAAAAAAATGAAATCCCTTTGTAATAGATGAGTTTTCGTCCGAAACCGTGATACTTCGAAAAAGATTGTCCAGTTTCTACACGAAGTGCATCCAGTTTTTCCCGTAACCCTCTCAACTTTTTAGCACATGCTATGTGGGTGAAAATATGACACCATGCCAAGTTTCAACCTTTTCAGAGTTCATTTGTAGTGCTTGTCAATTTCAGGGTCATTTAGCTCAAAATAAATCATTAAATGCATGAAAAATAGCAAATGAAGTCACAAAAGGGTTGAAAATTGATGATGTGGCTTTGAATGGTGCATTTTGAACACACAAAAATTCTGGAGTTAAAAGAAGTTTAAAAAAATGAAATCCCTTTGTAATAGATGAGTTTTCGTCCCAAACCCTAATACTTCGAAAGAGATTGTCCAGTTTCTACACGAAGTCCATCCAGTTTTTCCCGTAACCCTCTCAACTTTTTAGCACACGCTATGTCGGTGAAAATATGACACCATGCCAAGTTTCAACCTTTTCAGCGTTCATTTGTAGTGCTTGTCAATTTCAGGGCCATTTAGCTCAAAATAAATCATTAAATGCATGAAAAATAGCAAATGAAGTCACAAAAGGGTTGAAAGTTGATGATGTGGCTTTGAATGGTGCATTTTGAACACACAAAAATTCTGGAGTGAAAATGATTTAAAAAATGAAATCCCTTTGTAGTAGATGAGTTTTTGTTCGAAACCCGGATACGTCGAAAGAGATTGTCCAGTTTGTACAAGAAGTGCATCCAGTTTTTTCCGTAACCCTCTCAACTTTTTAGCAGATGCTATTTGGGTGAAAATATGACACCATGCCAAGTTTCAACCTTCTCAGAGTTCATTTGTAGTGCTTGTCAATTTCAGGGTCATTTAGCTCAAAATAAATCATTAAATGCATGAAAAATAGCAAATGAAGTCACAAAAGGGTTGAAAATTGATGATGTGGCTTTGAATGGTGCATTTTGAACACACAAAAATTCTGGAGTTAAAATAAGTTTAAAAAAATGAAATCCCTTTGTAATAGATGAGTTTTCGTTCGAAACCCTGATACTTCGAAAGAAATTGTCCAGTTTCTACATGAAGTGCATCCAGTTTTTCCCGTAACCCTCTCAAATTTTTAGCACATGCTATGTGGGTGAAAATATGACACCATGCCAAGTGTCAACCTTTTCAGAGTTCATTTGTAGTGCTTGTCAATGTTAGGGTCATTTAGCTCAAAATAAATCATTAAATGCGTGAAAAATAGCAAATGAAGTCAGAAAAGGGTTGAAAATTGATGATGTGGCTTTGAATGGTGCATTTTGAACACACAAAAATTCTGGAGTTAAAATAAGTTAAAAAAATGAAATCCCTTTGTAATAGATGAGTTTTCGTCCGAAACCCTGATACTTCGAAAGAGATTGTCCTGTTTCTACACGAAGTGCATCCAGTTTTTCCCGTAACCCTCTCAACTTTTTAGCACATGCTATGTGGGTGAAATTATGACACCATGCCAAGTTTAAACCTTTTTAGAGTTCATTTGTAGTGCTTGTCTATTTCAGGGTCATTTAGCTCAAAATAAATCATTAAATGCATGAAAAATAGCAAATGAAGTCACAAAAGGGTTGAAAATTGATGATGTGGCTTTGAATGGTGCATTTTGAACACACAAAAATTCTGGAGTGAAAATGATTTAAAAAATGAAATCCCTTTGTAGTAGATGAGTTTTCGTCTGAAACTGTGATTCTTCGAAAGAGATTGTCCAGTTTTTACACGAAGTGCATCCAGATTTTCCCGTAACCCTCTCAACTTTTTAGCACATGCTATGTGGGTGAAAATATGACACCATCCCAAGTGTCAACCTTCTCAGAGTTCATTTGTAGTGCTTGTCAATGTGAGGGTCATTTAGCTCAAAATAAATCATTAAATGCATGAAAAATAGCAAATGAAGTCAGAAAAGGGTTGAAAATTGATGATGTGGCTTTGAATGGTGCATTTTGAACACAGAAAAATTCTGGAGTGAAAATGATTTAAAAAATGAAATCCCTTTGTAGTAGATGAGTTTTCGTGTGAAACCGTGATACTTCGAAAGAGATTGTCCAGTTTGTACACGAAGTGCATCCAGTTTTTCCCGTAACCCTCTCAACTTTTTAGCACATGCTATGTGGGTGAAAATATGACACCATCCCAAGTGTCAACCTTTTCAGAGTTCATTTGTAGTGCTTGTCAATGTTAGGGTCATTTAGCTCGAAATAAATCATTAAATGCATGAAAAATAGCAAATGAAGTCAGAAAAGGGTTGAAAATTGATGATGTGGCTTTTAATGGTGCATTTTGAACACACAAAAATTCTAGAGTTAAAATAAGTTAAAAAAACGAAATCCCTTTGTAATAGATGAGTTTTCGTCCGAAACCCTGATACTTCGAAAGAGATTGTCCAGTTTCTACACGAAGTGCATCCAGTTTTTCCCTTAACCCTCTCAACTTTTTAGCACATGCTATGTGGGTGAAAATATGACACCATGCCAAGTTTCAACCTTTTTAGAGTTCATTTGTAGTGCTTGTTAATTTCAGGGTCACTTAGCTCAAAATAAATCATTAAATGCATAAATAAATCATTAAATGCATGAAAAATAGCAAATGAAGTCAGAAAAGGGTTGAAAATTGATGATGTGGCTTCAAATGGTGCATTTTGAACACACAAAAATTCTGGAGTTAAAATAAGTTAAAAAATGGAATCCCTTTGTAATAGATGAGTTTTCGTCCGAGACCCTGATACTTCGAAAGAGATTGCCCAGTTTCTACACGAAGTGCATCCAGTTTTTCCCGTAAGCCTCTCAACTTTTTAGCACATGCTATGTCGGTGAAAATATGACACCATGCCAAGTTTCAACATTTTCAGAGTTCATTTGTAGTACTTGTCAATTTCAGGGCCATTTAGCTCAAAATAAATCATTAAATGCATGAAAAATAGCAAATGAAGTCACAAAAGGGATGAAAATTGATGATGTGGCTTTGAATGGTGCATTTTGAACAGACAAAAATTCTGGAGTTAAAATAAGTTTAAAAAAATGAAACCCTTTGTAATAGATTAGTTTTCGTCCGAAAGCCTGATACTTCGAAAGAGATTGTCCAGTTTCTACATGAAGTGCATCCAGTTTTTCCCGTAACCCTCTCAACTTTTTAGCACATGCTATGTGGGTGAAAATATGACACCATGCCAAGTGTCAACCTTTTCAGAGTTCATTTGTAGTGCTTGTCAATTTCAGGGTCATTTAGCTCAAATTAAATCACTAAATGCGTGAAAAATAGCAAATGAAGTCACAAAAGGGTTCAAAATTGATGATGTGGCTTTGAATGGTGCATTTTGAACACACAAAAATTCTGGAGTTAAAAGAAGTTTAAAAAAATGAAATCCCTTTGTAATAGATGAGTTTTCGTCCGAAACCCTAATACTTCGAAAGAGATTGTCCAGTTTCTACACGAAGTCCATCCAGTTTTTCCCTTAACCCTCTCAACTTTTTAGCACACGCTATGTCGGTGAAAATATGACACCATGCCAAGTTTCAACCTTTTCAGAGTTCATTTGTAGTGCTTGTCAATTTCAGGGCCATTTAGCTCAAAATAAATCATTAAATGCATGAAAAATAGCAAATGAAGTCACAAAAGGGTTGAAAGTTGATGATGTGGCTTTGAATGGTGCATTTTGAACACACAAAAATTCGGGAGTTAAAATGATTTAAAAATGAAATCCATTTGTAGTAGATGAGTTTTCGTGTGAAACCGTGATACTTCGAAAGAGATTGTCCAGTTTGTACACGAAGTGCATCCAGTTTTTCCCGTAACCCTCTCAACTTTTTAGCACATGCTATGTGGGTGAAAATATGACACCATCCCAAGTGTCAACCTTTTCAGAGTTCATTTGTAGTGCTTGTCAATGTTAGGGTCATTTAGCTCAAAATAAATCATTAAATGCATGAAAAATAGCAAATGAAGTCAGAAAATGGTTGAAAATTGATGATGTGGCTTTGAATGGTGCATTTTGAACACACAAAAATTCTAGAGTTAAAATAATTTAAAAAAATGAAATCCCTTTGTAATAGATGAGTTTTCGTCCGAAACCGTGATACTTCGAAAGAGATTGTCCAGTTTCTACACGAAGTGCATCCAGTTTTTCCCGTAAGTCTCTCAACTTTTTAGCACATGCTATGTGGGTGAAAATATGACACCATGCCAAGTTTCAACCTTTTCAGAGTTCATTTGTAGTGCTTGTCAATTTCAGGGTCATTTAGCTCAAAATAAATCATTAAATGCATGAAAAATAGCAAATGAAGTCACAAAAGGGTTGAAAATTGATGATGTGGCTTTGAATGGTGCATTTTGAACACACAAAAATTCTGGAGTTAAAAGAAGTTTAAAAAAATGAAATCCCTTTGTAATAGATGAGTTTTCGTCCGAAACCCTAATACTTCGAAAGAGATTGTCCAGTTTCTACACGAAGTCCATCCAGTTTTTCCCGTAACCCTCTCAACTTTTTAGCACACGCTATGTCGGTGAAAATATGACACCATGCCAAGTTTCAACCTTTTCAGAGTTCATTTGTAGTGCTTGTCAATTTCAGGGCCATTTAGCTCAAAATAAATCATTAAATGCATGAAAAATAGCAAATGAAGTCACAAAAGGGTTGAAAGTTGATGATGTGGCTTTGAATGGTGCATTTTGAACACACAAAAATTCTGGAGTGAAAATGATTTAAAAAATGAAATCCCTTTGTAGTAGATGAGTTTTTGTTCGAAACCCGGATACGTCGAAAGAGATTGTCCAGTTTGTACAAGAAGTGCATCCAGTTTTTTCCGTAACCCTCTCAACTTTTTAGCACATGCTATTTGGGTGAAAATATGACACCATGCCAAGTTTCAACCTTTTCAGAGTTCATTTGTAGTGCTTGTCAATTTCAGGGTCATTTAGCTCAAAATAAATCATTAAATGCATGAAAAATAGCAAATGAAGTCACAAAAGGGTTGAAAATTGATGATGTGGCTTTGAATGGTGCATTTTGAACACACAAAAATTCTGGAGTTAAAATAAGTTTAAAAAAATGAAATCCCTTTGTAATAGATGAGTTTTCGTCCGAAACCCTGATACTTCGAAAGAAATTGTCCAGTTTCTACATGAAGTGCATCCAGCTTTTCCCGTAACCCTCTCAAATTTTTAGCACATGCTATGTGGGTGAAAATATGACACCATGCCAAGTGTCAACCTTTTCAGAGTTCATTTGTAGTGCTTGTCAATGTTAGGGTCATTTAGCTCAAAATAAATCATTAAATGCGTGAAAAATAGCAAATGAAGTCAGAAAAGGGTTGAAAATTGATGATGTGGCTTTGAATGGTGCATTTTGAACACACAAAAATTCTGGAGTTAAAATAAGTTAAAAAAATGAAATCCCTTTGTAATAGATGAGTTTTCGTCCGAAACCCTAATACTTCGAAACAGATTGTCCTGTTTCTACACGAAGTGCATCCAGTTTTTCCCGTAACCCTCTCAACTTTTTAGCACATGCTATGTGGGTGAAATTATGACACCATGCCAAGTTTAAACCTTTTCAGAGTTCATTTGTAGTGCTTGTCTATTTCAGGGTCATTTAGCTCAAAACAAATCATTAAATGCATGAAAAATAGCAAATGAAGTCACAAAAGGGTTGAAAATTGATGATGTGGCTTTGAATGGTGCATTTTGAACAGACAAAAATTCTGGAGTTAAAATAAGTTTAAAAAAATGAAACCCTTTGTAATAGATTAGTTTTCGTCCGAAAGCCTGATACTTCGAAAGAGATTGTCCAGTTTCTACATGAAGTGCATCCAGTTTTTCCCGTAACCCTCTCAACTTTTTAGCACATGCTATGTGGGTGAAAATATGACACCATGCCAAGTGTCAACCTTTTCAGAGTTCATTTGTAGTGCTTGTCAATGTTAGGGTCATTTAGCTCAAAATAAATCATTAAATGCATGAAAAATAGCAAATGAAGTCAGAAAAGGGTTGAAAATTGATGATGTGGCTTTGAATGGTGCATTTTGAACACACAAAAATTCTGGAGTTAAAATAAGTTAAAAAATGGAACCCCTTTGTAATAGATGAGTTTTCGTCCGAAACCTTGATACTTCGAAAGAGATTGTCCAGTATGTACAAGAAGTGGATCCAGTTTTTCCCGTAACCCTCTCAACTTTTTAGCACATGCTATTTGGGTGAAAATATGACACCATGCCAAGTTTCAACCTTTTCAGAGTTCATTTGGAGTGCTTGTCAATTTCAGGGTCATTTAGCTCAAAATAAATCATTAAATGCATGAAAAATAGCAAATGAAGTCACAAAAGGGTTGAAAATTGACGATATGGCTTTGAATGGTGCATTTTGGACACACAAAAATTCTGGAGTTAAAATAAGTTAAAAAAATGAGATCCCTTTGTAATAGATGAGTTTTCGTTCGAAACCCTGATACTTCGAAAGAGATTGTCCAGTTTCTACACGAAGTGCATCCAGTTTTTCCCGTAACCCTCTCAACTTTTTAGCACATGCTATGTGGGTGAAATTATGACACCATGCCAAGTTTCAACCTTTTCAGAGTTCATTTGTAGTGCTTGTCTATTTCAGGGTCATTTAGCTCAAAATAAATCATTAAATGCATGAAAAATAGCAAATGAAGTCACAAAAGGGTTGAAAATTGATGATGTGGCTTTGAATGGTGCATTTTGAACACACAAAAATTCTGGAGTGAAAATGATTTAAAAAATGAAATCCCTTTGTAGTAGATAAGTTTTCGTCTGAAACTGTGATACTTCGAAAGAGATTGTCCAGTTTGTACACGAAGTGTATCCAGTTTTTCCCGTAACCCTCTCAACTTTTTAGCACATGCTATGTGGGTGAAAATATGACACCATCCCAAGTGTCAATCTTTTCAGAGTTCATTTGTAATGCTTGTCAATGTTAGGGTCATTTAGCTCAAAATAAATCATTAAATGCATGAAAAATAGCAAATGAAGTCAGAAAAGGGTTGAAAATTGATGATGTGGCTTTGAATGGTGCATTTTGAACACAGAAAAATTAGGGAGTGAAAATGATTTAAAAATGAAATCCATTTGTAGTAGATGAGTTTTCGTGTGAAACCGTGATACTTCGAAAGAGATTGTCCAGTTTGTACACGAAGTGCATCCAGTTTTTCCCGTAACCCTCTCAACTTTTTAGCACATGCTATGTGGGTGAAAATATGACACCATCCCAAGTGTCAACCTTTTCAGAGTTCATTTGTAGTGCTTGTCAATGTTAGGGTCATTTAGCTCAAAATAAATCATTAAATGCATGAAAAATAGCAAATGAAGTCAGAAAATGGTTGAAAATTGATGATGTGGCTTTGAATGGTGCATTTTGAACACACAAAAATTCTAGAGTTAAAATAATTTAAAAAAATGAAATCCCTTTGTAATAGATGAGTTTTCGTCCGAAACCGTGATACTTCGAAAGAGATTGTCCAGTTTCTACACGAAGTGCATCCAGTTTTTCCCGTAAGTCTCTCAACTTTTTAGCACATGCTATGTGGGTGAAAATATGACACCATGCCAAGTTTCAACCTTTTCAGAGTTCATTTGTAGTGCTTGTCAATTTCAGGGTCATTTAGCTCAAAATAAATCATTAAATGCATGAAAAATAGCAAATGAAGTCACAAAAGGGTTGAAAATTGATGATGTGGCTTTGAATGGTGCATTTTGAACACACAAAAATTCTGGAGTTAAAAGAAGTTTAAAAAAATGAAATCCCTTTGTAATAGATGAGTTTTCGTCCGAAACCCTAATACTTCGAAAGAGATTGTCCAGTTTCTACACGAAGTCCATCCAGTTTTTCCCGTAACCCTCTCAACTTTTTAGCACACGCTATGTCGGTGAAAATATGACACCATGCCAAGTTTCAACCTTTTCAGAGTTCATTTGTAGTGCTTGTCAATTTCAGGGCCATTTAGCTCAAAATAAATCATTAAATGCATGAAAAATAGCAAATGAAGTCACAAAAGGGTTGAAAGTTGATGATGTGGCTTTGAATGGTGCATTTTGAACACACAAAAATTCTGGAGTGAAAATGATTTAAAAAATGAAATCCCTTTGTAGTAGATGAGTTTTTGTTCGAAACCCGGATACGTCGAAAGAGATTGTCCAGTTTGTACAAGAAGTGCATCCAGTTTTTTCCGTAACCCTCTCAACTTTTTAGCACATGCTATTTGGGTGAAAATATGACACCATGCCAAGTTTCAACCTTTTCAGAGTTCATTTGTAGTGCTTGTCAATTTCAGGGTCATTTAGCTCAAAATAAATCATTAAATGCATGAAAAATAGCAAATGAAGTCACAAAAGGGTTGAAAATTGATGATGTGGCTTTGAATGGTGCATTTTGAACACACAAAAATTCTGGAGTTAAAATAAGTTTAAAAAAATGAAATCCCTTTGTAATAGATGAGTTTTCGTCCGAAACCCTGATACTTCGAAAGAAATTGTCCAGTTTCTACATGAAGTGCATCCAGCTTTTCCCGTAACCCTCTCAAATTTTTAGCACATGCTATGTGGGTGAAAATATGACACCATGCCAAGTGCCAACCTTTTCAGAGTTCATTTGTAGTGCTTGTCAATGTTAGGGTCATTTAGCTCAAAATAAATCATTAAATGCGTGAAAAATAGCAAATGAAGTCAGAAAAGGGTTGAAAATTGATGATGTGGCTTTGAATGGTGCATTTTGAACACACAAAAATTCTGGAGTTAAAATAAGTTAAAAAAAATGAAATCCCTTTGTAATAGATGAGTTTTCGTCCGAAACCCTAATACTTCGAAAGAGATTGTCCTGTTTCTACACGAAGTGCATCCAGTTTTTCCCGTAACCCTCTCAACTTTTTAGCACATGCTATGTGGGTGAAATTATGACACCATGCCAAGTTTAAACCTTTTCAGAGTTCATTTGTAGTGCTTGTCTATTTCAGGGTCATTTAGCTCAAAACAAATCATTAAATGCATGAAAAATAGCAAATGAAGTCACAAAAGGGTTGAAAATTGATGATGTGGCTTTGAATGGTGCATTTTGAACAGACAAAAATTCTGGAGTTAAAATAAGTTTAAAAAAATGAAACCCTTTGTAATAGATTAGTTTTCGTCCGAAAGCCTGATACTTCGAAAGAGATTGTCCAGTTTCTACATGAAGTGCATCCAGTTTTTCCCGTAACCCTCTCAACTTTTTAGCACATGCTATGTGGGTGAAAATATGACACCATGCCAAGTGTCAACCTTTTCAGAGTTCATTTGTAGTGCTTGTCAATGTTAGGGTCATTTAGCTCAAAATAAATCATTAAATGCATGAAAAATAGCAAATGAAGTCAGAAAAGGGTTGAAAATTGATGATGTGGCTTTGAATGGTGCATTTTGAACACACAAAAATTCTGGAGTTAAAATAAGTTAAAAAATGGAACCCCTTTGTAATAGATGAGTTTTCGTCCGAAACCTTGATACTTCGAAAGAGATTGTCCAGTATGTACAAGAAGTGGATCCAGTTTTTCCCGTAACCCTCTCAACTTTTTAGCACATGCTATTTGGGTGAAAATATGACACCATGCCAAGTTTCAACCTTTTCAGAGTTCATTTGGAGTGCTTGTCAATTTCAGGGTCATTTAGCTCAAAATAAATCATTAAATGCATGAAAAATAGCAAATGAAGTCACAAAAGGGTTGAAAATTGATGATATGGCTTTGAATGGTGCATTTTGGACACACAAAAATTCTGGAGTTAAAATAAGTTAAAAAAATGAGATCCCTTTGTAATAGATGAGTTTTCGTTCGAAACCCTGATACTTCGAAAGAGATTGTCCAGTTTCTACACGAAGTGCATCCAGTTTTTCCCGTAACCCTCTCAACTTTTTAGCACATGCTATGTGGGTGAAATTATGACACCATGCCAAGTTTCAACCTTTTCAGAGTTCATTTGTAGTGCTTGTCTATTTCAGGGTCATTTAGCTCAAAATAAATCATTAAATGCATGAAAAATAGCAAATGAAGTCACAAAAGGGTTGAAAATTGATGATGTGGCTTTGAATGGTGCATTTTGAACACACAAAAATTCTGGAGTGAAAATGATTTAAAAAATGAAATCCCTTTGTAGTAGATAAGTTTTCGTCTGAAACTGTGATACTTCGAAAGAGATTGTCCAGTTTGTACACGAAGTGTATCCAGTTTTTCCCGTAACCCTCTCAACTTTTTAGCACATGCTATGTGGGTGAAAATATGACACCATCCCAAGTGTCAATCTTTTCAGAGTTCATTTGTAATGCTTGTCAATGTTAGGGTCATTTAGCTCAAAATAAATCATTAAATGCATGAAAAATAGCAAATGAAGTCAGAAAAGGGTTGAAAATTGATGATGTGGCTTTGAATGGTGCATTTTGAACACAGAAAAATTAGGGAGTGAAAATGATTTAAAAATGAAATCCATTTGTAGTAGATGAGTTTTTGTGTGAAACCGTGATACTTCGAAAGAGATTGTCCAGTTTGTACACGAAGTGCATCCAGTTTTTCCCGTAACCCTCTCAACTTTTTAGCACATGCTATGTGGGTGAAAATATGACACCATCCCAAGTGTCAACCTTTTCAGAGTTCATTTGTAGTGCTTGTCAATGTTAGGGTCATTTAGCTCAAAATAAATCATTAAATGCATGAAAAATAGCAAATGAAGTCAGAAAATGGTTGAAAATTGATGATGTGGCTTTGAATGGTGCATTTTGAACACACAAAAATTCTAGAGTTAAAATAATTTAAAAAAATGAAATCCCTTTGTAATAGATGAGTTTTCGTCCGAAACCGTGATACTTCGAAAGAGATTGTCCAGTTTCTACACGAAGTGCATCCAGTTTTTCCCGTAACCCTCTCAACTTTTTAGCACATGCTATGTGGGTGAAAATATGACACCATGCCAAGTTTCAACCTTTTCAGAGTTCATTTGTAGTGCTTGTCAATTTCAGGGTCATTTAGCTCAAAATAAATCATTAAATGCATGAAAAATAGCAAATGAAGTCACAAAAGGGTTGAAAATTGATGATGTGGCTTTGAATGGTGCATTTTGAACACACAAAAATTCTGGAGTTAAAAGAAGTTTAAAAAAATGAAATCCCTTTGTAATAGATGAGTTTTCGTCCGAAACCCTAATACTTCGAAAGAGATTGTCCAGTTTCTACACGAAGTCCATCCAGTTTTTCCCGTAACCCTCTCAACTTTTTAGCACACGCTATGTCGGTGAAAATATGACACCATGCCAAGTTTCAACCTTTTCAGAGTTCATTTGTAGTGCTTGTCAATTTCAGGGCCATTTAGCTCAAAATAAATCATTAAATGCATGAAAAATAGCAAATGAAGTCACAAAAGGGTTGAAAGTTGATGATGTGGCTTTGAATGGTGCATTTTGAACACACAAAAATTCTGGAGTGAAAATGATTTAAAAAATGAAATCCCTTTGTAGTAGATGAGTTTTTGTTCGAAACCCGGATACGTCGAAAGAGATTGTCCAGTTTGTACAAGAAGTGCATCCAGTTTTTTCCGTAACCCTCTCAACTTTTTAGCACATGCTATTTGGGTGAAAATATGACACCATGCCAAGTTTCAACCTTTTCAGAGTTCATTTGTAGTGCTTGTCAATTTCAGGGTCATTTAGCTCAAAATAAATCATTAAATGCATGAAAAATAGCAAATGAAGTCACAAAAGGGTTGAAAATTGATGATGTGGCTTTGAATGGTGCATTTTGAACACACAAAAAATCTGGAGTTAAAATAAGTTGAAAAAAATGAAATCCCTTTGTAATAGATGAGTTTTCGTCCGAAACCCTGATACTTCGAAAGAAATTGTCCAGTTTCTACATGAAGTGCATCCAGCTTTTCCCGTAACCCTCTCAAATTTTTAGCACATGCTATGTGGGTGAAAATATGACACCATGCCAAGTGTCAACCTTTTCAGAGTTCATTTGTAGTGCTTGTCAATGTTAGGGTCATTTAGCTCAAAATAAATCATTAAATGCGTGAAAAATAGCAAATGAAGTCAGAAAAGGGTTGAAAATTGATGATGTGGCTTTGAATGGTGCATTTTGAACACACAAAAATTCTGAAGTTAAAATAAGTTAAAAAAATGAAATCCCTTTGTAATAGATGAGTTTTCGTCCGAAACCCTGATACTTCGAAAGAGATTGTCCTGTTTCTACACGAAGTGCATCCAGTTTTTCCCGTAACCCTCTCAACTTTTTAGCACATGCTATGTGGGTGAAATTATGAAACCATGCCAAGTTTAAACCTTTTCAGAGTTCATTTGTAGTGCTTGTCTATTTCAGGGTCATTTAGCTCAAAATAAATCATTAAATGCATGAAAAATAGCAAATGAAGTCACAAAAGGGTTGAAAATTGATGATGTGGCTTTGAATGGTGCATTTTGAACACACAAAAATTCTGGAGTGAAAATGATTTAAAAAATGAAATCCCTGTGTAGTAGATGAGTTTTCGTTTGAAACTGTGATACTTCGAAAGAGATTGTCCAGTTTTTACACGAAGTGCATCCAGATTTTCCCGTAACCCTCTCAACTTTTTAGCACATGCTATGTGGGTGAAAATATGACACCATCCCAAGTGTCAACCTTTTCAGAGTTCATTTGTAGTGTTTGTCAATGTGAGGGTCATTTAGCTCAAAATAAATCATTAAATGCATGAAAAATAGCAAATGAAGTCACAAAAGGGTTGAAAATTGATGATGTGGCTTTGAATGGTGCATTTTGAACACACAAAAATTCTGGAGTGAAAATGATTTAAAAAATGAAATCCCTGTGTAGTAGATGAGTTTTCGTTTGAAACTGTGATACTTCGAAAGAGATTGTCCAGTTTTTACACGAAGTGCATCCAGATTTTCCCGTAACCCTCTCAACTTTTTAGCACATGCTATGTGGGTGAAAATATGACACCATCCCAAGTGTCAACCTTTTCAGAGTTCATTTGTAGTGCTTGTCAATGTGAGGGTCATTTAGCTCAAAATAAATCATTAAATGCATGAAAAATAGCAAATGAAGTCAGAAAAGGGTTGAAAATTGATGATGTGGCTTTGAATGGTGCATTTTGAACACAGAAAAATTCTGGAGTGAAAATGATTTAAAAAATGAAATCCCTTTGTAGTAGATGAGTTTTCGTGTGAAACCGTGATACTTCGAAAGAGATTGTCCAGTTTGTACACGAAGTGCATCCAGTTTTTCCCGTAACCCTCTCAACTTTTTAGCACATGCTATGTGGGTGAAAATATGACACCATCCCAAGTGTCAACCTTTTCAGAGTTCATTTGTAGTGCTTGTCAATGTTAGGGTCATTTAGCTCGAAATAAATCATTAAATGCATGAAAAATAGCAAATGAAGTCAGAAAAGGGTTGAAAATTGATGATGTGGCTTTTAATGGTGCATTTTGAACACACAAAAATTCTAGAGTTAAAATAAGTTAAAAAAATGAAATCCCTTTGTAATAGATGAGTTTTCGTCCGAAACCCTGATACTTCGAAAGAGATTGTCCAGTTTCTACACGAAGTGCATCCAGTTTTTCCCTTAACCCTCTCAACTTTTTAGCACATGCTATGTGGGTGAAAATATGACACCATGCCAAGTTTCAACCTTTTTAGAGTTCATTTGTAGTGCTTGTCAATTTCAGGGTCACTTAGCTCAAAATAAATCATTAAATGCATAAATAAATCATTAAATGCATGAAAAATAGCAAATGAAGTCAGAAAAGGGTTGAAAATTGATGATGTGGCTTCAAATGGTGCATTTTGAACACACAAAAATTCTGGAGTTAAAATAAGTTAAAAAATGGAATCCCTTTGTAATAGATGAGTTTTCGTCCGAGACCCTGATACTTCGAAAGAGATTGCCCAGTTTCTACACGAAGTGCATCCAGTTTTTCCCGTAAGCCTCTCAACTTTTTAGCACATGCTATGTCGGTGAAAATATGACACCATGCCAAGTTTCAACATTTTCAGAGTTCATTTGTAGTACTTGTCAATTTCAGGGCCATTTTGCTCAAAATAAATCATTAAATGCATGAAAAATAGCAAATGAAGTCACAAAAGGGTTGAAAATTGATGATGTGGCTTTGAATGGTGCATTTTGAACAGACAAAAATTCTGGAGTTAAAATAAGTTTTAAAAAATGAAACCCTTTGTAATAGATTAGTTTTCGTCCGAAAGCCTGATACTTCGAAAGAGATTGTCCAGTTTCTACATGAAGTGCATCCAGTTTTTCCCGTAACCCTCTCAACTTTTTAGCACATGCTATGTGGGTGAAAATATGACACCATGCCAAGTGTCAACCTTTTCAGAGTTCATTTGTAGTGCTTGTCAATGTTAGGGTCATTTTGCTCAAAATAAATCATTAAATGCATGAAAAATAGCAAATGAAGTCAGAAAAGGGTTGAAAATTGATGATGTGGCTTTGAATGGTGCATTTTGAACACACAAAAATTCTGGAGTTAAAATAAGTTAAAAAATGGAACCCCTTTGTAATAGATGAGTTTTCGTCCGAAACCTTGATACTTCGAAAGAGATTGTCCAGTATGTACAAGAAGTGGATCCAGTTTTTCCCGTAACCCTCTCAACTTTTTAGCACATGCTATTTGGGTGAAAATATGACACCATGCCAAGTTTCAACCTTTTCAGAGTTCATTTGGAGTGCTTGTCAATTTCAGGGTCATTTAGCTCAAAATAAATCATTAAATGCATCAAAAATAGCAAATGAAGTCACAAAAGGGTTGAAAATTGATGATATGGCTTTGAATGGTGCATTTTGAACACACAAAAATTCTGGAGTTAAAATAAGTTAAAAAAATGAAATCCCTTTGTAATAGATGAGTTTTCGTCCGAAACCCTGATACTTCGAAAGAGATTGTCCAGTTTCTACACGAAGTGCATCCAGTTTTTCCCGTAACCCTCTCAACTTTTTAGCACATGCTATGTGGGTGAAAATATGACACCATGCCAAGTGTCAACCTTTTCAGAGTTCATTTGTAGTGCTTGTCAATGTTAGGGTCATTTAGCTCAAAATAAATCATTAAATGCATGAAAAATAGCAAATGAAGTCACAAAAGGGTTGAAAATTGATGATGTGGCTTTGAATGGTGCATTTTGAACACACAAAAATTCTGGAGTGAAAATGATTTAAAAAATGAAATCCCTTTGTAGTAGATGAGTTTTCGTCTGAAACTGTGATACTTCGAAAGAGATTGTCCAGTTTGTACACGAAGTGCATCCAGTTTTTCCCGTAACCCTCTCAACTTTTTAGCACATGCTATGTGGGTGAAAATATGACACCATCCCAAGTGTCAATCTTTTCAGAGTTCATTTGTAATGCTTGTCAATGTTAGCGTCATTTAGCTCAAAATAAATCATTAGATGCATGAAAAATAGCAAATGAAGTCAGAAAAGGGTTGAAAATTGATGATGTGGCTTTGAATGGTGCATTTTGAACATAGAAAAATTATGGAGTGAAAATGATTTAAAAATGAAATCCCTTTGTAGTAGATGAGTTTTCGTGTGAAACCGTGATACTTCGAAAGAGATTGTCCAGTTTGTACACGAAGTGCATCCAGTTTTTCCCGTAACCCTCTCAACTTTTTAGCACATGCTATGTGGGTGAAAATATGACACCATCCCAAGTGTCAACCTTTTCATAGTTCATTTGTAGTGCTTGTCAATGTTAGGGTCATTTAGCTCAAAATAAATCATTAAATGCATGAAAAATAGCAAATGAAGTCAGAAAAGGGTTGAAAATTGATGATGTGGCTTTGAATGGTGCATTTTGAACACACAAAAATTCTAGAGTTAAAATAAGTTAAAAAATGAAATCCCTTTGTAATAGATGAGTTTTCGTCCGAAACCGTGATACTTCGAAAGAGATTGTCCAGTTTCTACACGAAGTGCATCCAGTTTTTGCCGTAACCCTCTCAACTTTTGAGCACATGCTATGTGGGTGAAAATATGACACCATGCCAAGTTTCAACCTTTTCAGAGTTCATTTGTAGTGCTTGTCAATTTCAGGGTCATTTAGCTCAAAATAAATCATTAAATGCATGAAAAATAGCAAATGAAGTCACAAAAGGGTTGAAAATTGATGCTGTGGCTTTGAATGGTGCATTTTGAACACACAAAAATTCTGGAGTTAAAAGAAGTTTTAAAAAAATGAAATCCCTTTGTAATAGATGAGTTTTCGTCCGAAACCCTAATACTTCGAAAGAGATTGTCCAGTTTCTACACGAAGTCCATCCAGTTTTTCCCGTAACCCTCTCAACTTTTTAGCACACGCTATGTCGGTGAAAATATGACACCATGCCAAGTTTCAACCTTTTCAGAGTTCATTTGTATTGCTTGTCAATTTCAGGGCCATTTAGCTCAAAATAAATCAGTAAATGCATGAAAAATAGCAAATGAAGTCACAAAAGGGTTGAAAGTTGATGATGTGGCTTTGAATGGTGCATTTTGAACACACAAAAATTCTGGAGTTAAAATACGTTAAAAAAATGAAATCCCTTTGTAATAGATGAGTTTTTGTCCGAAACCCTGATACGTCGAAAGAGATTATCCAGTTTGTACACGAAGTGCATCCAGTTTTTCCCGTAACCCTCTCAACTTTTTAGCACATGCTATGTGGGTGAAATTATGACACCATGCCAAGTTTCAACCTTTTCAGTGTTCATTTGTAGTGCTTGTCTATTTCAGGGCCATTTAGCTCAAAATAAATCATTAAATGCATGAAAAATAGCAAATGAAGTCACAAAAGGGTTGAAAATTGATGATGTGGCTTTGAATGGTGCATTTTGAACACACAAAAATTCTGGAGTGAAAATGATTTAAAAAATGAAATCCCTTTGTAGTAGATGAGTTTTCGTCTGAAACTGTGATACTTCGAAAGAGATTGTCCAGTTTGTACACGAAGTGCATCCAGTTTTTCCCGTAACCCTCTCAACTTTTTAGCACATGCTATGTGGGTGAAAATATGACACCATCCCAAGTGTCAACCTTTTCAGAGTTCATTTGTAGTGCTTGTCAATGTTAGGGTCATTTAGCTCAAAATTAATCATTAAATGCATGAAAAATAGCAAATGAAGTCAGAAAAGGGTTGAAAATTGATGATGTGGCTTTGAATGGTGCATTTTGAACACAGAAAAATTATGGAGTGAAAATGATTTAAAAAATGAAATCCCTTTGTAGTAGATGAGTTTTCGTGTGAAACCGTGATACTTCGAAAGAGATTGTCCAGTTTGTACACGAAGTGCATCCAATTTTTCCCATAACCCTCTCAACTTTTTAGCACATGCTATGTGGGTGAAAATATGACACCATCCCAAGTGTCAACCTTTTCAGAGTTCATTTGAAGTGCTTGTCAATTTCAGGGTCATTTAGCTCAAAATAAATCATTAAATGCATGAAAAATAGCAAATGAAGTCACAAAAGGGTTGAAAATTGATGATATGGCTTTGAATGGTGCATTTTGAACACACAAAAATTCTAGAGTTAAAATAAGTTAAAAAAATGAAATCCCTTTGTAATAGATGAGTTTTCGTCCGAAACCCTGATACTTCGAAAGAGATTGTCCGGTTTCTACACGAAGTGCATCCAGTTTTTCCCGTAACCCTCTCAACTTTTTAGCACATGCTATGTGGGTGAAATTATGACACCATGCCAAGTTTCAACCTTTTCATAGTTCATTTGTAGTGCTTGTCTATTTCATGGTCATTTAGCTCAAAATAAATCATTAAATGCATCAAAAATAGCAAATGAAGTCACAAAAGGGTTGAAAATTGATGATGTGGCTTTGAATGGTGCATTTTGAACACACAAAAATTCTGGAGTGAAAATGATTTAAAAAATGAAATCCCTTTGTAGTAGATAAGTTTTCGTCTGAAACTGTGATACTTCGAAAGAGATTGTCCAGTTTGTACACGAAGTGCATCCAGTTTTTCCCGTAACCCTCTCAACTTTTTAGCACATGCTATGTGGGTGAAAATATGACACCATCCCAAGTGTCAATCTTTTCAGAGTTCATTTGTAATGCTTGTCAATGTTAGGGTCATTTAGCTCAAAATAAATCATTAAATGCATGGAAAATAGCAAATGAAGTCAGAAGAGGGTTGAAAATTGATGATGTGGCTTTGAATGGTGCATTTTGAACACAAAAAAATTATGGAGTGAAAATGATTTAAAAATGAAATCCCTTTGTAGTAGATGAGTTTTCGTGTGAAACCGTGATACTTCGAAAGAGATTGTCCAGTTTGTACACGAAGTGCATCTAGTTTTTCCCGTAACCCTCTCAACTTTTTAGCACACGCTATGTGGGTGAAAATATGACACCATCCCAAGTGTCAACCTTTTCAGAGTTCATTTGTAGTGCTTGTCAATGTTAGGGTCATTTAGCTCAAAATAAATCATTAAATGCATGAAAAATAGCAAATGAAGTCAGAAAAGGTTTGAAAATTGATGATGTGGCTTTGAATGGTGCATTTTGAACACACAAAAATTCTAGAGTTAAAATAAGTTAAAAAAATGAAATCCCTTTGTAATAGATGAGTTTTCGTCCGAAACCGTGATACTTCGAAAGAGATTGTCCAGTTTCTACACGAAGTGCATCCAGTTTTTCCCCAAACCCTCTCAACTTTTTAGCACATGCTATGTGGGTGAAAATATGACACCATGCCAAGTTTCAACCTTTTCAGAGTTCATTTGTATTGCTTGTCAATTTCAGGGTCATTTAGCTCAAAATAAATCATTAAATGCATGAAAAATAGCAAATGAAGTCACAAAAGGGTTGAAAATTGATGATGTGGCTTTGAATGGTGCATTTTGAACACACAAAAATTCTGGAGTTAAAAGAAGTTTAAAAAAATGAAATCCCTTTGTAATAGAGGAGTTTTCGTCCGAAACCCTAATACTTAGAAAGAGATTGTCCAGTTTCTACACGAAGTCCATCCAGTTTTTCCCGTAACCCTCTCAACTTTTTAGCACACGCTATGTCGGTGAAAATTTGACACCATGCCAAGTTTCAACCTTTTCAGAGTTCATTTGTAGTGATTGTCAATTTCAGGGCCCTTTAGCTCAAAATAAATCATTAAATGCATGAAAAATAGCAAATGAATTCACAAAAGGGTTGAAAGTTGATGATGTGGCTTTGAATGGTGCATTTTGAACACACAAAAATTCTGGAGTTAAAATAAGTTAAAAAAATGAAATCCCTTTGTAATAGATGAGTTTTCGTCCGAAACCCTGATACGTCGAAAGAGATTATCCAGTTTGTACACGAAGTGCATCCAGTTTTTCCCGTAACCCTCTCAACTTTTTAGCACATGCTATGTGGGTGAAATTATGACACCATGCCAAGTTTCAACCTTTTCAGAGTTCATTTGTAGTGCTTGTCTATTTCAGGGTCATTTAGCTCAAAATAAATCATTAAATGCATGAAAAATAGCAAATGAAGTCACAAAAGGGTTGAAAATTGATGATGTGGCTTTGAATGGTGCATTTTGAACACACAAAAATTCTGGAGTGAAAATGATTTAAAAAATGAAATCCCTTTGTAGTAGATGAGTTTTCGTGTGAAACCGTGATACTTCGAAAGAGATTGTCTAGTTTGTACATGAAGTGCTTCCAGTTTTTCCCGTAACCCTCTCAACTTTTTAGCACATGCTAGTTGGGTGAAAATATGACACCATGCCAAGTTTCAACCTTTTCAGAGTTCATTTGTAGTGCTTGTCAATTTCAGGGTCATTTAGCTCAAAATAAATCATTAAATGCATGAAAAATAGCAAATGAAGTCACAAAAGGGTTGAAAATTGATGATGTGGCTTTGAATGGTGCATTTTGAACACACAAAAATTCTGGAGTTAAAATAAGTTTAAAAAAATGAAATCCCTTTGTAATAGATGAGTTTTCGTCCGAAACCCTGATACTTCGAAAGAGATTGTCCTGTTTCTACACGAAGTGCATCCAGTTTTTCCCGTAACCCTCTCAACTTTTTAGCACATGCTATGTGGGTGAAATTATGACAACATGCCAAGTTTAAACCTTTTCAGAGTTCATTTGTAGTGCTTGTCTATTTCAGGGTCATTTAGCTCAAAATAAATCATTAAATGCATGAAAATTAGCAAATGAAGTCACAAAAGGGTTGAAAATTGATGATGTGGCTTTGAATGGTGCATTTTGAACACACAAAAATTCTGGAGTGAAAATGATTTAAAAAATGAAATCCCTTTGTAGTAGATGAGTTTTTGTCTGAAACTGTGATACTTCGAAAGAGCTTGTCCAGTTTGTACACGAAGTGCATCCAGTTTTTCCCGTAACCCTCTCAACTTTTTAGCACATGCTATGTGGGTGAAAATATGACACCATCCCAAGTGTCAACCTTTTCAGAGTTCATTTGTAGTGCTTGTCAATGTTAGGGTCATTTAGCTCAAAATAAATCATTAAATGCATGAAAAATAGCAAATGAAGTCAGAAAAGGGTTGAAAATTGATGATGTGGCTTTGAATGGTGCATTTTGAACACAGAAAAATTATGGAGTGAAAATGATTTAAAAATGAAATCCCTTTGTAGTAGATGAGTTTTCGTGTGAAACCGTGATACTTCGAAAGAGATTGTCCAGTTTGTACACGAAGTGCATCCAGTTTTTCCCGTAACCCTCTCAACTTTTTAGCACATGCTCTGTGGGTGGAAATATGACACCATGCCAAGTGTCAACCTTTTCAGAGTTCATTTGTAGTGCTTGTCAATGTTAGGGTCATTTAGCTCAAAATAAATCATTAAATGCATGAAAAAAAGCAAATGAAGTCAGAAAAGGGTTGAAAATTGATGATGTGGCTTTGAATGGTGCATTTTGAACACACAAAAATTCTGGAGTTAAAATAAGTTAAAAAAATGAAATCCCTTTGTAATAGATGAGTTATCGTCCGAAACCCTGATACTTCGAAAGAGATTGTCCTGTTTCTACACGAAGTGCATCCAGTTTTTCCCGTAACCCTCTCAACTTTTTAGCACATGCTATGTGGGTGAAATTATGACAACATGCCAAGTTTAAACCTTTTCAGAGTTCATTTGTAGTGCTTGTCTATTTCAGGGTCATTTAGCTCAAAATAAATCATTAAATGCATGAAAATTAGCAAATGAAGTCACAAAAGGGTTGAAAATTGATGATGTGGCTTTGAATGGTGCATTTTGACCACACAAAAATTCTGGAGTGAAAATGATTTAAAAAATGAAATCCCTTTGTAGTAGATGAGTTTTCGTCTGAAACTGTGATACTTCGAAAGAGATTGTCCAGTTTTTACACGAAGTGCATCCAGTTTTTCCCGTAACCCTCTCAACTTTTTAGCATATGCTATGTGGGTGAAAATATGACACCATCCCAAGTGTCAACCTTTTCAGAGTTCATTTGTAGTGCTTGTCAATGTTAGGGTCATTTAGCTCAAAATAAATCATTAAATGCATGAATAATAGCAAATGAAGTCAGAAAAGGGTTGAAAATTGATGATGTGGCTTTGAATGGTGCATTTTGAACACAGAAAAATTCTGGAGTGAAAATGATTTAAAAAATGAAATCCCTTTTTAGTAGATGAGTTTTCGTGTGAAACCGTGATACTTCGAAAGAGATTGTCCGGTTGGTACACGAAGTGCATCCAGTATTTCCCGTAACCCTCTCAACTTTTTAGCACATGCTCTGTGGGTGGAAATATGACACCATCCCAAGTGTCAACCTTTTCAGAGTTCATTTGTAGTGCTTGTCAATGTTAGGGTCGTTTAGCTCGAAATAAATCATTAAATGCATGAAAAATAGCAAATGAAGTCAGAAAAGGGTTGAAAATTGATGATGTGGCTTTTAATGGTGCATTTTGAACACACAAAAATTCTAGAGTTAAAATAAGTTAAAAAAACGAAATCCCTTTGTAATAGATGAGTTTCCGTCCGAAACCCTGATACTTCGAAAGAGATTGTCCAGTTTCTACACGAAGTGCATCCAGTTTTTCCCTTAACCCTCTCAACTTTTTAGCACATGCTATGTGGGTGAAAATATGACACCATGCCAAGTTTCAACCTTTTTAGAGTTCATTTGTAGTGCTTGTCAATTTCAGGGTCATTTAGCTCAAAATAAATCATTAAATGCATAAATAAATCATTAAATGCATGAAAAATAGCAAATGAAGTCAGAAAAGGGTTGAAAATTGATGATGTGGCTTTGAATGGTGCATTTTGAACAGACAAAAATTCTGGAGTTAAAATAAGTTTAAAAAAATGAAACCCTTTGTAATAGATTAGTTTTCGTCCGAAACCCTGATACTTCGAAAGAGATTGTCCAGTTTCTACATGAAGTGCATCCAGTTTTTCCCGTAACCCTCTCAACTTTTTAGCACATGCTATGTGGGTGAAAATATGACACCATGCCAAGTGTCAACCTTTTCAGAGTTCATTTGTAGTGCTTGTCAATGTTAGGGTCATTTAGCTCAAAATAAATCATTAAATGCATGAAAAATAGCAAATGAAGTCAGAAAAGGGTTGAAAATTGATGATGTGGCTTTGAATGGTGCATTTTGAACACAAAAAAATTCTGGAGTTAAAATAAGTTAAAAAATGGAACCCCTTTGTAATAGATGAGTTTTCGTCCGAAACCCCGATACTTTGAAAGAGATTGTCCACTTTCTACACGAAGTGCATCCAGTTTTTCCCGTAACCCTCTCAACTTTTTAGCACGTGCTATGTCGGTGAAAATATGACACCATGCCAAGTTTCAACCGTTTCAGAGTTCATTTGTAGTGCTTGTCAATGTTAGGGTCATTTAGCTCAAAATAAATCATCAAATGCATGAAAAATAGCAAATGAAGTCACAAAAGGGTTGAAAATTGATGATGTGGCTTTGAATGGTGCATTTTGAACACACAAAAATTCTGGAGTTAAAAGAAGTTTAAAAAAATGAAATCCCTTTGTAATAGATGAGTTTTCGTCCGAAACCCTAATACTTCGAAAGAGATTGTCCAGTTTCTATACGAAGTCCATCCAGTTTTTCCCGTAACCCTCTCAACTTTTTAGCACACGCTATGTCGGTGAAAATATGACACCATGCCAAGTTTCAACCTTTTCAGAGTTCATTTGTAGTGCTTGTCAATTTCAGGGTCATTTAGCTCAAAATAAATCATTAAATGCATGAAAAATAGCAAATGAAGTCACAAAAGGGTTGAAAATTGATGATGTGGCTTTGAATGGTGCATTTTGAACACACAAAAATTCTGGAGTTAAAATAAGTTTAAGAAAATGAAATCCCTTTGTAATAGATGACTTTTCGTCCGAAACTCTGATACTTCGAAAGAAATTGTCCAGTTTCTACATGAAGTGCATCCGGTTTTTCCCGTAACCCTCTCAACTTTTTAGCACATGCTAGGTGGGTGAAAATATGACACCATGCCAAGTGTCAACCTTTTCAGAGTTCATTTGTAGTGCTTGTCAATGTTAGGGTCATTTAGCTCAAAATAAATCATTAAATGCATGAAAAATAGCAAATGAAGTCAGAAAAGGGTTGAAAATTGATGATGTGGCTTTGAATGGTGCATTTTGAACACACTAAAATTCTGGAGTTAAAATAAGTTAAAAAAATGAAATCCCTTTGTAATAGATGAGTTTTCGTCCGAAACCCTGATACTTCGAAAGAGATTGTCCAGTTTCTACACGAAGTGCATCCAGTTTTTCCCGTAACCCTCTCAACTTTTTAGCACATGCTATGTGGGTGAAATTATGACACCATGCCAAGTTTAAACATTTTCAGAGTTCATTTGTAGTGCTTGTCTATTTCAGGGTCATTTAGCTCAAAATAAATCATTAAATGCATGAAAAATAGCAAATGAAGTCACAAAAGGGTTGAAAATTGAGGATGTGGCTTTGAATGGTGCATTTTGAACACACACAAATTCTGGAGTGAAAATGATTTAAAAAATGAAATCCCTTTGTAGTAGATGAGTTTTCGTGTGAAACTGTGATACTTCGAAAGAGATTGTCCAGTTTTTACACGAAGTGCATCCAGTTTTTCCCGTAACCCTCTCAACTTTTTAGCACATGCTATGTGGGTGAAAATATGACACCATCCCAAGTGTCAACCTTTTCAGAGTTCATTTGTAGTGCTTGTCAATGTTAGGGTCATTTAGCTCAAAATAAATCATTAAATGCATGAAAAATAGCAAATGAAGTCAGAAAAGGTTTGAAAATTGATGATGTGGCTTTGAATGGTGCATTTTGAACACACAAAAATTCTAGAGTTAAAATAAGTTAAAAAAATGAAATCCCTTTGTAATAGATGAGTTTTCGTCCGAAACCGTGATACTTCGAAAGAGATTGTCTAGTTTCTACACGAAGTGCATCCAGTTTTTCCCGTAACCCTCTCAACTTTTTAGCACATGCTATGTGGGTCAAAATATGACACCATGCCAAGTTTCAACCTTTTCAGAGTTCATTTGTAGTGCTTGTCAATTTCAGGGTCATTTAGCTCAAAATAAATCATTAAATGCATGAAAAATAGCAAATGAAGTCACAAAAGGGGTGAAAATTGATGATGTGGCTTTGAATGGTGCATTTTGAACACACAAAAATTCTGGAGTTAAAAGAAGTTTAAAAAAATGAAATCCCTTTGTAATAGATGAGTTTTCGTCCGAAACCCTAATACTTCGAAAGAGATTGTCCAGTTTCTATACGAAGTCCATCCAGTTTTTCCCGTAACCCTCTCAACTTTTTAGCACACGCTATGTCGGTGAAAATATGACACCATGCCAAGTTTCAACCTTTTCAGAGTTCATTTGTAGTGCTTGTCAATTTCAGGGCCAGTTAGCTCAAAATAAATCATTAAATGCATGAAAAATAGCAAATGAAGTCACAAAAGGGTTGAAAGTTGATGATGTGGCTTTGAATGGTGTATTTTGAACACACAAAAATTCTGGAGTGAAAATGATTTAAAAAATGAAATCCCTTTGTAGTAGATGAGTTTTTGTTCGAAACCCGGATACGTCGAAAGAGATTGTCCAGTTTGTACAAGAAGTGCATCCAGTTTTTCCCGTAACCCTCTCAACTTTTTAGCACATGCTATTTGGGTGAAAATATGACACCATGCCAAGTTTCAACCTTTTCAAAGTTCATTTGTAGTGCTTGTCAATTTCAGGGTCATTTAGCTCAAAATAAATCATTAAATGCATGAAAAATAGCAAATGAAGTCACAAAAGGGTTGAAAATTGATGATGTGGCTTTGAATGGTGCATTTTGAACACACAAAAATTCTGGAGTTAAAATAAGTTTAAGAAAATGAAATCTCTTTGTTATAGATGAGTTTTCGTCTGAAACCCTGATACTTCGAAAGAAATTGTCCAGTTTCTACATGAAGTGCATCCGGTTTTTCCCGTAACCCTCTCAACTTTTTAGCACATGCTATGTGGGTGAAAATATGACACCATGCCAAGTGTCAACCTTTTCAGAGTTCATTTGTAGTGCTTGTCAATGTTAGGGTCATTTAGCTCAAAATAAATCATTAAATGCATGAAAAATAGCAAATGAAGTCAGAAAAGGGTTGAAAATTGATTATGTGGCTTTGAATGGTGCATTTTGAACACACAAAAATTCTGGAGTTAAAATAAGTTAAAAAAATGAAATCCCTTTGTAATAGATGAGTTTTCGTCCGAAACCCTGATACTTCGAAAGAGATTGTCCTGTTTCTACACGAAGTGCATCCAGTTTTTCCCGTAACCCTCTCAACTTTTTAGCACATGCTATGTGGCTGAAATTATGACACCATGCCAAGTTTAAACCTTTTCAGAGTTCATTTGTAGTGCTTGTCTATTTCAGGGTCATTTAGCTCAAAATAAATCATTAAATGCATGAAAAATAGCAAATGAAGTCACAAAAGGGTTGAAAATTGAGGATGTGGCTTTGAATGGTGCATTTTGAACACACACAAATTCTGGAGTGAAAATGATTTAAAAAATGAAATCCCTTTGTAGTAGATGAGTTTTCGTGTGAAACTGTGATACTTCGAAAGAGATTGTCCAGTTTTTACACGAAGTGCATCCAGTTTTTCCCGTAACCCTCTCAACTTTTTAGCACATGCTATGTGGGTGAAAATATGACACCATCCCAAGTGTCAACCTTTTCAGAGTTCATTTGTAGTGCTTGTCAATGTTAGGGTCATTTAGCTCAAAATAAATCATTAAATGCATGAAAAATAGCAAATGAAGTCAGAAAAGGTTTGAAAATTGATGATGTGGCTTTGAATGGTGCATTTTGAACACACAAAAATTCTAGAGTTAAAATAAGTTAAAAAAATGAAATCCCTTTGTAATAGATGAGTTTTCGTCCGAAACCGTGATACTTCGAAAGAGATTGTCTAGTTTCTACACGAAGTGCATCCAGTTTTTCCCGTAACCCTCTCAACTTTTTAGCACATGCTATGTGGGTCAAAATATGACACCATGCCAAGTTTCAACCTTTTCAGAGTTCATTTGTAGTGCTTGTCAATTTCAGGGTCATTTAGCTCAAAATAAATCATTAAATGCATGAAAAATAGCAAATGAAGTCACAAAAGGGGTGAAAATTGATGATGTGGCTTTGAATGGTGCATTTTGAACACACAAAAATTCTGGAGTTAAAAGAAGTTTAAAAAAATGAAATCCCTTTGTAATAGATGAGTTTTCGTCCGAAACCCTAATACTTCGAAAGAGATTGTCCAGTTTCTATACGAAGTCCATCCAGTTTTTCCCGTAACCCTCTCATATTTTTAGCACACGCTATGTCGGTGAAAATATGACACCATGCCAAGTTTCAACCTTTTCAGAGTTCATTTGTAGTGCTTGTCAATTTCAGGGCCAGTTAGCTCAAAATAAATCATTAAATGCATGAAAAATAGCAAATGAAGTCACAAAAGGGTTGAAAGTTGATGATGTGGCTTTGAATGGTGTATTTTGAACACACAAAAATTCTGGAGTGAAAATGATTTAAAAAATGAAATCCCTTTGTAGTAGATGAGTTTTTGTTCGAAACCCGGATACGTCGAAAGAGATTGTCCAGTTTGTACAAGAAGTGCATCCAGTTTTTCCCGTAACCCTCTCAACTTTTTAGCACATGCTATTTGGGTGAAAATATGACACCATGCCAAGTTTCAACCTTTTCAAAGTTCATTTGTAGTGCTTGTCAATTTCAGGGTCATTTAGCTCAAAATAAATCATTAAATGCATGAAAAATAGCAAATGAAGTCACAAAAGGGTTGAAAATTGATGATGTGGCTTTGAATGGTGCATTTTGAACACACAAAAATTCTGGAGTTAAAATAAGTTTAAGAAAATGAAATCTCTTTGTTATAGATGAGTTTTCGTCTGAAACCCTGATACTTCGAAAGAAATTGTCCAGTTTCTACATGAAGTGCATCCGGTTTTTCCCGTAACCCTCTCAACTTTTTAGCACATGCTATGTGGGTGAAAATATGACACCATGCCAAGTGTCAACCTTTTCAGAGTTCATTTGTAGTGCTTGTCAATGTTAGGGTCATTTAGCTCAAAATAAATCATTAAATGCATGAAAAATAGCAAATGAAGTCAGAAAAGGGTTGAAAATTGATTATGTGGCTTTGAATGGTGCATTTTGAACACACAAAAATTCTGGAGTTAAAATAAGTTAAAAAAATGAAATCCCTTTGTAATAGATGAGTTTTCGTCCGAAACCCTAATACTTCGAAAGAGATTGTCCTGTTTCTACACGAAGTGCATCCAGTTTTTCCCGTAACCCTCTCAACTTTTTAGCACATGCTATGTGGCTGAAATTATGACACCATGCCAAGTTTAAACCTTTTCAGAGTTCATTTGTAGTGCTTGTCTATTTCAGGGTCATTTAGCTCAAAATAAATCATTAAATGCATGAAAAATAGCAAATGAAGTAACAAAAGGGTTGAAAATTGATGATGTGGCTTTGAATGGTGCATTTTGAACACACAAAAATTCTGGAGTGAAAATGATTTAAAAAATGAAATCCCTTTGTAGTAGATAAGTTTTCGTCTGAAACTGTGATACTTCGAAAGAGATTGTCCAGTTTGTACACGAAGTGCATCCAGTTTTTCCCGTAACCCTCTCAACTTTTTAGCACATGCTATGTGGGTGAAAATATGACACCATCCCAAGTGTCAACCTTTTCAGAGGTCATTTGTAGTGCTTGTCAATGTTAGGGTCATTTAGCTCAAAATAAATCATTAAATGCATGAAAAATAGCAAATGAAGTCAGAAAAGGGTTGAAAATTGATGATGTGGCTTTGAATGGTGCATTTTGAACACGGAAAAATTCTGGAGTGAAAATGATTTAAAAAATGAAATCCCTTTGTAGTAGATGAGTTTTCGTGTGAAACCGTGATACTTCGAAAGAGATTGTCCAGTTTGTACACGAAGTGCATCCAGTTTTTCCCGTAACCCTCTCAACTTTTTAGCACATGCTATGTCGGTGAAAATATGACACCATGCCAAGTTTCAACCTTTTCAGAATTCATTTGTAGTGCTTGTCTATTTCAGGGCCATTTAGCTCAAAATAAATCATCAAATGCATGAAAAATAGCAAATGAAGTCACAAAAGGGTTGAAAGTTGATGATGTGGCTTTGAATGGTGCATTTTGAACACAGAAAATTTTTGGAGTTAAAATAAGTTAGAAAAAAATGAAATCCCTTTGTAGTAGATGAGTTTTTGTTCGAAACCCTGATACGTCGAAAGAGATTGTCCAGTTTGTACAAGAAGTGCATCCAGTTTTTCCCGTAACCCTCTCAACTTTTTAGCACATGCTATGTGGGTGAAAATATGACACCATCCCAAGTGTCAACCTTTTCAGAGTTAATTTGTAGTGCTTGTCAATGTTAGGGTCATTTAGCTCGAAATAAATCATTAAATGCATGAAAAATAGCAAATGAAGTCAGAAAAGGGTTGAAAATTGATGATGTGGCTTTTAATGGTGCATTTTGAACACACAAAAATTCTGGAGTTAAAATAAGTTAAAAAAATGAAATCCCTTTGTAATAGATGAGTTTTCGTCCGAAACCGTGATAATTCGAAAGAGATTGTCCAGTTTCTACACGAAGTGCATCCAGTTTTTCCCGTAACCCTCTCAACTTTTTAGCACATGCTATGTGGGTGAAAATATGACACCATGCCAAATTTCAACCTTTTCAGAGTTCATTTGTAGTGCTTGTCAATTTCAGGGTCATTTAGCCCAAATTAAATCACTAAATGCGTGAAAAATAGCAAATGAAGTCACAAAAGGGTTGAAAATTGATGATGTGGCTTTGAATGGTTCATTTTGAACACACAAAAATTCTGGAGTTAAAATAAGTTTAAAAAAATGAAATCCCTTTGTAATAGATGAGTTTTCGTCCGAAACCCTAATACTTCGAAAGAGATTGTCCAGTTTCTACACGAAGTCCATCCAGTTTTTCCCGTAACCCTCTCAACTTTTTAGCACACGCTATGTCGGTGAAAATATGACACCATGCCAAGTTTCAACCTTTTCAGAGTTCATTTGTAGTGCTTGTCAATTTCAGGGCCATTTAGCACAAAATAAATCATTAAATGCATGAAAATTAGCAAATGAAGTCACAAAAGGGTTGAAAGTTGATGATGTGGCTTTGAATGGTCCATTTTGAACACACAAAAATTCGGGAGTTAAAATAAGTTAAAAAATGACATCCCTTTGTAATAGATGAGTTTTCGTCCGAAACACTGATACTTCGAAAGAGATTGTCCAGTTTCTACACGAAGTGCATCCAATTTTTCCCGTAACCCTCTCAACTTTTTAGCACATGCTATGTGGGTGAAATTATGACACCATGCCAAGTTTAAACCTTTTCAGTGTTCATTTGTAGTGCTTGTCTATTTCAGGGTCATTTAGCTCAAAATAAATCATTAAATGCATGAAAAATAGCAAATGAAGTCACAAAAGGGTTGAAAATTGATGATGTGGCTTTGAATGGTGCAGTTTGAACACACAAAAATTCTGGAGTGAAAATGATTTAAAAAATGAAATCCCTTTGTAGTAGATGAGTTTTCGTCTGAAACTGTGATACTTCGAAAGAGATTGTCCAGTTTGTACACGAAGTGCATCCAGTTTTTCCCGTAACCCTCTCAACTTTTTAGCACATGCTATGTGGGTGAAAATATGACACCATCCCAAGTGTCAACCTTTTCAGAGTTCATTTGTAGTGCTTGTCAATGTTAGGGTCATTTAGCTCAAAATAAATCATTAAATGCATGAAAAATAGCAAATGAAGTCAGAAAAGGGTTGAAAATTGATGATGTGGCTTTGAATGGTGCATTTTAAAAACCGAAAAATTATGGAGTGAAAATGATTTAGAAAATGAAATCCCTTTGTAGTAGATGAGTTTTCGTGTGAAACCGTGATACTTCGAAAGAGATTGTCCAGTTTGTACACGAAGTGCATCCAGTTTTTCCCATAACCCTCTCAACTTTTTAGCACATGCTATGTGGGTGAAAATATGACACCATCCCAAGTGTCAACCTTTTCAGAGTTCATTTGTAGTGCTTGTCAATGTTAGGGTCATTTAGCTCAAAATAAATCATTAAATGCATGAAAAATAGCAAATGAAGTCAGAAAAGGGTTGAAAATTGATGATGTGGCTTTGAATGGTGCATTTTGAACACACAAAAATTCTAGAGTTAAAATAAGTTAAAAAATGAAATCCCTTTGTAATAGATGAGTTTTCGTCCGAAACCGTGATACATCGAAAGAGATTGTCCAGTTTCTACACGAAGTGCATCCAGTTTTTCCCGTAACCCTCTCAACTTTTTAGCACATGCTATGTGGGTGAAAATATGACACCATGCCAAGTTTCAACCTTTTCAGAGTTCATTTGTAGTGCTTGTCAATTTCAGGGTCATTTAGCACAAAATAAATCATTAAATGCATGAAAAATAGCAAATGAAGTCACAAAAGGGTTGAAAATTGATGATGTGGCTTTGAATGGTGCATTTTGAACACACAAAAATTCTGGAGTTAAAAGAAGTTTAAAAAAATGAAATCCCTTTGTAATAGATGAGTTTTCGTCCGAAACCCTAATACTTCGAAAGAGATTGTCCAGTTTCTACACGAAGTCCATCCAGTTTTTCCCGTAACCCTCTCAACTTTTTAGCACACGCTATGTCGGTGAAAATATGACACCATGCCAAGTTTCAACCTTTTCAGAGTTCATTTGTAGTGCTTGTCAATTTCAGGGCGATTTAGCTCAAAATAAATCATTAAATGCATGAAAAATAGCAAATGAAGTCACAAAAGGGTTGAAAGTTGATGATGTGGCTTTGAATGGTGCATTTTGAACACACAAAATTTTTGGAGTTAAAATAAGTTAGAAAAAATGAAATCCCTTTGTAGTAGATGAGTTTTCGTCCGAAACCCTGATACGTCGAAAGAGATTATCCAGTTTGTACAAGAAGTGCATCCAGTTTTTCCCGTAACCCTCTCAACTTTTTAGCACATGCTATGTGGGTGAAAATATGACACCATGCCAAGTGTTAACCTTTTCAGAGTTCATTTGTAGTGCTTGTCAATGTTAGGGTCATTTAGCTCAAAATAAATCATTAAATGCATGAAAAATAGCAAATGAAGTCAGAAAAGGGTTGAAAATTGATGATGTGGCTTTTAATGGTGCATTTTGAACACACAAAAATTCTGGAGTTAAAATAAGTTAAAAAAATGAAATCCCTTTGTAATAGATGAGTTTTCGTCCGAAACCCTGATACTTCGAAAGAGATTGTCCAGTTTCTACACGAAGTGCATCCAGTTTTTCCCGTAACCCTCTCAACTTTTTAGCACATGCTATGTGGGTGAAATTATGACACCATGCCAAGTTTCAACCTTTTCAGAGTTCATTTGTAGTGCTTGTCTATTTCAGGGTCATTTAGCTCAAAATAAATCATTAAATGCATGAAAAATAGCAAATGAAGTCACAAAAGGGTTGAAAATTGATGATGTGGCTTTCAATGGTGCATTTTGAACAGACAAAAATTCTGGAGTTAAAATAAGTTTAAAAAAATGAAACCCTTTGTAATAGATTAGTTTTCGTCCGAAAGCCTGACACTTCGAAAGAGATTGTCCAGTTTCTACATGAAGTGCATCCAGTTTTTCCCGTAACCCTCTCAACTTTTTAGCACATGCTATGTGGGTGAAAATATGACACCATGCCAAGTGTCAACCTTTTCAGAGTTCATTTGTAGTGCTTGTCAATGTTAGGGTCATTTAGCTCAAAATAAATCATTAAATGCATGAAAAATAGCAAATGAAGTCAGAAAAGGGTTGAAAATTGATGATGTGGCTTTGATTGGTGCATTTTGAACACACAAAAATTCTGGAGTTAAAATAAGTTAAAAAATGGAACCCCTTTGTAATAGATGAGTTTTCGTCCGAAACCTCGATACTTCGAAAGAGATTGTCCAGTTTCTACACGAAGTGCATCCAGTTTTTCCCGTAACCCTCTCAACTTTTTAGCACATGCTATGTCGGTGAAAATATGACACCATGCCAAGTTTCAACCTTTTCAGAGTTCATTTGTAGTGCTTGTCTATTTCAGGGCCATTTAGCTCAAAATAAATCATCAAATGCATGAAAAATAGCAAATGAAGTCACAAACGGGTTGAAAGTTGATGATGTGGCTTTGAATGGTGCATTTTGAACACAGAAATTTTTTGGAGTTAAAATAAGTTAGAAAAAAATGAAATCCCTTTGTAGTAGATGAGTTTTTGTTTGAAACCCTGATACGTCGAAAGAGATTGTCCAGTTTGTACAAGAAGTGCATCCAGTTTTTCCCGTAACCCTCTCAACTTTTTAGCACATGCTATTTGGGTGAAAATATGACACCATGCCAAGTTTCAACCTTTTCAGAGTTCATTTGTAGTGCTTGTCAATTTCAGGGTCATTTAGCTCAAAATAAATCATTAAATGCATGAAAAATAGCAAATGAAGTCACAAAAGGGTTGAAAATTGATGATATGGCTTTGAATGGTGCATTTTGAACACACAAAAATTCTGGAGTTAAAATAAGTTAAAAAAATGAAATCCCTTTGTAATAGATGAGTTTTCGTTCGAAACCCTGATACTTCGAAAGAGATTGTCCAGTTTCTACACGAAGTGCATCCAGTTTTTCCCGTAACCCTCTCAACTTTTTAGCACATGCTATGAGGGTGAAATTATGACACCATGCCAAGTTTCAACCTTTTCAGAGTTCATTTGTAGTGCTTGTCTATTTCAGGGTCATTTAGCTCAAAATAAATCATTAAATGCATGAAAAATAGCAAATGAAGTCACAAAAGGGTTGAAAATTGATGATGTGGCTTTGAATGGTGCATTTTGAACACACAAAAATTCTGGAGTGAAAATGATTTAAAAAATGAAATCCCTTTGTAGTAGATAAGTTTTCGTCTGAAACTGTGATACTTCGAAAGAGATTGTCCAGTTTGTACACGAAGTGCATCCAGTTTTTCCCGTAACCCTCTCAACTTTTTAGCACATGCTATGTGGGTGAAAATATGACACCATCCCAAGTGTCAATCTTTTCAGAGTTCATTTGTAATGCTTGTCAATGTTAGGGTCATTTAGCTCAAAATAAATCATTAAATGCATGAAAAATAGCAAATGAAGTCAGAAAAGGGTTGAAAATTGATGATGTGGCTTTGAATGGTGCATTTTGAACACACAAAAATTCTAGAGTTAAAATAAGTTAAAAAAATGAAATCCCTTTGTAATAGATGAGTTTTCGTCCGAAACCGTGATACTTCGAAAGAGATTGTCCAGTTTCTACACGAAGTGCATCCAGTTTTTCCCATAACCCTCTCAACTTTTTAGCACATGCTATGTGGGTGAAAATATGAAACCATGCCAAGTTTCAACCTTTTCAGAGTTCATTTGTAGTGCTTGTCAATTTCAGGGTCATTTAGCACAAAATAAATCATTAAATGCATGAAAAATAGCAAATGAAGTCACAAAAGGGTTGAAAATTGATGATGTGGCTTTGAATGGTGCATTTTGAACACACAAAAATTCTGGAGTTAAAAGAAGTTTAAAAAAATGAAATCCCTTTGTAATAGATGAGTTTTCGTCTGAAACTGTGATACTTCGAAAGAGATTGTCCAGTTTCTACACGAAGTTCATCCAGTTTTTCCCGTAACCCTCTCAACTTTTTAGCACACGCTATGTCGGTGAAAATATGACACCATGCCAAGTTTCAACCTTTTCAGAGTTCATTTGTAGTGCTTGTCAATTTCAGGGCCATTTAGCTCAAAATAAATCATTAAATGCATGAAAAATAGCAAATGAAGTCACAAAAGGGTTGAAAATTGATGATGTGGCTTTGAATGGTGCATTTTGAACACACAAAAATTCTGGAGTTAAAAGAAGTTTAAAAAAATGAAATCCCTTTGTAATAGATGAGTTTTCGTCCGAAACCCTAATACTTCGAAAGAGATTGTCCAGTTTCTACACGAAGTCCATCCAGTTTTTCCCGTAACCCTCTCAACTTTTTAGCACACGCTATGTCGGTGAAAATATGACACCATGCCAAGTTTCAACCTTTTCAGAGTTCATTTGTAGTGCTTGTCAATTTCAGGGCCATTTAGCTCAAAATAAATCATTAAATGCATGAAAAATAGCAAATGAAGTCACAAAAGGGTTGAAAGTTGATGATGTGGCTTTGAATGGTGCATTTTGAACACAAAAAAATTCTGGAGTGAAAATGATTTAAAAAATGAAATCCCTTTGTAGTAGATGAGTTTTTGTTCGAAACCCGGATACGTCGAAAGAGATTGTCCAGTTTGTACAAGAAGTGCATCCAGTTTTTTCCGTAACCCTCTCAACTTTTTAGCACATGCTATTTGGGTGAAAATATGACACCATGCCAAGTTTCAACCTTTTCAGAGTTCATTTGTAGTGCTTGTCAATTTCAGGGTCATTTAGCTCAAAATAAATCATTAAATGCATGAAAAATAGCAAATGAAGTCACAAAAGGGTTGAAAATTGATGATGTGGCTTTGAATGGTGCATTTTGAACACACAAAAATTCTGGAGTTAAAATAAGTTTAAAAAAATGAAATCCCTTTGTAATAGATGAGTTTTCGTCCGAAACCCTGATACTTCGAAAGAAATTGTGCAGTTTCTACATGAAGTGCATCCAGTTTTTCCCGTAACCCTCTCAAATTTTTAGCACATGCTATGTGGGTGAAAATATGACACCATGCCAAGTGTCAACCTTTTCAGAGTTCATTTGTAGTGCTTGTCAATGTTAGGGTCATTTAGCTCAAAATAAATCATTAAATGCGTGAAAAATAGCAAATGAAGTCAGAAAAGGGTTGCAAATTGATGATGTGGCTTTGAATGGTGCATTTTGAACACAGAAAAATTATGGAGTGAAAATGATTTAAAAATGAAATCCCTTTGTAGTAGATGAGTTTTCGTGTGAAACCGTGATACTTCGAAAGAGATTGTCCAGTTTGTACATGAAGTGCATCCAGTTTTTCCCGTAACCCTCTCAACTTTTTAGCACATGCTATGTGGGTGAAAATATGACACCATCCCAAGTGTCAACCTTTTCAGAGTTCATTTGTAGTGCTTGTCAATGTTAGGGTCATTTAGCTCGAAATAAATCATTAAATGCATGAAAAATAGCAAATGAAGTCAGAAAAGGGTTGAAAATTGATGATGCGGCTTTTAATGGTGCATTTTGAACACACAAAAATTCTAGAGTTAAAATAAGTTAAAAATACGAAATCCCTTTGTAATAGATGAGTTTTCGTCCGAAACCCTGATACTTCGAAAGAAATTGTGCAGTTTCTACATGAAGTGCATCCAGTTTTTCCCGTAACCCTCTCAAATTTTGAGCACATGCTATGTGGGTGAAAATATGACACCATGCCAAGTGTCAACCTTTTCAGAGTTCATTTGTAGTGCTTGTCAATGTTAGGGTCATTTAGCTCAAAATAAATCATTAAATGCGTGAAAAATAGCAAATGAAGTCAGAAAAGGGTTGCAAATTGATGATGTGGCTTTGAATGGTGCATTTTGAACACAGAAAAATTATGGAGTGAAAATGATTTAAAAATGAAATCCCTTTGTAGTAGATGAGTTTTCGTGTGAAACCGTGATACTTCGAAAGAGATTGTCCAGTTTGTACATGAAGTGCATCCAGTTTTTCCCGTAACCCTCTCAACTTTTTAGCACATGCTATGTGGGTGAAAATATGACACCATCCCAAGTGTCAACCTTTTCAGAGTTCATTTGTAGTGCTTGTCAATGTTAGGGTCATTTAGCTCGAAATAAATCATTAAATGCATGAAAAATAGCAAATGAAGTCAGAAAAGGGTTGAAAATTGATGATGTGGCTTTGAATGGTGCATTTTGAACACACAAAAATTCTAGAGTTAAAATAAGTTAAAAAATGAAATCCCTTTGTAATAGATGAGTTTTCGTCCGAAACCGTGATACTTCGAAAGAGATTGTCCAGTTTCTACACGAAGTGCATCCAGTTTTTCCCATAACCCTCTCAACTTTTTAGCACATGCTATGTGGGTGAAAATATGAAACCATGCCAAGTTTCAACCTTTTCAGAGTTCATTTGTAGTGCTTGTCAATTTCAGGGTCATTTAGCACAAAATAAATCATTAAATGCATGAAAAATAGCAAATGAAGTCACAAAAGGGTTGAAAATTGATGATGTGGCTTTGAATGGTGCATTTTGAACACACAAAAATTCTGGAGTTAAAAGAAGTTTAAAAAAATGAAATCCCTTTGTAATAGATGAGTTTTCGTCTGAAACTGTGATACTTCGAAAGAGATTGTCCAGTTTCTACACGAAGTTCATCCAGTTTTTCCCGTAACCCTCTCAACTTTTTAGCACACGCTATGTCGGTGAAAATATGACACCATGCCAAGTTTCAACCTTTTCAGAGTTCATTTGTAGTGCTTGTCAATTTCAGGGCCATTTAGCTCAAAATAAATCATTAAATGCATGAAAAATAGCAAATGAAGTCACAAAAGGGTTGAAAATTGATGATGTGGCTTTGAATGGTGCATTTTGAACACACAAAAATTCTGGAGTTAAAAGAAGTTTAAAAAAATGAAATCCCTTTGTAATAGATGAGTTTTCGTCCGAAACCCTAATACTTCGAAAGAGATTGTCCAGTTTCTACACGAAGTCCATCCAGTTTTTCCCGTAACCCTCTCAACTTTTTAGCACACGCTATGTCGGTGAAAATATGACACCATGCCAAGTTTCAACCTTTTCAGAGTTCATTTGTAGTGCTTGTCAATTTCAGGGCCATTTAGCTCAAAATAAATCATTAAATGCATGAAAAATAGCAAATGAAGTCACAAAAGGGTTGAAAGTTGATGATGTGGCTTTGAATGGTGCATTTTGAACACAAAAAAATTCTGGAGTGAAAATGATTTAAAAAATGAAATCCCTTTGTAGTAGATGAGTTTTTGTTCGAAACCCGGATACGTCGAAAGAGATTGTCCAGTTTGTACAAGAAGTGCATCCAGTTTTTTCCGTAACCCTCTCAACTTTTTAGCACATGCTATTTGGGTGAAAATATGACACCATGCCAAGTTTCAACCTTTTCAGAGTTCATTTGTAGTGCTTGTCAATTTCAGGGTCATTTAGCTCAAAATAAATCATTAAATGCATGAAAAATAGCAAATGAAGTCACAAAAGGGTTGAAAATTGATGATGTGGCTTTGAATGGTGCATTTTGAACACACAAAAATTCTGGAGTTAAAATAAGTTTAAAAAAATGAAATCCCTTTGTAATAGATGAGTTTTCGTCCGAAACCCTGATACTTCGAAAGAAATTGTGCAGTTTCTACATGAAGTGCATCCAGTTTTTCCCGTAACCCTCTCAAATTTTTAGCACATGCTATGTGGGTGAAAATATGACACCATGCCAAGTGTCAACCTTTTCAGAGTTCATTTGTAGTGCTTGTCAATGTTAGGGTCATTTAGCTCAAAATAAATCATTAAATGCGTGAAAAATAGCAAATGAAGTCACAAAAGGGTTGAAAATTGATGATGTGGCTTTGAATGGTGCATTTTGAACACACAAAAATTCTGGAGTTAAAATAAGTTAAAAAAATGAAATCCCTTTGTAATAGATGAGTTTTCGTCCGAAACCCTGATACTTCGAAAGAGATTGTCCTGTTTCTACACGAAGTGCATCCAGTTTTTCCCGTAACCCTCTCAACTTTTTAGCACATGCTATGTGGGTGAAATTATGACACCATGCCAAGTTTAAACCTTTTCAGAGTTCATTTGTAGTGCTTGTCTATTTCAGGGTCATTTAGCTCAAAATAAATCATTAAATGCAAGAAAAATAGCAAATGAAGTCACAAAAGGGTTGAAAATTGATGATGTGGCTTTGAATGGTGCATTTTGAACACACAAAAATTCTGGAGTGAAAATGATTTAAAAAATGAAATCCCTTTGTAGTAGATGAGTTTTCGTCTGAAACTGTGATACTTCGAAAGAGATTGTCCAGTTTTTACACGAAGTGCATCCAGATTTTCCCGTAACCCTCTCAACTTTTTAGCACATGCTATGTGGGTGAAAATATGACACCATCCCAAGTGTCAACCTTTTCAGAGTTCATTTGTAGTGATGGTCAATGTTAGGGTCATTTAGCTCAAAATAAATCATTAAATGCATGAAAAATAGCAAATGAAGTCAGAAAAGGGTTGAAAATTGATGATGTGGCTTTGAATGGTGCATTTTGAACACACAAAAATTCTGGAGTTAAAAGAAGTTTAAAAAAATGAAATCCCTTTGTAATAGATGAGTTTTCGTCCGAAACCCTAATACTTCGAAAGAGATTGTCCAGTTTCTACACGAAGTCCATCCAGTTTTTCCCGTAACCCTCTCAACTTTTTAGCACACGCTATGTCGGTGAAAATATGACACCATGCCAAGTTTCAACCTTTTCAGAGTTCATTTGTAGTGCTTGTCAATGTTAGGGTCATTTCGCTCGAAATAAATCATTAAATGCATGAAAAATAGCAAATGAAGTCAGAAAAGGGTTGAAAATTGATGATGCGGCTTTTAATGGTGCATTTTGAACACACAAAAATTCTAGAGTTAAAATAAGTTAAAAATACGAAATCCCTTTGTAATAGATGAGTTTTCGTCCCAAACCCTGATACTTCGAAAGAGATTGTCCAGTTTCTACACGAAGTGCATCCAGTTTTTTCCTTAACCCTCTCAACTTTTTACCACATGCTATGTGGGTGAAAATATGACACCATGCCAAGTTTCAACCTTTTTAGAGTTCATTTGTAGTGCTTGTCAATTTCAGGGTCACTTAGCTCAAAATAAATCATTAAATGCATAAATAAATCATTAAATGCATGAAAAATAGCAAATGAAGTCAGAAAAGGGTTGAAAATTGATGATGTGGCTTTGAATGGTGCATTTTGAACACAGAAAAATTATGGAGTGAAAATGATTTAAAAATGAAATCCCTTTGTAGTAGATGAGTTTCCGTGTGAAACCGTGATACTTCGAAAGAGATTGTCCAGTTTGTACACGAAGTGCATCCAGTTTTTCCCGTAACCCTCTCAACTTTTTAGCACATGCTATGTGGGTGAAAATATGACACCATCCCAAGTGTCAACCTTTTCAGAGTTCATTTGTAGTGCTTGTCAATGTTAGCGTCATTTAGCTCAAAATAAATCATTAAATGCATGAAAAATAGCAAATGAAGTCACAAAAGGGTTGAAAATTGATGATGTGGCTTTGAATGGTGCATTTTGAACAGACAAAAATTCTGGAGTTAAAATAAGTTTAAAAAAATGAAACCCTTTGTAATAGATTAGTTTTCGTCCGAAAGCCTGATTCTTCGAAAGAGATTGTCCAGTTTCTACATGAAGTGCATCCAGTTTTTCCCATAACCCTCTCAACTTTTTAGCACATGCTATGTGGGTGAAAATATGACACCATGCCAAGTGTCAACCTTTTCAGAGTTCATTTGTAGTGCTTGTCAATGTTAGGGTCATTTAGCTCAAAATAAATCATTAAATGCATGAAAAATAGCAAATGAAGTCAGAAAAGGGTTGAAAATTGATGATGTGGCTTTGAATGGTGCATTTTGAACACACAAAAATTCTGGAGTTAAAATAAGTTAAAAAATGGAACCCCTTTGTAATAGATGAGTTTTCGTCCGAAACCTTGATACTTCGAAAGAGATTGTCCAGTTTGTACAAGAAGTGGATCCAGTTTTTCCCGTAACCCTCTCAACTTTTTAGCACATGCTATTTGGGTGAAAATATGACACCATGCCAAGTTTCAACCTTTTCAGAGTTCATTTGTAGTGCTTGTCAATTTCAGGGTCATTTAGCTCAAAATAAATCATTAAATGCATGAAAAATAGCAAATGAAGTCACAAAAGGGTTCAAAATTGATGATATGGCTTTGAATGGTGCATTTTGAACACACAAAAATTCTGGAGTTAAAATAAGTTAAAAAAATGAAATCCCTTTGTAATAGATGAGTTTTCGTCCGAAACCCTGGTACTTCGAAAGAGATTGTCCAGTTTCGACACGAAGTGCATCCAGTTTTTCCCGTAACCCTCTCAACTTTTTAGCACATGCTATGTGGGTGAAAATATGACACCATGCCAAGTGTCAACCTTTTCAGAGTTCATTTGTAGTGCTTGTCAATGTTAGGGTCATTTAGCTCAAAATAAATCATTAAATGCATGAAAAATAGCAAATGAAGTCACAAAAGGGTTGAAAATTGATGATGTGGCTTTGAATGGTGCATTTTGAACACACAAAAATTCTGGAGTGAAAATGATTTAAAAATCGAAATCCCTTTGTAGTAGATGAGTTTTCGTCTGAAACTGTGATACTTCGAAAGAGATTGTCCAGTTTGTACATGAAGTGCATCCAGTTTTTCCCGTAACCCTCTCAACTTTTTAGCACATGCTATGTTGGTGAAAATATGACACCATCCCAAGTGTCAATCTTTTCAGAGTTCATTTGTAATGCTTGTCAATGTTAGGGTCATTTAGCTCAAAATAAATCATTAGATGCATGAAAAATAGCAAATGAAGTCAGAAAAGGGTTGAAAATTGATGATGTGGCTTTGAATGGTGCATTTTGAACACACAAAAATTCTAGAGTTAAAATAAGTTAATAAAATGAAATCCCTTTGTAATAGATGAGTTTTCGTCCGAAACCGTGATACTTCGAAAAAGATTGTCCAGTTTCTACACGAAGTGCATCCAGTTTTTCCCGTAACCCTCTCAACTTTTTAGCACATGCTATGCGGGTGAAAATATGACACCATGCCAAGTTTCAACCTTTTCAGAGTTCATTTGTAGTGCTTGTCAATTTCAGGGTCATTTAGCTCAAAATAAATCATTAAATGCATGAAAAATAGCAAATGAAGTCACAAAAGGGTTGAAAATTGATGATGTGGCTTTGAATGGTGCATTTTGAACACACAAAAATTCTGGAGTTAAAAGAAATTGTGCAGTTTCTACATGAAGTGCATCCAGTTTTTCCCGTAACCCTCTCAAATTTTTAGCACATGCTATGTGGGTGAAAATATGACACCATGCCAAGTGTCAACCTTTTCAGAGTTCATTTGTAGTGCTTGTCAATGTTAGGGTCATTTAGCTCAAAATAAATCATTAAATGCGTGAAAAATAGCAAATGAAGTCAGAAAAGGGTTGAAAATTGATGATGTGGCTTTGAATGGTGCATTTTGAACACACAAAAATTCTGGAATTAAAATAAGTTTAAAAAATGAAATCCCTTTGTAATAGATGAGTTTTCGTCCGAAACCCTGATACTTCGAAAGAGATTGTCCTGTTTCTACACGAAGTGCATCCAGTTTTTCCCGTAACCCTCTCAACTTTTTAGCACATGCTATGTGGGTGAAATTATGACACCATGCCAAGTTTAAACCTTTTCAGAGTTCATTTGTAGTGCTTGTCTATTTCACGGTCATTTAGCTCAAAATAAATCATTAAATGCAAGAAAAATAGCAAATGAAGTCACAAAAGGGTTGAAAATTGATGATGTGGCTTTGAATGGTGCATTTTGAACACACAAAAATTCTGGAGTGAAAATGATTTAAAAAATGAAATCCCTTTGTAGTAGATGAGTTTTCGTCTGAAACTGTGATACTTCGAAAGAGATTGTCCAGTTTTTACACGAAGTGCATCCAGATTTTCCCGTAACCCTCTCAACTTTTTAGCACATGCTATGTGGGTGAAAATATGACACCATCCCAAGTGTCAACCTTTTCAGAGTTCATTTGTAGTGCTTGTCAATGTTAGGGTCATTTAGCTCGAAATAAATCATTAAATGCATGAAAAATAGCAAATGAAGTCAAAAAAGGGTTGAAAATTGATGATGCGGCTTTTAATGGTGCATTTTGAACACACAAAAATTCTAGAGTTAAAATAAGTTAAAAATACGAAATCCCTTTGTAATAGATGAGTTTTCGTCCGAAACCCTGATACTTCGAAAGAGATGGTCCAGTTTCTACACGAAGTGCATCCAGTTTTTTCCTTAACCCTCTCAACTTTTTAGCACATGCTATGTGGGTGAAAATATGACACCATGCCAAGTTTCAACCTTTTTAGAGTTCATTTGTAGTGCTTGTCAATTTCAGGGTCACTTAGCTCAAAATAAATCATTAAATGCATAAATAAATCATTAAATGCATGAAAAATAGCAAATGAAGTCAGAAAAGGGTTGAAAATTGATGATGTGGCTTTGAATGGTGCATTTTGAACACAGAAAAATTATGGAGTGAAAATGATTTAAAAATGAAATCCCTTTGTAGTAGATGAGTTTTCGTGTGAAACCGTGATACTTCGAAAGAGATTGTCCAGTTTGTACACGAAGTGCATCCAGTTTTTCCCGTAACCCTCTCAACTTTTTAGCACATGCTATTTGGGTGAAAATATGACACCATGCCAAGTTTCAACCTTTTCAGAGTTCATTTGTAGTGCTTGTCAATTTCAGGGTCATTTAGCTCAAAATAAATCATTAAATGCATGAAAAATAGCAAATGAAGTCACAAAAGGGTTGAAAATTGATGATATGGCTTTGAATGGTGCATTTTGAACACACAAAAATTCTGGAGTTAAAATAAGTTAAAAAAATGAAATCCCTTTGTAATAGATGAGTTTTCGTCCAAAACCCTGGTACTTCGAAAGAGATTGTCCAGTTTCTACACGAAGTGCATCCAGTTTTTCCCGTAACCCTCTCAACTTTTTAGCACATGCTATGTGGGTGAAAATATGACACCATGCCAAGTGTCAACCTTTTCAGAGTTCATTTGTAGTGCTTGTCAATGTTAGGGTCATTTAGCTCAAAATAAATCAATAAATGCATGAAAAATAGCAAATGAAGTCACAAAAGGGTTGAAAATTGATGATGTGGCTTTGAATGGTGCATTTTGAACACACACAAATTCTGGAGTGAAAATGATTTAAAAATCGAAATCCCTTTGTAGTAGATGAGTTTTCGTCTGAAACTGTGATACTTCGAAAGAGATTGTCCAGTTTGTACACGAAGTGCATCCAGTTTTTCCCGTAACCCTCTCAACTTTTTAGCACATGCTATGTTGGTGAAAATATGACACCATCCCAAGTGTCAATCTTTTCAGAGTTCATTTGTAATGCTTGTCAATGTTAGGGTCATTTAGCTCAAAATAAATCATTAGATGCATGAAAAATAGCAAATGAAGTCAGAAAAGGGTTGCAAATTGATGATGTGGCTTTGAATGGTGCATTTTGAACACAGAAAAATTATGGAGTGAAAATGATTTAAAAATGAAATCCCTTTGTAGTAGATGAGTTTTCGTGTGAAACCGTGATACTTCGAAAGAGATTGTCCAGTTTGTACATGAAGTGCATCCAGTTTTTCCCGTAACCCTCTCAACTTTTTAGCACATGCTATGTGGGTGAAAATATGACACCATCCCAAGTGTCAACCTTTTCAGAGTTCATTTGTAGTGCTTGTCAATGTTAGGGTCATTTAGCTCAAAATAAATCATTAAATGCATGAAAAATAGCAAATGAAGTCAGAAAAGGGTTGAAAATTGATGATGTGGCTTTGAATGGTGCATTTTGAACACACAAAAATTCTAGAGTTAAAATAAGTTAAAAAAATGAAATCCCTTTGTAATAGATGAGTTTTCGTCCGAAACCGTGATACTTCGAAAAAGATTGTCCAGTTTCTACACGAAGTGCATCCAGTTTTTCCCGTAACCCTCTCAACTTTTTAGCACATGCTATGCGGGTGAAAATATGACACCATGCCAAGTTTCAACCTTTTCAGAGTTCATTTGTAGTGCTTGTCAATTTCAGGGTCATTTAGCTCAAAATAAATCATTAAATGCATGAAAAATAGCAAATGAAGTCACAAAAGGGTTGAAAATTGATGATGTGGCTTTGAATGGTGCATTTTGAACACACAAAAATTCTGGAGTTAAAAGAAATTGTGCAGTTTCTACATGAAGTGCTTCCAGTTTTTCCCGTAACCCTCTCAACTTTTTAGCACATGCTATTTGGGTGAAAATATGACACCATGCCAAGTTTCAACCTTTTCAGAGTTCATTTGTAGTGCTTGTCAATTTCAGGGTCATTTAGCTCAAAATAAATCATTAAATGCATGAAAAATAGCAAATGAAGTCACAAAAGGGTTGAAAATTGATGATGTGGCTTTGAATGGTGCATTTTGAACACACAAAAATTCTGGAGTTAAAATAAGTTTAAAAAAATGAAATCCCTTTGTAATAGATGAGTTTTCGTCCGAAACCCTGATACTTCGAAAGAAATTGTCCAGTTTCTACATGAAGTGCATCCAGTTTTTCCCGTAACCCACTCAACTTTTTAGCACATGTTATGTGGGTGAAAATATGACACCATGCCAAGTGTCAACCTTTTCAGAGTTCATTTGTAGTGCTTGTCAATGTTAGGGTCATTTAGCTCAAAATAAATCATTAAATGCATGAAAAAAAGCAAATGAAGTCAGAAAAGGGTTGAAAATTGATGATGTGGCTTTGAATGGTGCATTTTGAACACACAAAAATTCTGGAGTTAAAATAAGTTAAAAAAATAAAATCCCTTTGTAATAGATGAGTTATCGTCCGAAACCCTGATACTTCGAAAGAGATTGTCCTGTTTCTACACGAAGTGCATCCAGTTTTTCCCGTAACCCTCTCAACTTTTTAGCACATGCTATGTGGGTGAAATTATGACAACATGCCAAGTTTAAACCTTTTCAGAGTTCATTTGTAGTGCTTGTCTATTTCAGGGTCATTTAGCTCAAAATAAATCATTAAATGCATGAAAATTAGCAAATGAAGTCACAAAAGGGTTGAAAATTGATGATGTGGCTTTGAATGGTGCATTTTGACCACACAAAAATTCTGGAGTGAAAATGATTTAAAAAATGAAATCCCTTTGTAGTAGATGAGTTTTCGTCTGAAACTGTGATACTTCGAAAGAGATTGTCCAGTTTTTACACGAAGTGCATCCAGTTTTTCCCGTAACCCTCTCAACTTTTTAGCATATGCTATGTGGGTGAAAATATGACACCATCCCAAGTGTCAACCTTTTCAGAGTTCATTTGAAGTGCTTGTCAATGTTAGGGTCATTTAGCTCAAAATAAATCATTAAATGCATGAATAATAGCAAATGAAGTCAGAAAAGGGTTGAAAATTGATGATGTGGCTTTGAATGGTGCATTTTGAACACAGAAAAATTCTGGAGTGAAAATGATTTAAAAAATGAAATCCCTTTTTAGTAGATGAGTTTTCGTGTGAAACCGTGATACTTCGAAAGAGATTGTCCGGTTGGTACACGAAGTGCATCCAGTATTTCCCGTAACCCTCTCAACTTTTTAGCACATGCTCTGTGGGTGGAAATATGACACCATCCCAAGTGTCAACCTTTTCAGAGTTCATTTGTAGTGCTTGTCAATGTTAGGGTCGTTTAGCTCGAAATAAATCATTAAATGCATGAAAAATAGCAAATGAAGTCAGAAAAGGGTTGAAAATTGATGATGTGGCTTTTAATGGTGCATTTTGAACACACAAAAATTCTAGAGTTAAAATAAGTTAAAAAAATGAAATCCCTTTGTAATAGATGAGTTTTCGTCCGAAACCGTGATACTTCGAAAAAGATTGTCCAGTTTCTACACGAAGTGCATCCAGTTTTTCCCGTAACCCTCTCAACTTTTTAGCACATGCTATGCGGGTGAAAATATGACTCCATGCCAAGTTTCAACCTTTTCAGAGTTCATTTGTAGTGCTTGTCAATTTCAGGGTCATTTAGCTCAAAATAAATCATTAAATGCATGAAAAATAGCAAATGAAGTCACAAAAGGGTTGAAAATTGATGATGTGGCTTTGAATGGTGCATTTTGAACACACAAAAATTCTGGAGTTAAAAGAAATTGTGCAGTTTCTACATGAAGTGCTTCCAGTTTTTCCCGTAACCCTCTCAACTTTTTAGCACATGCTATTTGGGTGAAAATATGACACCATGCCAAGTTTCAACCTTTTCAGAGTTCATTTGTAGTGCTTGTCAATTTCAGGGTCATTTAGCTCAAAATAAATCATTAAATGCATGAAAAATAGCAAATGAAGTCACAAAAGGGTTGAAAATTGATGATGTGGCTTTGAATGGTGCATTTTGAACACACAAAAATTCTGGAGTTAAAATAAGTTTAAAAAAATGAAATCCCTTTGTAATAGATGAGTTTTCGTCCGAAACCCTGATACTTCGAAAGAAATTGTCCAGTTTCTACATGAAGTGCATCCAGTTTTTCCCGTAACCCACTCAACTTTTTAGCACATGTTATGTGGGTGAAAATATGACACCATGCCAAGTGTCAACCTTTTCAGAGTTCATTTGTAGTGCTTGTCAATGTTAGGGTCATTTAGCTCAAAATAAATCATTAAATGCATGAAAAAAAGCAAATGAAGTCAGAAAAGGGTTGAAAATTGATGATGTGGCTTTGAATGGTGCATTTTGAACACACAAAAATTCTGGAGTTAAAATAAGTTAAAAAAATGAAATCCCTTTGTAATAGATGAGTTATCGTCCGAAACCCTGATACTTGGAAAGAGATTGTCCTGTTTCTACACGAAGTGCATCCAGTTTTTCCCGTAACCCTCTCAACTTTTTGGCACATGCTATGTGGGTGAAATTATGACAACATGCCAAGTTTAAACCTTTTCAGAGTTCATTTGTAGTGCTTGTCTATTTCAGGGTCATTTAGCTCAAAATAAATCATTAAATGCATGAAAATTAGCAAATGAAGTCACAAAAGGGTTGAAAATTGATGATGTGGCTTTGAATGGTGCATTTTGACCACACAAAAATTCTGGAGTGAAAATGATTTAAAAAATGAAATCCCTTTGTAGTAGATGAGTTTTCGTCTGAAACTGTGATACTTCGAAAGAGATTGTCCAGTTTTTACACGAAGTGCATCCAGTTTTTCCCGTAACCCTCTCAACTTTTTAGCATATGCTATGTGGGTGAAAATATGACACCATCCCAAGTGTCAACCTTTTCAGAGTTCATTTGTAGTGCTTGTCAATGTTAGGGTCATTTAGCTCAAAATAAATCATTAAATGCATGAATAATAGCAAATGAAGTCAGAAAAGGGTTGAAAATTGATGATGTGGCTTTGAATGGTGCATTTTGAACACAGAAAAATTCTGGAGTGAAAATGATTTAAAAAATGAAATCCCTTTTTAGTAGATGAGTTTTCGTGTGAAACCGTGATACTTCGAAAGAGATTGTCCGGTTGGTACACGAAGTGCATCCAGTATTTCCCGTAACCCTCTCAACTTTTTAGCACATGCTCTGTGGGTGGAAATATGACACCATCCCAAGTGTCAACCTTTTCAGAGTTCATTTGTAGTGCTTGTCAATGTTAGGGTCGTTTAGCTCGAAATAAATCATTAAATGCATGAAAAATAGCAAATGAAGTCAGAAAAGGGTTGAAAATTGAAGATGTGGCTTTTAATGGTGCATTTTGAACACACAAAAATTCTAGAGTTAAAATAAGTTAAAAAAACAAAATCCCTTTGTAATAGATGAGTTTCCGTCCGAAACCCTGATACTTCGAAAGAGATTGTCCAGTTTCTACACGAAGTGCATCCAGTTTTTCCCTTAACCCTCTCAACTTTTTAGCACATGCTATGTGGGTGAAAATATGACACCATGCCAAGTTTCAACCTTTTTAGAGTTCATTTGTAGTGCTTGTCAATTTCAGGGTCATTTAGCTCAAAATAAATCATTAAATGCATAAATAAATCATTAAATGCATGAAAAATAGCAAATGAAGTCAGAAAAGGGTTGAAAATTGATGATGTGGCTTTGAATGGTGCATTTTGAACAGACAAAAATTCTGGAGTTAAAATAAGTTTAAAAAAATGAAACCCTTTGTAATAGATTAGTTTTCGTCCGAAACCCTGATACTTCGAAAGAGATTGTCCAGTTTCTACATGAAGTGCATCCAGTTTTTCCCGTAACCCTCTCAACTTTTTAGCACATGCTATGTGGGTGAAAATATGACACCATGCCAAGTGTCAACCTTTTCAGAGTTCATTTGTAGTGCTTGTCAATGTTAGGGTCATTTAGCTCAAAATAAATCATTAAATGCATGAAAAATAGCAAATGAAGTCAGAAAAGGGTTGAAAATTGATGATGTGGCTTTGAATGGTGCATTTTGAACACACAAAAATTCTGGAGTTAAAATAAGTTAAAAAATGGAACCCCTTTGTAATAGATGAGTTTTCGTCCGAAACCCCGATACTTTGAAAGAGATTGTCCACTTTCTACACGAAGTGCATCCAGTTTTTCCCGTAACCCTCTCAACTTTTTAGCACGTGCTATGTCGGTGAAAATATGACACCATGCCAAGTTTCAACCGTTTCAGAGTTCATTTGTAGTGCTTGTCAATGTTAGGGTCATTTAGCTCAAAATAAATCATCAAATGCATGAAAAATAGCAAATGAAGTCACAAAAGGGTTGAAAATTGATGATGTGGCTTTGAATGGTGCATTTTGAACACAGAAAAATTCTGGAGTGAAAATAAGTTTAAGAAAATGAAATCCCTTTGTAATAGATGACTTTTCGTCCGAAACCCTAATACTTCGAAAGAGATTGTCCAGTTTCTATACGAAGTCCATCCAGTTTTTCCCGTAACCCTCTCAACTTTTTAGCACACGCTATGTCGGTGAAAATATGACACCATGCCAAGTTTCAACCTTTTCAGAGTTCATTTGTAGTGCTTGTCAATTTCAGGGTCATTTAGCTCAAAATAAATCATTAAATGCATGAAAAATAGCAAATGAAGTCACAAAAGGGTTGAAAATTGATGATGTGGCTTTGAATGGTGCATTTTGAACACACAAAAATTCTGGAGTTAAAATAAGTTTAAGAAAATGAAATCCCTTTGTAATAGATGACTTTTCGTCCGAAACTCTGATACTTCGAAAGAAATTGTCCAGTTTCTACATGAAGTGCATCCGGTTTTTCCCGTAACCCTCTCAACTTTTTAGCACATGCTAGGTGGGTGAAAATATGACACCATGCCAAGTGTCAACCTTTTCAGAGTTCATTTGTAGTGCTTGTCAATGTTAGGGTCATTTAGCTCAAAATAAATCATTAAATGCATGAAAAATAGCAAATGAAGTCAGAAAAGGGTTGAAAATTGATGATGTGGCTTTGAATGGTGCATTTTGAACACACAAAAATTCTGGAGTTAAAATAAGTTAAAAAAATGAAATCCCTTTGTAATAGATGAGTTTTCGTCCGAAACCCTGATACTTCGAAAGAGATTGTCCAGTTTCTACACGAAGTGCATCCAGTTTTTCCCGTAACCCTCTCAACTTTTTAGCACATGCTATGTGGGTGAAATTATGACACCATGCCAAGTTTAAACATTTTCAGAGTTCATTTGTAGTGATTGTCTATTTCAGGGTCATTTAGCTCAAAATAAATCATTAAATGCATGAAAAATAGCAAATGAAGTCACAAAAGGGTTGAAAATTGATGATGTGGCTTTGAATGGTGCATTTTGAACACACACAAATTCTGGAGTGAAAATGATTTAAAAAATGAAATCCCTTTGTAGTAGATGAGTTTTCGTGTGAAACTGTGATACTTCGAAAGAGATTGTCCAGTTTTTACACGAAGTGCATCCAGTTTTTCCCGTAACCCTCTCAACTTTTTAGCACATGCTATGTGGGTGAAAATATGACACCATCCCAAGTGTCAACCTTTTCAGAGTTCATTTGTAGTGCTTGTCAATGTTAGGGTCATTTAGCTCAAAATAAATCATTAAATGCATGAAAAATAGCAAATGAAGTCAGAAAAGGGTTGAAAATTGATGATGTGGCTTTGAATGGTGCATTTTGAACACACAAAAATTCTGGAGTTAAAATAAGTTAAAAAATGGAACCCCTTTGTAATAGATGAGTTTTCGTCCGAAACCCCGATACTTTGAAAGAGATTGTCCACTTTCTACACGAAGTGCATCCAGTTTTTCCCGTAACCCTCTCAACTTTTTAGCACGTGCTATGTCGGTGAAAATATGACACCATGCCAAGTTTCAACCGTTTCAGAGTTCATTTGTAGTGCTTGTCAATGTTAGGGTCATTTAGCTCAAAATAAATCATCAAATGCATGAAAAATAGCAAATGAAGTCACAAAAGGGGTGAAAATTGATGATGTGGCTTTGAATGGTGCATTTTGAACACACAAAAATTCTGGAGTTAAAAGAAGTTTAAAAAAATGAAATCCCTTTGTAATAGATGAGTTTTCGTCCGAAACCCTAATACTTCGAAAGAGATTGTCCAGTTTCTATACGAAGTCCATCCAGTTTTTCCCGTAACCCTCTCAACTTTTTAGCACACGCTATGTCGGTGAAAATTGTACACCATGCCAAGTTTCAACCTTTTCAGAGTTCATTTGTAGTGCTTGTCAATTTCAGGGCCAGTTAGCTCAAAATAAATCATTAAATGCATGAAAAATAGCAAATGAAGTCACAAAAGGGTTGAAAGTTGATGATGTGGCTTTGAATGGTGTATTTTGAACACACAAAAATTCTGGAGTGAAAATGATTTAAAAAATGAAATCCCTTTGTAGTAGATGAGTTTTTGTTCGAAACCCGGATACGTCGAAAGAGATTGTCCAGTTTGTACAAGAAGTGCATCCAGTTTTTCCCGTAACCCTCTCAACTTTTTAGCACATGCTATTTGGGTGAAAATATGACACCATGCCAAGTTTCAACCTTTTCAAAGTTCATTTGTAGTGCTTGTCAATTTCAGGGTCATTTAGCTCAAAATAAATCATTAAATGCATGAAAAATAGCAAATGAAGTCACAAAAGGGTTGAAAATTGATGATGTGGCTTTGAATGGTGCATTTTGAACACACAAAAATTCTGGAGTTAAAATAAGTTTAAGAAAATGAAATCTCTTTGTTATAGATGAGTTTTCGTCCGAAACCCTGATACTTCGAAAGAAATTGTCCAGTTTCTACATGAAGTGCATCCGGTTTTTCCCGTAACCCTCTCAACTTTTTAGCACATGCTATGTGGGTGAAAATATGACACCATGCCAAGTGTCAACCTTTTCAGAGTTCATTTGTAGTGCTTGTCAATGTTAGGGTCATTTAGCTCAAAATAAATCATTAAATGCATGAAAAATAGCAAATGAAGTCAGAAAAGGGTTGAAAATTGATTATGTGGCTTTGAATGGTGCATTTTGAACACACAAAAATTCTGGAGTTAAAATAAGTTAAAAAAATGAAATCCCTTTGTAATAGATGAGTTTTCGTCCGAAACCCTGATACTTCGAAAGAGATTGTCCTGTTTCTACACGAAGTGCATCCAGTTTTTCCCGTAACCCTCTCAACTTTTTAGCACATGCTATGTGGCTGAAATTATGACACCATGCCAAGTTTAAACCTTTTCAGAGTTCATTTGTAGTGCTTGTCTATTTCAGGGTCATTTAGCTCAAAATAAATCATTAAATGCATGAAAAATAGCAAATGAAGTAACAAAAGGGTTGAAAATTGATGATGTGGCTTTGAATGGTGCATTTTGAACACACAAAAATTCTGGAGTGAAAATGATTTAAAAAATGAAATCCCTTTGTAGTAGATAAGTTTTCGTCTGAAACTGTGATACTTCGAAAGAGATTGTCCAGTTTGTACACGAAGTGCATCTAGTTTTTCCCGTAACCCTCTCAACTTTTTAGCACATGCTATGTGGGTGAAAATATGACACCATCCCAAGTGTCAACCTTTTCAGAGGTCATTTGTAGTGCTTGTCAATGTTAGGGTCATTTAGCTCAAAATAAATCATTAAATGCATGAAAAATAGCAAATGAAGTCAGAAAAGGGTTGAAAATTGATGATGTGGCTTTGAATGGTGCATTTTGAACACAGAAAAATTCTGGAGTGAAAATGATTTAAAAAATGAAATCCCTTTGTAGTAGATGAGTTTTCGTGTGAAACCGTGATACTTCGAAAGAGATTGTCCAGTTTGTACACGAAGTGCATCCAGTTTTTCCCGTAACCCTCTCAACTTTTTAGCACATGCTATGTCGGTGAAAATATGACACCATGCCAAGTTTCAACCTTTTCAGAGTTCATTTGTAGTGCTTGTCTATTTCAGGGCCATTTAGCTCAAAATAAATCATCAAATGCATGAAAAATAGCAAATGAAGTCACAAAAGGGTTGAAAGTTGATGATGTGGCTTTGAATGGTGCATTTTGAACACAGAAAATTTTTGGAGTTAAAATAAGTTAGAAAAAAATGAAATCCCTTTGTAGTAGATGAGTTTTTGTTCGAAACCCTGATACGTCGAAAGAGATTGTCCAGTTTGTACAAGAAGTGCATCCAGTTTTTCCCGTAACCCTCTCAACTTTTTAGCACATGCTATGTGGGTGAAAATATGACACCATCCCAAGTGTCAACCTTTTCAGAGTTCATTTGTAGTGCTTGTCAATGTTAGGGTCATTTAGCTCGAAATAAATCATTAAATGCATGAAAAATAGCAAATGAAGTCAGAAAAGGGTTGAAAATTGATGATGTGGCTTTTAATGGTGCATTTTGAACACACAAAAATTCTGGATTGAAAATGATTTAAAAAATGAAATCCCTTTGTAGTACATGAGTTTTCTTGTGAAACCGTGATACTTCGAAAGAGATTGTCCAGTTTGTACACGAAGTGCATCAAGTTTTTCCCTTAACCCTCTCAACTTTTTAGCACATGCTATGTGGGTGAAAATATGACACCATGCCAAGTTTCAACCTTTTTAGAGTTCATTTGTAGTGCTTGTCAATTTCAGGGTCATTTAGCTCAAAATAAATCATTAAATGCATGAAAAATAGCAAATGAAGTCACAAAAGGGTTGAAAATTGATGATGTGGCTTTCAATGGTGCATTTTGAACAGACAAAAATTCTGGAGTTAAAATAAGTTTAAAAAAATGAAACCCTTTGTAATAGATTAGTTTTCGTCCGAAAGCCTCATACTTCGAACGAGATTGTCCAGTTTCTACATGAAGTGCATCCAGTTTTTCCCGTAACCCTCTCAACTTTTTAGCACATGCTATGTGGGTGAAAATATGACACCATGCCAAGTGTCAACCTTTTCAGAGTTCATTTGTAGTGCTTGTCAATGTTAGGGTCATTTAGTTCAAAATAAATCATTAAATGCATGAAAAATAGCAAATGAAGTCAGAAAAGGGTTGAAAATTGATGATGTGGCTTTGAATGGTGCATTTTGAACACACAAAAATTCAGGAGTTAAAATAAGTTAAAAAATGGAACCCCTTTTAAATAGATGAGTTTTCGTCCGAAACCCTGATACTTCGAAAGAGATTGTCCAGTTTGTACAAGAAGTGCATCCGGTTTTTCCCGTAACCCTCTCAACTTTTTAGCACATGCTATTTGGGTGAAAATATGACACCATGCCAAGTTTCAACCTTTTCAGAGTTCATTTGTAGTGCTTGTCAATTTCAGGGTCATTTAGCTCAAAATAAATCATTAAATGCATGAAAAATAGCAAATGAAGTCACAAAAGGGTTGAAAATTGATGATATGGCTTTGATTGGTGCATTTTGAACACACAAAAATTTTGGAGTTAAAATAAGTTAAAAAAATGAAATCCCTTTGTAATAGATGAGTTTTCGTCCGAAACCCTGATACTTCGAAAGAGATTGTCCAGTTTCTACACGAAGTGCATCCAGTTTTTCCCGTAACCCTCTCAACTTTTTAGCACATGCTATGTGGGTGAAATTATGACACCATGCCAAGTTTCAACCTTTTCAGAGTTCATTTGTAGTGCTTGTCTATTTCAGTGTCATTTAGCTCAAAATAAATCATTAAATGCATGAAAAATAGCAAATGAAGTCAGAAAAGGGTTGAAAATTGATGATGTGGCTTTGAATGGTGCATTTTGAACACAGAAAAATTATGGAGTGAAAATTATTTAAAAATGAAATCCCTTTGTAGTAGATGAGTTTTCGTGTGAAACCGTGATACTTCGAAAGAGATTGTCCAGTTTGTACACGAAGTGCATCCAGTTTTTCCCGTAACCCTCTCAACTTTTTAGCACATGCTATGTGGGTGAAAATATGACACCATCCCAAGTGTCAACCTTTTCAGAGTTCATTTGTAGTGCTTGTCAATGTTAGGGTCATTTAGCTCAAAATAAATCATTAAATGCATGAAAAATAGCAAATGAAGTCAGAAAAGGGTTGAAAATTGATGATGTGGCTTTGAATGATGCATTTTGAACACACAAAAATTCTGGAGTTAAAATAAGTTAAAAAAATGAAATCCCTTTGTAATAGATGAGTTTTCGTCCGAAACCGTGATAATTCGAAAGAGATTGTCCAGTTTCTACACGAAGTGCATCCAGTTTTTCCCGTAACCCTCTCAACTTTTTAGCACATGCTATGTGGGTGAAAATATGACACCATGCCAAATTTCAACCTTTTCAGAGTTCATTTGTAGTGCTTGTCAATTTCAGGGTCATTTAGCCCAAATTAAATCACTAAATGCGTGAAAAATAGCAAATGAAGTCACAAAAGGGTTGAAAATTGATGATGTGGCTTTGAATGGTTCATTTTGAACACACACAAATTCTGGAGTTAAAATAAGTTTAAAAAAATGAAATCCCTTTGTAATAGATGAGTTTTCGTCCGAAACCCTAATACTTCGAAAGAGATTGTCCAGTTTCTACACGAAGTCCATCCAGTTTTTCCCGTAACCCTCTCAACTTTTTAGCACACGCTATGTCGGTGAAAATATGACACCATGCCAAGTTTCAACCTTTTCAGAGTTCATTTGTAGTGCTTGTCAATTTCAGGGCCATTTAGCACAAAATAAATCATTAAATGCATGAAAATTAGCAAATGAAGTCACAAAAGGGTTGAAAGTTGATGATGTGGCTTTGAATGGTCCATTTTGAACACACAAAAATTCGGGAGTTAAAATAAGTTAAAAAATGACATCCCTTTGTAATAGATGAGTTTTCGTCCGAAACACTGATACTTCGAAAGAGATTGTCCAGTTTCTACACGAAGTGCATCCAATTTTTCCCGTAACCCTCTCAACTTTTTAGCACATGCTATGTGGGTGAAATTATGACACCATGCCAAGTTTAAACCTTTTCAGTGTTCATTTGTAGTGCTTGTCTATTTCAGGGTCATTTAGCTCAAAATAAATCATTAAATGCATGAAAAATAGCAAATGAAGTCACAAAAGGGTTGAAAATTGATGATGTGGCTTTGAATGGTGCAGTTTGAACACACAAAAATTCTGGAGTGAAAATGATTTAAAAAATGAAATCCCTTTGTAGTAGATGAGTTTTCGTCTGAAACTGTGATACTTCGAAAGAGATTGTCCAGTTTGTACACGAAGTGCATCCAGTTTTTCCCGTAACCCTCTCAACTTTTTAGCACATGCTATGTGGGTGAAAATATGACACCATCCCAAGTGTCAACCTTTTCAGAGTTCATTTGTAGTGCTTGTCAATGTTAGGGTCATTTAGCTCAAAATAAATCATTAAATGCATGAAAAATAGCAAATGAAGTCAGAAAAGGGTTGAAAATTGATGATGTGGCTTTGAATGGTGCATTTTGAAAACAGAAAAATTATGGAGTGAAAATGATTTAGAAAATGAAATCCCTTTGTAGTAGATGAGTTTTCGTGTGAAACCGTGATACTTCGAAAGAGATTGTCCAGTTTGTACACGAAGTGCATCCAGTTTTTCCCATAACCCTCTCAACTTTTTAGCACATGCTATGTGGGTGAAAATATGACACCATCCCAAGTGTCAACCTTTTCAGAGTTCATTTGTAGTGCTTGTCAATGTTAGGGTCATTTAGCTCAAAATAAATCATTAAATGCATGAAAAATAGCAAATGAAGTCAGAAAAGGGTTGAAAATTGATGATGTGGCTTTGAATGGTGCATTTTGAACACACAAAAATTCTAGAGTTAAAATAAGTTAAAAAATGAAATCCCTTTGTAATAGATGAGTTTTCGTCCGAAACCGTGATACTTCGAAAGAGATTGTCCAGTTTCTACACGAAGTGCATCCAGTTTTTCCCGTAACCCTCTCAACTTTTTAGCACATGCTATGTGGGTGAAAATATGACACCATGCCAAGTTTCAACCTTTTCAGAGTTCATTTGTAGTGCTTGTCAATTTCAGGGTCATTTAGCACAAAATAAATCATTAAATGCATGAAAAATAGCAAATGAAGTCACAAAAGGGTTGAAAATTGATGATGTGGCTTTGAATGGTGCATTTTGAACACACAAAAATTCTGGAGTTAAAAGAAGTTTTAAAAAATGAAATCCCTTTGTAATAGATGAGTTTTCGTCCGAAACCCTAATACTTCGAAAGAGATTGTCCAGTTTCTACACGAAGTCCATCCAGTTTTTCCCGTAACCCTCTCAACTTTTTAGCACACGCTATGTCGGTGAAAATATGACACCATGCCAAGTTTCAACCTTTTCAGAGTTCATTTGTAGTGCTTGTCAATTTCAGGGCGATTTAGCTCAAAATAAATCATTAAATGCATGAAAAATAGCAAATGAAGTCACAAAAGGGTTGAAAGTTGATGATGTGGCTTTGAATGGTGCATTTTGAACACACAAAATTTTTGGAGTTAAAATAAGTTAGAAAAAATGAAATCCCTTTGTAGTAGATGAGTTTTCGTCCGAAACCCTGATACGTCGAAAGAGATTATCCAGTTTGTACAAGAAGTGCATCCAGTTTTTCCCGTAACCCTCTCAACTTTTTAGCACATGCTATGTGGGTGAAAATATGACACCGTGCCAAGTGTTAACCTTTTCAGAGTTCATTTGTAGTGCTTGTCAATGTTAGGGTCATTTAGCTCAAAATAAATCATTAAATGCATGAAAAATAGCAAATGAAGTCAGAAAAGGGTTGAAAATTGATGATGTGGCTTTTAATGGTGCATTTTGAACACACAAAAATTCTGGAGTTAAAATAAGTTAAAAAAATGAAATCCCTTTGTAATAGATGAGTTTTCGTCCGAAACCCTGATACTTCGAAAGAGATTGTCCAGTTTCTACACGAAGTGCATCCAGTTTTTCCCGTAACCCTCTCAACTTTTTAGCACATGCTATGTGGGTGAAATTATGACACCATGCCAAGTTTCAACCTTTTCAGAGTTCATTTGTAGTGCTTGTCTATTTCAGGGTTATTTAGCTCAAAATAAATCATTAAATGCATGAAAAATAGCAAATGAAGTCACAAAAGGGTTGAAAATTGATGATGTGGCTTTCAATGGTGCATTTTGAACAGACAAAAATTCTGGAGTTAAAATAAGTTTAAAAAAATGAAACCCTTTGTAATAGATTAGTTTTCGTCCGAAAGCCTGACACTTCGAAAGAGATTGTCCAGTTTCTACATGAAGTGCATCCAGTTTTTCCCGTAACCCTCTCAACTTTTTAGCACATGCTATGTGGGTGAAAATATGACACCATGCCAAGTGTCAACCTTTTCAGAGTTCATTTGTAGTGCTTGTCAATGTTAGGGTCATTTAGCTCAAAATAAATCATTAAATGCATGAAAAATAGCAAATGAAGTCAGAAAAGGGTTGAAAATTGATGATGTGGCTTTGATTGGTGCATTTTGAACACACAAAAATTCTGGAGTTAAAATAAGTTAAAAAATGGAACCCCTTTGTAATAGATGAGTTTTCGTCCGAAACCTCGATACTTCGAAAGAGATTGTCCAGTTTCTACACGAAGTGCATCCAGTTTTTCCCGTAACCCTCTCAACTTTTTAGCACATGCTATGTCGGTGAAAATATGACACCATGCCAAGTTTCAACCTTTTCAGAGTTCATTTGTAGTGCTTGTCTATTTCAGGGCCATTTAGCTCAAAATAAATCATCAAATGCATGAAAAATAGCAAATGAAGTCACAAAAGGGTTGAAAGTTGATGATGTGGCTTTGAATGGTGCATTTTGAACACAGAAATTTTTTGGAGTTAAAATAAGTTAGAAAAAAATGAAATCCCTTTGTAGTAGATGAGTTTTTGTTCGAAACCCTGATACGTCGAAAGAGATTGTCCAGTTTGTACAAGAAGTGCATCCAGTTTTTCCCGTAACCCTCTCAACTTTTTAGCACATGCTATTTGGGTGAAAATATGACACCATGCCAAGTTTCAACCTTTTCAGAGTTCATTTGTAGTGCTTGTCAATTTCAGGGTCATTTAGCTCAAAATAAATCATTAAATGCATGAAAAATAGCAAATGAAGTCACAAAAGGGTTGAAAATTGATGATATGGCTTTGAATGGTGCATTATGAACACACAAAAATTCTGGAGTTAAAATAAGTTAAAAAAATGAAATCCCTTTGTCATAGATGAGTTTTCGTTCGAAACCCTGATACTTCGAAAGAGATTGTCCAGTTTCTACACGAAGTGCATCCAGTTTTTCCCGTAACCCTCTCAACTTTTTAGCACATGCTATGTGGGTGAAATTATGACACCATGCCAAGTTTCAACCTTTTCAGAGTTCATTTGTAGTGCTTGTCTATTTCAGGGTCATTTAGCTCAAAATAAATCATTAAATGCATGAAAAATAGCAAATGAAGTCACAAAAGGGTTGAAAATTGATGATGTGGCTTTGAATGGTGCATTTTGAACACACAAAAATTCTGGAGTGAAAATGATTTAAAAAATGAAATCCCTTTGTAGTAGATAAGTTTTCGTTATGAAACTGTGATACTTCGAAAGAGATTGTCCAGTTTGTACACGAAGTGCATCCAGTTTTTCCCGTAACCCTCTCAACTTTTTAGCACATGCTATGTGGGTGAAAATATGACACCATCCCAAGTGTCAATCTTTTCAGAGTTCATTTGTAATGCTTGTCAATGTTAGGGTCATTTAGCTCAAAATAAATCATTAAATGCATGAAAAATAGCAAATGAAGTCAGAAAAGGGTTGAAAATTGATGATGTGGCTTTGAATGGTGCATTTTGAACACACAAAAATTCTAGAGTTAAAATAAGTTAAAAAAATGAAATCCCTTTGTAATAGATGAGTTTTCGTCCGAAACCGTGATACTTCGAAAGAGATTGTCCAGTTTCTACACGAAGTGCATCCAGTTTTTCCCATAACCCTCTCAACTTTTTAGCACATGCTATGTGGGTGAAAATATGAAACCATGCCAAGTTTCAACCTTTTCAGAGTTCATTTGTAGTGCTTGTCAATTTCAGGGTCATTTAGCACAAAATAAATCATTAAATGCATGAAAAATAGCAAATGAAGTCACAAAAGGGTTGAAAATTGATGATGTGGCTTTGAATGGTGCATTTTGAACACACAAAAATTCTGGAGTTAAAAGAAGTTTAAAAAAATGAAATCCCTTTGTAATAGATGAGTTTTCGTCTGAAACTGTGATACTTCGAAAGAGATTGTCCAGTTTCTACACGAAGTTCATCCATTTTTTCCCGTAACCCTCTCAACTTTTTAGCACACGCTATGTCGGTGAAAATATGACACCATGCCAAGTTTCAACCTTTTCAGAGTTCATTTGTAGTGCTTGTCAATTTCAGGGCCATTTAGCTCAAAATAAATCATTAAATGCATGAAAAATAGCAAATGAAGTCACAAAAGGGTTGAAAATTGATGATGTGGCTTTGAATGGTGCATTTTGAACACACAAAAATTCTGGAGTTAAAAGAAGTTTAAAAAAATGAAATCCCTTTGTAATAGATGAGTTTTCGTCCGAAACCCTAATACTTCGAAAGAGATTGTCCAGTTTCTACACGAAGTCCATCCAGTTTTTCCCGTAACCCTCTCAACTTTTTAGCACACGCTATGTCGGTGAAAATATGACACCATGCCAAGTTTCAACCTTTTCAGAGTTCATTTGTAGTGCTTGTCAATTTCAGGGCCATTTAGCTCAAAATAAATCATTAAATGCATGAAAAATAGCAAATGAAGTCACAAAAGGGTTGAAAGTTGATGATGTGGCTTTGAATGGTGCATTTTGAACACAAAAAAATTCTGGAGTGAAAATGATTTAAAAAATGAAATCCCTTTGTAGTAGATGAGTTTTTGTTCGAAACCCGAATACGTCGAAAGAGATTGTCCAGTTTGTACAAGAAGTGCATCCAGTTTTTTCCGTAACCCTCTCAACTTTTTAGCACATGCTATTTGGGTGAAAATATGACACCATGCCAAGTTTCAACCTTTTCAGAGTTCATTTGTAGTGCTTGTCAATTTCAGGGTCATTTAGCTCAAAATAAATCATTAAATGCATGAAAAATAGCAAATGAAGTCACAAAAGGGTTGAAAATTGATGATGTGGCTTTGAATGGTGCATTTTGAACACACAAAAATTCTGGAGTTAAAATAAGTTTAAAAAAATGAAATCCCTTTGTAATAGATGAGTTTTCGTCCGAAACCCTGATACTTCGAAAGAAATTGTGCAGTTTCTACATGAAGTGCATCCAGTTTTTCCCGTAACCCTCTCAAATTTTTAGCACATGCTATGTGGGTGAAAATATGACACCATGCCAAGTGTCAACCTTTTCAGAGTTCATTTGTAGTGCTTGTCAATGTTAGGGTCATTTAGCTCAAAATAAATCATTAAATGCGTGAAAAATAGCAAATGAAGTCACAAAAGGGTTGAAAATTGATGATGTGGCTTTGAATGGTGCATTTTGAACACACAAAAATTCTGGAGTTAAAATAAGTTAAAAAAAATGAAATCCCTTTGTAATAGATGAGTTTTCGTCCGAAACCCTGATACTTCGAAAGAGATTGTCCTGTTTCTACACGAAGTGCATCCAGTTTTTCCCGTAACCCTCTCAACTTTTTAGCACATGCTATGTGGGTGAAATTATGACACCATGCCAAGTTTAAACCTTTTCAGAGTTCATTTGTAGTGCTTGTCTATTTCAGGGTCATTTAGCTCAAAATAAATCATTAAATGCAAGAAAAATAGCAAATGAAGTCACAAAAGGGTTGAAAATTGATGATGTGGCTTTGAATGGTGCATTTTGAACACACAAAAATTCTGGAGTGAAAATGATTTAAAAAATGAAATCCCTTTGTAGTAGATGAGTTTTCGTCTGAAACTGTGATACTTCGAAAGAGATTGTCCAGTTTTTACACGAAGTGCATCCAGATTTTCCCGTAACCCTCTCAACTTTTTAGCACATGCTATGTGGGTGAAAATATGACACCATCCCAAGTGTCAACCTTTTCAGAGTTCATTTGTAGTGCTTGTCAATGTTAGGGTCATTTAGCTCAAAATAAATCATTAAATGCATGAAAAATAGCAAATGAAGTCAGAAAAGGGTTGAAAATTGATGATGTGGCTTTGAATGGTGCATTTTGAACACACAAAAATTCTGGAGTTAAAAGAAGTTTAAAAAAATGAAATCCCTTTGTAATAGATGAGTTTTCGTCCGAAACCCTAATACTTCGAAAGAGATTGTCCAGTTTCTACACGAAGTCCATCCAGTTTTTCCCGTAACCCTCTCAACTTTTTAGCACACGCTATGTCGGTGAAAATATGACACCATGCCAAGTTTCAACCTTTTCAGAGTTCATTTGTAGTGCTTGTCAATGTTAGGGTCATTTAGCTCGAAATAAATCATTAAATGCATGAAAAATAGCAAATGAAGTCAGAAAAGGGTTGAAAATTGATGATGCGGCTTTTAATGGTGCATTTTGAACACACAAAAATTCTAGAGTTAAAATAAGTTAAAAATACGAAATCCCTTTGTAATAGATGAGTTTTCGTCCGAAACCCTGATACTTCGAAAGAGATTGTCCAGTTTCTACACGAAGTGCATCCAGTTTTTTCCTTAACCCTCTCAACTTTTTACCACATGCTATGTGGGTGAAAATATGACACCATGCCAAGTTTCAACCTTTTTAGAGTTCATTTGTAGTGCTTGTCAATTTCAGGGTCATTTAGCTCAAAATAAATCATTAAATGCATAAATAAATCATTAAATGCATGAAAAATAGCAAATGAAGTCAGAAAAGGGTTGAAAATTGATGATGTGGCTTTGAATGGTGCATTTTGAACACAGAAAAATTATGGAGTGAAAATGATTTAAAAATGAAATCCCTTTGTAGTAGATGAGTTTCCGTGTGAAACCGTGATACTTCGAAAGAGATTGTCCAGTTTGTACACGAAGTGCATCCAGTTTTTCCCGTAACCCTCTCAACTTTTTAGCACATGCTATGTGGGTGAAAATATGACACCATCCCAAGTGTCAATCTTTTCAGAGTTCATTTGTAATGCTTGTCAATGTTAGGGTCATTTAGCTCAAAATAAATCATTAAATGCATGAAAAATAGCAAATGAAGTCAGAAAAGGGTTGAAAATTGATGATGTGGCTTTGAATGGTGCATTTTGAACACACAAAAATTCTAGAGTTAAAATAAGTTAAAAAAATGAAATCCCTTTGTAATAGATGAGTTTTCGTCCGAAACCGTGATACTTCGAAAGAGATTGTCCAGTTTCTACACGAAGTGCATCCAGTTTTTCCCATAACCCTCTCAACTTTTTAGCACATGCTATGTGGGTGAAAATATGAAACCATGCCAAGTTTCAACCTTTTCAGAGTTCATTTGTAGTGCTTGTCAATTTCAGGGTCATTTAGCACAAAATAAATCATTAAATGCATGAAAAATAGCAAATGAAGTCACAAAAGGGTTGAAAATTGATGATGTGGCTTTGAATGGTGCATTTTGAACACACAAAAATTCTGGAGTTAAAAGAAGTTTAAAAAAATGAAATCCCTTTGTAATAGATGAGTTTTCGTCTGAAACTGTGATACTTCGAAAGAGATTGTCCAGTTTCTACACGAAGTTCATCCATTTTTTCCCGTAACCCTCTCAACTTTTTAGCACACGCTATGTCGGTGAAAATATGACACCATGCCAAGTTTCAACCTTTTCAGAGTTCATTTGTAGTGCTTGTCAATTTCAGGGCCATTTAGCTCAAAATAAATCATTAAATGCATGAAAAATAGCAAATGAAGTCACAAAAGGGTTGAAAATTGATGATGTGGCTTTGAATGGTGCATTTTGAACACACAAAAATTCTGGAGTTAAAAGAAGTTTAAAAAAATGAAATCCCTTTGTAATAGATGAGTTTTCGTCCGAAACCCTAATACTTCGAAAGAGATTGTCCAGTTTCTACATGAAGTCCATCCAGTTTTTCCCGTAACCCTCTCAACTTTTTAGCACACGCTATGTCGGTGAAAATATGACACCATGCCAAGTTTCAACCTTTTCAGAGTTCATTTGTAGTGCTTGTCAATTTCAGGGCCATTTAGCTCAAAATAAATCATTAAATGCATGAAAAATAGCAAATGAAGTCACAAAAGGGTTGAAAGTTGATGATGTGGCTTTGAATGGTGCATTTTGAACACAAAAAAATTCTGGAGTGAAAATGATTTAAAAAATGAAATCCCTTTGTAGTAGATGAGTTTTTGTTCGAAACCCGGATACGTCGAAAGAGATTGTCCAGTTTGTACAAGAAGTGCATCCAGTTTTTTCCGTAACCCTCTCAACTTTTTAGCACATGCTATTTGGGTGAAAATATGACACCATGCCAAGTTTCAACCTTTTCAGAGTTCATTTGTAGTGCTTGTCTATTTCAGGGTCATTTAGCTCAAAATAAATCATTAAATGCATGAAAAATAGCAAATGAAGTCACAAAAGGGTTGAAAATTGATGATGTGGCTTTGAATGGTGCATTTTGAACACACAAAAATTCTGGAGTGAAAATGATTTAAAAAATGAAATCCCTTTGTAGTAGATAAGTTTTCGTCTGAAACTGTGATACTTCGAAAGAGATTGTCCAGTTTGTACACGAAGTGCATCCAGTTTTTCCCGTAACCCTCTCAACTTTTTACCACATGCTATGTGGGTGAAAATATGACACCATCCCAAGTGTCAATCTTTTCAGAGTTCATTTGTAATGCTTGTCAATGTTAGGGTCATTTAGCTCAAAATAAATCATTAAATGCATGAAAAATAGCAAATGAAGTCAGAAAAGGGTTGAAAATTGATGATGTGGCTTTGAATGGTGCATTTTGAACACACAAAAATTCTAGAGTTAAAATAAGTTAAAAAAATGAAATCCCTTTGTAATAGATGAGTTTTCGTCCGAAACCGTGATACTTCGAAAGAGATTGTCCAGTTTCTACACGAAGTGCATCCAGTTTTTCCCATAACCCTCTCAACTTTTTAGCACATGCTATGTGGGTGAAAATATGAAACCATGCCAAGTTTCAACCTTTTCAGAGTTCATTTGTAGTGCTTGTCAATTTCAGGGTCATTTAGCACAAAATAAATCATTAAATGCATGAAAAATAGCAAATGAAGTCACAAAAGGGTTGAAAATTGATGATGTGGCTTTGAATGGTGCATTTTGAACACACAAAAATTCTGGAGTTAAAAGAAGTTTAAAAAAATGAAATCCCTTTGTAATAGATGAGTTTTCGTCTGAAACTGTGATACTTCGAAAGAGATTGTCCAGTTTCTACACGAAGTTCATCCATTTTTTCCCGTAACCCTCTCAACTTTTTAGCACACGCTATGTCGGTGAAAATATGACACCATGCCAAGTTTCAACCTTTTCAGAGTTCATTTGTAGTGCTTGTCAATTTCAGGGCCATTTAGCTCAAAATAAATCATTAAATGCATGAAAAATAGCAAATGAAGTCACAAAAGGGTTGAAAATTGATGATGTGGCTTTGAATGGTGCATTTTGAACACACAAAAATTCTGGAGTTAAAAGAAGTTTAAAAAAATGAAATCCCTTTGTAATAGATGAGTTTTCGTCCGAAACCCTAATACTTCGAAAGAGATTGTCCAGTTTCTACACGAAGTCCATCCAGTTTTTCCCGTAACCCTCTCAACTTTTTAGCACACGCTATGTCGGTGAAAATATGACACCATGCCAAGTTTCAACCTTTTCAGAGTTCATTTGTAGTGCTTGTCAATTTCAGGGCCATTTAGCTCAAAATAAATCATTAAATGCATGAAAAATAGCAAATGAAGTCACAAAAGGGTTGAAAGTTGATGATGTGGCCTTGAATGGTGCATTTTGAACACAAAAAAATTCTGGAGTGAAAATGATTTAAAAAATGAAATCCCTTTGTAGTAGATGAGTTTTTGTTCGAAACCCGGATACGTCGAAAGAGATTGTCCAGTTTGTACAAGAAGTGCATCCAGTTTTTTCCGTAACCCTCTCAACTTTTTAGCACATGCTATTTGGGTGAAAATATGACACCATGCCAAGTTTCAACCTTTTCAGAGTTCATTTGTAGTGCTTGTCAATTTCAGGGTCATTTAGCTCAAAATAAATCATTAAATGCATGAAAAATAGCAAATGAAGTCACAAAAGGGTTGAAAATTGATGATGTGGCTTTGAATGGTGCATTTTGAACACACAAAAATTCTGGAGTTAAAATAAGTTTAAAAAAATGAAATCCCTTTGTAATAGATGAGTTTTCGTCCGAAACCCTGATACTTCGAAAGAAATTGTGCAGTTTCTACATGAAGTGCATCCAGTTTTTCCCGTAACCCTCTCAAATTTTTAGCACATGCTATGTGGGTGAAAATATGACACCATGCCAAGTGTCAACCTTTTCAGAGTTCATTTGTAGTGCTTGTCAATGTTAGGGTCATTTAGCTCAAAATAAATCATTAAATGCGTGAAAAATAGCAAATGAAGTCACAAAAGGGTTGAAAATTGATGATGTGGCTTTGAATGGTGCATTTTGAACACACAAAAATTCTGGAGTTAAAATAAGTTAAAAAAATGAAATCCCTTTGTAATAGATGAGTTTTCGTCCGAAACCCTGATACTTCGAAAGAGATTGTCCTGTTTCTACACGAAGTGCATCCAGTTTTTCCCGTAACCCTCTCAACTTTTTAGCACATGCTATGTGGGTGAAATTATGACACCATGCCAAGTTTAAACCTTTTCAGAGTTCATTTGTAGTGCTTGTCTATTTCAGGGTCATTTAGCTCAAAATAAATCATTAAATGCAAGAAAAATAGCAAATGAAGTCACAAAAGGGTTGAAAATTGATGATGTGGCTTTGAATGGTGCATTTTGAACACACAAAAATTCTGGAGTGAAAATGATTTAAAAAATGAAATCCCTTTGTAGTAGATGAGTTTTCGTCTGAAACTGTGATACTTTGAAAGAGATTGTCCAGTTTTTACACGAAGTGCATCCAGATTTTCCCGTAACCCTCTCAACTTTTTAGCACATGCTATGTGGGTGAAAATATGACACCATCCCAAGTGTCAACCTTTTCAGAGTTCATTTGTAGTGCTTGTCAATGTTAGGGTCATTTAGCTCAAAATAAATCATTAAATGCATGAAAAATAGCAAATGAAGTCAGAAAAGGGTTGAAAATTGATGATGTGGCTTTGAATGGTGCATTTTGAACACACAAAAATTCTGGAGTTAAAAGAAGTTTAAAAAAATGAAATCCCTTTGTAATAGATGAGTTTTCGTCCGAAACCCTAATACTTCGAAAGAGATTGTCCAGTTTCTACACGAAGTCCATCCAGTTTTTCCCGTAACCCTCTCAACTTTTTAGCACACGCTATGTCGGTGAAAATATGACACCATGCCAAGTTTCAACCTTTTCAGAGTTCATTTGTAGTGCTTGTCAATGTTAGGGTCATTTAGCTCGAAATAAATCATTAAATGCATGAAAAATAGCAAATGAAGTCAGAAAAGGGTTGAAAATTGATGATGCGGCTTTTAATGGTGCATTTTGAACACACAAAAATTCTAGAGTTAAAATAAGTTAAAAATACGAAATCCCTTTGTAATAGATGAGTTTTCGTCCGAAACCCTGATACTTCGAAAGAGATTGTCCAGTTTCTACACGAAGTGCATCCAGTTTTTTCCTTAACCCTCTCAACTTTTTACCACATGCTATGTGGGTGAAAATATGACACCATGCCAAGTTTCAACCTTTTTAGAGTTCATTTGTAGTGCTTGTCAATTTCAGGGTCACTTAGCTCAAAATAAATCATTAAATGCATAAATAAATCATTAAATGCATGAAAAATAGCAAATGAAGTCAGAAAAGGGTTGAAAATTGATGATGTGGCTTTGAATGGTGCATTTTGAACACAGAAAAATTATGGAGTGAAAATGATTTAAAAATGAAATCCCTTTGTAGTAGATGAGTTTCCGTGTGAAACCGTGATACTTCGAAAGAGATTGTCCAGTTTGTACACGAAGTGCATCCAGTTTTTCCCGTAACCCTCTCAACTTTTTAGCACATGCTATGTGGGTGAAAATATGACACCATCCCAAGTGTCAACCTTTTCAGAGTTCATTTGTAGTGCTTGTCAATGTTAGCGTCATTTAGCTCAAAATAAATCATTAAATGCATGAAAAATAGCAAATGAAGTCACAAAAGGGTTGAAAATTGATGATGTGGCTTTGAATGGTGCATTTTGAACAGACAAAAATTCTGGAGTTAAAATAAGTTTAAAAAAATGAAACCCTTTGTAATAGATTAGTTTTCGTCCGAAAGCCTGATACTTCGAAAGAGATTGTCCAGTTTCTACATGAAGTGCATCCAGTTTTTCCCGTAACCCTCTCAACTTTTTAGCACATGCTATGTGGGTGAAAATATGACACCATGCCAAGTGTCAACCTTTTCAGAGTTCATTTGTAGTGCTTGTCAATGTTAGGGTCATTTAGCTCAAAATAAATCATTAAATGCATGAAAAATAGCAAATGAAGTCAGAAAAGGGTTGAAAATTGATGATGTGGCTTTGAATGGTGCATTTTGAACACACAAAAATTCTGGAGTTAAAATAAGTTAAAAAATGGAACCCCTTTGTAATAGATGAGTTTTCGTCCGAAACCTTGATACTTCGAAAGAGATTGTCCAGTTTGTACAAGAAGTGGATCCAGTTTTTCCCGTAACCCTCTCAACTTTTTAGCACATGCTATTTGGGTGAAAATATGACACCATGCCAAGTTTCAACCTTTTCAGAGTTCATTTGTAGTGCTTGTCAATTTCAGGGTCATTTAGCTCAAAATAAATCATTAAATGCATGAAAAATAGCAAATGAAGTCACAAAAGGGTTCAAAATTGATGATATGGCTTTGAATGGTGCATTTTGAACACACAAAAATTCTGGAGTTAAAATAAGTTAAAAAAATGAAATCCCTTTGTAATAGATGAGTTTTCGTCCGAAACCCTGGTACTTCGAAAGAGATTGTCCAGTTTCTACACGAAGTGCATCCAGTTTTTCCCGTAACCCTCTCAACTTTTTAGCACATGCTATGTGGGTGAAAATATGACACCATGCCAAGTGTCAACCTTTTCAGAGCTCATTTGTAGTGCTTGTCAATGTTAGGGTCATTTAGCTCAAAATAAATCATTAAATGCATGAAAAATAGCAAATGAAGTCACAAAAGGGTTGAAAATTGATGATGTGGCTTTGAATGGTGCATTTTGAACACACAAAAATTCTGGAGTGAAAATGATTTAAAAATCGAAATCCCTTTGTAGTAGATGAGTTTTCGTCTGAAACTGTGATACTTCGAAAGAGATTGTCCAGTTTGTACACGAAGTGCATCCAGTTTTATCCCGTAACCCTCTCAACTTTTTAGCACATGCTATGTTGGTGAAAATATGACACCATCCCAAGTGTCAATCTTTTCAGAGTTCATTTGTAATGCTTGTCAATGTTAGGGTCATTTAGCTCAAAATAAATCATTAGATGCATGAAAAATAGCAAATGAAGTCAGAAAAGGGTTGAAAATTGATGATGTGGCTTTGAATGGTGCATTTTGAACACACAAAAATTCTAGAGTTAAAATAAGTTAAAAAAATGAAATCCCTTTGTAATAGATGAGTTTTCGTCCGAAACCGTGATACTTCGAAAAAGATTGTCCAGTTTCTACACGAAGTGCATCCAGTTTTTCCCGTAACCCTCTCAACTTTTTAGCACATGCTATGCGGGTGAAAATATGACACCATGCCAAGTTTCAACCTTTTCAGAGTTCATTTGTAGTGCTTGTCAATTTCAGGGTCATTTAGCTCAAAATAAATCATTAAATGCATGAAAAATAGCAAATGAAGTCACAAAAGGGTTGAAAATTGATGATGTGGCTTTGAATGGTGCATTTTGAACACACAAAAATTCTGGAGTTAAAAGAAATTGTGCAGTTTCTACATGAAGTGCATCCAGTTTTTCCCGTAACCCTCTCAAATTTTTAGCACATGCTATGTGGGTGAAAATATGACACCATGCCAAGTGTCAACCTTTTCAGAGTTCATTTGTAGTGCTTGTCAATGTTAGGGTCATTTAGCTCAAAATAAATCATTAAATGCGTGAAAAATAGCAAATGAAGTCAGAAAAGGGTTGAAAATTGATGATGTGGCTTTGAATGGTGCATTTTGAACACACAAAAATTCTGGAATTAAAATAAGTTTAAAAAATGAAATCCCTTTGTAATAGATGAGTTTTCGTCCGAAACCCTGATACTTCGAAAGAGATTGTCCTGTTTCTACACGAAGTGCATCCAGTTTTTCCCGTAACACTCTCAACTTTTTAGCACATGCTATGTGGGTGAAATTATGACACCATGCCAAGTTTAAACCTTTTCAGAGTTCATTTGTAGTGCTTGTCTATTTCAGGGTCGTTTAGCTCAAAATAAATCATTAAATGCAAGAAAAATAGCAAATGAAGTCACAAAAGGGTTGAAAATTGATGATGTGGCTTTGAATGGTGCATTTTGAACACACAAAAATTCTGGAGTGAAAATGATTTAAAAAATGAAATCCCTTTGTAGTAGATGAGTTTTCGTCTGAAACTGTGATACTTCGAAAGAGATTGTCCAGTTTTTACACGAAGTGCATCCAGATTGTCCCGTAACCCTCTCAACTTTTTAGCACATGCTATGTGGGTGAAAATATGACACCATCCCAAGTGTCAACCTTTTCAGAGTTCATTTGTAGTGCTTGTCAATGTTAGGGTCATTTAGCTCGAAATAAATCATTAAATGCATGAAAAATAGCAAATGAAGTCAAAAAAGGGTTGAAAATTGATGATGCGGCTTTTAATGGTGCATTTTGAACACACAAAAATTCTAGAGTTAAAATAAGTTAAAAATACGAAATCCCTTTGTAATAGATGAGTTTTCGTCCGAAACCCTGATACTTCGAAAGAGATGGTCCAGTTTCTACACGAAGTGCATCCAGTTTTTTCCTTAACCCTCTCAACTTTTTAGCACATGCTATGTGGGTGAAAATATGACACCATGCCCAGTTTCAACCTTTTTAGAGTTCATTTGTAGTGCTTGTCAATTTCAGGGTCACTTAGCTCAAAATAAATCATTAAATGCATAAATAAATCATTAAATGCATGAAAAATAGCAAATGAAGTCAGAAAAGGGTTGAAAATTGATGATGTGGCTTTGAATGGTGCATTTTGAACACAGAAAAATTATGGAGTGAAAATGATTTAAAAATGAAATCCCTTTGTAGTAGATGAGTTTTCGTGTGAAACCGTGATACTTCGAAAGAGATTGTCCAGTTTGTACACGAAGTGCATCCAGTTTTTCCCGTAACCCTCTCAACTTTTTAGCACATGCTATTTGGGTGAAAATATGACACCATGCCAAGTTTCAACCTTTTCAGAGTTCATTTGTAGTGCTTGTCAATTTCAGGGTCATTTAGCTCAAAATAAATCATTAAATGCATGAAAAATAGCAAATGAAGTCACAAAAGGGTTGAAAATTGATGATATGGCTTTGAATGGTGCATTTTGAACACATAAAAATTCTGGAGATAAAATAAGTTAAAAAAATGAAATCCCTTTGTAATAGATGAGTTTTCGTCCAAAACCCTGGTACTTCGAAAGAGATTGTCCAGTTTCTACACGAAGTGCATCCAGTTTTTCCCGTAACCCTCTCAACTTTTTAGCACATGCTATGTGGGTGAAAATATGACACCATGCCAAGTGTCAACCTTTTCAGAGTTCATTTGTAGTGCTTGTCAATGTTAGGGTCATTTAGCTCAAAATAAATCATTAAATGCATGAAAAATAGCAAATGAAGTCACAAAAGGGTTGAAAATTGATGATGTGGCTTTGAATGGTGCATTTTGAACACACACAAATTCTGGAGTGAAAATGATTTAAAAATCGAAATCCCTTTGTAGTAGATGAGTTTTCGTCTGAAACTGTGATACTTCGAAAGAAATTGTCCAGTTTGTACACGAAGTGCATCCAGTTTTTCCCGTAACCCTCTCAACTTTTTAGCACATGCTATGTGGGTGAAAATATGACACCATCCCAAGTGTCAACCTTTTCAGAGTTCATTTGTAGTGCTTGTCAATGTTAGGGTCATTTAGCTCAAAATAAATCATTAAATGCATGAAAAATAGCAAATGAAGTCAGAAAAGGGTTGAAAATTGATGATGTGGCTTTGAATGGTGCATTTTGAACACACAAAAATTCTAGAGTTAAAATAAGTTAAAAAAATGAAATCCCTTTGTAATAGATGAGTTTTCGTCCGAAACCGTGATACTTCGAAAAAGATTGTCCAGTTTCTACACGAAGTGCATCCAGTTTTTCCCGTAACCCTCTCAACTTTTTAGCACATGCTATGCGGGTGAAAATATGACACCATGCCAAGTTTCAACCTTTTCAGAGTTCATTTGTAGTGCTTGTTAATTTCAGGGTCATTTAGCTCAAAATAAATCATTAAATGCATGAAAAATAGCAAATGAAGTCACAAAAGGGTTGAAAATTGATGATGTGGCTTTGAATGGTGCATTTTGAACACACAAAAATTCTGGAGTTAAAAGAAATTGTGCAGTTTCTACATGAAGTGCATCCAGTTTTTCCCGTAACCCTCTCAAATTTTTAGCACATGCTATGTGGGTGAAAATATGACACCATGCCAAGTGTCAACCTTTTCAGAGTACATTTGTAGTGCTTGTCAATGTTAGGGTCATTTAGCTCAAAATAAATCATTAAATGCGTGAAAAATAGCAAATGAAGTCAGAAAAGGGTTGAAAATTGATGATGTGGCTTTGAATGGTGCATTTTGAACACACAAAAATTCTGGAATTATAATAAGTTAAAAAAATGAAATCCCTTTGTAATAGATGAGTTTTCGTCCGAAACCCTGATACTTCGAAAGGGATTGTCCTGTTTCTACACGAAGTGCATCCAGTTTTTCCCGTAACCCTCTCAACTTTTTAGCACATGCTATGTGGGTGAAATTATGACACCATGCCAAGTTTAAACCTTTTCAGAGTTCATTTGTAGTGCTTGTCTATTTCAGGGTCATTTAGCTCAAAATAAATCATTAAATGCAAGAAAAATAGCAAATGAAGTCACAAAAGGGTTGAAAATTGATGATGTGGCTTTGAATGGTGCATTTTGAACACACAAAAATTCTGGAGTGAAAATGATTTAAAAAATGAAATCCCTTTGTAGTAGATGAGTTTTCGTCTGAAACTGTGATACTTCGAAAGAGATTGTCCAGTTTTTACACGAAGTGCATCCAGATTTTCCCGTAACCCTCTCAACTTTTTAGCACATGCTATGTGGGTGAAAATATGACACCATCCCAAGTGTCAACCTTTTCAGAGTTCATTTGTAGTGCTTGTCAATGTTAGGGTCATTTAGCTCAAAATAAATCATTAAATGCATGAAAAATAGCAAATGAAGTCAGAAAAGGGTTGAAAATTGATGATGTGGCTTTGAATGGTGCATTTTGAACACACAAAAATTCTGGAGTTAAAAGAAGTTTAAAAAAATGAAATCCCTTTGTAATAGATGAGTTTTCGTCTGAAACCCTAATACTTCGAAAGAGATTGTCCAGTTTCTACACGAAGTCCATCCAGTTTTTCTCGTAACCGTCTCAACTTTTTAGCACACGCTATGTCGATGAAAATATGACACCATGCCAAGTTTCAACCTTTTCAGAGTTCATTTGTAGTGCTTGTCAATGTTAGGGTCATTTAGCTCGAAATAAATCATTAAATGCATGAAAAATAGCAAATGAAGTCAGAAAAGGGTTGAAAATTGATGATGCGGCTTTTAATGGTGCATTTTGAACACACAAAAATTCTAGAGTTAAAATAAGTTAAAAATACGAAATCCCTTTGTAATAGATGAGTTTTCGTCCGAAACCCTGATACTTCGAAAGAGATTGTCCAGTTTCTACACGAAGTGCATCCAGTTTTTCCCTTAACCCTCTCAACTTTTTAGCACTTGCTATGTGGGTGAAAATATGACACCATGCCAAGTTTCAACCTTTTTAGAGTTCATTTGTAGTGCTTGTCAATTTCAGGGTCACTTAGCTCAAAATAAATCATTAAATGCATAAATAAATCATTAAATGCATGAAAAATAGCAAATGAAGTCAGAAAAGGGTTGAAAATTGATGATGTGGCTTCAAATGGTGCATTTTGAACACACAAAAATTCTGGAGTTAAAATAAGTTAGAAAATGGAATCCCTTTGTAATAGATGAGTTTTCGTCCGAGACCCTGATACTTCGAAAGAGATTGTCCAGTTTCTACACGAAGTGCATCCAGTTTTTCCCGTAAGCCTCTCAACTTTTTAGCACATGCTATGTCGGTGAAAATATGACACCATGCCAAGTTTCAACATTTTCAGAGTTCATTTGTAGTACTTGTCAATTTCAGGGCCATTTAGCTCAAAATAAATCATTAAATGCATGAAAAATAGCAAATGAAGTCACAAAAGGGTTGAAAATTGATGATGTGGCTTTGAATGGTGCATTTTGAACAGACAAAAATTCTGGAGTTAAAATAAGTTTAAAAAAATGAAACCCTTTGTAATAGATTAGTTTTCGTCCGAAAGCCTGATACTTCGAAAGAGATTGTCCAGTTTCTACATGAAGTGCATCCAGTTTTTCCCGTAACCCTCTCAACTTTTTAGCACATGCTATGTGGGTGAAAATATGATACCATGCCAAGTGTCAACCTTTTCAGAGTTCATTTGTAGTGCTTGTCAATGTTAGGGTCATTTAGCTCAAAATAAATCATTAAATGCATGAAAAATAGCAAATGAAGTCAGAAAAGGGTTGAAAATTGATGATGTGGCTTTGAATGGTGCATTTTGAACACACAAAAATTCTGGAGTTAAAATAAGTTAAAAAATGGAACCCCTTTGTAATAGATGAGTTTTCGTCCGAAACCTTGATACTTCGAAAGAGATTGTCCAGTTTGTACAAGAAGTGGATCCAGTTTTTCCATAACCCTCTCAACTTTTTAGCACATGCTATTTGGGTGAAAATATGACACCATGCCAAGTTTCAACCTTTTCAGAGTTCATTTGTAGTGCTTGTCAATTTCAGGGTCATTTAGCTCAAAATAAATCATTAAATGCATGAAAAATAGCAAATGAAGTCACAAAAGGGTTGAAAATTGATGATATGGCTTTGAATGGTGCATTTTGAACACACAAAAATTCTGGAGTTAAAATAAGTTAAAAAAATGAAATCCCTTTGTAATAGATGAGTTTTCGTCCGAAACCCTGATACTTCGAAAGAGATTGTCCAGTTTCTACACGAAGTGCATCCAGTTTTTCCCGTAACCCTCTCAACTTTTTAGCACATGCTATGTGGGTGAAAATATGACACCATGCCAAGTGTCAACCTTTTCAGAGTTCATTTGTAGTGCTTGTCAATGTTAGGGTCATTTAGCTCAAAATAAATCATTAAATGCATGAAAAATAGCAAATGAAGTCACAAAAGGGTTGAAAATTGATGATGTGGCTTTGAATGGTGCATTTTGAACACACAAAAATTCTGGAGTGAAAATGATTTAAAAAATGAAATCCCTTTGTAGTAGATGAGTTTTCGTCTGAAACTGTGATACTTCGAAAGAGATTGTCCAGTTTGTACACGAAGTGCATCCAGTTTTTCCCGTAACCCTCTCAACTTTTTAGCACATGCTATGTGGGTGAAAATATGACACCATCCCAAGTGTCAATCTTTTCAGAGTTCATTTGTATTGCTTGTCAATGTTAGGGTCAATTAGCTCAAAATAAATCATTAGATGCATGAAAAATAGCAAATGAAGTCAGAAAAGGGTTGAAAATTGATGATGTGGCTTTGAATGGTGCATTTTGAACACAGAAAAATTATGGAGTGAAAATGATTTAAAAATGAAATCCCTTTGTAGTAGATGAGTTTTCGTGTGAAACCGTGATACTTCGAAAGAGATTGTCCAGTTTGTACATGAAGTGCATCCAGTTTTTCCCGTAACCCTCTCAACTTTTTAGCACATGGTATGTGGGTGAAAATATGACACCATCCCAAGTGTCAACCTTTTCAGAGTTCATTTGTAGTGCTTGTCAATGTTAGGGTCATTTAGCTCAAAATAAATCATTAAATGCATGAAAAATAGCAAATGAAGTCAGAAAAGGGTTGCAAATTGATGATGTGGCTTTGAATGGTGCATTTTGAACACACAAAAATTCTAGAGTTAAAATAAGTTAAAAAAATGAAATCCCTTTGTAATAGATGAGTTTTCGTCCGAAACCGTGATACTTCGAAAAAGATTGTCCAGTTTCTACACGAAGTGCATCCAGTTTTTCCCGTAACCCTCTCAACTTTTTAGCACATGCTATGCGGGTGAAAATATGACACCATGCCAAGTTTCAACCTTTTCAGAGTTCATTTGTAGTGCTTGTCAATTTCAGGGTCATTTAGCTCAAAATAAATCATTAAATGCATGAAAAATAGCAAATGAAGTCACAAAAGGGTTGAAAATTGATGATGTGGCTTTGAATGGTGCATTTTGAACACACAAAAATTCTGGAGTTAAAAGAAGTTTAAAAAAAATGAAATCCCTTTGTAATAGATGAGTTTTCGTCCGAAACCCTAATACTTCGAAAGAGATTGTCCAGTTTCTACACGAAGTCCATCCAGTTTTTCCCGTAACCCTCTCAACTTTTTAGCACACGCTATGTCGGTGAAAATATGACACCATGCCAAGTTTCAACCTTTTCAGAGTTCATTTGTAGTGCTTGTCAATTTCAGGGCCATTTAGCTCAAAATAAATCATTACATGCATGAAAAATAGCAAATGAATTCACAAAAGGGTTGAAAGTTGATGATGTGGCTTTGAATGGTGCATTTTGAACACACAAAAATTCTGGAGTTAAAATAAGTTAAAAAAATGAAATCCCTTTGTAATAGATGAGTTTTTGTCCGAAACCCTGATACGTCGAAAGAGATTATCCAGTTTGTACACGAAGTGCATCCAGTTTTTCCCGTAACCCTCTCAACTTTTTAGCACATGCTATGTGGGTGAAATTATGACACCATGCCAAGTTTCAACCTTTTCAGTGTTCATTTGTAGTGCTTGTCTATTTCAGGGTCATTTAGCTCAAAATAAATCATTAAATGCATGAAAAATAGCAAATGAAGTCACAAAAGGGTTGAAAATTGATGATGTGGCTTTGCATGGTGCATTTTGAACACACAAAAATTCTGGAGTGAAAATGATTTAAAAAATGAAATCCCTTTGTAGTAGATGAGTTTTTGTCTGAAACTGTGATACTTCGAAAGAGATTGTCCAGTTTGTACACGAAGTGCATCCAGTTTTTCCCGTAACCCTCTCAACTTTTTAGCACATGCTATGTGGGTGAAAATATGACACCATCCCAAGTGTCAACCTTTTCAGAGTTCATTTGTAGTGCTTGTCAATGTTAGGGTCATTTAGCTCAAAATTAATCATTAAATGCATGAAAAATAGCAAATGAAGTCAGAAAAGGGTTGAAAATTGATGATGTGGCTTTGAATGGTGCATTTTGAACACAGAAAAATTATGGAGTGAAAATGATTTAAAAAATGAAATCCCTTTGTAGTAGATGAGTTTTCGTGTGAAACCGTGATACTTCGAAAGAGATTGTCCAGTTTGTACACGAAGTGCATCCAATTTTTCCCATAACCCTCTCAACTTTTTAGCACATGCTATGTGGGTGAAAATATGACACCATCCCAAGTGTCAACCTTTTCAGAGTTCATTTGAAGTGCTTGTCAATTTCAGGGTCATTTAGCTCAAAATAAATCATTAAATGCATGAAAAATAGCAAATGAAGTCACAAAAGGGTTGAAAATTGATGATATGGCTTTGAATGGTGCATTTTGAACACACAAAAATTCTGGAGTTAAAATAAGTTAAAAAATTAAATCCCTTTGTAATAGATGAGTTTTCGTCCGAAACCCTAATACTTCGAAAGAGATTGTCCAGTTTCTACACGAAGTGCATCCAGTTTTTCCCGTAACCCTCTCAACTTTTTAGCACATGCTATGTGGGTGAAATTATGACACCATGCCAAGTTTCAACCTTTTCAGAGTTCATTTGTAGTGCTTGTCTATTTCAGGGTCATTTAGCTCAAAATAAATCATTAAATGCATGAAAAATAGCAAATGAAGTCACAAAAGGGTTGAAAATTGATGATGTGGCTTTGAATGGTGCATTTTGAACACACAAAAATTCTGGAGTGAAAATGATTTAAAAAATGAAATCCCTTTGTAGTAGATAAGTTTTCGTCTGAAACTGTGATACTTCGAAAGAGATTGTCCAGTTTGTACACGAAGTGCATCCAGTTTTTCCCGTAACCCTCTCAACTTTTTAGCACATGCTATGTGGGTGAAAATATGACACCATCCCAAGTGTCAATCTTTTCAGAGTTCATTTGTAATGCTTGTCAATGTTAGGGTCATTTAGCTCAAAATAAGTCATTAAATGCATGAAAAATAGCAAATGAAGTCAGAAGAGGGTTGAAAATTGATGATGTGGCTTTGAATGGTGCATTTTGAACACAAAAAAATTATGGAGTGAAAATGATTTAAAAATGAAATCCCTTTGTAGTAGATGAGTTTTCGTGTGAAACCGTGATACTTCGAAAGAGATTGTCCAGTTTGTACACGAAGTGCATCCAGTTTTTCCCGTAACCCTCTCAACTTTTTAGCACATGCTATGTGGGTGAAAAAATGACACCATCCCAAGTGTCAACCTTTTCAGAGTTCATTTGTAGTGCTTGTCAATGTTAGGGTCATTTAGCTCAAAATAAATCATTAAATGCATGAAAAATAGCAAATGAAGTCAGAAAAGGGTTGAAATTTGATGATGTGGCTTTGAATGGTGCATTTTGAACACACAAAAATTATAGAGTTAAAATAAGTTAAAAAAATGAAATCCCTTTGTAATAGATGAGTTTTCGTCCGAAACCGTGATACTTCGAAAGAGATTGTCCAGTTTCTACACGAAGTGCATCCAGTTTTTCCCGTAACCCTCTCAACTTTTTAGCACATGCTATGTGGGTGAAAATATGACACCATGCCAAGTTTCAACCTTTTCAGAGTTCATTTGTAGTGCTTGTCAATTTCAGGGTCATTTAGCTCAAAATAAATCATTAAATGCATGAAAAATAGCAAATGAAGTCACAAAAGGGTTGAAAATTGATGATGTGTCTTTTAATGGTGCATTTTGAACACACAAAAATTCTGGAGTTAAAAGAAGTTTAAAAAAATGAAATCCCTTTGTAATAGATGAGTTTTCGTCCGAAACCCTAATACTTCGAAAGAGATTGTCCAGTTTCTACACGAAGTCCATCCAGTTTTTCCCGTAACCCTCTCAACTTTTTAGCACACGCTATGTCGGTGAAAATTTGACACCATGCCAAGTTTCAACCTTTTCAGAGTTCATTTGTAGTGCTTGTCAATTTCAGGGCCATTTAGCTCAAAATAAATCATTAAATGCATGAAAAATAGCAAATGAATTCACAAAAGGGTTGAAAGTTGATGATGTGGCTTTGAATGGTGCATTTTGAACACACAAAAATTCTGGAGTTAAAATAAGTTAAAAAAATGAAATCCCTTTGTAATAGATGAGTTTTCGTCCGAAACCCTGATACGTCGAAAGAGATTATCCAGTTTGTACACGAAGTGCATCCAGTTTTTCCCGTAACCCTCTCAACTTTTTAGCACATGCTATGTGGGTGAAATTATGACACCATGCCAAGTTTCAACCTTTTCAGAGTTCATTTGTAGTGCTTGTCAATGTTAGGGTCATTTAGCTCAAAATAAATCATTAAATGCATGAAAAATAGCAAATGAAGTCAGAAAAGGGTTGAAAATTGATGATGTGGCTTTGAATGGTGCATTTTGAACACAGAAAAATTATGGAGTGAAAATGATTTAAAAATGAAATCCCTTTGTAGTAGATGAGTTTTCGTGTGAAACCGTGATACTTCGAAAGAGATTGTCCAGTTTGTACACGAAGTGCATCCAGTTTTTCCCGTAACACTCTCAACTTTTTAGCACATGCTATGTGGGTGAAAATATGACACCATCCCAAGTGTCAACCTTTTCAGAGTTCATTTGTAGTGCTTGTCAATGTTAGGGTCATTTAGCTCAAAATAAATCATTAAATGCATGAAAAATAGCAAATGAAGTCAGAAAAGGGTTGAAAATTGATGATGTGGCTTTGAATGGTGCATTTTGAACACAGAAAAATTATGGAGTGAAAATGATTTAAAAATTAAATCCCTTTGTAGTAGATGAGTTTTCATGTGAAACCGTGATACTTCGAAAGAGATTGTCCAGTTTGTACACGAAGTGCATCCAGTTTTTCCCGTAACCCTCTCAACTTTTTAGCACATGCTATGTGGGTGAAAATATGACACCATCCCAAGTGTCAACCTTTTCAGAGTTCATTTGTAGTGCTTGTCAATGTTAGGGTCATTTAGCTCAAAATAAATCATTAAATGCATGAAAAATAGCAAATGAAGTCAGAAAAGGGTTGAAAATTGATGATGTGGCTTTGAATGGTGCATTTTGAACACACAAAAATTCTAGAGTTAAAATAAGTTAAAAAAATGAAATCCCTTTGTAATAGATGAGTTTTCGTCCGAAACCGTGATACTTCGAAAGAGATTGTCCAGTTTCTACACGAAGTGCATCCAGTTTTTCCCGTAACCCTCTCAACTTTTTAGCACATGCTATGTGGGTGAAAATATGACACCATGCCAAGTTTCAACCTTTTCAGAGTTCATTTGTAGTGCTTGTCAATTTCAGGGTCATTTAGCTCAAAATAAATCATTAAATGCATGAAAAATAGCAAATGAAGTCACAAAAGGGTTGAAAATTGATGATGTGGCTTTGAATGGTGCATTTTGAGCACACAAAAATTCTGGAGTTAAAAGAAGTTTAAAAAAATGAAATCCCTTTGTAATAGATGAGTTTTCGTCCGAAACCCTAATACTTCGAAAGAGATTGTCCAGTTTCTACACGAAGTTCATCTAGTTTTTCCCGTAACCCTCTCAACTTTTTAGCACACGCTATGTCGGTGAAAATTTGACACCATGCCAAGTTTCAACCTTTTCAGAGTTCATTTGTAGTGCTTGTCAATTTCAGGGTCATTTAGCTCAAAATAAATCATTAAATGCATGAAAAATAGCAAATGAAGTCACAAAAGGGTTGAAAATTGATGATGTGTCTTTGAATGGTGCATTTTGAGCACACAAAAATTCTGGAGTTAAAAGAAGTTTAAAAAAATGAAATCCCTTTGTAATAGATGAGTTTTCGTCCGAAACCCTAATACTTCGAAAGAGATTGTCCAGTTTCTACACGAAGTTCATCTAGTTTTTCCCGTAACCCTCTCAACTTTTTAGCACACGCTATGTCGGTGAAAATTTGACACCATGCCAAGTTTCAACCTTTTCAGAGTTCATTTGTAGTGCTTGTCAATTTCAGGGCCATTTAGCTCAAAATAAATCATTAAATGCATGAAAAATAGCAAATGAATTCACAAAAGGGTTGAAAGTTGATGATGTGGCTTTGAATGGTGCATTTTGAACACACAAAAATTCTGGAGTTAAAATAAGTTAAAAAAATGAAATCCCTTTGTAATAGATGAGTTTTCGTCCGAAACCCTGATACGTCGAAAGAGATTATCCAGTTTGTACACGAAGTGCATTCAGTTTTTCCCGTAACCCTCTCAACTTTTTAGCACATGCTATGTGGGTGAAATTATGACACCATGCCAAGTTTCAACCTTTTCAGAGTTCATTTGTAGTGCTTGTCTATTTCAGGGTCATTTAGCCCAAAATAAATCATTAAATGCATGAAAAATAGCAAATGAAGTCACAAAAGGGTTGAAAATTGATGATGTGGCTTTGAATGGTGCATTTTGAACACACAAAAATTCTGGAGTGAAAATGATTTAAAAAATGAAATCCCTTTGTAGTAGATGAGTTTTCGTCTGAAACTGTGATACTTCGAAAGAGATTGTCCAGTTTGTACACGAAGTGCATCCAGTCTTTCCCGTAACCCTCTCAACTTTTTAGCACATGCTATGTGGGTGAAAATATGACACCATGCGAAGTGTCAACCTTTTCAGAGTTCATTTGTAGTGCTTGTCAATGTTAGGGTCATTTAGCTCAAAATAAATTATTAAATGCATGAAAAATAGCAAATGAAGTCAGAAAAGGGATGAAAATTGATGATGTGGCTTTGAATGGTGCATTTTGAACACAGAAAAATTATGGAGTGAAAATGATTTAAAAAATGAAATCCCTTTGTAGTAGATGAGTTTTCGTGTGAAACCGTGATACTTCGAAAGAGATTGTCCAGTTTGTACACGAAGTGCATCCAGTTTTTCCCGTAACCCTCTCAACTTTTTAGCACATGCTATGTGGGTGAAAATATGACACCATCCCAAGTGTCAACCTTTTCAGAGTTCATTTGTAGTGCTTGTCAATGTTAGGGTCATTTAGCTCAAAATAAATCATTAAATGCATGAAAAATAGCAAATGAAGTCAGAAAAGGGTTGAAAATTGATGATGTGGCTTTGAATGGTGCATTTTGAACACACAAAAATTCTAGAGTTAAAATAAGTTAAAAAAATGAAATCCCTTTGTAATAGATGAGTTTTCGTCCGAAACCCTGATACTTCGAAAGAGGTTGTCCAGTTTCTACACGAAGTCCATCCAGTTTTTCCCGTAACCCTCTCAACTTTTTAGCACATGCTATGTGGGTAAAATTATGACACCATGCCAAGTTTCAACCTTTTCAGAGTTCATTTCTAGTGCTTGTCAATTTCAGGGTCATTTAGCTCAAAATAAATCATTAAATGCATGAAAAATAGCAAATGAAGTCACAAAAGGGTTGAAAATTGATGATGTGGCTTTGAATGGTGCATTTTGAACACACAAAAATTCTGGAGTTAAAAGAAGTTTAAAAAAAATGAAATCCCTTTGTAGTAGATGAGTTTTTGTCTGAAACTGTGATACTTCGAAAGAGATTGTCCAGTTTCTACACGAAGTCCATCCAGTTTTTCCCGTAACCCTCTCAACTTTTTAGCACACGCTATGTCGGTGAAAATATGACACGATGCCAAGTTTCAACCTTTTCAGAGTTCATTTGTAGTGCTTGTCAATTTCAGGGCCATTTAGCTCAAAATAAATCATTAAATGCATGAAAAATAGCAAATGAAGTCACAAAAGGGTTGAAAATTGATGATGTGGCTTTGAATGGTGCATTTTTAACACACAAAATTTTTGGAGTTAAAATAAGTTAGAAAAAATGAAATCCCTTTGTAGTAGATGAGTTTTCGTTCGAAACCCTGATACTTCGAAAGAGATTGTCCAGTTTGTACACGAAGTGCATCCAGTTTTTCCCGTAACCCTCTCAACTTTTTAGCACATGCTATGTGGGTGAAATTATGACACCATGCCAAGTTTCAACCTTTTCAGTGTTCATTTGTAGTGCTTGTCTATTTCAGGGTCATTTAGCTCAAAATAAATCATTAAATGCATGAAAAATAGCAAATGAAGTCACAAAAGGGTTGAAAATTGATGATGTGGCTTTGAATGGTGCATTTTGAACACACAAAAATTCTGGAGTGAAAATGATTTAAAAAATGAAATCCCTTTGTAGTAGATGAGTTTTCGTCTGAAACTGTGATACTTCGAAAGAGATTGTCCAGTTTGTACACGAAGTGCATCCAGTTTTTCCCGTAACCCTCTCAACTTTTTAGCACATGCTATGTGGGTGAAAATATGACACCATCCCAAGTGTCAACCTTTTCAGAGTTCATTTGTAGTGCTTGTCAATGTTAGGGTCATTTAGCTCAAAATAAATCATTAAATGCATGAAAAATAGCAAATGAAGTCAGAAAAGGGTTGAAAATTGATGATGTGGCTTTGAATGGTGCATTTTGAACACACCAAAATTCTAGAGTGAAAATGATTTAAAAAATGAAATCCCTTTGTAGTAGATGAGTTTTCGTGTGAAACCGTGATACTTCGAAAGAGATTGTCCAGTTTCTACACGAAGTGCATCCAGTTTTTCCCGTAACCCTCTCAACTTTTTAGCACATGCTATGTGGGTGAAAATATGACACCATCCCAAGTGTCAACCTTTTCAGAGTTCATTTCTAGTGCTTGTCGATTTCAGGGTCATTTAGCTCAAAATAAATCATTAAATGCATGAAAAATAGCAAATGAAGTCACAAAAGGGTTGAAAATTGATGATATGGCTTCGAATGGTGCATTTTGAACACACAAAAATTCTGGAGTTAAAATAAGTTAAAAAAATGAAATCCCTTTGTAATAGATGAGTTTTCGTCCGAAACCCTAATACTTCGAAAGAGATTGTCCAGTTTCTACACGAAGTGCATCCAGTTTTTCCCGTAACCCTCTCAACTTTTTAGCACATGCTATGTGGGTGAAATTATGACACCATGCCAAGTTTCAACCTTTTCAGAGTTCATTTGTAGTGCTTGTCTATTTCAGGGTCATTTAGCTCAAAATAAATCATTAAATGCATGAAAAATAGCAAATGAAGTCACAAAAGGGTTGAAAATTGATGATGTGGCTTTGAATGGTGCATTTTGAACACACAAAAATTCTGGAGTGAAAATGATTTAAAAAATGAAATCCCTTTGTAGTAGATGAGTTTTTGTCTGAAACTGTGATACTTCGAAAGAGATTGTCCAGTTTGTACACGAAGTGCATCCAGTCTTTCCCGTAACCCTCTCAACTTTTTAGCACATGCTATGTGGGTGAAAATATGACACCATCCCAAGTGTCAACCTTTTCAGAGTTCATTTGTAGTGCTTGTCAATGTTAGGGTCATTTAGCTCAAAATAAATCATTAAATGCATGAAAAATAGCAAATGAAGTCAGAAAAGGGTTGAAAATTGATGATGTGGCTTTGAATGGTGCATTTTGAACACACCAAAATTCTAGAGTGAAAATGATTTAAAAAATGAAATCCCTTTGTAGTAGATGAGTTTTCGTGTGAAACCGTGATACTTCGAAAGAGATTGTCCAGTTTCTACACGAAGTGCATCCAGTTTTTCCCGTAACCCTCTCAACTTTTTAGCACATGCTATGTGGGTGAAAATATGACACCATCCCAAGTGTCAACCTTTTCAGAGTTCATTTCTAGTGCTTGTCGATTTCAGGGTCATTTAGCTCAAAATAAATCATTAAATGCATGAAAAATAGCAAATGAAGTCACAAAAGGGTTGAAAATTGATGATATGGCTTTGAATGGTGCATTTTGAACACACAAAAATTCTGGAGTTAAAATAAGTTAAAAAAATGAAATCCCTTTGTAATAGATGAGTTTTCGTCCGAAACCCTAATACTTCGAAAGAGATTGTCCAGTTTCTACACGAAGTGCATCCAGTTTTTCCCGTAACCCTCTCAACTTTTTAGCACATGCTATGTGGGTGAAATTATGACACCATGCCAAGTTTCAACCTTTTCAGAGTTCATTTGTAGTGCTTGTCTATTTCAGGGTCATTTAGCTCAAAATAAATCATTAAATGCATGAAAAATAGCAAATGAAGTCACAAAAGGGTTGAAAATTGATGATGTGGCTTTGAATGGTGCATTTTGAACACACAAAAATTCTGGAGTGAAAATGATTTAAAAAATGAAATCCCTTTGTAGTAGATGAGTTTTTGTCTGAAACTGTGATACTTCGAAAGAGATTGTCCAGTTTGTACACGAAGTGCATCCAGTCTTTCCCGTAACCCTCTCAACTTTTTAGCACATGCTATGTGGGTGAAAATATGACACCATCCCAAGTGTCAACCTTTTCAGAGTTCATTTGTAGTGCTTGTCAATGTTAGGGTCATTTAGCTCAAAATAAATCATTAAATGCATGAGAAATAGCAAATGAAGTCAGAAAAGGGTAGAAAATTGATGATGTGGCTTTGAATGGTGCATTTTGGACACAGAAAAATTATGGAGTGAAAATGATTTAAAAAATGAAATCCCTTTGTAGTAGATGAGTTTTCGTGTGAAACCGTGATACTTCGAAAGAGATTGTCCAGTTTGTACACGAAGTGCATCCAGTTTTTCCCGTAACCCTCTCAACTTTTTAGCACATGCTATGTGGGTGAAATTATGACACCATGCCAAGTTTCAACCTTTTCAGTGTTCATTTGTAGTGCTTGTCTATTTCAGGGTCATTTAGCTCAAAATAAATCATTAAATGCATGAAAAATAGCAAATGAAGTCACAAAAGGGTTGAAAATTGATGATGTGGCTTTGAATGGTGCATTTTGAACACACAAAAATTCTGGAGTGAAAATGATTTAAAAAATGAAATCCCTTTGTAGTAGATGAGTTTTCGTCTGAAACTGTGATACTTCGAAAGAGATTGTCCAGTTTGTACACGAAGTGCATCCAGTTTTTCCCGTAACCCTCTCAACTTTTTAGCACATGCTATGTGGGTGAAAATATGACACCATCCCAAGTGTCAACCTTTTCAGAGTTCATTTGTAGTGCTTGTCAATGTTAGGGTCATTTAGCTCAAAATAAATCATTAAATGCATGAAAAATAGCAAATGAAGTCAGAAAAGGGTTGAAAATTCATGATGTGGCTTTGAATGGTGCATTTTGAACACACAAAAATTCTAGAGTGAAAATGATTTAAAAAATGAAATCCCTTTGTAGTAGATGAGTTTTCGTGTGAAACCGTGATACTTCGAAAGAGATTGTCCAGTTTCTACACGAAGTGCATCCAGTTTTTCCCGTAACCCTCTCAACTTTTTAGCACATGCTATGTCGGTGAAAATATGACACCATGCCAAGTTTCAACCTTTTCAGAGTTCATTTCTAGTGCTTGTCGATTTCAGGGTCATTTAGCTCAAAATAAATCATTAAATGCATGAAAAATAGCAAATGAAGTCACAAAAGTGTAGAAAATTGATGATATGGCTTTGAATGGTGCATTTTAAACACACAAAAATTCTGGAGTTAAAATAAGTTAAAAAAATGAAATCCCTTTGTAATAGATGAGTTTTCGTCCGAAACCCTAATACTTCGAAAGAGATTGTCCAGTTTGTACACGAAGTGCATCCAGTTTTTCCCGTAACCCTCTCAACTTTTTAGCACATGCTATGTGAGTGAAATTATGACACCATGCCAAGTTTCAACCTTTTCAGAGTTCATTTGTAGTGCTTGTCTATTTCAGGATCATTTAGCTCAAAATAAATCATTAAATGCATGAAAAATAGCAAATGAAGTCACAAAAGGGTTGAAAATTGATGATGTGGCTTTGAATGGTGCATTTTGAACACACAAAAATTCTGGAGTGAAAATGATTTAAAAAATGAAATTCCTTTGTAGTAGATGAGTTTTTGTCTGAAACTGTGATACTTCGAAAGAGATTGTCCAGTTTGTACACGAAGTGCATCCAGTTTTTCCCGTAACCCTCTCAACTTTTTAGCACATGTTATGTGGGTGAAAATATGACACCATCCCAAGTGTCAACCTTTTCAGAGTTCATTTGTAGTGCTTGTCAATGTTAGGGTCATTTAGCTCAAAATAAATCATTAAATGCATGAAAAATAGCAAATGAAGTCAGAAAAGGGTTGAAAATTGATGATGTGGCTTTGAATGGTGCATTTTGAACACAGAAAAATTATGGAGTGAAAATGATTTAAAAATGAAATCCCTTTGTAGTAGATGAGTTTTCGTGTGAAACCGTCATACTTCGAAAGAGATTGTCCAGTTTGTACACGAAGTGCATCCAGTTTTTCCCGTAACCCTCTCAACTTTTTAGCACATGCTATGTGGGTGAAAATATAACACCATCCCAAGTGTCAACCTTTTCAGAGTTCATTTGTAGTGCTTGTCAATGTTAGGGTCATTTAGCTCAAAATAAATCATTAAATGCATGAAAAATAGCAAATGAAGTCAGAAAAGGGTTGAAAATTGATGACGTGGCTTTGAATGGTGCATTTTGAACACACAAAAATTCTAGAGTTAAAATAAGTTAAAAAAATGAAATCCCTTTGTAATAGATGAGTTTTCGTCCGAAACCGTGATACTTCGAAAGAGATTGTCCAGTTTCTACACGAAGTGCATCCAGTTTTTCCCGTAACCCTCTCAACTTTTTAGCACATGCTATGTGGGTGAAAATATGACACTATGCCAAGTTTCAACCTTTTCAGAGTTCATTTGTAGTGCTTGTCAATTTCAGGGTCATTTAGCTCAAAATAAATCATTAAATGCATGAAAAATAGCAAATGAAGTCACAAAAGGGTTGAAAATTGATGATGTGGCTTTGAATGGTGCATTTTGAACACACAAAAATTCTGGAGTTAAAAGAAGTTTAAAAAAATGAAATCCCTTTGTAATAGATGAGTTTTCGTCCGAAACCCTAATACTTCGAAAGAGATTGTCCAGTTTCTACACGAAGTCCATCCAGTTTTTCCCGTAACCCTCTCAACTTTTTAGCACACGCTATGTCGGTGAAAATATGACACCATGCCAAGTTTCAACCTTTTCAGAGTTCATTTGTAGTGCTTGTCAATTTCAGGGCCATTTAGCTCAAAATAAATCATTAAATGCATGAAAAATAGCAAATGAATTCACAAAAGGGTTGAAAGTTGATGATGTGGCTTTGAATGGTGCATTTTGAACACACAAAAATTCTGGAGTTAAAATAAGTTAAAAAAATGAAATCCCTTTGTAATAGATGAGTTTTCGTCCGAAACCCTGATACGTCGAAAGAGATTATCCAGTTTGTACACGAAGTGCATCCAGTCTTTCCCGTAACCCTCTCAACTTTTTAGCACATGCTATGTGGGTGAAAATATGACACCATCCCAAGTGTCAACCTTTTCAGAGTTCATTTGTAGTGCTTGTCAATGTTAGGGTCATTTAGCTCAAAATAAATCATTAAATGCATGAAAAATAGCAAATGAAGTCAGAAAAGGGTTGAAAATTGATGATGTGGCTTTGAATGGTGCATTTTGAACACAGAAAAATTATGGAGTGAAAATGATTTAAAAAATGAAATCCCTTTGTAGTAGATGAGTTTTCGTGTGAAACCGTGATACTTCGAAAGAGATTGTCCAGTTTGTACACGAAGTGCATCCAGTTTTTCCCGTAACCCTCTCAACTTTTTAGCACATGCTATGTGGGTGAAAATATGACACCATCCCAAGTGTCAACCTTTTCAGAGTTCATTTGTAGTGCTTGTCAATGTTAGGGTCATTTAGCTCAAAATAAATCATTAAATGCATGAAAAATAGCAAATGAAGTCAGAAAAGGGTTGAAAATTCATGATGTGGCTTTGAATGGTGCATTTTGAACACACAAAAATTCTAGAGTGAAAATGATTTAAAAAATGAAATCCCTTTGTAGTAGATGAGTTTTCGTGTGAAACCGTGATACTTCGAAAGAGATTGTCCAGTTTCTACACGAAGTGCATCCAGTTTTTCCCGTAACCCTCTCAACTTTTTAGCACATGCTATGTCGGTGAAAATATGACACCATGCCAAGTTTCAACCTTTTCAGAGTTCATTTCTAGTGCTTGTCGATTTCAGGGTCATTTAGCTCAAAATAAATCATTAAATGCATGAAAAATAGCAAATGAAGTCACAAAAGTGTAGAAAATTGATGATATGGCTTTGAATGGTGCATTTTAAACACACAAAAATTCTGGAGTTAAAATAAGTTAAAAAAATGAAATCCCTTTGTAATAGATGAGTTTTCGTCCGAAACCCTAATACTTCGAAAGAGATTGTCCAGTTTGTACACGAAGTGCATCCAGTTTTTCCCGTTACCCTCTCAACTTTTTAGCACATGCTATGTGGGTGAAATTATGACACCATGCCAAGTTTCAACCTTTTCAGAGTTCATTTGTAGTGCTTGTCTATTTCAGGGTCATTTAGCTCAAAATAAATCATTAAATGCATGAAAAATAGCAAATGAAGTCACAAAAGGGTTGAAAATTGATGATGTGGCTTTGAATGGTGCATTTTGAACACACAAAAATTCTGGAGTGAAAATGATTTAAAAAATGAAATTCCTTTGTAGTAGATGAGTTTTTGTCTGAAACTGTGATACTTCGAAAGAGATTGTCCAGTTTGTACACGAAGTGCATCCAGTTTTTCCCGTAACCCTCTCAACTTTTTAGCACATGTTATGTGGGTGAAAATATGACACCATCCCAAGTGTCAACCTTTTCAGAGTTCATTTGTAGTGCTTGTCAATGTTAGGGTCATTTAGCTCAAAATAAATCATTAAATGCATGAAAAATAGCAAATGAAGTCAGAAAAGGGTTGAAAATTGATGATGTGGCTTTGAATGGTGCATTTTGAACACAGAAAAATTATGGAGTGAAAATGATTTAAAAATGAAATCCCTTTGTAGTAGATGAGTTTTCGTGTGAAACCGTCATACTTCGAAAGAGATTGTCCAGTTTGTACACGAAGTGCATCCAGTTTTTCCCGTAACCCTCTCAACTTTTTAGCACATGCTATGTGGGTGAAAATATAACACCATCCCAAGTGTCAACCTTTTCAGAGTTCATTTGTAGTGCTTGTCAATGTTAGGGTCATTTAGCTCAAAATAAATCATTAAATGCATGAAAAATAGCAAATGAAGTCAGAAAAGGGTTGAAAATTGATGACGTGGCTTTGAATGGTGCATTTTGAACACACAAAAATTCTAGAGTTAAAATAAGTTAAAAAAATGAAATCCCTTTGTAATAGATGAGTTTTCGTCCGAAACCGTGATACTTCGAAAGAGATTGTCCAGTTTCTACACGAAGTGCATCCAGTTTTTCCCGTAACCCTCTCAACTTTTTAGCACATGCTATGTGGGTGAAAATATGACACTATGCCAAGTTTCAACCTTTTCAGAGTTCATTTGTAGTGCTTGTCAATTTCAGGGTCATTTAGCTCAAAATAAATCATTAAATGCATGAAAAATAGCAAATGAAGTCACAAAAGGGTTGAAAATTGATGATGTGGCTTTGAATGGTGCATTTTGAACACACAAAAATTCTGGAGTTAAAAGAAGTTTAAAAAAATGAAATCCCTTTGTAATAGATGAGTTTTCGTCCGAAACCCTAATACTTCGAAAGAGATTGTCCAGTTTCTACACGAAGTCCATCCAGTTTTTCCCGTAACCCTCTCAACTTTTTAGCACACGCTATGTCGGTGAAAATATGACACCATGCCAAGTTTCAACCTTTTCAGAGTTCATTTGTAGTGCTTGTCAATTTCAGGGCCATTTAGCTCAAAATAAATCATTACATGCATGAAAAATAGCAAATGAATTCACAAAAGGGTTGAAAGTTGATGATGTGGCTTTGAATGGTGCATTTTGAACACACAAAAATTCTGGAGTTAAAATAAGTTAAAAAAAATGAAATCCCTTTGTAATAGATGAGTTTTCGTCCGAAACCCTGATACGTCGAAAGAGATTATCCAGTTTGTACACGAAGTGCATCCAGTCTTTCCCGTAACCCTCTCAACTTTTTAGCACATGCTATGTGGGTGAAAATATGACACCATCCCAAGTGTCAACCTTTTCAGAGTTCATTTGTAGTGCTTGTCAATGTTAGGGTCATTTAGCTCAAAATAAATCATTAAATGCATGAAAAATAGCAAATGAAGTCAGAAAAGGGTTGAAAATTGATGATGTGGCTTTGAATGGTGCATTTTGAACACAGAAAAATTATGGAGTGAAAATGATTTAAAAAATGAAATCCCTTTGTAGTAGATGAGTTTTCGTGTGAAACCGTGATACTTCGAAAGAGATTGTCCAGTTTGTACACGAAGTGCATCCAGTTTTTCCCGTAACCCTCTCAACTTTTTAGCACATGCTATGTGGGTGAAAATATGACACCATCCCAAGTGTCAACCTTTTCAGAGTTCATTTGTAGTGCTTGTCAATGTTAGGGTCATTTAGCTCAAAATAAATCATTAAATGCATGAAAAATAGCAAATGAAGTCAGAAAAGGGTTGAAAATTGATGATGTGGCTTTGAATGGTGCATTTTGAACACACAAAAATTCTAGAGTTAAAATAAGTTAAAAAAATGAAATCCCTTTGTAATAGATGAGTTTTCGTCCGAAACCGTGATACTTCGAAAGAGATTGTCCAGTTTCTACACGAAGTGCATCCAGTTTTTCCCGTAACCCTCTCAACTTTTTAGCACATGCTATGTGGGTGAAAATATGACACCATGCCAAGTTTCAACCTTTTCAGAGTTCATTTGTAGTGCTTGTCAATTTCAGGGTCATTTAGCTCAAAATAAATCATTAAATGCATGAAAAATAGCAAATGAAGTCACAAAAGGGTTGAAAATTGATGATGTGTCTTTGAATGGTGCATTTTGAACACACAAAAATTCTGGAGTTAAAAGAAGTTTAAAAAAATGAAATCCCTTTGTAATAGATGAGTTTTCGTCCGAAACCCTAATACTTCGAAAGAGATTGTCCAGTTTCTACACGAAGTCCATCCAGTTTTTCCCGTAACCCTCTCAACTTTTTAGCACACGCTATGTCGGTGAAAATTTGACACCATGCCAAGTTTCAACCTTTTCAGAGTTCATTTGTAGTGCTTGTCAATTTCAGGGCCATTTAGCTCAAAATAAATCATTAAATGCATGAAAAATAGCAAATGAATTCACAAAAGGGTTGAAAGTTGATGATGTGGCTTTGAATGGTGCATTTTGAACACACAAAAATTCTGGAGTTAAAATAAGTTAAAAAAATGAAATCCCTTTGTAATAGATGAGTTTTCGTCCGAAACCCTGATACGTCGAAAGAGATTATCGAGTTTGTACACGAAGTGCATCCAGTTTTCCCCGTAACCCTCTCAACTTTTTAGCACATGCTATGTGGGTGAAATTATGACACCATGCCAAGTTTCAACCTTTTCAGAGTTCATTTGTAGTGCTTGTCTATTTCAGGGTCATTTAGCTCAAAATAAATCATTAAATGCATGAAAAATAGCAAATGAAGTCACAAAAGGGTTGAAAATTGATGATGTGGCTTTGAATGGTGCATTTTGAACACACAAAAATTCTGGAGTTAAAAGAAGTTTTAAAAAATGAAATCCCTTTGTAATAGATGAGTTTTCGTCCGAAACCCTAATACTTCGAAAGAGATTGTCCAGTTTCTACACGAAGTCCATCCAGTTTTTCCCGTAACCCTCTCAACTTTTTAGCACACGCTATGTCGGTGAAAATTTGACACCATGCCAAGTTTCAACCTTTTCAGAGTTCATTTGTAGTGCTTGTCAATTTCAGGGCCATTTAGCTCAAAATAAATCATTAAATGCATGAAAAATAGCAAATGAATTCACAAAAGGGTTGAAAGTTGATGATGTGGCTTTGAATGGTGCATTTTGAACACACAAAAATTCTGGAGTTAAAATAAGTTAAAAAAATGAAATCCCTTTGTAATAGATGAGTTTTCGTCCGAAACCCTGATACGTCGAAAGAGATTATCCAGTTTGTACACGAAGTGCATCCAGTTTTTCCCGTAACCCTCTCAACTTTTTAGCACATGCTATGTGGGTGAAATTATGACACCATGCCAAGTTTCAACCTTTTCAGAGTTCATTTGTAGTGCTTGTCTATTTCAGGGTCATTTAGCTCAAAATAAATCATTAAATGCATGAAAAATAGCAAATGAAGTCACAAAAGGGTTGAAAATTGATGATGTGGCTTTGAATGGTGCATTTTGAACACACAAAAATTCTGGAGTGAAAATGATTTAAAAAATGAAATCCCTTTGTAGTAGATGAGTTTTTGTCTGAAACTGTGATACTTCGAAAGAGCTTGTCCAGTTTGTACACGAAGTGCATCCAGTTTTTCCCGTAACCCTCTCAACTTTTTAGCACATGCTATGTGGGTGAAAATATGACACCATCCCAAGTGTCAACCTTTTCAGAGTTCATTTGTAGTGCTTGTCAATGTTAGGGTCATTTAGCTCAAAATAAATCATTAAATGCATGAAAAATAGCAAATGAAGTCAGAAAAGGGTTGAAAATTGATGATGTGGCTTTGAATGGTGCATTTTGAACACAGAAAAATTATGGAGTGAAAATGATTTAAAAATGAAATCCCTTTGTAGTAGATGAGTTTTCGTGTGAAACCGTGATACTTCGAAAGAGATTGTCCAGTTTGTACACGAAGTGCATCCAGTTTTTCCCGTAACCCTCTCAACTTTTTAGCACATTCTATGTGGGTGAAAATATGACACCATCCCAAGTGTCAACCTTTTCAGAGTTCATTTGTAGTGCTTGTCAATGTTAGGGTCATTTAGCTCAAAATAAATCATTAAATGCATGAAAAATAGCAAATGAAGTCAGAAAAGGGTTGAAAATTGATGATGTGGCTTTGAATGGTGCATTTTGAACACACAAAAATTCTAGAGTTAAAATAAGTTAAAAAAATGAAATCCCTTTGTAATAGATGAGTTTTCGTCCGAAACCGTGATACTTCGAAAGAGATTGTCCAGTTTCTACACGAAGTGCATCCAGTTTTTCCCGTAACCCTCTCAACTTTTTAGCACATGCTATGTGGGTGAAAATATGACACCATGCCAAGTTTCAACCTCTTCAGAGTTCATTTGTAGTGCTTGTCAATTTCAGGGTCATTTAGCTCAAAATAAATCATTAAATGCATGAAAAATAGCAAATGAAGTCACAAAAGGGTTGAAAATTGATGATGTGTCTTTGAATGGTGCATTTTGAACACACAAAAATTCTGGAGTTAAAAGAAGTTTTAAAAAATGAAATCCCTTTGTAATAGATGAGTTTTCGTCCGAAACCCTAATACTTCGAAAGAGATTGTCCAGTTTCTACACGAAGTCCATCCAGTTTTTCCCGTAACCCTCTCAACTTTTTAGCACACGCTATGTCGGTGAAAATTTGACACCATGCCAAGTTTCAACCTTTTCAGAGTTCATTTGTAGTGCTTGTCAATTTCAGGGCCATTTAGCTCAAAATAAATCATTAAATGCATGAAAAATAGCAAATGAATTCACAAAAGGGTTGAAAGTTGATGATGTGGCTTTGAATGGTGCATTTTGAACACACAAAAATTCTGGAGTTAAAATAAGTTAAAAAAATGAAATCCCTTTGTAATAGATGAGTTTTCGTCCGAAACCCTGATACGTCGAAAGAGATTATCGAGTTTGTACACGAAGTGCATCCAGTTTTTCCCGTAACCCTCTCAACTTTTTAGCACATGCTATGTGGGTGAAATTATGACACCATGCCAAGTTTCAACCTTTTCAGAGTTCATTTGTAGTGCTTGTCTATTTCAGGGTCATTTAGCTCAAAATAAATCATTAAATGCATGAAAAATAGCAAATGAAGTCACAAAAGGGTTGAAAATTGATGATGTGGCTTTGAATGGTGCATTTTGAACACACAAAAATTCTGGAGTTAAAAGAAGTTTTAAAAAATGAAATCCCTTTGTAATAGATGAGTTTTCGTCCGAAACCCTAATACTTCGAAAGAGATTGTCCAGTTTCTACACGAAGTCCATCCAGTTTTTCCCGTAACCCTCTCAACTTTTTAGCACACGCTATGTCGGTGAAAATTTGACACCATGCCAAGTTTCAACCTTTTCAGAGTTCATTTGTAGTGCTTGTCAATTTCAGGGCCATTTAGCTCAAAATAAATCATTAAATGCATGAAAAATAGCAAATGAATTCACAAAAGGGTTGAAAGTTGATGATGTGGCTTTGAATGGTGCATTTTGAACACACAAAAATTCTGGAGTTAAAATAAGTTAAAAAAATGAAATCCCTTTGTAATAGATGAGTTTTCGTCCGAAACCCTGATACGTCGAAAGAGATTATCCAGTTTGTACACGAAGTGCATCCAGTTTTTCCCGTAACCCTCTCAACTTTTTAGCACATGCTATGTGGGTGAAATTATGACACCATGCCAAGTTTCAACCTTTTCAGAGTTCATTTGTAGTGCTTGTCTATTTCAGGGTCATTTAGCTCAAAATAAATCATTAAATGCATGAAAAATAGCAAATGAAGTCACAAAAGGGTTGAAAATTGATGATGTGGCTTTGAATGGTGCATTTTGAACACACAAAAATTCTGGAGTGAAAATGATTTAAAAAATGAAATCCCTTTGTAGTAGATGAGTTTTTGTCTGAAACTGTGATACTTCGAAAGAGCTTGTCCAGTTTGTACACGAAGTGCATCCAGTTTTTCCCGTAACCCTCTCAACTTTTTAGCACATGCTATGTGGGTGAAAATATGACACCATCCCAAGTGTCAACCTTTTCAGAGTTCATTTGTAGTGCTTGTCAATGTTAGGGTCATTTAGCTCAAAATAAATCATTAAATGCATGAAAAATAGCAAATGAAGTCAGAAAAGGGTTGAAAATTGATGATGTGGCTTTGAATGGTGCATTTTGAACACAGAAAAATTATGGAGTGAAAATGATTTAAAAATGAAATCCCTTTGTAGTAGATGAGTTTTCGTGTGAAACCGTGATACTTCGAAAGAGATTGTCCAGTTTGTACACGAAGTGCATCCAGTTTTTCCCGTAACCCTCTCAACTTTTTAGCACATGCTATGTGGGTGAAAATATGACACCATCCCAAGTGTCAACCTTTTCAGAGTTCATTTCTAGTGCTTGTCAATGTTAGGGTCATTTAGCTCAAAATAAATCATTAAATGCATGAAAAATAGCAAATGAAGTCAGAAAAGGGTTGAAAATTGATGACGTGGCTTTGAATGGTGCATTTTGAACACACAAAAATTCTAGAGTTAAAATAAGCTAAAAAAATGAAATCCCTTTGTAATAGATGAGTTTTCGTCCGAAACCGTGATACTTCGAAAGAGATTGTCCAGTTTCTACACGAAGTGCATCCAGTTTTTCCCGTAACCCTCTCAACTTTTTAGCACATGCTATGTGGGTGAAAATATGACACCATGCCAAGTTTCAACCTTTTCAGAGTTCATTTGTAGTGCTTGTCAATTTCAGGGTCATTTAGCTCAAAATAAATCATTAAATGCATGAAAAATAGCAAATGAAGTCACAAAAGGGTTGAAAATTGATGATGTGCCTTTGAATGGTGCATTTTGAACACACAAAAATTCTGGAGTTAAAAGAAGTTTAAAAAAATGAAATCCCTTTGTAATAGATGAGTTTTCGTCCGAAACCCTAATACTTCGAAAGAGATTGTCCAGTTTCTACACGAAGTCCATCCAGTTTTTCCCGTAACCCTCTCAACTTTTTAGCACACGCTATGTCGGTGAAAATATGACACCATGGCAAGTTTCAACCTTTTCAGAGTTCATTTGTAGTGCTTGTCAATTTCAGGGCCATTTAGCTCAAAATAAATCATTAAATGCATGAAAAATAGCAAATGAATTCACAAAAGGGTTGAAAGTTGATGATGTGGCTTTGAATGGTGCATTTTGAACACACAAAAATTCTGGAGTTAAAATAAGTTAAAAAAAATGAAATCCCTTTGTAATAGATGAGTTTTCGTCCGAAACCCTGATACGTCGAAAGAGATTATCCAGTTTGTACACGAAGTGCATCCAGTCTTTCCCGTAACCCTCTCAACTTTTTAGCACATGCTATGTGGGTGAAAATATGACACCATCCCAAGTGTCAACCTTTTCAGAGTTCATTTGTAGTGCTTGTCAATGTTAGGGTCATTTAGCTCAAAATAAATCATTAAATGCATGAAAAATAGCAAATGAAGTCAGAAAAGGGTTGAAAATTGATGATGTGGCTTTGAATGGTGCATTTTGAACACAGAAAAATTATGGAGTGAAAATGATTTAAAAAATGAAATCCCTTTGTAGTAGATGAGTTTTCGTGTGAAACCGTGATACTTCGAAAGAGATTGTCCAGTTTGTACACGAAGTGCATCCAGTTTTTCCCGTAACCCTCTCAACTTTTTAGCACATGCTATGTGGGTGAAAATATGACACCATCCCAAGTGTCAACCTTTTCAGAGTTCATTTGTAGTGCTTGTCAATGTTAGGGTCATTTAGCTCAAAATAAATCATTAAATGCATGAAAAATAGCAAATGAAGTCAGAAAAGGGTTGAAAATTGATGATGTGGCTTTGAATGGTGCATTTTGAACACACAAAAATTCTAGAGTTAAAATAAGTTAAAAAAATGAAATCCCTTTGTAATAGATGAGTTTTCGTCCGAAACCGTGATACTTCGAAAGAGATTGTCCAGTTTCTACACGAAGTGCATCCAGTTTTTCCCGTAACCCTCTCAACTTTTTAGCACATGCTATGTGGGTGAAAATATGACACCATGCCAAGTTTCAACCTTTCCAGAGTTCATTTGTAGTGCTTGTCAATTTCAGGGTCATTTAGCTCAAAATAAATCATTAAATGCATGAAAAATAGCAAATGAAGTCACAAAAGGGTTGAAAATTGATGATGTGTCTTTGAATGGTGCATTTTGAACACACAAAAATTCTGGAGTTAAAAGAAGTTTAAAAAAATGAAATCCCTTTGTAATAGATGAGTTTTCGTCCGAAACCCTAATACTTCGAAAGAGATTGTCCAGTTTCTACACGAAGTCCATCCAGTTTTTCCCGTAACCCTCTCAACTTTTTAGCACACGCTATGTCGGTGAAAATTTGACACCATGCCAAGTTTCAACCTTTTCAGAGTTCATTTGTAGTGCTTGTCAATTTCAGGGCCATTTAGCTCAAAATAAATCATTAAATGCATGAAAAATAGCAAATGAATTCACAAAAGGGTTGAAAGTTGATGATGTGGCTTTGAATGGTGCATTTTGAACACACAAAAATTCTGGAGTTAAAATAAGTTAAAAAAATGAAATCCCTTTGTAATAGATGAGTTTTCGTCCGAAACCCTGATACGTCGAAAGAGATTATCCAGTTTGTACACGAAGTGCATCCAGTTTTTCCCGTAACCCTCTCAACTTTTTAGCACATGCTATGTGGGTGAAATTATGACACCATGCCAAGTTTCAACCTTTTCAGAGTTCATTTGTAGTGCTTGTCTATTTCAGGGTCATTTAGCTCAAAATAAATCATTAAATGCATGAAAAATAGCAAATGAAGTCACAAAAGGGTTGAAAATTGATGATGTGGCTTTGAATGGTGCATTTTGAACACACAAAAATTCTGGAGTGAAAATGATTTAAAAAATGAAATCCCTTTGTAGTAGATGAGTTTTTGTCTGAAACTGTGATACTTCGAAAGAGATTGTCCAGTTTGTACACGAAGTGCATCCAGTTTTTCCCGTAACCCTCTCAACTTTTTAGCACATGCTATGTGGGTGAAAATATAACACCATCCCAAGTGTCAACCTTTTCAGAGTTCATTTGTAGTGCTTGTCAATGTTAGGGTCATTTAGCTCAAAATAAATCATTAAATGCATGAAAAATAGCAAATGAAGTCAGAAAAGGGTTGAAAATTGATGATGTTGCTTTGAATGGTGCATTTTGAACACAGAAAAATTATGGAGTGAAAATGATTTAAAAATGAAATCCCTTTGTAGTAGATGAGTTTTCGTGTGAAACCGTGATACTTCGAAAGAGATTGTCCAGTTTGTACACGAAGTGCATCCAGTTTTTCCCGTAACCCTCTCAACTTTTTAGCACATGCTATGTGGGTGAAAATATGACACCATCCCAAGTGTCAACCTTTTCAGAGTTCATTTGTAGTGCTTGTCAATGTTAGGGTCATTTAGCTCAAAATAAATCATTAAATGCATGAAAAATAGCAAATGAAGTCAGAAAAGGGTTGAAAATTGATGACGTGGCTTTGAATGGTGCATTTTGAACACACAAAAATTCTAGAGTTAAAATAAGTTAAAAAAATGAAATCCCTTTGTAATAGATGAGTTTTCGTCCGAAACCGTGATACTTCGAAAGAGATTGTCCAGTTTCTACACGAAGTGCATCCAGTTTTTCCCGTAACCCTCTCAACTTTTTAGCACATGCTATGTGGGTGAAAATATGACACCATGCCAAGTTTCAACCTTTTCAGAGTTCATTTGTAGTGCTTGTCAATTTCAGGGTCATTTAGCTCAAAATAAATCATTAAATGCATGAAAAATAGCAAATGAAGTCACAAAAGGGTTGAAAATTGATGATGTGGCTTTGAATGGTGCATTTTGAACACACAAAAATTCTGGAGTTAAAAGAAGTTTAAAAAAATGAAATCCCTTTGTAATAGATGAGTTTTCGTCCGAAACCCTAATACTTCGAAAGAGATTGTCCAGTTTCTACACGAAGTCCATCCAGTTTTTCCCGTAACCCTCTCAACTTTTTAGCACACGCTATGTCGGTGAAAATTTGACACCATGCCAAGTTTCAACCTTTTCAGAGTTCATTTGTAGTGCTTGTCAATTTCAGGGCCATTTAGCTCAAAATAAATCATTAAATGCATGAAAAATAGCAAATGAATTCACAAAAGGGTTGAAAGTTGATGATGTGGCTTTGAATGGTGCATTTTGAACACACAAAAATTCTGGAGTTAAAATAAGTTAAAAGAAATGAAATCCCTTTGTAATAGATGAGTTTTCGTCCGAAACCCTGATACGTCGAAAGAGATTATCCAGTTTGTACACGAAGTGCATCCAGTCTTTCCCGTAACCCTCTCAACTTTTTAGCACATGCTATGTGGGTGAAAATATGACACCATCCCAAGTGTCAACCTTTTCAGAGTTCATTTGTAGTGCTTGTCAATGTTAGGGTCATTTAGCTCAAAATAAATCATTAAATGCATGAAAAATAGCAAATGAAGTCAGAAAAGGGTTGAAAATTGATGATGTGGCTTTGAATGGTGCATTTTGAACACAGAAAAATTATGGAGTAAAAATGATTTAAAAAATGAAATCCCTTTGTAGTAGATGAGTTTTCGTGTGAAACCGTGATACTTCGAAAGAGATTGTCCAGTTTGTACACGAAGTGCATCCAGTTTTTCCCGTAACCCTCTCAACTTTTTAGCACATGCTATGTGGGTGAAAATATGACACCATCCCAAGTGTCCACCTTTTCAGAGTTCATTTGTAGTGCTTGTCAATGTTAGGGTCATTTAGCTCAAAATAAATCATTAAATGCATGAAAAATAGCAAATGAAGTCAGAAAAGGGTTGAAAATTGATGGTGTGGCTTTGAATGGTGCATTTTGAACACACAAAAATTCTAGAGTTAAAATAAGTTAAAAAAATGAAATCCCTTTGTAATAGATGAGTTTTCGTCCGAAACCGTGATACTTCGAAAGAGATTGTCCAGTTTCTACACGAAGTGCATCCAGTTTTTCCCGTAACCCTCTCAACTTTTTAGCAGATGCTATGTGGGTGAAAATATGACACCATGCCAAGTTTCAACCTTTTCAGAGTTCATTTGTAGTGCTTGTCAATTTCAGGGTCATTTAGCTCAAAATAAATCATTAAATGCATGAAAAATAGCAAATGAAGTCACAAAAGGGTTGAAAATTGATGATGTGTCTTTGAATGGTGCATTTTGAACACACAAAAATTCTGGAGTTAAAAGAAGTTTAAAAAAATGAAATCCCTTTGTAATAGATGAGTTTTCGTCCGAAACCCTAATACTTCGAAAGAGATTGTCCAGTTTCTACACGAAGTCCATCCAGTTTTTCCCGTAACCCTCTCAACTTTTTAGCACACGCTATGTCGGTGAAAATTTGACACCATGCCAAGTTTCAACCTTTTCAGAGTTCATTTGTAGTGCTTGTCAATTTCAGGGCCATTTAGCTCAAAATAAATCATTAAATGCATGAAAAATAGCAAATGAATTCACAAAAGGGTTGAAAGTTGATGATGTGGCTTTGAATGGTGCATTTTGAACACACAAAAATTCTGGAGTTAAAATAAGTTAAAAAAATGAAATCCCTTTGTAATAGATGAGTTTTCGTCCGAAACCCTGATACGTCGAAAGAGATTATCCAGTTTGTACACGAAGTGCATCCAGTTTTTCCCGTAACCCTCTCAACTTTTTAGCACATGCTATGTGGGTGAAATTATGACACCATGCCAAGTTTCAACCTTTTCAGAGTTCATTTGTAGTGCTTGTCTATTTCAGGGTCATTTAGCTCAAAATAAATCATTAAATGCATGAAAAATAGCAAATGAAGTCACAAAAGGGTTGAAAATTGATGATGTGGCTTTGAATGGTGCATTTTGAACACACAAAAATTCTGGAGTGAAAATGATTTAAAAAATGAAATCCCTTTGTAGTAGATGAGTTTTTGTCTGAAACTGTGATACTTCAAAAGAGATTGTCCAGTTTGTACACGAAGTGCATCCAGTTTTTCCCGTAACCCTCTCAACTTTTTAGCACATGCTATGTGGGTGAAAATATAACACCATCCCAAGTGTCAACCTTTTCAGAGTTCATTTGTAGTGCTTGTCAATGTTAGGGTCATTTAGCTCAAAATAAATGATTAAATGCATGAAAAATAGCAAATGAAGTCAGAAAAGGGTTGAAAATTGATGATGTGGCTTTGAATGGTGCATTTTGAACACAGAAAAATTATGGAGTGAAAATGATTTAAAAATGAAATCCCTTTGTAGTAGATGAGTTTTCGTGTGAAACCGTGATACTTCGAAAGAGATTGTCCAGTTTGTACACGAAGTGCATCCAGTTTTTCCCGTAACCCTCTCAACTTTTTAGCACATGCTATGTGGGTGAAAATATGACACCATCCCAAGTGTCAACCTTTTCAGAGTTCATTTGTAGTGCTTGTCAATGTTAGGGTCATTTAGCTCAAAATAAATCATTAAATGCATGAAAAATAGCAAATGAAGTCAGAAAAGGGTTGAAAATTGATGACGTGGCTTTGAATGGTGCATTTTGAACACACAAAAATTCTAGAGTTAAAATAAGTTAAAAAAATGAAATCCCTTTGTAATAGATGAGTTTTCGTCCGAAACCGTGATACTTCGAAAGAGATTGTCCAGTTTCTACACGAAGTGCATCCAGTTTTTCCCGTAACCCTCTCAACTTTTTAGCACATGCTATGTGGGTGAAAATATGACACCATGCCAAGTTTCAACCTTTTCAGAGTTCATTTGTAGTGCTTGTCAATTTCAGGGTCATTTAGCTCAAAATAAATCATTAAATGCATGAAAAATAGCAAATGAAGTCACAAAAGGGTTGAAAATTGATGATGTGGCTTTGAATGGTGCATTTTGAACACACAAAAATTCTGGACTTAAAAGAAGTTTAAAAAAATGAAATCCCTTTGTAATAGATGAGTTTTCGTCCGAAACCCTAATACTTCGAAAGAGATTGTCCAGTTTCTACACGAAGTCCATCCAGTTTTTCCCGTAACCCTCTCAACTTTTTAGCACACGCTATGTCGGTGAAAATATGACACCATGCCAAGTTTCAACCTTTTCAGAGTTCATTTGTAGTGCTTGTCAATTTCAGGGCCATTTAGCTCAAAATAAATCATTAAATGCATGAAAAATAGCAAATGAATTCACAAAAGGGTTGAAAGTTGATGATGTGGCTTTGAATGGTGCATTTTGAACACACAAAAATTCTGGAGTTAAAATAAGTTAAAAAAAATGAAATCCCTTTGTAATAGATGAGTTTTCGTCCGAAACCCTGATACGTCGAAAGAGATTATCCAGTTTGTACACGAAGTGCATCCAGTCTTTCCCGTAACCCTCTCAACTTTTTAGCACATGCTATGTGGGTGAAAATATGACACCATCCCAAGTGTCAACCTTTTCATAGTTCATTTGTAGTGCTTGTCAATGTTAGGGTCATTTAGCTCAAAATAAATCATTAAATGCATGAAAAATAGCAAATGAAGTCAGAAAAGGGTTGAAAATTGATGATGTGGCTTTGAATGGTGCATTTTGAACACAGAAAAATTATGGAGTGAAAATGATTTAAAAAATGAAATCCCTTTGTAGTAGATGAGTTTTCGTGTGAAACCGTGATACTTCGAAAGAGATTGTCCAGTTTGTACACGAAGTGCATCCAGTTTTTCCCGTAACCCTCTCAACTTTTTAGCACATGCTATGTGGGTGAAAATATGACACCATCCCAAGTGTCAACCTTTTCAGAGTTCATTTGTAGTGCTTGTCAATGTTAGGGTCATTTAGCTCAAAATAAATCATTAAATGCATGAAAAATAGCAAATGAAGTCAGAAAAGGGTTGAAAATTGATGATGTGGCTTTGAATGGTGCATTTTGAACACACAAAAATTCTAGAGTTAAAATAAGTTAAAAAAATGAAATCCCTTTGTAATAGATGAGTTTTCGTCCGAAACCGTGATACTTCGAAAGAGATTGTCCAGTTTCTACACGAAGTGCATCCAGTTTTTCCCGTAACCCTCTCAACTTTTTAGCACATGCTATGTGGGTGAAAATATGACACCATGCCAAGTTTCAACCTTTTCAGAGTTCATTTGTAGTGCTTGTCAATTTCAGGGTCATTTAGCTCAAAATAAATCATTAAATGCATGAAAAATAGCAAATGAAGTCACAAAAGGGTTGAAAATTGATGATGTGTCTTTGAATGGTGCATTTTGAACACACAAAAATTCTGGAGTTAAAAGAAGTTTAAAAAAATGAAATCCCTTTGTAATAGATGAGTTTTCGTCCGAAACCCTAATACTTCGAAAGAGATTGTCCAGTTTCTACACGAAGTCCATCCAGTTTTTCCCGTAACCCTCTCAACTTTTTAGCACACGCTATGTCGGTGAAAATATGACACCATGCCAAGTTTCAACCTTTTCAGAGTTCATTTGTAGTGCTTGTCAATTTCAGGGCCATTTAGCTCAAAATAAATCATTAAATGCATGAAAAATAGCAAATGAAGTCACAAAAGGGCTGAAAATTGATGATGTGGCTTTGAATGGTGCATTTTTAACACAAAAAATTTTTGGAGTTAAAATAAGTTAGAAAAAATGAAATCCCTTTGTAGTAGATGAGTTTTCGTCCGAAACCCTGATACGTCGAAAGAGGTTATCCAGTTTGTACAAGAAGTGCATCCAGTTTTTCCCGTAACCCTCTCAACTTTTTAGCACATGCTATGTGGGTGAAAATATGACACCATGCGAAGTGTTAACCTTTTCAGAGTTCATTTGTAGTGCTTGTCAATGTTAGGGTCATTTAGCTAAAAATAAATCATTAAATGCATGAAAAATAGCAAAAGAAGTCAGAAAAGGGTTGAAAATTGATGATGTGGCTTTGAATGGTGCATTTTGAACACACAAAAATTCTGGAGTTAAAATAAGTGAAAAAAATGAAATCTCTTTGTAATAGATGAGTTTTCGTCCGAAACCCTGATACTTCGAAAGAGATTGTCCAGTTTCTACACTAAGTACATCCAGTTTTTCCCGTAACCCTCTCAACTTTTTAGCACATGCTATGTGGGTGAAATTATGACACCATGCCAAGTTTCAACCTTTTCAGAGTTCATTTGTAGTGCTTGTCTATTTCAGGGTCATTTAGCTCAAAATAAATCATTAAATGCATGAAAAATAGCAAATGAAGTCACAAAAGGGTTCAAAATTGATGATGTGGCTTTGAATGGTGCATTTTGAACACACAAAAATTATGGAGTTAAAATAAGTTAAAAAATGAAATCCCTTTGTGATAGATGAGTTTTCGTCCAAAACCCTGATACTTCGAAAGAGGATTGTCCAGTTTCTACATGAAGTGCATCCAATTTTCCCTTAACCCTCTCAAATTTTTAGCACATGCTATGTGGGTGAAAATATGACACCATGCCAAGTTTCAACCTTTTTAGAGTTCATTTGTAGTGCTTGTCAATTTCAGGGTCATTTAGCTCAAAATAAATCATTAAATGCATGAAAAATAGCAAATGAAGTCACAAAAGGGTTGAAAATTGATGATGTGGCTTTGAATAGTGCATTTTGAACACACAAAAATTCTAGAGTTAAAATAAGTTAAAAAAATGAAATCCCTTTGTAATAGATGAGTTTTCGTCCGAAACCGTGATACTTCGAAAGAGATTGTCCAGTTTCTACACGAAGTGCATCCAGTTTTTCCCGTAACCCTCTCAACTTTTTAGCACATGCTATGTGGGTGAAAATATGACACCATCCCAAGTGTCAACCTTTTCAGAGTTCATTTGTAGTGCTTGTCAATGTTAGGGTCATTTAGCTCAAAATAAATCATTAAATGCATGAAAAATAGCAAATGAAGTCAGAAAAGGGTTGAAAATTGATGATGTGGCTTTGAATGGTGCATTTTGAACACACAAAAATTCTAGAGTTAAAATAAGTTAAAAAAATGAAATCCCTTTGTAATAGATGAGTTTTCGTCCGAAACCGTGATACTTCGAAAGAGATTGTCCAGTTTCTACACGAAGTGCATCCAGTTTTTCCCGTAACCCTCTCAACTTTTTAGCACATGCTATGTGGGTGAAAATATGACACCATGCCAAGTTTCAACCTTTTCAGAGTTCATTTCTAGTGCTTGTCAATTTCAGGGTCATTTAGCTCAAAATAAATCATTAAATGCATGAAAAATAGCAAATGAAGTCACAAAAGGGTTGAAAATTGATGATGTGGCTTTGAATGGTGCATTTTGAACACACAAAAATTCTGGAGTTAAAAGAAGTTTAAAAAAAATGAAATCCCTTTGTAATAGATGAGTTTTCGTCCGAAACCCTAATACTTCGAAAGAGATTGTCCAGTTTCTACACGAAGTCCATCCAGTTTTTCCCGTAACCCTCTCAACTTTTTAGCACACGCTATGTCGGTGAAAATATGACACCATGCCAAGTTTCAACCTTTTCAGAGTTCATTTGTAGTGCTTGTCAATTTCAGGGCCATTTAGCTCAAAATAAATCATTAAATGCATGAAAAATAGCAAATGAAGTCACAAAAGGGTTGAAAATTGATGATGTGGCTTTGAATGGTGCATTTTTAACACACAAAATTTTTGGAGTTAAAATAAGTTAGAAAAAAGGAAATCCCTTTGTAGTAGATGAGTTTTCGTCCGAAACCCTGATACGTCGAAAGAGGTTATCCAGTTTGTACAAGAAGTGCATCCAGTTTTTCCCGTAACCCTCTCAACTTTTTAGCACATGCTATGTGGGTGAAAATATGACACCATGCGAAGTGTTAACCTTTTCAGAGTTCATTTGTAGTGCTTGTCAATGTTAGGGTCATTTAGCTAAAAATAAATCATTAAATGCATGAAAAATAGCAAAAGAAGTCAGAAAAGGGTTGAAAATTGATGATGTGGCTTTGAATGGTGCATTTTGAACACACAAAAATTCTGGAGTTAAAATAAGTGAAAAAAATGAAATCTCTTTGTAATAGATGAGTTTTCGTCCGAAACCCTGATACTTCGAAAGAGATTGTCCAGTTTCTACACTAAGTACATCCAGTTTTTCCCGTAACCCTCTCAAATTTTTAGCACATGCTATGTGGGTGAAATTATGACACCATGCCAAGTTTCAACCTTTTCAGAGTTCATTTGTAGTGCTTGTCTATTTCAGGGTCATTTAGCTCAAAATAAATCATTAAATGCATGAAAAATAGCAAATGAAGTCACAAAAGGGTTCAAAATTGATGATGTGGCTTTGAATGGTGCATTTTGAACACACAAAAATTATGGAGTTAAAATAAGTTAAAAAATGAAATCCCTTTGTGATAGATGAGTTTCGTCCAAAACCTTGATACTTCGAAAGAGGATTGTCCAGTTTCTACATGAAGTGCATCCAATTTTCCCTTAACCCTCTCAAATTTTTAGCACATGCTATGTGGGTGAAAATATGACACCATGCCAAGTTTCAACCTTTTTAGAGTTCATTTGTAGTGCTTGTCAATTTCAGGGTCATTTAGCTCAAAATAAATCATTAAATGCATGAAAAATAGCAAATGAAGTCACAAAAGGGTTGAAAATTGATGATGTGGCTTTGAATAGTGCATTTTGAACACACAAAAATTCTGGAGTTAAAATAAGTTAAAAAATGAAATCCCTTCGTAATAGATGAGTTTTCGTCCGAAACCCTGATACTTCGAAAGAGATTGTCCAGTTTCTACACGAAGTGCATCCAGTTTTTCCCGTAACCCTCTCAACTTTTTAGCACACGCTATGTCAGTGAAAATATGACACCATGCCAAGTTTCAACCTTTTCAGAGTTCATTTGTAGTGCTTGTCAATTTCAGGGCCATTTAGCTCAAAATAAATCATTAAATGCATGAAAAATAGCAAATGAAGTCACAAAAGGGTTGAAAATTGATGGTGTGGCTTTGAATGGTGCATTTTGAACACACAAAAATTTTGGAGTTAAAATAAGTTAGAAAAAATGAAATCCCTTTGTAGTAGATGAGTTTTTGTTCGAAACCCGGATACGTCGAAAGAGATTGTCCAGTTTGTACAAGAAGTGCATCCAGTTTTTTCCGTAACCCTCTCAACTTTTTAGCACATGCTATTTGGGTGAAAATATGACACCATGCCAAGTTTCAACCTTTTCAGAGTTCATTTGTAGTGCTTGTCAATTTCAGGGTCATTTAGCTCAAAATAAATCATTAAATGCATGAAAAATAGCAAATGAAGTCACAAAAGGGTTGAAAATTGATGATGTGGCTTTGAATGGTGCATTTTGAACACACAAAAATTCTGGAGTTAAAATAAGTTAAAAAAATGAAATCCCTTTGTAATAGATGAGTTTTCGTCCGAAACCCTGATACTTCGAAAGAGATTGTCCTGTTTCTACACGAAGTGCATCCAGTTTTTCCCGTAACCCTCTCAACTTTTTAGCACATGCTATGTGGGTGAAATTATGACACCATGCCAAGTTTAAACCTTTTCAGAGTTCATTTGTAGTGCTTGTCTATTTCAGGGTCATTTAGCTCAAAATAAATCATTAAATGCATGAAAAATAGCAAATGAAGTCACAAAAGGGTTGAAAATTGATGATGTGGCTTTGAATGGTGCATTTTGAACACACAAAAATTCTGGAGTTAAAATGATTTAAAAAATGAAATCCCTTTGTAGTAGATGAGTTTTCGTCTGAAACTGTGATACTTCGAAAGAGATTGTCCAGTTTTTACACGAAGTGCATCCAGATTTTCCCGTAACCCTCTCAACTTTTTAGCACATGCTATGTGGGTGAAAATATGACACCATCCCAAGTGTCAACCTTTTCAGAGTTCATTTGTAGTGCTTGTCAATGTTAGGGTCATTTAGCTCAAAATAAATCATTACATGCATGAAAAATAGCAAATGAAGTCAGAAAAGGGTTGAAAATTGTTGATGTGGCTTTGAATGGTGCATTTTGAACACAAAAAAATTCTGGAGTGAAAATGATTTAAAAAATGAAATCCCTTTGTAGTAGATGAGTTTTCGTGTGAAACCGTGAGACTTCGAAAGAGATTGTCCAGTTTTTACACGAAGTGCATCCAGTTTTTCCCGTAACCCTCTCAACTTTTTAGCACATGCTACGTGGGTGAAAATATGACACCATCCCAAGTGTCAACCTTTTCAGAGTTCATTTGTAGTGCTTGTCAATGTTAGGGTCATTTAGCTCGAAATAAATCGTTAAATGCATGAAAAATTGCAAATGAAGTCAGAAAAGGGTTGAAAATTGATGATTTGGCTTTTAATGGTGCATTTTGAACACACAAAAATTCTAGAGTTAAAATAAGTTAAAAAAACGAAATCCCTTTGTAATAGATGAGTTTTCGTCCGAAACCCTGAAACTTCGAAAGAGATTGTCCAGTTTCTACACGAAGTGCATCCAGTTTTTCCCTTAACCCTCTCAACTTTTTAGCACATGCTATGTGGGTGAAAATATGACACCATGCCAAGTTTCAACCTTTTTAGAGTTCATTTGTAGTGCTTGTCAATTTCAGGGTCATTTAGCTCAAAATAAATCATTAAATGCATAAATAAATCATTAAATGCATGAAAAATAGCAAATGAAGTCAGAAAAGGGTTGAAAATTGATGATGTGGCTTCAAATGGTGCATTTTGAACACACAAAAATTCTGGAGTTAAAATAAGTTAAAAAATGGAATCCCTTTGTAATAGATGAGTTTTCGTCCAAGACCCTGATACTTCGAAACAGATTGTCCAGTTTCTACACGAAGTGCATCCAGTTTTTCCCGTAAGCCTCTCAACTTTTTAGCACATGCTATGTCGGTGAAAATATGACACCATGCCAAGTTTCAACATTTTCAGAGTTCATTTGTAGTACTTGTCAATTTCAGGGCCATTTAGCTCAAAATAAATCATTAAATGCATGAAAAATAGCAAATGAAGTCACAAAAGGGTTGAAAATTGATGTTGTGGCTTTGAATGGTGCATTTTGAACAGACAAAAATTCTGGAGTTAAAATAAGTTTAAAAAAATGAAACCCTTTGTAATAGATTAGTTTTCGTCCGAAAGCCTGATACTTCGAAAGAGATTGTCCAGTTTCTACATGAAGTGCATCCAGTTTTTCCCGTAACCCTCTCAACTTTTTAGCACATGCTATGTGGGTGAAAATATGACACCATCCCAAGTGTCAACCTTTTCAGAGTTCATTTGTAGTGCTTGTCAATGTTAGGGTCATTTAGCTCAAAATAAATCATTAAATGCATGAAAAATAGCAAATGAAGTCACAAAAGGGTTGAAAATTGATGATGTGGCTTTGAATGGTGCATTTTGAACAGACAAAAATTCTGGAGTTAAAATAAGTTTAAAAAAATGAAACCCTTTGTAATAGATTAGTTTTCGTCCGAAAGCCTGATACTTCGAAAGAGATTGTCCAGTTTCTACATGAAGTGCATCCAGTTTTTCCCGTAACCCTCTCAACTTTTTAGCACATGCTATGTGGGTGAAAATATGACACCATGCCAAGTGTCAACCTTTTCAGTGTTCATTTGTAGTGCTTGTCAATGTTAGGGTCATTTAGCTCAAAATAAATCATTAAATGCATGAAAAATAGCAAATGAAGTCAGAAAAGGGTTGAAAATTGATGATGTGGCTTTGAATGGTGCATTTTGAACACACAAAAATTCTGGAGTTAAAATAAGTTAAAAAATGGAACCCCTTTGTAATAGATGAGTTTTCGTCCGAAACCTTGATACTTCGAAAGAGATTGTCCAGTTTGTACAAGAAGTGGATCCAGTTTTTCCCATAACCCTCTCAACTTTTTAGCACATGCTATTTGGGTGAAAATATGACACCATGCCAAGTTTCAACCTTTTCAGAGTTCATTTGTAGTGCTTGTCAATTTCAGGGTCATTTAGCTCAAAATAAATCATTAAATGCATGAACAATAACAAATGAAGTCACAAAAGGGTTGAAAATTGATGATATGGCTTTGAATGGTGCATTTTGAACACACAAAAATTCCGGAGTTAAAATAAGTTAAAAAAATGAAATCCCTTTGTAATAGATGAGTTTTCGTCCGAAACCCTGATACTTCGAAAGAGATTGTCCAGTTTCTACACGAAGTGCATCCAGTTTTTCCCGTAACCCTCTCAACTTTTTAGCACATGCTATGTGGGTGAAATTATGACACCATGCCAAGTTTCAACCTTTTCAGAGTTCATTTGTAGTGCTTGTCTATTTCAGGGTCATTTAGCTCAAAATAAATCATTAAATGCATGAAAAATAGCAAATGAAGTCACAAAAGGGTTGAAAATTGATGATGTGGCTTTGAATGGTGCATTTTGAACACACACAAATTCTGGAGTGAAACTGATTTAAAAAATGAAATCCCTTTGTAGTAGATGAGTTTTCGTCTGAAACTGTGATACTTCGAATGAGATTGTCCAGTTTGTACACGAAGTGCATCCAGTTTTTCCCGTAACCCTCTCAACTTTTTAGCACATGCTATGTGGGTGAAAATATGACACCATCCCAAGTGTCAATCTTTTCAGAGTTCATTTGTAATGCTTGTCAATGTTAGGGTCATTTAGCTCAAAATAAATCATTAGATGCATGAAAAATAGCAAATGAAGTCAGAAAAGGGTTGAAAATTGATGATGTGGCTTTGAATGGTGCATTTTGAACACAGAACAATTATGGAGTGAAAATGATTTGAAAATGAAATCCCTTTGTAGTAGATGAGTTTTCGTCTGAAACCGTGATACTTCGAAAGAGATTGTCCAGTTTGTACACGAAGTGCATCCAGTTTTTCCCTTAACCCTCTCAACTTTTTAGCACATGCTATGTGGGTGAAAATATGACACCATCCCAAGTGTCAACCTTTTCAGAATTCATTTGTAATGCTTGTCAATGTTAGGGTCATTTAGCTCATAATAAATCATTAAATGCATGAAAAATAGCAAATGAAGTCAGAAAAGGGTTGAAAATTGATGATGTGGCTTTGAATGGTGCATTTTGAACACACAAAAATTCTGGAGTTAAAAGAAGTTTAAAAAAAATGAAATCCCTTTGTAATAGATGAGTTTTCGTCCGAAACCCTAATACTTCGAAAGAGATTGTCCAGTTTCTACACGAAGTCCATCCAGTTTTTCCCGTAACCCTCTCAACTTTTTAGCACACGCTATGTCGGTGAAAATATGACACCATGCCAAGTTTCAACCTTTTCAGAGTTCATTTGTAGTGCTTGTCAATTTCAGGGCCATTTAGCTCAAAATAAATCATTAAATGCATGAAAAATAGCAAATGAAGTCACAAAAGGGTTGAAAATTGATGATGTGGCTTTGAATGGTGCATTTTTAACACACAAAATTTTTGGAGTTAAAATAAGTTAGAAAAAATGAAATCCCTTTGTAGTAGATGAGTTTTCGTCCGAAACCCTGATACGTCGAAAGAGGTTATCCAGTTTGTACAAGAAGTGCATCCAGTTTTTCCCGTAACCCTCTCAACTTTTTAGCACATGCTATGTGGGTGAAAATATGACACTATGCGAAGTGTTAACCTTTTCAGAGTTCATTTGTAGTGCTTGTCAATGTTAGGGTCATTCAGCTAAAAATAAATCATTAAATGCATGAAAAATAGCAAAAGAAGTCAGAAAAGGGTTGAAAATTGATGATGTGGCTTTGAATGGTGCATTTTGAACACACAAAAATTCTGGAGTTAAAATAAGTGAAAAAAATGAAATCTCTTTGTAATAGATGAGTTTTCGTCCGAAACCCTGATACTTCGAAAGAGATTGTCCAGTTTCTACACTAAGTACATCCAGTTTTTCCCGTAACCCTCTCAACTTTTTAGCACATGCTATGTGGGTGAAATTATGACACCATGCCAAGTTTCAACCTTTTCAGAGTTCATTTGTAGTGCTTGTCTATTTCAGGGTCATTTAGCTCAAAATAAATCATTAAATGCATGAAAAATAGCAAATGAAGTCACAAAAGGGTTCAAAATTGATGATGTGGCTTTGAATGGTGCATTTTGAACACACAAAAATTATGGAGTTAAAATAAGTTAAAAAATGAAATCCCTTTGTGATAGATGAGTTTTCGTCCAAAACCCTGATACTTCGAAAGAGGATTGTCCAGTTTCTACATGAAGTGCATCCAATTTTCCCTTAACCCTCTCAAATTTTTAGCACATGCTATGTGGGTGAAAATATGACACCATGCCAAGTTTCAACCTTTTTAGAGTTCATTTGTAGTGCTTGTCAATTTCAGGGTCATTTAGCTCAAAATAAATCATTAAATGCATGAAAAATAGCAAATGAAGTCACAAAAGGGTTGAAAATTGATGATGTGGCTTTGAATAGTGCATTTTGAACACACAAAAATTCTGGAGTTAAAATAAGTTAAAAAATGAAATCCCTTTGTAATAGATGAGTTTTCGTCCGAAACCCTGATACTTCGAAAGAGATTGTCCAGTTTCTACACGAAGTGCATCCAGTTTTTCCCGTAACCCTCTCAACTTTTTAGCACATGCTATGTCAGTGAAAATATGACACCATGCCAAGTTTCAACCTTTTCAGAGTTCATTTGTAGTGCTTGTCAATTTCAGGGCCATTTAGCTCAAAATAAATCATTAAATGCATGAAAAATAGCAAATGAAGTCACAAAAGAGTTGAAAATTGATGGTGTGGCTTTGAATGGTGCATTATGAACACACAAAATTTTTGGAGTTAAAATAAGTTAGAAAAAATGAAATCCCTTTGTAGTAGATGAGTTTTTGTTCGAAACCCGGATACGTCGAAAGAGATTGTCCAGTTTGTACAAGAAGTGCATCCAGTTTTTTCCGTAACCCTCTCAACTTTTTAGCACATGCTATTTGGGTGAAAATATGACACCATGCCAAGTTTCAACCTTTTCAGAGTTCATTTGTAGTGCTTGTCAATTTCAGGGTCATTTAGCTCAAAATAAATCATTAAATGCATGAAAAATAGCAAATGAAGTCACAAAAGGGTTGAAAATTGATGATGTGGCTTTGAATGGTGCATTTTGAACACACAAAAATTCTGGAGTTAAAATAAGTTAAAAAAATGAAATCCCTTTGTAATAGATGAGTTTTCGTCCGAAACCCTGATACTTCGAAAGAGATTGTCCTGTTTCTACACGAAGTGCATCCAGTTTTTCCCGTAACCCTCTCAACTTTTTAGCACATGCTATGTGGGTGAAATTATGACACCATGCCAAGTTTAAACCTTTTCAGAGTTCATTTGTAGTGCTTGTCTATTTCAGGGTCATTTAGCTCAAAATAAATCATTAAATGCATGAAAAATAGCAAATGAAGTCACAAAAGGGTTGAAAATTGATGATGTGGCTTTGAATGGTGCATTTTGAACACACAAAAATTCTGGAGTTAAAATGATTTAAAAAATGAAATCCCTTTGTAGTAGATGAGTTTTCGTCTGAAACTGTGATACTTCGAAAGAGATTGTCCAGTTTTTACACGAAGTGCATCCAGATTTTCCCGTAACCCTCTCAACTTTTTAGCACATGCTATGTGGGTGAAAATATGACACCATCCCAAGTGTCAACCTTTTCAGAGTTCATTTGTAGTGCTTGTCAATGTTAGGGTCATTTAGCTCAAAATAAATCATTACATGCATGAAAAATAGCAAATGAAGTCAGAAAAGGGTTGAAAATTGATGATGTGGCTTTGAATGGTGCATTTTGAACACAGAAAAATTCTGGAGTGAAAATGATTTAAAAAATGAAATCCCTTTGTAGTAGATGAGTTTTCGTGTGAAACCGTGAGACTTCGAAAGAGATTGTCCAGTTTTTACACGAAGTGCATCCAGTTTTTCCCGTAACCCTCTCAACTTTTTAGCACATGATACGTGGGTGAAAATATGACACCATCCCAAGTGTCAACCTTTTCAGAGTTCATTTGTAGTGCTTGTCAATGTTAGGGTCATTTAGCTCGAAATAAATCGTTAAATGCATGAAAAATTGCAAATGAAGTCAGAAAAGGGTTGAAAATTGATGATTTGGCTTTTAATGGTGCATTTTGAACACACAAAAATTCTAGAGTTAAAATAAGTTAAAAAAACGAAATCCCTTTGTAATAGATGAGTTTTCGTCCGAAACCCTGATACTTCGAAAGAGATTGTCCAGTTTCTACACGAAGTGCATCCAGTTTTTCCCTTAACCCTCTCAACTTTTTAGCACATGCTATGTGGGTGAAAATATGACACCATGCCAAGTTTCAACCTTTTTAGAGTTCATTTGTAGTGCTTGTCAATTTCAGGGTCATTTAGCTCAAAATAAATCATTAAATGCATAAATAAATCATTAAATGCATGAAAAATAGCAAATGAAGTCAGAAAAGGGTTGAAAATGGATGATGTGGCTTCAAATGGTGCATTTTGAACACACAAAAATTCTGGAGTTAAAATAAGTTAAAAAATGGAATCCCTTTGTAATAGATGAGTTTTCGTCCGAGACCCTGATACTTCGAAACAGATTGTCCAGTTTCTACACGAAGTGCATCCAGTTTTTCCCGTAAGCCTCTCAACTTTTTAGCACATGCTATGTCGGTGAAAATCTGACACCATGCCAAGTTTCAACATTTTCAGAGTTCATTTGTAGTACTTGTCAATTTCAGGGCCATTTAGCTCAAAATAAATCATTAAATGCATGAAAAATAGCAAATGAAGTCACAAAAGGGTTGAAAATTGATGATGTGGCTTTGAATGGTGCATTTTGAACAGACAAAAATTCTGGAGTTAAAATAAATTTAAAAAAATGAAACCCTTTGTAATAGATTAGTTTTCGTCCGAAAGCCTGATACTTCGAAAGAGATTGTCCAGTTTCTACATGAAGTGCATCCAGTTTTTCCCGTAACCCTCTCAACTTTTTAGCACATGCTATGTGGGTGAAAATATGACACCATGCCAAGTGTCAACCTTTTCAGAGTTCATTTGTAGTGCTTGTCAATGTTAGGGTCATTTAGCTCAAAATAAATCATTAAATGCATGAAAAATAGCAAATGAAGTCAGAAAAGGGTTGAAAATTGATGATGTGGCTTTGAATGGTGCATTTTGAACACAGAACAATTATGGAGTGAAAATGATTTGAAAATGAAATCCCTTTGTAGTAGATGAGTTTTCGTCTGAAACCGTGATACTTCGAAAGAGATTGTCCAGTTTGTACACGAAGTGCATCCAGTTTTTCCCGTAACCCTCTCAACTTTTTAGCACATGCTATGTGGGTGAAAATATGACACCATCCCAAGTGTCAACCTTTTCAGAATTCATTTGTAATGCTTGTCAATGTTAGGGTCATTTAGCTCATAATAAATCATTAAATGCATGAAAAATAGCAAATGAAGTCAGAAAAGGGTTGAAAATTGATGATGTGGCTCTGAATGGTGCATTTTGAACACACAAAAATTCTAGAGTTAAAATAAGTTAAAAAAATGAAATCCCTTTGTAATAGATGAGTTTTCGTCCGAAACCGTGATACTTCGAAAGAGATTGTCCAGTTTCTACACGAAGTGCATCCAGTTTTTCCCGTAACCCTCTCAACTTTTTAGCACATGCTATGTGGGTGAAAATATGACACCATGCCAAGTTTCAACCTTTTCAGAGTTCATTTGTAGTGCTTGTCAATTTCAGGGTCATTTAGCTCAAAATAAATCATTACATGCATGAAAAATAGCAAATGAAGTCAGAAAAGGGTAGAAAATTGATGATGTGGCTTTGATTGGTCCATTTTGAACACAGAAAAATTCTGGAGTGAAAATGATTTAAAAAATGAAATCCCTTTGTAGTAGATGAGTTTTCGTGTGAAACCGTGAGACTTCGAAAGAGATTGTCCAGTTTGTACACGAAGTGCATCCAGTTTTTCCCGTAACCCTCTCAACTTTTTAGCACATGCTACGTGGGTGAAAATATGACACCATCCCAAGTGTCAACCTTTTCAGAGTTCATTTGTAGTGCTTGTCAATGTTAGGGTCATTTAGCTCGAAATAAATCATTAAATGCATGAAAAATTGCAAATGAAGTCAGAAAAGGGTTGAAAATTGATGATTTGGCTTTTAATGGTGCATTTTGAACACACAAAAATTCTAGAGTTAAAATAAGTTAAAAAAACGAAATCCCTTTGTAATAGATGAGTTTTCGTCCGAAACCCTGATACTTCGAAAGAGATTGTCCAGTTTCTACACGAAGTGCATCCAATTTTTCCCTTAACCCTCTCAACTTTTTAGCACATGCTATGTGGGTGAAAATATGACACCATGCCAAGTTTCAACCTTTTTAGAGTTCATTTGTAGTGCTTGTCAATTTCAGGGTCATTTAGCTCAAAATAAATCATTAAATGCATAAATAAATCATTAAATGCATGAAAAATAGCAAATGAAGTCAGAAAAGGGTTGAAAATTGATGATGTGGCTTCAAATGGTGCATTTTGAACACACAAAAATTCTGGAGTTAAAATAAGTTAAAAAATGGAATCCCTTTGTAATAGATGAGTTTTCGTCCGAGACCCTGATACTTCGAAAGAGATTGTCCAGTTTCTACACGAAGTGCATCCAGTTTTTCCCGTAAGCCTCTCAACTTTTTAGCACATGCTATGTCGGTGAAAATATGACACCATGCCAAGTTTCAACATTTTCAGAGTTCATTTGTAGTACTTGTCAATTCCAGGGCCATTTAGCTCAAAATAAATCATTAAATGCATGAAAAATAGCAAATGAAGTCACAAAAGGGTTGAAAATTGATGATGTGGCTTTGAATGGTGCATTTTGAACAGACAAAAATTCTGGAGTTAAAATAAGTTTAAAAAAATGAAACCCTTTGTAATAGATTAGTTTTCGTCCGAAAGCCTGATACTTCGAAAGAGATTGTCCAGTTTCTACATGAAGTGCTTCCAGTTTTTCCCGTAACCCTCTCAACTTTTTAGCACATGCTATGTGGGTGAAAATATGACACCATGCCAAGTGTCAATCTTTTCAGAGTTCATTTGTAGTGCTTGTCAATGTTAGGGTCATTTAGCTCAAAATAAATCATTAAATGCATGAAAAATAGCAAATGAAGTCAGAAAAGGGTTGAAAATTGATGATGTGGCTTTGAATGGTGCATTTTGAACACACAAAAATTCTGGAGTTAAAATAAGTTAAAAAATGGAACCCCTTTGTAATAGATGAGTTTTCGTCCGAAACCTTGATACTTCGAAAGAGATTGTCCAGTTTGTACAAGAAGTGGATCCAGTTTTTCCCATAACCCTCTCAACTTTTTAGCACATGCTATTTGGGTGAAAATATGACACCATGCCAAGTTTCAACCTTTTCAGAGTTCATTTGTAGTGCTTGTCAATTTCAGGGTCATTTAGCTCAAAATAAATCATTAAATGCATGAAAAATAACAAATGAAGTCACAAAAGGGTTGAAAATTGATGATATGGCTTTGAATGGTGCATTTTGAACACACAAAAATTCCGGAGTTAAAATAAGTTAAAAAATGAAATCCCTTTGTAATAGATGAGTTTTCGTCCGAAACCCTGATACTTCGAAAGAGATTGTCCAGTTTCTACACGAAGTGCATCCAGTTTTTCCCGTAACCCTCTCAACTTTTTAGCACATGCTATGTGGGTCAAATTATGACACCATGCCAAGTTTCAACCTTTTCAGAGTTCATTTGTAGTGCTTGTCTATTTCAGGGTCATTTAGCTCAAAATAAATCATTAAATGCATGAAAAATAGCAAATGAAGTCACAAAAGGGTTGAAAATTGATGATGTGGCTTTGAATGGTGCATTTTGAACACACACAAATTCTGGAGTGAAAATGATTTAAAAAATGAAATCCCTTTGTAGTAGATGAGTTTTCGTCTGAAACTGTGATACTTCGAATGAGATTGTCCAGTTTGTACACGAAGTGCATCCAGTTTTTCCCGTAACCCTCTCAACTTTTTAGCACATGCTATGTGGGTGAAAATATGACACCATCCCAAGTGTCAATCTTTTCAGAGTTCATTTGTAATGCTTGTCAATGTTAGGGTCATTTAGCTCAAAATAAATCATTAGATGCATGAAAAATAGCAAATGAAGTCAGAAAAGGGTTGAAAATTGATGATGTGGCTTTGAATGGTGCATTTTGAACACAGAACAATTATGGAGTGAAAATGATTTGAAAATGAAATCCCTTTGTAGTAGATGAGTTTTCGTGTGAAACCGTGATACTTCGAAAGAGATTGTCCAGTTTGTACACGAAGTGCATCCAGTTTTTCCCTTAACCCTCTCAACTTTTTAGCACATGCTATGTGGGTGAAAATATGACACCATCCCAAGTGTCAACCTTTTCAGAATTCATTTGTAGTGCTTGTCAATGTTAGGGTCATTTAGCTCATAATAAATCATTAAATGCATGAAAAATAGCAAATGAAGTCAGAAAAGGGTTGAAAATTGATGATGTGGCTTTGAATGGTGCATTTTGAACACACAAAAATTCTAGAGTTAAAATAAGTTAAAAAAATGAAATCCCTTTGTAATAGATGAGTTTTCGTCCGAAACCGTGATACTTCGAAAGAGATTGTCCAGTTTCTACACGAAGTGCATCCAGTTTTTCCCGTAACCCTCTCAACTTTTTAGCACATGCTATGTGGGTGAAAGTATGACACCATGCCAAGTTTCAACCTTTTCAGAGTTCATTTGTTGTGCTTGTCAATTTCAGGGTCATTTAGCTCAAAATAAATCATTACATGCATGAAAAATAGCAAATGAAGTCAGAAAAGGGTTGAAAATTGATGATGTGGCTTTGATTGGTCCATTTTGAACACAGAATAATTCTGGAGTGAAAATGATTTAAAAAATGAAATCCCTTTGTAGTAGATGAGTTTTCGTGTGAAACCGTGAGGCTTCGAAAGAGAGTGTCCAGTTTGTACACGAAGTGCATCCAGTTTTTCCCGTAACCCTCTCTACTTTTTATCACATGCTACGTGGGTGAAAATATAACACCATCCCAAGTGTCAACCTTTTCAGAGTTCATTTGTAGTGCTTGTCAATGTTAGGGTCATTTAGCTCGAAATAAATCATTAAATGCATGAAAAATTGCAAATGAAGTCAGAAAAGGGTTGAAAATTGATGATTTGGCTTTTAATGGTGCATTTTGAACACACAAAAATTCTAGAGTTAAAATAAGTTAAAAAAACGAAATCCCTTTGTAATAGATGAGTTTTCGTCCGAAACCCTGATACTTCGAAAGAGATTGTCCAGTTTCTACACGAAGTGCATCCAGTTTTTCCCTTAACCCTCTCAACTTTTTAGCACATGCTATGTGGGTGAAAATATGACACCATGCCAAGTTTCAACCTTTTTAGAGTTCATTTGTAGTGCTTGTCAATTTCAGGGTCATTTAGCTCGAAATAAATCATTAAATGCATAAATAAATCATTAAATGCATGAAAAATAGCAAATGAAGTCAGAAAAGGGTTGAAAATTGATGATGTGGCTTCAAATGGTGCATTTTGAACACACAAAAATTCTGGAGTTAAAATAAGTTAAAAAATGGAATCCCTTTGTAATAGATGAGTTTTCGTCCGAGACCCTGATACTTTGAAAGAGATTGTCCAGTTTCTACACGAAGTGCATCCAGTTTTTCCCGTAAGCCTCTCAACTTTTTGGCACATGCTATGTCGGTGAAAATATGACACCATGCCAAGTTTCAACATTTTCAGAGTTCATTTGTAGTACTTGTCAATTCCAGGGCCATTTAGCTCAAAATAAATCATTAAATGCATGAAAAATAGCAAATGAAGTCACAAAAGGGTTGAAAATTGATGATGTGGCTTTGAATGGTGCATTTTGAACAGACAAAAATTCTGGAGTTAAAATAAGTTTAAAAAAATGAAACCCTTTGTAATAGATTAGTTTTCGTCCGAAAGCCTGATACTTCGAAAGAGATTGTCCAGTTTCTACATGAAGTGCATCCAGTTTTTCCCGTAACCCTCTCAACTTTTTAGCACATGCTATGTGGGTGAAAATATGACACCATGCCAAGTGTCAACCTTTTCAGAGTTCATTTGTAGTGCTTGTCAATGTTAGGGTCATTTAGCTCAAAATAAATCATTAAATGCATGAAAAATAGCAAATGAAGTCAGAAAAGGGTTGAAAATTGATGATGTGGCTTTGAATGGTGCATTTTGAACACACAAAAATTCTGGAGTTAAAATAAGTTAAAAAATGGAACCCCTTTGTAATAGATGAGTTTTCGTCCGAAACCTTGATACTTCGAAAGAGATTGTCCAGTTTGTACAAGAAGTGGATCCAGTTTTTCCCGTAACCCTCTCAACTTTTTAGCACATGCTATTTGGGTGAAAATATGACACCATGCCAAGTTTCAACCTTTTCAGAGTTCATTTGTAGTGCTTGTCAATTTCAGGGTCATTTAGCTCAAAATAAATCATTAAATGCATGAAAAATAGCAAATGAAGTCACAAAAGGGTTGAAAATTGATGATATGGCTTTGAATGGTGCATTTTGAACACACAAAAATTCCGGAGTTAAAATAAGTTAAAAAAATGAAATCCCTTTGTAATAGATGAGTTTTCGTCCGAAACCCTGATACTTCGAAAGAGATTGTCCAGTTTCTACACGAAGTGCATCCAGTTTTTCCCGTAACCCTCTCAACTTTTTAGCACATGCTATGTGGGTCAAATTATGACACCATGCCAAGTTTCAACCTTTTCAGAGTTCATTTGTAGTGCTTGTCTATTTCAGGGTCATTTAGCTCAAAATAAATCATTAAATGCATGAAAAATAGCAAATGAAGTCACAAAAGGGTTGAAAATTGATGATGTGGCTTTGAATGGTGCATTTTGAACACACACAAATTCTGGAGTGAAAATGATTTAAAAAATGAAATCCCTTTGTAGTAGATGAGTTTTCGTCTGAAACTGTGATACTTCGAATGAGATTGTCCAGTTTGTACACGAAGTGCATCCAGTTTTTCCCGTAACCCTCTCAACTTTTTAGCACATGCCATGTGGGTGAAAATATGACACCATCCCAAGTGTCAATCTTTTCAGAGTTCATTTGTAATGCTTGTCAATGTTAGGGTCATTTAGCTCAAAATAAATCATTAGATGCATGAAAAATAGCAAATGAAGTCAGAAAAGGGTTGAAAATTGATGATGTGGCTTTGAATGGTGCATTTTGAACACAGAAAAATTATAGTGTGAAAATGATTTAAAAATGAAATCCCTTTGTAGTAGATGAGTTTTCGTGTGAAACCGTGATACTTCGAAAGAGATTGTCCAGTTTGTACACGAAGTGCATCCAGTTTTTCCCGTAACCCTCTCAACTTTTTAGCACATGCTATGTGGGTGAAAATATGACACCATCCCAAGTGTCAATCTTTTCAGAGTTCATTTGTAATGCTTGTCAATGTTAGGGTCATTTAGCTCAAAATAAATCATTAGATGCATGAAAAATAGCAAATGAAGTCAGAAAAGGGTTGAAAATTGATGATGTGGCTTTGAATGGTGCATTTTGAACACAGAACAATTATGGAGTGAAAATGATTTGAAAATGAAATCCCTTTGTAGTAGATGAGTTTTCGTCTGAAACCGTGATACTTCGAAAGAGATTGTCCAGTTTGTACACGAAGTGCATCCAGTTTTTCCCTTAACCCTCTCAACTTTTTAGCACATGCTATGTGGGTGAAAATATGACACCATCCCAAGTGTCAACCTTTTCAGAATTCATTTGTAATGCTTGTCAATGTTAGGGTCATTTAGCTCATAATAAATCATTAAATGCATGAAAAATAGCAAATGAAGTCAGAAAAGGGTTGAAAATTGATGATGTGGCTTTGAATGGTGCATTTTGAACACACAAAAATTCTGGAGTTAAAAGAAGTTTAAAAAAAATGAAATCCCTTTGTAATAGATGAGTTTTCGTCCGAAACCCTAATACTTCGAAAGAGATTGTCCAGTTTCTACACGAAGTCCATCCAGTTTTTCCCGTAACCCTCTCAACTTTTTAGCACACGCTATGTCGGTGAAAATATGACACCATGCCAAGTTTCAACCTTTTCAGAGTTCATTTGTAGTGCTTGTCAATTTCAGGGCCATTTAGCTCAAAATAAATCATTAAATGCATGAAAAATAGCAAATGAAGTCACAAAAGGGTTGAAAATTGATGATGTGGCTTTGAATGGTGCATTTTTAACACACAAAATTTTTGGAGTTAAAATAAGTTAGAAAAAATGAAATCCCTTTGTAGTAGATGAGTTTTCGTCCGAAACCCTGATACGTCGAAAGAGGTTATCCAGTTTGTACAAGAAGTGCATCCAGTTTTTCCCGTAACCCTCTCAACTTTTTAGCACATGCTATGTGGGTGAAAATATGACACTATGCGAAGTGTTAACCTTTTCAGAGTTCATTTGTAGTGCTTGTCAATGTTAGGGTCATTCAGCTAAAAATAAATCATTAAATGCATGAAAAATAGCAAAAGAAGTCAGAAAAGGGTTGAAAATTGATGATGTGGCTTTGAATGGTGCATTTTGAACACACAAAAATTCTGGAGTTAAAATAAGTGAAAAAAATGAAATCTCTTTGTAATAGATGAGTTTTCGTCCGAAACCCTGATACTTCGAAAGAGATTGTCCAGTTTCTACACTAAGTACATCCAGTTTTTCCCGTAACCCTCTCAACTTTTTAGCACATGCTATGTGGGTGAAATTATGACACCATGCCAAGTTTCAACCTTTTCAGAGTTCATTTGTAGTGCTTGTCTATTTCAGGGTCATTTAGCTCAAAATAAATCATTAAATGCATGAAAAATAGCAAATGAAGTCACAAAAGGGTTCAAAATTGATGATGTGGCTTTGAATGGTGCATTTTGAACACAAAAAAATTATGGAGTTAAAATAAGTTAAAAAATGAAATCCCTTTGTGATAGATGAGTTTTCGTCCAAAACCCTGATACTTCGAAAGAGGATTGTCCAGTTTCTACATGAAGTGCATCCAATTTTCCCTTAACCCTCTCAAATTTTTAGCACATGCTATGTGGGTGAAAATATGACACCATGCCAAGTTTCAACCTTTTTAGAGTTCATTTGTAGTGCTTGTCAATTTCAGGGTCATTTAGCTCAAAATAAATCATTAAATGCATGAAAAATAGCAAATGAAGTCACAAAAGGGTTGAAAATTGATGATGTGGCTTTGAATAGTGCATTTTGAACACACAAAAATTCTGGAGTTAAAATAAGTTAAAAAATGAAATCCCTTTGTAATAGATGAGTTTTCGTCCGAAACCCTGATACTTCGAAAGAGATTGTCCAGTTTCTACACGAAGTGCATCCAGTTTTTCCCGTAACCCTCTCAACTTTTTAGCACATGCTATGTCAGTGAAAATATGACACCATGCCAAGTTTCAACCTTTTCAGAGTTCATTTGTAGTGCTTGTCAATTTCAGGGCCATTTAGCTCAAAATAAATCATTAAATGCATGAAAAATAGCAAATGAAGTCACAAAAGGGTTGAAAATTGATGGTGTGGCTTTGAATGGTGCATTATGAACACACAAAATTTTTGGAGTTAAAATAAGTTAGAAAAAATGAAATCCCTTTGTAGTAGATGAGTTTTTGTTCGAAACCCGGATACGTCGAAAGAGATTGTCCAGTTTGTACAAGAAGTGCATCCAGTTTTTTCCGTAACCCTCTCAACTTTTTAGCACATGCTATTTGGGTGAAAATATGACACCATGCCAAGTTTCAACCTTTTCAGAGTTCATTTGTAGTGCTTGTCAATTTCAGGGTCATTTAGCTCAAAATAAATCATTAAATGCATGAAAAATAGCAAATGAAGTCACAAAAGGGTTGAAAATTGATGATGTGGCTTTGAATGGTGCATTTTGAACACACAAAAATTCTGGAGTTAAAATAAGTTAAAAAAATGAAATCCCTTTGTAATAGATGAGTTTTCGTCCGAAACCCTGATACTTCGAAAGAGATTGTCCTGTTTCTACACGAAGTGCATCCAGTTTTTCCCGTAACCCTCTCAACTTTTTAGCACATGCTATGTGGGTGAAATTATGACACCATGCCAAGTTTAAACCTTTTCAGAGTTCATTTGTAGTGCTTGTCTATTTCAGGGTCATTTAGCTCAAAATAAATCATTAAATGCATGAAAAATAGCAAATGAAGTCACAAAAGGGTTGAAAATTGATGATGTGGCTTTGAATGGTGCATTTTGAACACACAAAAATTCTGGAGTTAAAATGATTTAAAAAATGAAATCCCTTTGTAGTAGATGAGTTTTCGTCTGAAACTGTGATACTTCGAAAGAGATTGTCCAGTTTTTACACGAAGTGCATCCAGATTTTCCCGTAACCCTCTCAACTTTTTAGCACATGCTATGTGGGTGAAAATATGACACCATCCCAAGTGTCAACCTTTTCAGAGTTCATTTGTAGTGCTTGTCAATGTTAGGGTCATTTAGCTCAAAATAAATCATTACATGCATGAAAAATAGCAAATGAAGTCAGAAAAGGGTTGAAAATTGATGATGTGGCTTTGAATGGTGCATTTTGAACACAGAAAAATTCTGGAGTGAAAATGATTTAAAAAATGAAATCCCTTTGTAGTAGATGAGTTTTCGTGTGAAACCGTGAGACTTCGAAAGAGATTGTCCAGTTTTTACACGAAGTGCATCCAGTTTTTCCCGTAACCCTCTCAACTTTTTAGCACATGCTACGTGGGTGAAAATATGACACCATCCCAAGTGTCAACCTTTTCAGAGTTCATTTGTAGTGCTTGTCAATGTTAGGGTCATTTAGCTCGAAATAAATCGTTAAATGCATGAAAAATTGCAAATGAAGTCAGAAAAGGGTTGAAAATTGATGATTTGGCTTTTAATGGTGCATTTTGAACACACAAAAATTCTAGAGTTAAAATAAGTTAAAAAAACGAAATCCCTTTGTAATAGATGAGTTTTCGTCCGAAACCCTGATACTTCGAAAGAGATTGTCCAGTTTCTACACGAAGTGCATCCAGTTTTTCCCTTAACCCTCTCAACTTTTTAGCACATGCTATGTGGGTGAAAATATGACACCATGCCAAGTTTCAACCTTTTTAGAGTTCATTTGTAGTGCTTGTCAATTTCAGGGTCATTTAGCTCAAAATAAATCATTAAATGCATAAATAAATCATTAAATGCATGAAAAATAGCAAATGAAGTCAGAAAAGGGTTGAAAATGGATGATGTGGCTTCAAATGGTGCATTTTGAACACACAAAAATTCTGGAGTTAAAATAAGTTAAAAAATGGAATCCCTTTGTAATAGATGAGTTTTCGTCCGAGACCCTGATACTTCGAAACAGATTGTCCAGTTTCTACACGAAGTGCATCCAGTTTTTCCCGTAAGCCTCTCAACTTTTTAGCACATGCTATGTCGGTGAAAATCTGACACCATGCCAAGTTTCAACATTTTCAGAGTTCATTTGTAGTACTTGTCAATTTCAGGGCCATTTAGCTCAAAATAAATCATTAAATGCATGAAAAATAGCAAATGAAGTCACAAAAGGGTTGAAAATTGATGATGTGGCTTTGAATGGTGCATTTTGAACAGACAAAAATTCTGGAGTTAAAATAAATTTAAAAAAATGAAACCCTTTGTAATAGATTAGTTTTCGTCCGAAAGCCTGATACTTCGAAAGAGATTGTCCAGTTTCTACATGAAGTGCATCCAGTTTTTCCCGTAACCCTCTCAACTTTTTAGCACATGCTATGTGGGTGAAAATATGACACCATGCCAAGTGTCAACCTTTTCAGAGTTCATTTGTAGTGCTTGTCAATGTTAGGGTCATTTAGCTCAAAATAAATCATTAAATGCATGAAAAATAGCAAATGAAGTCAGAAAAGGGTTGAAAATTGATGATGTGGCTTTGAATGGTGCATTTTGAACACAGAACAATTATGGAGTGAAAATGATTTGAAAATGAAATCCCTTTGTAGTAGATGAGTTTTCGTCTGAAACCGTGATACTTCGAAAGAGATTGTCCAGTTCTTACACGAAGTGCATCCAGTTTTTCCCGTAACCCTCTCAACTTTTTAGCACATGCTATGTGGGTGAAAATATGACACCATCCCAAGTGTCAACCTTTTCAGAATTCATTTGTAATGCTTGTCAATGTTAGGGTCATTTAGCTCATAATAAATCATTAAATGCATGAAAAATAGCAAATGAAGTCAGAAAAGGGTTGAAAATTGATGATGTGGCTCTGAATGGTGCATTTTGAACACACAAAAATTCTAGAGTTAAAATAAGTTAAAAAAATGAAATCCCTTTGTAATAGATGAGTTTTCGTCCGAAACCGTGATACTTCGAAAGAGATTGTCCAGTTTCTACACGAAGTGCATCCAGTTTTTCCCGTAACCCTCTCAACTTTTTAGCACATGCTATGTGGGTGAAAATATGACACCATGCCAAGTTTCAACCTTTTCAGAGTTCATTTGTAGTGCTTGTCAATTTCAGGGTCATTTAGCTCAAAATAAATCATTACATGCATGAAAAATAGCAAATGAAGTCAGAAAAGGGTAGAAAATTGATGATGTGGCTTTGATTGGTCCATTTTGAACACAGAAAAATTCTGGAGTGAAAATGATTTAAAAAATGAAATCCCTTTGTAGTAGATGAGTTTTCGTGTGAAACCGTGAGACTTCGAAAGAGATTGTCCAGTTTGTACACGAAGTGCATCCAGTTTTTCCCGTAACCCTCTCAACTTTTTAGCACATGCTACGTGGGTGAAAATATGACACCATCCCAAGTGTCAACCTTTTCAGAGTTCATTTGTAGTGCTTGTCAATGTTAGGGTCATTTAGCTCGAAATAAATCATTAAATGCATGAAAAATTGCAAATGAAGTCAGAAAAGGGTTGAAAATTGATGATTTGGCTTTTAATGGTGCATTTTGAACACACAAAAATTCTAGAGTTAAAATAAGTTAAAAAAACGAAATCCCTTTGTAATAGATGAGTTTTCGTCCGAAACCCTGATACTTCGAAAGAGATTGTCCAGTTTCTACACGAAGTGCATCCAATTTTTCCCTTAACCCTCTCAACTTTTTAGCACATGCTATGTGGGTGAAAATATGACACCATGCCAAGTTTCAACCTTTTTAGAGTTCATTTGTAGTGCTTGTCAATTTCAGGGTCATTTAGCTCAAAATAAATCATTAAATGCATAAATAAATCATTAAATGCATGAAAAATAGCAAATGAAGTCAGAAAAGGGTTGAAAATTGATGATGTGGCTTCAAATGGTGCATTTTGAACACACAAAAATTCTGGAGTTAAAATAAGTTAAAAAATGGAATCCCTTTGTAATAGATGAGTTTTCGTCCGAGACCCTGATACTTCGAAAGAGATTGTCCAGTTTCTACACGAAGTGCATCCAGTTTTTCCCGTAAGCCTCTCAACTTTTTAGCACATGCTATGTCGGTGAAAATATGACACCATGCCAAGTTTCAACATTTTCAGAGTTCATTTGTAGTACTTGTCAATTCCAGGGCCATTTAGCTCAAAATAAATCATTAAATGCATGAAAAATAGCAAATGAAGTCACAAAAGGGTTGAAAATTGATGATGTGGCTTTGAATGGTGCATTTTGAACAGACAAAAATTCTGGAGTTAAAATAAGTTTAAAAATTTAAACCCTTTGTAATAGATTAGTTTTCGTCCGAAAGCCTGATACTTCGAAAGAGATTGTCCAGTTTCTACATGAAGTGCTTCCAGTTTTTCCCGTAACCCTCTCAACTTTTTAGCACATGCTATGTGGGTGAAAATATGACACCATGCCAAGTGTCAACCTTTTCAGAGTTCATTTGTAGTGCTTGTCAATGTTAGGGTCATTTAGCTCAAAATAAATCATTAAATGCATGAAAAATAGCAAATGAAGTCAGAAAAGGGTTGAAAATTGATGATGTGGCTTTGAATGGTGCATTTTGAACACACAAAAATTCTGGAGTTAAAATAAGTTAAAAAATGGAACCCCTTTGTAATAGATGAGTTTTCGTCCGAAACCTTGATACTTCGAAAGAGATTGTCCAGTTTGTACAAGAAGTGGATCCAGTTTTTCCCATAACCCTCTCAACTTTTTAGCACATGCTATTTGGGTGAAAATATGACACCATGCCAAGTTTCAACCTTTTCAGAGTTCATTTGTAGTGCTTGTCAATTTCAGGGTCATTTAGCTCAAAATAAATCATTAAATGCATGAAAAATAACAAATGAAGTCACAAAAGGGTTGAAAATTGATGATATGGCTTTGAATGGTGCATTTTGAACACACAAAAATTCCGGAGTTAAAATAAGTTAAAAAATGAAATCCCTTTGTAATAGATGAGTTTTCGTCCGAAACCCTGATACTTCGAAAGAGATTGTCCAGTTTCTACACGAAGTGCATCCAGTTTTTCCCGTAACCCTCTCAACTTTTTAGCACATGCTATGTGGGTCAAATTATGACACCATGCCAAGTTTCAACCTTTTCAGAGTTCATTTGTAGTGCTTGTCTATTTCAGGGTCATTTAGCTCAAAATAAATCATTAAATGCATGAAAAATAGCAAATGAAGTCACAAAAGGGTTGAAAATTGATGATGTGGCTTTGAATGGTGCATTTTGAACACACACAAATTCTGGAGTGAAAATGATTTAAAAAATGAAATCCCTTTGTAGTAGATGAGTTTTCGTCTGAAACTGTGATACTTCGAATGAGATTGTCCAGTTTGTACACGAAGTGCATCCAGTTTTTCCCGTAACCCTCTCAACTTTTTAGCACATGCTATGTGGGTGAAAATATGACACCATCCCAAGTGTCAATCTTTTTCAGAGTTCATTTGTAATGCTTGTCAATGTTAGGGTCATTTAGCTCAAAATAAATCATTAGATGCATGAAAAATAGCAAATGAAGTCAGAAAAGGGTTGAAAATTGATGATGTGGCTTTGAATGGTGCATTTTGAACACAGAACAATTATGGAGTGAAAATGATTTGAAAATGAAATCCCTTTGTAGTAGATGAGTTTTCGTGTGAAACCGTGATACTTCGAAAGAGATTGTCCAGTTTGTACACGAAGTGCATCCAGTTTTTCCCTTAACCCTCTCAACTTTTTAGCACATGCTATGTGGGTGAAAATATGACACCATCCCAAGTGTCAACCTTTTCAGAATTCATTTGTAGTGCTTGTCAATGTTAGGGTCATTTAGCTCATAATAAATCATTAAATGCATGAAAAATAGCAAATGAAGTCAGAAAAGGGTTGAAAATTGATGATGTGGCTTTGAATGGTGCATTTTGAACACACAAAAATTCTAGAGTTAAAATAAGTTAAAAAAATGAAATACCTTTGTAATAGATGAGTTTTCGTCCGAAACCGTGATACTTCGAAAGAGATTGTCCAGTTTCTACACGAAGTGCATCCAGTTTTTCCCGTAACCCTCTCAACTTTTTAGCACATGCTATGTGGGTGAAAATATGACACCATGCCAAGTTTCAACCTTTTCAGAGTTCATTTGTTGTGCTTGTCAATTTCAGGGTCATTTAGCTCAAAATAAATCATTACATGCATGAAAAATAGCAAATGAAGTCAGAAAAGGGTTGAAAATTGATGATGTGGCTTTGATTGGTCCATTTTGAACACAGAATAATTCTGGAGTGAAAATGATTTAAAAAATGAAATCCCTTTGTAGTAGATGAGTTTTCGTGTGAAACCGTGAGGCTTCGAAAGAGAGTGTCCAGTTTGTACACGAAGTGCATCCAGTTTTTCCCGTAACCCTCTCTACTTTTTATCACATGCTACGTGGGTGAAAATATAACACCATCCCAAGTGTCAACCTTTTCAGAGTTCATTTGTAGTGCTTGTCAATGTTAGGGTCATTTAGCTCGAAATAAATCATTAAATGCATGAAAAATTGCAAATGAAGTCAGAAAAGGGTTGAAAATTGATGATTTGGCTTTTAATGGTGCATTTTGAACACACAAAAATTCTAGAGTTAAAATAAGTTAAAAAAACGAAATCCCTTTGTAATAGATGAGTTTTCGTCCGAAACCCTGATACTTCGAAAGAGATTGTCCAGTTTCTACACGAAGTGCATCCAGTTTTTCCCTTAACCCTCTCAACTTTTTAGCACATGCTATGTGGGTGAAAATATGACACCATGCCAAGTTTCAACCTTTTTAGAGTTCATTTGTAGTGCTTGTCAATTTCAGGGTCATTTAGCTCAAAATAAATCATTAAATGCATAAATAAATCATTAAATGCATGAAAAATAGCAAATGAAGTCAGAAAAGGGTTGAAAATTGATGATGTGGCTTCAAATGGTGCATTTTGAACACACAAAAATTCTGGAGTTAAAATAAGTTAAAAAATGGAATCCCTTTGTAATAGATGAGTTTTCGTCCGAGACCCTGATACTTAGAAAGAGATTGTCCAGTTTCTACACGAAGTGCATCCAGTTTTTCCCGTAAGCCTCTCAACTTTTTAGCACATGCTATGTCGGTGAAAATATGACACCATGCCAAGTTTCAACATTTTCAGAGTTCATTTGTAGTACTTGTCAATTCCAGGGCCATTTAGCTCAAAATAAATTATTAAATGCATGAAAAATAGCAAATGAAGTCACAAAAGGGTTGAAAATTGATGATGTGGCTTTGAATGGTGCATTTTGAACACACAAAAATTCTGGAGTTAAAATAAGTTTAAAAAAATGAAACCCTTTGTAATAGATTAGTTTTCGTCCGAAAGCCTGATACTTCGAAAGAGATAGTCCAGTTTCTACATGAAGTGCATCCAGTTTTTCCCGTAACCCTCTCAACTTTTTAGCACATGCTATGTGGGTGAAAATATGACACCATGCCAAGTGTCAACCTTTTCAGAGTTCATTTGTAGTGCTTGTCAATGTTAGGGTCATTTAGCTCAAAATAAATCATTAAATGCATGAAAAATAGCAAATGAAGTCAGAAAAGGGTTGAAAATTGATGATGTGGCTTTGAATGGTGCATTTTGAACACACAAAAATTCTGGAGTTAAAATAAGTTAAAAAATGGAACCCCTTTGTAATAGATGAGTTTTCGTCCGAAACCTTGATACTTCGAAAGAGATTGTCCAGTTTGTACAAGAAGTGGATCCAGTTTTTCCCATAACCCTCTCAACTTTTTAGCACATGCTATTTGGGTGAAAATATTACACCATGCCAAGTTTCAACCTTTTCAGAGTTCATTTGTAGTGCTTGTCAATTTCAGGGTCATTTAGCTCAAAATAAATCATTAAATGCATGAAAAATAACAAATGAAGTCACAAAAGGGTTGAAAATTGATGATATGGCTTTGAATGGTGCATTTTGAACACACAAAAATTCCGGAGTTAAAATAAGTTAAAAAAATGAAATCCCTTTGTAATAGATGAGTTTTCGTCCGAAACCCTGATACTTCGAAAGAGATTGTCCAGTTTCTACACGAAGTGCATCCAGTTTTTCCCGTAACCCTCTCAACTTTTTAGCACATGCTATGTGGGTCAAATTATGACACCATGCCAAGTTTCAACCTTTTCAGAGTTCATTTGTAGTGCTTGTCTATTTCAGGGTCATTTAGCTCAAAATAAATCATTAAATGCATGAAAAATAGCAAATGAAGTCACAAAAGGGTTGAAAATTGATGATGTGGCTTTGAATGGTGCATTTTGAACACACACAAATTCTGGAGTGAAAATGATTTAAAAAATGAAATCCCTTTGTAGTAGATGAGTTTTCATCTGAAACTGTGATACTTCGAATGAGATTGTCCAGTTTGTACACGAAGTGCATCCAGTTTTTCCCGTAACCCTCTCAACTTTTTAGCACATGCTATGTGGGTGAAAATATGACACCATCCCAAGTGTCAATCTTTTCAGAGTTCATTTGTAGTGCTTGTCAATGTTAGGGTCATTTAGCTCAAAATAAATCATTAGATGCATGAAAAATAGCAAATGAAGTCAGAAAAGGGTTGAAAATTGATGATGTGGCTTTGAATGGTGCATTTTGAACACAGAACAATTATGGAGTGAAAATGATTTGAAAATGAAATCCCTTTGTAGTAGATGAGTTTTCATGTGAAACCGTGATACTTCGAAAGAGATTGTCCAGTTTGTACACGAAGTGCATCCAGTTTTTCCCGTAACCCTCTCAACTTTTTAGCACATGCTATGTGGGTGAAAATATGACACCATCCCAAGTTTCAACCTTTTTAGAGTTCATTTGTAGTGCTTGTCAATTTCAGGGTCATTTAGCTCAAAATAAATCATTAAATGCATAAATAAATCATTAAATGCATGAAAAATAGCAAATGAAGTCAGAAAAGGGTTGAAAATTGATGATGTGGCTTCAAATGGTGCATTTTGAACACACAAAAATTCTGGAGTTAAAATAAGTTAAAAAATGGAATCCCTTTGTAATAGATGAGTTTTCGTCCGAGACCCTGATACTTAGAAAGAGATTGTCCAGTTTCTACACGAAGTGCATCCAGTTTTTCCCGTAAGCCTCTCAACTTTTTAGCACATGCTATGTCGGTGAAAATATGACACCATGCCAAGTTTCAACATTTTCAGAGTTCATTTGTAGTACTTGTCAATTCCAGGGCCATTTAGCTCAAAATAAATTATTAAATGCATGAAAAATAGCAAATGAAGTCACAAAAGGGTTGAAAATTGATGATGTGGCTTTGAATGGTGCATTTTGAACACACAAAAATTCTGGAGTTAAAATAAGTTTAAAAAAATGAAACCCTTTGTAATAGATTAGTTTTCGTCCGAAAGCCTGATACTTCGAAAGAGATAGTCCAGTTTCTACATGAAGTGCATCCAGTTTTTCCCGTAACCCTCTCAACTTTTTAGCACATGCTATGTGGGTGAAAATATGACACCATGCCAAGTGTCAACCTTTTCAGAGTTCATTTGTAGTGCTTGTCAATGTTAGGGTCATTTAGCTCAAAATAAATCATTAAATGCATGAAAAATAGCAAATGAAGTCAGAAAAGGGTTGAAAATTGATGATGTGGCTTTGAATGGTGCATTTTGAACACACAAAAATTCTGGAGTTAAAATAAGTTAAAAAATGGAACCCCTTTGTAATAGATGAGTTTTCGTCCGAAACCTTGATACTTCGAAAGAGATTGTCCAGTTTGTACAAGAAGTGGATCCAGTTTTTCCCATAACCCTCTCAACTTTTTAGCACATGCTATTTGGGTGAAAATATTACACCATGCCAAGTTTCAACCTTTTCAGAGTTCATTTGTAGTGCTTGTCAATTTCAGGGTCATTTAGCTCAAAATAAATCATTAAATGCATGAAAAATAACAAATGAAGTCACAAAAGGGTTGAAAATTGATGATATGGCTTTGAATGGTGCATTTTGAACACACAAAAATTCCGGAGTTAAAATAAGTTAAAAAAATGAAATCCCTTTGTAATAGATGAGTTTTCGTCCGAAACCCTGATACTTCGAAAGAGATTGTCCAGTTTCTACACGAAGTGCATCCAGTTTTTCCCGTAACCCTCTCAACTTTTTAGCACATGCTATGTGGGTCAAATTATGACACCATGCCAAGTTTCAACCTTTTCAGAGTTCATTTGTAGTGCTTGTCTATTTCAGGGTCATTTAGCTCAAAATAAATCATTAAATGCATGAAAAATAGCAAATGAAGTCACAAAAGGGTTGAAAATTGATGATGTGGCTTTGAATGGTGCATTTTGAACACACACAAATTCTGGAGTGAAAATGATTTAAAAAATGAAATCCCTTTGTAGTAGATGAGTTTTCATCTGAAACTGTGATACTTCGAATGAGATTGTCCAGTTTGTACACGAAGTGCATCCAGTTTTTCCCGTAACCCTCTCAACTTTTTAGCACATGCTATGTGGGTGAAAATATGACACCATCCCAAGTGTCAATCTTTTCAGAGTTCATTTGTAATGCTTGTCAATGTTAGGGTCATTTAGCTCAAAATAAATCATTAGATGCATGAAAAATAGCAAATGAAGTCAGAAAAGGGTTGAAAATTGATGATGTGGCTTTGAATGGTGCATTTTGAACACAGAACAATTATGGAGTGAAAATGATTTGAAAATGAAATCCCTTTGTAGTAGATGAGTTTTCATGTGAAACCGTGATACTTCGAAAGAGATTGTCCAGTTTGTACACGAAGTGCATCCAGTTTTTCCCGTAACCCTCTCAACTTTTTAGCACATGCTATGTGGGTGAAAATATGACACCATCCCAAGTGTCAACCTTTTCAGAATTCATTTGTAGTGCTTGTCAATGTTAGGGTCATTTAGCTCATAATAAATCATTAAATGCATGAAAAATAGCAAATGAAGTCAGAAAAGGGTTGAAAATTGATGATGTGGCTATGAATGGTGCATTTTGAACACACAAAAATTCTAGAGTTAAAATAAGTTAAAAAAATGAAATCCCTTTGTAATAGATGAGTTTTCGTCCGAAACCGTGATACTTCGAAAGAGATTGTCCAGTTTCTACACGAAGTGCATCCAGTTTTTCCCGTAACCCTCTCAACTTTTTAGCACATGCTATGTGGGTGAAAATATGACACCATGCCAAGTTTCAACCTTTTCAGAGTTCATTTGTAGTGCTTGTCAATTTCAGGGCCATTTAGCTCAAAATAAATCATTACATGCATGAAAAATAGCAAATGAAGTCAGAAAAGGGTTGAAAATTGATGATGTGGCTTTGATTGGTCCATTTTGAACACAGAAAAATTCTGGAGTGAAAATGATTTAAAAAATGAAATCCCTTGTAGTAGATGAGTTTTCGTGTGAAACCGTGAGGCTTCGTAAGAGATTGTCCAGTTTGTACACGAAGTGCATCCAGTTTTTCCCGTAACCCTCTCAACTTTTTAGCACATGCTACGTGGGTGAAAATATGACACCATCCCAAGTGTCAACCTTTTCAGAGTTCATTTGTAGTGCTTGTCAATGTTAGGGTCATTTAGCTCGAAATAAATCATTAAATGCATGAAAAATTGCAAATGAAGTCAGAAAAGGGTTGAAAATTGATGATTTGGCTTTTAATGGTGCATTTTGAACACACAAAAATTCTAGAGTTAAAATAAGTTAAAAAAACGAAATCCCTTTGTAATAGATGAGTTTTCGTCCGAAACCCTGATACTTCGAAAGAGATTGTCCAGTTTCTACACGAAGTGCATCCAGTTTTTCCCTTAACCCTCTCAACTTTTTAGCACATGCTATGTGGGTGAAAATATGACACCATGCCAAGTTTCAACCTTTTTAGAGTTCATTTGTAGTGCTTGTCAATTTCAGGGTCATTTAGCTCGAAATAAATCATTAAATGCATAAATAAATCATTAAATGCATGAAAAATAGCAAATGAAGTCAGAAAAGGGTTGAAAATTGATGATGTGGCTTCAAATGGTGCATTTTGAACACACAAAAATTCTGGAGTTAAAATAAGTTAAAAAATGGAATCCCTTTGTAATAGATGAGTTTTCGTCCGAGACCCTGATACTTTGAAAGAGATTGTCCAGTTTCTACACGAAGTGCATCCAGTTTTTCCCGTAAGCCTCTCAACTTTTTAGCACATGCTATGTCGGTGAAAATATGACACCATGCCAAGTTTCAACATTTTCAGAGTTCATTTGTAGTACTTGTCAATTCCAGGGCCATTTAGCTCAAAATAAATCATTAAATGCATGAAAAATAGCAAATGAAGTCACAAAAGGGTTGAAAATTGATGATGTGGCTTTGAATGGTGCATTTTGAACAGACAAAAATTCTGGAGTTAAAATAAGTTTAAAAAAATGAAACCCTTTGTAATAGATTAGTTTTCGTCCGAAAGCCTGATACTTCGAAAGAGATTGTCCAGTTTCTACATGAAGTGCATCCAGTTTTTCCCGTAACCCTCTCAACTTTTTAGCACATGCTATGTGGGTGAAAATATGACACCATGCCAAGTGTCAACCTTTTCAGAGTTCATTTATAGTGCTTGTCAATGTTAGGGTCATTTAGCTCAAAATAAATCATTAAATGCATGAAAAATAGCAAATGAAGTCAGAAAAGGGTTGAAAATTGATGATGTGGCTTTGAATGGTGCATTTTGAACACACAAAAATTCTGGAGTTAAAATAAGTTAAAAAATGGAACCCCTTTGTAATAGATGAGTTTTCGTCCGAAACCTTGATACTTCGAAAGAGATTGTCCAGTTTGTACAAGAAGTGGATCCAGTTTTTCCCGTAACCCTCTCAACTTTTTAGCACATGCTATTTGGGTGAAAATATGACACCATGCCAAGTTTCAACCTTTTCAGAGTTCATTTGTAGTGCTTGTCAATTTCAGGGTCATTTAGCTCAAAATAAATCATTAAATGCATGAAAAATAGCAAATGAAGTCACAAAAGGGTTGAAAATTGATGATATGGCTTTGAATGGTGCATTTTGAACACACAAAAATTCCGGAGTTAAAATAAGTTAAAAAAATGAAATCCCTTTGTAATAGATGAGTTTTCGTCCGAAACCCTGATACTTCGAAAGAGATTGTCCAGTTTCTACACGAAGTGCATCCAGTTTTTCCCGTAACCCTCTCAACTTTTTAGCACATGCTATGTGGGTCAAATTATGACACCATGCCAAGTTTCAACCTTTTCAGAGTTCATTTGTAGTGCTTGTCTATTTCAGGGTCATTTAGCTTAAAATAAATCATTAAATGCATGAAAAATAGCAAATGAAGTCACAAAAGGGTTGAAAATTGATGATGTGGCTTTGAATGGTGCATTTTGAACACACACAAATTCTGGAGTGAAAATGATTTAAAAAATGAAATCCCTTTGTAGTAGATGAGTTTTCGTCTGAAACTGTGATACTTCGAATGAGATTGTCCAGTTTGTACACGAAGTGCATCCAGTTTTTCCCGTAACCCTCTCAACTTTTTAGCACATGCCATGTGGGTGAAAATATGACACCATCCCAAGTGTCAATCTTTTCAGAGTTCATTTGTAATGCTTGTCAATGTTAGGGTCATTTAGCTCAAAATAAATCATTAGATGCATGAAAAATAGCAAATGAAGTCAGAAAAGGGTTGAAAATTGATGATGTGGCTTTGAATGGTGCATTTTGAACACAGAAAAATTATAGTGTGAAAATGATTTAAAAATGAAATCCCTTTGTAGTAGATGAGTTTTCGTGTGAAACCGTGATACTTCGAAAGAGATTGTCCAGTTTGTACACGAAGTGCATCCAGTTTTTCCCGTAACCCTCTCAACTTTTTAGCACATGCTATGTGGGTGAAAATATGACACCATCCCAAGTGTCAACCTTTTCAGAGTTCATTTGTAGTGCTTGTCAATGTTAGGGTCATTTAGCTCATAATAAATCATTAAATGCATGAAAAATAGCAAATGAAGTCAGAAAAGGGTTGAAAATTGATGACGTGGCTTTGAATAGTGCATTTTGAACACACAAAAATTCTAGAGTTAAAATAAGTTAAAAAAATGAAATCCCTTTGTAATAGATGAGTTTTCGTCCGAAACCGTGATACTTCGAAAGAGATTGTCCAGTTTCTACACGAAGTGCATCCAGTTTTTCCCGTAACCCTCTCAACTTTTTAGCACATGCTATGTGGGTGAAAATATGACACCATGCCAAGTTTAAACCTTTTCAGAGTTCATTTGTAGTGCTTGTCAATTTCAGGGTCATTTATCTCAAAATAAATTATTAAATGCATGAAAAATAGCAAATGAAGTCACAAAAGGATTGAAAATTGATGATGTGGCTTTGAATGGTGCATTTTGAACACACAAAAATTCTGGAGTTAAAGGAAGTTTAAAAAAAATGAAATCCCTTTGTAATAGATGAGTTTTCGTCCGAAACCCTAATACTTCGAAAGAGATTGTCCAGTTTCTACAGGAAGTCCATCCAGTTTTTCCCGTAACCCTCTCAACTTTTTAGCACACGCTATGTCGGTGAAAATATGACACCATGCCAAGTTTCAACCTTTTCAGAGTTCATTTGTAGTGCTTGTCAATTTCAGGGCCATTTAGCTCAAAATAAATCAGTAAATGCATGAAAAATAGCAAATGAAGACACAACAGGGTTGAAAGTTGATGATGTGGCTTTGAATGGTGCATTTTGAACACACAAAAATTCTGGAGTTAAAATAAGTTAAAAAAATGAAATCCCTTTGTAATAGATGAGTTTTTGTCCGAAACCCTCATACGTCGAAAGAGATTATCCAGTTTGTACACGAAGTGCATCCAGTTTTTCCCGTAACCCTCTCAACTTTTTAGCACATGCTATGTGGGTGAAATTATGACACCATGCCAAGTTTCAACCTTTTCAGTGTTCATTTGTAGTGCTTATCTATTTCAGGGTCATTTAGCGCAAAATAAATCATTAAATGCATGAAAAATAGCAAATGAAGTCACAAAAGGGTTGAAAATTGATGATGTGGCTTTGAATGGTGCATTTTGAGCACACAAAAATTCTGGAGTGAAAATGATTTAAAAAATGAAATCCCTTTGTAGTAGATGAGTTTTTGTCTGAAACTGTGATACTTCGAAAGAGATTGTCCAGTTTGTACACGAAGTGCATCCAGTTTTTCCCGTAACCCTCTCAACTTTTTAGCACATGCTATGTGGGTGAAAATATGACACCATCCCAAGTGTCAACCTTTTCAGAGTTCATTTGTAGTGCTTGTCAATGTTAGGGTCATTTAGCTCAAAATAAATCATTAAATGCATGAAAAATAGCAAATGAAGTCAGAAAAGGGTTGAAAATTGATGATGTGGCTTTGAATGGTGCATTTTGAACACAGAAAAATTCTGGAGTGAAAATGATTTAAAAAATGAAATCCCTTTGTAGTAGATGAGTTTTCGTGTGAAACCGTGATACTTCGAAAGAGATTGTCCAGTTTGTACACGAAGTGCATCCAGTTTTTCCCGTAACCCTCTCAACTTTTTTGCACATGCTATGTGGGTGAAAATATGACACCATCCCAAGTGTCAACCTTTTCAGAGTTCATTTGTAGTGCTTGTCAATGTTAGGGTCATTTAGCTCGAAATAAATCATTAAATGCATGAAAAATAGCAAATGAAGTCAGAAAAGGGTTGAAAATTGATGATGTGGCTTTTAATGGTGCATTTTGAACACACAAAAATCTATAGTTAAAATAAGTTAAAAAAACGAAATCCCATTGTAATAGATGAGTTTTCGTCCGAAACCCTGATACTTCGAAAGAGATTGTCCAGTTTCTACACGAAGTGCATCCAGTTTTTCCCTTAACCCTCTCAACTTTTTAGCACATGCTATGTGGGTGAAAATATGACACCATGCCAAGTTTCAACCTTTTTAGAGTTCATTTGTAGTGCTTGTCAATTTCAGGGTCATTTAGCTCAAAATAAATCATTAAATGCATAAATAAATCATTAAATGCTTGAAAAATAGCAAATGAAGTCAGAAAAGGGTTGAAAATTGATGATGTGGCTTCAAATGGTGCATTTTGAACACACAAAAATTCTGGAGTTAAAATAAGTTAAAAAATGGAATCCCTTTGTAATAGATGAGTTTTCGCCCGAGACCCTGATACTTCGAAAGAGATTGTCCAGTTTCTACACGAAGTGCATCCAGTTTTTCCCGTAAGCCTCTCAACTTTTTAGCACATGCTATGTCGTTGAAAATATGACACCATGCCAAGTTTCAACATTTTCAGAGTTCATTTGTAGTACTTGTCAATTTCAGGGCCATTTAGCTCAAAATAAATCATTAAATGCATGAAAAATAGCAAATGAAGTCACAAAATGGTTGAAAATTGATGATGTGGCTTTGAATGGTGCATTTTGAACAGACAAAAATTCTGGAGTTAAAATAAGTTTAGAAAAATGAAACCCTTTGTAATAGATTAGTTTTCGTCCGAAAGCCTGATACTTCGAAAGAGATTGTCCAGTTTCTACATGAAGTGCATCCAGTTTTTCCCGTAACCCTCTCAACTTTTTAGCACATGCTATGTGGGTGAAAATATGACACCATCCCAAGTGTCAACCTTTTCAGAGTTCATTTGTAGTGCTTGTCAATGTTAGGGTCATTTAGCTCGAAATAAATCATTAAATGCATGAAAAATAGCAAATGAAGTCAGAAAAGGGTTGAAAATTGATGATGTGGCTTTTAATGGTGCATTTTGAACACACAAAAATTCTATAGTTAAAATAAGTTAAAAAAACGAAATCCCTTTGTAATAGATGAGTTTTCGTCCGAAACCCTGATACTTCGAAAGAGATTGTCCAGTTTCTACACGAAGTGCATCCAGTTTTTCCCTTAACCCTCTCAACTTTTTAGCACATGCTATGTGGGTGAAAATATGACACCATGCCAAGTTTCAACCTTTTTAGAGTTCATTTGTAGTGCTTGTCAATTTCAGGGTCATTTAGCTCAAAATAAATCATTAAATGCATAAATAAATCATTAAATGCATGAAAAATAGCAAATGAAGTCAGAAAAGGGTTGAAAATTGATGATGTGGCTTCAAATGGTGCATTTTGAACACACAAAAATTCTGGAGTTAAAATAAGTTAAAAAATGGAATCCCTTTGTAATAGATGAGTTTTCGCCCGAGACCCTGATACTTCGAAAGAGATTGTCCAGTTTCTACACGAAGTGCATCCAGTTTTTCCCGTAAGCCTCTCAACTTTTTAGCACATGCTATGTCGGTGAAAATATGACACCATGCCAAGTTTCAACATTTTCAGAGTTCATTTGTAGTACTTGTCAATTTCAGGGCCATTTAGCTCAAAATAAATCATTAAATGCATGAAAAATAGCAAATGAAGTCACAAAAGGGTTGAAAATTGATGATGTGGCTTTGAATGGTGCATTTTGAACCGACAAAAATTCTGGAGTTAAAATAAGTTTAAAAAAATGAAACCCTTTGTAATAGATTAGTTTTCGTCCGAAAGCCTGATACTTCGAAAGAGATTGTCCAGTTTCTACATGAAGTGCATCCAGTTTTTCCCGTAACCCTCTCAACTTTTTAGCACATGCTATGTGGGTGAAAATATGACACCATGCCAAGTGTCAACCTTTTCAGAGTTCATTTGTAGTGCTTGTCAATGTTAGGGTCATTTAGCTCAAAATAAATCATTAAATGCATGAAAAATAGCAAATGAAGTTAGAAAAGGGTTAAAAATTGATGATGTGGCTTTGAATGGTGCATTTTGAACACACAAAAATTCTGGAGTTAAAATAAGTTAAAAAATGGAACCCCTTTGTAATAGATGAGTTTTCGTCCGAAACCTTGATACTTCGAAAGAGATTGTCCAGTTTGTACAAGAAGTGGATCCAGTTTTTCCCGTAACCCTCTCAACTTTTTAGCACATGCTATTTGGGTGAAAATATGACACCATGCCAAGTTTCAACCTTTTCAGAGTTCATTTGTAGTGCTTGTCAATTTCAGGGTCATTTAGCTCAAAATAAATCATTAAATGCATGAAAAATAGCAAATGAAGTCACAAAAGGGTTGAAAATTGATGATATGGCTTTGAATGGTGCATTTTGAACACACAAAAATTCTGGAGTTAAAATAAGTTAAAAAAATGAAATCCCTTTGAAATAGATGAGTTTTCGTCCGAAACCCTGATACTTCGAAAGAGATTGTCCAGTTTCTACACGAAGTCCATCCAGTTTTTCCCGTAACCCTCTCAACTTTTTAGCACATGCTATGTGGGTCAAATTATGACACCATGCCAAGTTTCAACCTTTTCAGAGTTCATTTGTAGTGCTTGTCTATTTCAGGGTCATTTAGCTCAAAATAAATCATTAAATGCATGAAAAATAGCAAATGAAGTCACAAAAGGGTTGAAAATTGATGACGTGGCTTTGAATGGTGCATTTTGAACACACAAAAATTGTAGAGTGAAAATGATTTAAAAAATGAAATCCCTTTGTAGTTGATGAGTTTTCGTGTGAAACTGTGATACTTCGAAAGAGATTGTCCAGTTTGTACACGAAGTGCATCCAGTTTTTCCCGTAACCCTCTCAACTTTTTAGCACATGCTATGTGGGTGAAAATATGACACCATCCCAAGTGTCAATCTTTTCAGAGTTCATTTGTAATGCTTGTCAATGTTAGGGTCATTTAGCTCAGAATAAATCATTAGATGCATGAAAAATAGCAAATGAAGTCAGAAAAGGGTTGAAAATTGATGATGTGGCTTTGAATGGTGCATTTTGAACACATAAAAATTATGGAGTGAAAATGATTTAAAAATGAAATCCCTTTGTAGTAGATGAGTTTTCGTGTGAAACCGTGATACTTCGAAAGAGATTGTCCAGTTTGTACACGAAGTGCATCCAGTTTTTCCCGTAACCCTCTCAACTTTTTAGCACATGCTATGTGGGTGAAAATATGACACCATCCCAAGTGTCAACCTTTTCAGAGTTCATTTGTAGTGCTTGTCAATGTTAGGGTCATTTAGCTCATAATAAATCATTAAATGCATGAAAAATAGCAAATGAAGTCAGAAAAGGGTTGAAAATTGATGATGTGGCTTTGAATGGTGCATTTTGAACACACAAAAATTCTAGAGTTAAAATAAGTTAAAAAAATGAAATCCCTTTGTAATAGATGAGTTTTCGTCCGAAACCGTGATACTTCGAAAGAGATTGTCCAGTTTCTACACGAAGTGCATCCAGTTTTTCCCGTAACCCTCTCAACTTTTTAGCACATGCTATGTGGGTGAAAATATGACACCATGCCAAGTTTCAACCTTTTCAGAGTTCATTTGTAGTGCTTGTCAATTTCAGGGTCATTTAGCTCAAAATAAATCATTAAATGCATGAAAAATAGCAAATGAAGTCACAAAAGGGTTGAAAATTGATGATGTGGCTTTGAATGGTGCATTTTGAACACACAAAAATTCTGGAGTTAAAAGAAGTTTTAAAAAAATGAAATCCCTTTGTAATAGATGAGTTTTCGTCCGAAACCCTAATACTTCGAAAGAGATTGTCCAGTTTCTACAGGAAGTCCATCCAGTTTTTCCCGTAACCCTCTCAACTTTTTAGCACACGCTATGTCGGTGAAAATATGACACCATGCCAAGTTTCAACCTTTTCAGAGTTCATTTGTAGTGCTTGTCAATTTCAGGGCCATTTAGCTCAAAATAAATCAGTAAATGCATGAAAAATAGCAAATGAAGTCACAAAAGGGTTGAAAGTTGATGATGTGGCTTTGAATGGTGCATTTTGAACACACAAAAATTCTGGAGTTAAAATAAGTTAAAAAAATGAAATCCCTTTGTAATAGATGAGTTTTTGTCCGAAACCCTGATACGTCGAAAGAGATTATCCAGTTTGTACACGAAGTGCATCCAGTTTTTCCCGTAACCCTCTCAACTTTTTAGCACATGCTATGTGGGTGAAAATATGACACCATGCCAAGTTTCAACCTTTTCAGAGTTCATTTGTAGTGCTTGTCAATTTCAGGGTCATTTAGCTCAAAATAAATCATTAAATGCATGAAAAATAGCAAATGAAGTCACAAAAGGGTTGAAAATTGATGATATGGCTTTGAATGGTGCATTTTGAACACACAAAAATTCTGGAGTTAAAATAAGTTAAAAAAATGAAATCCCTTTGAAATAGATGAGTTTTCGTCCGAAACCCTAATACTTCGAAAGAGATTGTCCAGTTTCTACAGGAAGTCCATCCAGTTTTTCCCGTAACCCTCTCAACTTTTTAGCACACGCTATGTCGGTGAAAATATGACACCATGCCAAGTTTCAACCTTTTCAGAGTTCATTTGTAGTGCTTGTCAATTTCAGGGCCATTTAGCTCAAAATAAATCAGTAAATGCATGAAAAATAGCAAATGAAGTCACAAAAGGGTTGAAAGTTGATGATGTGGCTTTGAATGGTGCATTTTGAACACACAAAAATTCTGGAGTTAAAATAAGTTAAAAAAATGAAATCCCTTTGTAATAGATGAGTTTTTGTCCGAAACCCTGATACGTCGAAAGAGATTATCCAGTTTGTACACGAAGTGCATCCAGTTTTTCCCGTAACCCTCTCAACTTTTTAGCACATGCTATGTGGGTGAAATTATGACACCATGCCAAGTTTCAACCTTTTCAGAGTTCATTTGTAGTGCTTGTCAATTTCAGGGTCATTTAGCTCAAAATAAATCATTAAATGCATGAAAAATAGCAAATGAAGTCACAAAAGGGTTGAAAATTGATGATATGGCTTTGAATGGTGCATTTTGAACACACAAAAATTCTGGAGTTAAAATAAGTTAAAAAAATGAAATCCCTTTGAAATAGATGAGTTTTCGTCCGAAACCCTGATACTTCGAAAGAGATTGTCCAGTTTCTACACGAAGTCCATCCAGTTTTTCCCGTAACCCTCTCAACTTTTTAGCACATGCTATGTGGGTCAAATTATGACACCATGCCAAGTTTCAACCTTTTCAGAGTTCATTTGTAGTGCTTGTCTATTTCAGGGTCATTTAGCTCAAAATAAATCATTAAATGCATGAAAAATAGCAAATGAAGTCACAAAAGGGTTGAAAATTGATGACGTGGCTTTGAATGGTGCATTTTGAACACACAAAAATTGTAGAGTGAAAATGATTTAAAAAATGAAATCCCTTTGTAGTAGATGAGTTTTCGTGTGAAACTGTGATACTTCGAAAGAGATTGTCCAGTTTGTACACGAAGTGCATCCAGTTTTTCCCGTAACCCTCTCAACTTTTTAGCACATGCTATGTGGGTGAAAATATGACACCATCCCAAGTGTCAATCTTTTCAGAGTTCATTTGTAATGCTTGTCAATGTTAGGGTCATTTAGCTCAGAATAAATCATTAGATGCATGAAAAATAGCAAATGAAGTCAGAAAAGGGTTGTAAATTGATGATGTGGCTTTGAATGGTGCATTTTGAACACATAAAAATTATGGAGTGAAAATGATTTAAAAATGAAATCCCTTTGTAGTAGATGAGTTTTCGTGTGAAACCGTGATACTTCGAAAGAGATTGTCCAGTTTGTACACGAAGTGCATCCAGTTTTTCCCGTAACCCTCTCAACTTTTTAGCACATGCTATGTGGGTGAAAATATGACACCATCCCAAGTGTCAACCTTTTCAGAGTTCATTTGTAGTGCTTGTCAATGTTAGGGTCATTTAGCTCATAATAAATCATTAAATGCATGAAAAATAGCAAATGAAGTCAGAAAAGGGTTGAAAATTGATGATGTGGCTTTGAATGGTGCATTTTGAACACACAAAAATTCTAGAGTTAAAATAAGTTAAAAAAATGAAATCCCTTTGTAATAGATGAGTTTTCGTCCGAAACCGTGATACTTCGAAAGAGATTGTCCAGTTTCTACACGAAGTGCATCCAGTTTTTCCCGTAACCCTCTCAACTTTTTAGCACATGCTATGTGGGTGAAAATATGACACCATGCCAAGTTTCAACCTTTTCAGAGTTCATTTGTAGTGCTTGTCAATTTCAGGGTCATTTAGCTCAAAATAAATCATTAAATGCATGAAAAATAGCAAATGAAGTCACAAAAGGGTTGAAAATTGATGATGTGGCTTTGAATGGTGCATTTTGAACACACAAAAATTCTGGAGTTAAAAGAAGTTTTAAAAAAATGAAATCCCTTTGTAATAGATGAGTTTTCGTCCGAAACCCTAATACTTCGAAAGAGATTGTCCAGTTTCTACAGGAAGTCCATCCAGTTTTTCCCGTAACCCTCTCAACTTTTTAGCACATGCTATGTGGGTGAAAATATGACACCATCCCAAGTGTCAACCTTTTCAGAGTTCATTTGTAGTGCTTGTCAATGTTAGGGTCATTTAGCTCATAATAAATCATTAAATGCATGAAAAATAGCAAATGAAGTCAGAAAAGGGTTGAAAATTGATGATGTGGCTTTGAATGGTGCATTTTGAACACACAAAAATTCTAGAGTTAAAATAAGTTAAAAAAATGAAATCCCTTTGTAATAGATGAGTTTTCGTCCGAAACCGTGATACTTCGAAAGAGATTGTCCAGTTTCTACACGAAGTGCATCCAGTTTTTCCCGTAACCCTCTCAACTTTTTAGCACATGCTATGTGGGTGAAAATATGACACCATGCCAAGTTTCAACCTTTTCAGAGTTCATTTGTAGTGCTTGTCAATTTCAGGGCCATTTAGCTCAAAATAAATCAGTAAATGCATGAAAAATAGCAAATGAAGTCACAAAAGGGTTGAAAGTTGATGATGTGGCTTTGAATGGTGCATTTTGAACACACAAAAATTCTGGAGTTAAAATAAGTTAAAAAAATGAAATCCCTTTGTAATAGATGAGTTTTTGTCCGAAACCCTGATACGTCGAAAGAGATTATCCAGTTTGTACACGAAGTGCATCCAGTTTTTCCCGTAACCCTCTCAACTTTTTAGCACATGCTATGTGGGTGAAATTATGACACCATGCCAAGTTTCAACCTTTTCAGAGTTCATTTGTAGTGCTTGTCAATTTCAGGGTCATTTAGCTCAAAATAAATCATTAAATGCATGAAAAATAGCAAATGAAGTCACAAAAGGGTTGAAAATTGATGATATGGCTTTGAATGGTGCATTTTGAACACACAAAAATTCTGGAGTTAAAATAAGTTAAAAAAATGAAATCCCTTTGAAATAGATGAGTTTTCGTCCCAAACCCTGATACTTCGAAAGAGATTGTCCAGTTTCTACACGAAGTCCATCCAGTTTTTCCCGTAACCCTCTCAACTTTTTAGCACATGCTATGTGGGTCAAATTATGACACCATGCCAAGTTTCAACCTTTTCAGAGTTCATTTGTAGTGCTTGTCTATTTCAGGGTCATTTAGCTCAAAATAAATCATTAAATGCATGAAAAATAGCAAATGAAGTCACAAAAGGGTTGAAAATTGATGACGTGGCTTTGAATGGTGCATTTTGAACACACAAAAATTGTAGAGTGAAAATGATTTAAAAAATGAAATCCCTTTGTAGTAGATGAGTTTTCGTGTGAAACTGTGATACTTCGAAAGAGATTGTCCAGTTTGTACACGAAGTGCATCCAGTTTTTCCCGTAACCCTCTCAACTTTTTAGCACATGCTATGTGGGTGAAAATATGACACCATCCCAAGTGTCAATCTTTTCAGAGTTCATTTGTAATGCTTGTCAATGTTAGGGTCATTTAGCTCAGAATAAATCATTAGATGCATGAAAAATAGCAAATGAAGTCAGAAAAGGGTTGTAAATTGATGATGTGGCTTTGAATGGTGCATTTTGAACACATAAAAATTATGGAGTGAAAATGATTTAAAAATGAAATCCCTTTGTAGTAGATGAGTTTTCGTGTGAAACCGTGATACTTCGAAAGAGATTGTCCAGTTTGTACACGAAGTGCATCCAGTTTTTCCCGTAACCCTCTCAACTTTTTAGCACATGCTATGTGGGTGAAAATATGACACCATCCCAAGTGTCAACCTTTTCAGAGTTCATTTGTAGTGCTTGTCAATGTTAGGGTCATTTAGCTCATAATAAATCATTAAATGCATGAAAAATAGCAAATGAAGTCAGAAAAGGGTTGAAAATTGATGATGTGGCTTTGAATGGTGCATTTTGAACACACAAAAATTCTAGAGTTAAAATAAGTTAAAAAAATGAAATCCCTTTGTAATAGATGAGTTTTCGTCCGAAACCGTGATACTTCGAAAGAGATTGTCCAGTTTCTACACGAAGTGCATCCAGTTTTTCCCGTAACCCTCTCAACTTTTTAGCACATGCTATGTGGGTGAAAATATGACACCATGCCAAGTTTCAACCTTTTCAGAGTTCATTTGTAGTGCTTGTCAATTTCAGGGTCATTTAGCTCAAAATAAATCATTAAATGCATGAAAAATAGCAAATGAAGTCACAAAAGGGTTGAAAATTGATGATGTGGCTTTGAATGGTGCATTTTGAACACACAAAAATTCTGGAGTTAAAAGAAGTTTTAAAAAAATGAAATCCCTTTGTAATAGATGAGTTTTCGTCCGAAACCCTAATACTTCGAAAGAGATTGTCCAGTTTCTACAGGAAGTCCATCCAGTTTTTCCCGTAACCCTCTCAACTTTTTAGCACACGCTATGTCGGTGAAAATATGACACCATGCCAAGTTTCAACCTTTTCAGAGTTCATTTGTAGTGCTTGTCAATTTCAGGGCCATTTAGCTCAAAATAAATCAGTAAATGCATGAAAAATAGCAAATGAAGTCACAAAAGGGTTGAAAGTTGATGATGTGGCTTTGAATGGTGCATTTTGAACACACAAAAATTCTGGAGTTAAAATAAGTTAAAAAAATGAAATCCCTTTGTAATAGATGAGTTTTTGTCCGAAACCCTGATACGTCGAAAGAGATTATCCAGTTTGTACACGAAGTGCATCCAGTTTTTCCCGTAACCCTCTCAACTTTTTAGCACATGCTATGTGGGTGAAATTATGACACCATGCCAAGTTTCAACCTTTTCAGTGTTCATTTGTAGTGCTTGTCTATTTCAGGGTCATTTAGCGCAAAATAAATCATTAAATGCATGAAAAATAGCAAATGAAGTCACAAAAGGTTAATAATTGATGATGTGGCTTTGAATGGTGCATTTTGAACACAATAATTCTGGAGTGAAAATGATTTAAAAAATGAAATCCCTTTGTAGTAGATGAGTTTTCGTCTGAAACTGTGATACTTCGAAAGAGATTGTCCAGTTTGTACACGAAGTGCATCCAGTTTTTCCCGTAACCCTCTCAACTTTTTAGCACATGCTATGTGGGTGAAAATATGACACCATCCCAAGTGTCAACCTTTTCAGAGTTCATTTGTAGTGCTTGTCAATGTTAGAGTCATTTAGCTCAAAATTAATCATTAAATGCATGAAAAATAGCAAATGAAGTCAGAAAAGGGTTGAAAATTGATGATGTGGCTTTGAATGGTGCATTTTGAACACAGAAAAATTATGGAGTGAAAATGATTTAAAAAATGAAATCCCTTTGTAGTAGATGAGTTTTCGTGTGAAACCGTGATACTTCGAAAGAGATTGTCCAGTTTGTACACGAAGTGCATCCAATTTTTCCCATAACCCTCTCAACTTTTTAGCACATGCTATGTGGGTGAAAATATGACACCATCCCAAGTGTCAACCTTTTCAGAGTTCATTTGAAGTGCTTGTCAATGTTAGGGTCATTTAGCTCGAAATAAATCATTAAATGCATGAAAAATAGCAAATGAAGTCAGAAAAGGGTTGAAAATTGATGATGTGGCTTTTAATGGTGCATTTTGAACACACAAAAATTCTAGAGTTAAAATAAGTTAAAAAAACGAAATCCCTTTGTAATAGATGAGTTTTCGTCCGAAACCCTGATACTTCGAAAGAGATTGTCCAGTTTCTACACGAAGTGCATCCAGTTTTTCCCTTAACCCTCTCAACTTTTTAGCACATGCTATGTGGGTGAAAATATGACACCATGCCAAGTTTCAACATTTTCAGAGTTCATTTGTAGTACTTGTCAATTTCAGGGCCATTTAGCTCAAAATAAATCATTAAATGCATGAAAAATAGCAAATGAAGTCCCAAAAGGGTTGAAAATTGATGATGTGGCTTTGAATGGTGCATTTTGAACAGACAAAAATTCTGGAGTTAAAATAAGTTTAAAAAAATGAAACCCTTTGTAATAGATTAGTTTTCGTCCGAAAGCCTGATACTTCGAAAGAGATTGTCCAGTTTCTACATGAAGTGCATCCAGTTTTTCCCGTAACCCTCTCAACTTTTTAGCACATGCTATGTGGGTGAAAATATGACACCATGCCAAGTGTCAACCTTTTCAGAGTTCATTTGTAGTGCTTGTCAATGTTAGGGTCATTTAGCTCAAAATAAATCATTAAATGCATGAAAAATAGCAAATGAAGTCAGAAAAGGGTTGAAAATTGATGATGTGGCTTTGAATGGTGCATTTTGAACACACAAAAATTCTGGAGTTAAAATAAGTTAAAAAATGGAACCCCTTTGTAATAGATGAGTTTTCGTCCGAAACCTTGATACTTCGAAAGAGATTGTCCAGTTTGTACAAGAAGTGGATCCAGTTTTTCCCGTAACCCTCTCAACTTTTTAGCACATGCTATTTGGGTGAAAATATGACACCATGCCAAGTTTCAACCTTTTCAGAGTTCATTTGTAGTGCTTGTCAATTTCAGGGTCATTTAGCTCAAAATAAATCATTACATACATGGAAAATAGCAAATGAAGTCAGAAAAGGGTAGAAAATTGATGATGTGGCTTTGATTGGTCCATTTTGAACACAGAAAAATTCTGGAGTGAAAATGATTTAAAAAATGAAATCCCTTTGTAGTAGATGAGTTTTCGTGTGAAACCGTGAGACTTCGAAAGAGATTGTCCAGTTTGTACACGAAGTGCATCCAGTTTTTCCCGTAACCCTCTCAACTTTTTAGCACATGCTACGTGGGTGAAAATATGACACCATCCCAAGTGTCAACCTTTTCAGAGTTCATTTGTAGTGCTTGTCAATGTTAGGGTCATTTAGCTCGAAATAAATCATTAAATGCATGAAAAATTGCAAATGAAGTCAGAAAAGGGTTGAAAATTGATGATTTGGCTTTTAATGGTGCATTTTGAACACACAAAAATTCTGGAGTTAAAAGAAGTTAAAAAAATGAAATCCTTTGAAATAGATGAGTTTTCGTCCGAAACCCTGATACTTCGAAAGAGATTGTCCAGTTTCTACACGAAGTGCATCCAGTTTTTCCCGTAACCCTCTCAACTTTTTAGCACATGCTATGTGGGTCAAATTATGACACCATGCCAAGTTTCAACCTTTTCAGAGTTCATTTGTAGTGCTTGTCTATTTCAGGGTCATTTAGCTCAAAATAAATCATTAAATGCATGAAAAATAGCAAATGAAGTCACAAAAGGGTTGAAAATTGATGACGTGGCTTTGAATGGTGCATTTTGAACACACAAAAATTCTAGAGTGAGAATGATTTAAAAAATGAAATCCCTTTGTAGTAGATGAGTTTTCGTCTGAAACTGTGATACTTCGAAAGAGATTGTCCAGTTTGTACACGAAGTGCATCCAGTTTTTCCCGTAACCCTCTCAACTTTTTAGCACATGCTATGTGGGTGAAAATATGACACCATCCCAAGTGTCAATCTTTTCAGAGTTCATTTGTAATGCTTGTCAATGTTAGGGTCATTTAGCTCAGAATAAATCATTAGATGCATGAAAAATAGCAAATGAAGTCAGAAAAGGGTTGAAAATTGATGATGTGGCTTTGAATGGTGCATTTTGAACACAGAAAAATTATGGAGTGAAAATGATTTAAAAATGAAATCCCTTTGTAGTAGATGAGTTTTCGTGTGAAACCGTGATACTTCGAAAGAGATTGTCCAGTTTGTACACGAAGTGCATCCAGTTTTTCCCGTAACCCTCTCAAGTTTTTAGCACATGCTATGTGGGTGAAAATATGACACCATCCCAAGTGTCAACCTTTTCAGAGTTCATTTGTAGTGCTTGTCAATGTTAGGGTCATTTAGCTCATAATAAATCATTAAATGCATGAAAAATAGCAAATGAAGTCAGAAAAGGGTTGAAAATTGATGATGTGGCTTTGAATGGTGCATTTTGAACACACAAAAATTCTAGAGTTAAAATAAGTTAAAAAAATGAAATCCCTTTGTAATAGATGAGTTTTCGTCCGAAACCGTGATACTTCGAAAGAGATTGTCCAGTTTCTACACGAAGTGCATCCAGTTTTTCCCGTAACCCTCTCAACTTTTTAGCACATGCTATGTGGGTGAAAATATGACACCATGCCAAGTTTCAACCTTTTCAGAGTTCATTTGTAGTGCTTGTCAATTTCAGGGTCATTTAGCTCAAAATAAATCGTTAAATGCATGAAAAATAGCAAATGAAGTCACAAAAGGGTTGAAAATTGATGATGTGGCTTTGAATGGTGCATTTTGAGCACACAAAAATTCTGGAGTTAAAAGAAGTTTTAAAAAAATGAAATCCCTTTGTAATAGACGAGTTTTCGTCCGAAACCCTAATACTTCGAAAGAGATTGTCCAGTTTCTACAGGAAGTCCATCCAGTTTTTCCCGTAACCCTCTCAACTTTTTAGCACACGCTATGTCGGTGAAAATATGACACCATGCCAAGTTTCAACCTTTTCAGAGTTCATTTGTAGTGCTTGTCAATTTCAGGGCCATTTAGCTCAAAATAAATCAGTAAATGCATGAAAAATAGCAAATGAAGTCACAAAAGGGTTGAAAGTTGATGATGTGGCTTTGAATGGTGCATTTTGAACACACAAAAATTCTGGAGTTAAAATAAGTTAAAAAAATGAAATCCCTTTGTAATAGATGAGTTTTTGTCCGAAACCCTGATACGTCGAAAGAGATTATCCAGTTTGTACACGAAGTGCATCCAGTTTTTCCCGTAACCCTCTCAACTTTTTAGCACATGCTATGTGGGTGAAATTATGACACCATGCCAAGTTTCAACCTTTTCAGTGTTCATTTGTAGTGCTTGTCTATTTCAGGGTCATTTAGCGCAAAATAAATCATTAAATGCATGAAAAATAGCAAATGAAGTCAGAAAAGGGTTGAAAATTGATGATGTGGCTTTGAATGGTGCATTTTGAACACACAAAAATTCTGGAGTGAAAATGATTTAAAAAATGAAATCCCTTTGTAGTAGATAAGTTTTCGTCTGAAACTGTGATACTTCGAAAGAGATTGTCCAGTTTGTACACGAAGTGCATCCAGTTTTTCCCGTAACCCTCTCAACTTTTTAGCACATGCTATGTGGGTGAAAATATGACACCATGCCAAGTGTCAATCTTTTCAAAGTTCATTTGTAATGCTTGTCAATGTTAGGGTCATTTAGCTCAAAATAAATCATTAAATGCATGAAAAATAGCAAATGAAGTCAGAAAAGGGTTGAAAATTGATCATGTGGCTTTGAATGGTGCATTTTGAACACAGAAAAATTATGGAGTGAAAATGATTTAAAAATGAAATCCCTTTGTAGTAGATGAGTTTTCGTGTGAAACCGTGATACTTCGAAAGAGATTGTCCAGTTTGTACACGAAGTGCATCCAGTTTTTCCCGTAACCCTCTCAACTTTTTAGCACATGCTATGTGGGTGAAAATATGACACCATCCCAAGTGTCAACCTTTTCAGAGTTCATTTGTAGTGCTTGTCAATGTTAGAGTCATTTAGCTCAAAATAAATCATTAAATGCATGAAAAATAGCAAATGAAGTCAGAAAAGGGTTGAAAATTGATGATGTGGCTTTGAATGGTGCATTTTGAACACACAAAAATTCTAGAGTTAAAATAAGTTAAAAAAATGAAATCCCTTTGTAATAGATGAGTTTTCGTCCGAAACTGTGATACTTCGAAAGAGATTGTCCAGTTTCTACACGAAGTGCATCCAGTTTTTCCCGTAACCCTCTCAACTTTTTAGCACATGCTATGTGGGTGAAAATAAGACACCATGCCAAGTTTCAACCTTTTCAGAGTTCATTTGTAGTGCTTGTCAATTTCAGGGTCATTTAGCTCAAAATAAATCATTAAATGCATGAAAAATAGCAAATGAAGTCACAAAAGGGTTGAAAATTGATGATGTGGCTTTGAATGGTGCATTTTGAACACACAAAAATTCTGGAGTTAAAAGAAGTTTAAAAAAATGAAATCCCTTTGTAATAGATGAGTTTTCGTCCGAAACCCTAATACTTCGAAAGAGATTGTCCAGTTTCTACACGAAGTCCATCCAGTTTTTCCCGTAACCCTCTCAACTTTTTAGCACACGCTATGTCGGTGAAAATTTGACACCATGCCAAGTTTCAACCTTTTCAGAGTTCATTTGTAGTGCTTGTCAATTTCAGGGCCATTTAGCTCAAAATAAATCATTAAATGCATGAAAAATAGCAAATGAATTCACAAAAGGGTTGAAAGTTGATGATGTGGCTTTGAATGGTGCATTTTGAACACACAAAAATTCTGGAGTTAAAATAAGTTAAAAAAATGAAATCCCTTTGTAATAGATGAGTTTTCGTCCGAAACCCTGATACGTCGAAAGAGATTATCCAGTTTGTACACGAAGTGCATCCAGTTTTTCCCGTAACCCTCTCAACTTTTTAGCACATGCTATGTGGGTGAAATTATGACACCATGCCAAGTTTCAACCTTTTCAGAGTTCATTTGTAGTGCTTGTCTATTTCAGGGTCATTTAGCTCAAAATAAATCATTAAATGCATGAAAAATAGCAAATGAAGTCACAAAAGGGTTGAAAATTGATGATGTGGCTTTGAATGGTGCATTTTGAACACACAAAAATTCTGGAGTGAAAATGATTTAAAAAATGAAATCCCTTTGTAGTAGATGAGTTTTCGTGTGAAACCGTGATACTTCGAAAGAGATTGTCTAGTTTGTACACGAAGTGCATCCAATTTTTCCCATAACCCTCTCAACTTTTTAGCACATGCTATGTGGGTAAAAATATGACACCATCCCAAGTGTCAACCTTTTCAGAGTTCATTTGTAGTGCTTGTCAATGTTAGGGTCATTTAGCTCAAAATAAATCATTAAATGCATGAAAAATAGCAAATGAAGTCAGAAAAGGGTTGAAAATTGATGATGTGGCTTTGAATGGTGCATTTTGAACACACAAAAATTCTAGAGTTAAAATAAGTTAAAAAAATGAAATCCCTTTGTAATAGATGAGTTTTCGTCCGAAACTGTGATACTTCGAAAGAGATTGTCCAGTTTCTACACGAAGTGCATCCAGTTTTTCCCGTAACCCTCTCAACTTTTTAGCACATGCTATGTGGGTGAAAATATGACACCATCCCAAGTTTCAACCTTTTCAGAGTTCATTTGTAGTGCTTGTCAATTTCAGGGTCATTTAGCTCAAAATAAATCATTAAATGCATGAAAAATAGCAAATGAAGTCACAAAAGGGTTGAAAATTGATGATGTGGCTTTGAATGGTGCATTTTGAACACACAAAAATTCTGGAGTTAAAAGAAGTTTAAAAAATGAAATCCCTTTGTAATAGATGAGTTTTCGTCCGAAACCCTAATACTTCGAAAGAGCTTGTCCAGTTTCTACACGAAGTCCATCCAGTTTTTCCCGTAACCCTCTCAACTTTTTAGCACACGCTATGTCGGTGAAAATTTGACACCATGCCAAGTTTCAACCTTTTCAGAGTTCATTTGTAGTGCTTGTCAATTTCAGGGCCATTTAGCTCAAAATAAATCATTAAATGCATGAAAAATAGCAAATGAATTCACAAAAGGGTTGAAAGTTGATGATGTGGCTTTGAATGGTGCATTTTGAATACACAAAAATTCTGGAGTTAAAATAAGTTAAAAAAATGAAATCCCTTTGTAATAGATGAGTTTTCGTCCGAAACCCTGATACGTCGAAAGAGATTATCCAGTTTGTACACGAAGTGCATCCATTTTTTCCCGTAACCCTCTCAACTTTTTAGCACATGCTATGTGGGTGAAATTATGACACCATGCCAAGTTTCAACCTTTTCAGAGTTCATTTGTAGTGCTTGTCTATTTCAGGGTCATTTAGCTCAAAATAAATCATTAAATGCATGAAAAATAGCTAATGAAGTCACAAAAGGGTTGAAAATTGATGATGTGGCTTTGAATGGTGCATTTTGAACACACAAAAATTCTGGAGTGAAAATGATTTAAAAAATGAAATCCCTTTGTAGTAGATAAGTTTTCGTCTGAAACTGTGATACTTCGAAAGAGATTGTCCAGTTTGTACACGAAGTGCATCCAGTTTTTCCCGTAACCCTCTCAACTTTTTAGCACATGCTATGTGGGTGAAAATATGACACCATGCCAAGTGTCAATCTTTTCAAAGTTCATTTGTAATGCTTGTCAATGTTAGGGTCATTTAGCTCAAAATAAATCATTAAATGCATGAAAAATAGCAAATGAAGTCAGAAAAGGGTTGAAAATTGATCATGTGGCTTTGAATGGTGCATTTTGAACACAGAAAAATTATGGAGTGAAAATGATTTAAAAATGAAATCCCTTTGTAGTGGATGAGTTTTCGTGTGAAACCGTGATACTTCGAAAGAGATTGTCCAGTTTGTACACGAAGTGCATCCAGTTTTTCCCGTAACCCTCTCAACTTTTTAGCACATGCTATGTGGGTGAAAATATGACACCATCCCAAGTGTCAACCTTTTCAGAGTTCATTTGTAGTGCTTGTCAATGTTAGGGTCATTTAGCTCAAAATAAATCATTAAATGCATGAAAAATAGCAAATGAAGTCAGAAAAGGGTTGAAAATTGATGATGTGGCTTTGAATGGTGCATTTTGAACACACAAAAATTCTAGAGTTAAAATAAGTTAAAAAATGAAATCCCTTTGTAATAGATGAGTTTTCGTCCGAAACTGTGATACTTCGAAAGAGATTGTCCAGTTTCTACACGAAGTGCATCCAGTTTTTCCCGTAACCCTCTCAACTTTTTAGCACATGCTATGTGGGTGAAAATATGACACCATTCCAAGTTTCAACCTTTTCAGAGTTCATTTGTAGTGCTTGTCAATTTCAGGGTCATTTAGCTCAAAATAAATCATTAAATGCATGAAAAATAGCAAATGAAGTCACAAAAGGGTTGAAAATTGATGATGTGGCTTTGAATGGTGCATTTTGAACACACAAAAATTCTGGAGTTAAAAGAAGTTTAAAAAAATGAAATCCCTTTGTAATAGATGAGTTTTCGTCCGAAACCCTAATACTTCGAAAGAGATTGTCCAGTTTCTACACGAAGTCCATCCAGTTTTTCCCGTAACCCTCTCAACTTTTTAGCACACGCTATGTCGGTGAAAATTTGACACCATGCCAAGTTTCAACCTTTTCAGAGTTCATTTGTAGTGCTTGTCAATTTCAGGGCCATTTAGCTCAAAATAAATCGTTAAATGCATGAAAAATAGCAAATGAAGTCACAAAAGGGTTGAAAATTGATGATGTGGCTTTGAATGGTGCATTTTGAACACACAAAAATTCTGGAGTTAAAAGAAGTTTAAAAAAATGAAATCCCTTTGTAATAGATGAGTTTTCGTCCGAAACCCTGATACGTCGAAAGAGATTATCCAGTTTGTACACGAAGTGCATCCATTTTTTCCCGTAACCCTCTCAACTTTTTAGCACATGCTATGTGGGTGAAATTATGACACCATGCCAAGTTTCAACCTTTTCAGAGTTCATTTGTAGTGCTTGTCTATTTCAGGGTCATTTAGCTCAAAATAAATCATTAAATGCATGAAAAATAGCAAATGAAGTCATAAAAGGGCTGAAAATTGATGATGTGGCTTTGAATGGTGCATTTTGAACACACAAAAATTCTGGAGTGAAAATGATTTAAAAAATGAAATCCCTTTGTAGTAGATGAGTTTTTGTCTGAAACTATGATACTTCGAAAGAGATTGTCCAGTTTGTACACGAAGTGCATCCAGTTTTTCCCGTAACCCTCTCAACTTTTTAGCACATGCTATGTGGGTGAAAATATGACACCATCCCAAGTGTCAACCTTTTCAGAGTTCATTTGTAGTGCTTGTCAATGTTAGGGTCATTTAGCTCAAAATAAATCATTAAATGCATGAAAAATAGCAAATGAAGTCAGAAAAGGGTTGAAAATTGATGATGTGGCTTTGAATGGTGCATTTTGAACACAGAAAAATTATGGAGTGAAAATGATTTAAAAAATGAAATCCCTTTGTAGTAGACGAGTTTTCGTGTGAAACCGTGATACTTCGAAAGAGATTGTCTAGTTTGTACACGAAGTGCATCCAATTTTTCCCATAACCCTCTCAACTTTTTAGCACATGCTATGTGGGTAAAAATATGACACCATCCCAAGTGTCAACCTTTTCAGAGTTCATTTGTAGTGCTTGTCAATGTTAGGGTCATTTAGCTCAAAATAAATCATTAAATGCATGAAAAATAGCAAATGAAGTCAGAAAAGGGTTGAAAATTGATGATGTGGCTTTGAATGGTGCATTTTGAACACACAAAAATTCTAGAGTTAAAATAAGTTAAAAAATGAAATCCCTTTGTAATAGATGAGTTTTCGTCCGAAACCGTGATACTTCGAAAGAGATTGTCCAGTTTCTACACGAAGTGCATCCAGTTTTTCCCGTAACCCTCTCAACTTTTTAGCACATGCTATGTGGGTGAAAATATGACACCATGCCAAGTTTCAACCTTTTCAGAGTTCATTTGTAGTGCTTGTCAATTTCAGGGTCATTTAGCTCAAAATAAATTATTAAATGCATGAAAAATAGCAAATGAAGTCACAAAAGGGTTGAAAATTGATGATGTGGCTTTGAATGGTGCATTTTGAACACACAAAAATTCTGGAGTTAAAGGAAGTTTTAAATAAATGAAATCCCTTTGTAATAGATGAGTTTTCGTCCAAAACCCTAATACTTCGAAAGAGATTGTCCAGTTTCTACAGGAAGTCCATCCAGTTTTTCCCGTAACCCTCTCAACTTTTTAGCACATGCTATGTGGGTGAAAATATGACACCATCCCAAGTGTCAACCTTTTCAGAGTTCATTTGTAGTGCTTGTCAATGTTAGGGTCATTTAGCTCGAAATAAATCATTAAATGCATGAAAAATAGCAAATGAAGTCAGAAAAGGGTTGAAAATTGATGATGTGGCTTTTAATGGTGCATTTTGAACACACAAAAATTCTAGAGTTAAAATAAGTTAAAAAAACGAAATCCCTTTGTAATAGATGAGTTTTCGTCCGAAACCCTGATACTTCGAAAGAGATTGTCCAGTTTCTACACGAAGTGCATCCAGTTTTTCCCTTAACCCTCTCAACTTTTTAGCACATGCTATGTGGGTGAAAATATGACACCATGCCAAGTTTCAACATTTTTAGAGTTCATTTGTAGTGCTTGTCAATTTCAGGGTCATTTAGCTCAAAATAAATCATTAAATGCATAAATAAATCATTAAATGCATGAAAAATAGCAAATGAAGTCAGAAAAGGGTTGAAAATTGATGATGTGGCTTCAAATGGTGCATTTTGAACACACAAAAATTCTGGAGTTAAAATAAGTTAAAAAATGGAATCCCTTTGTAATAGATGAGTTTTCGTCCGAGACACTGATACTTCGAAAGAGATTCTCCAGTTTCTACACGAAGTGCATCCAGTTTTTCCCGTAAGCCTCTCAACTTTTTAGCACATGCTATGTCGGTGAAAATATGACACCATGCCAAGTTTCAACATTTTCAGAGTTCATTTGTAGTACTTGTCAATTTCAGGGCCATTTAGCTCAAAATAAATCATTAAATGCATGAAAAATAGCAAATGAAGTCACAAAAGGGTTGAAAATTGATGATGTGGCTTTGAATGGTGCATTTTGAGCAGACAAAAATTCTGGAGTTAAAATAAGTTTAAAAAAATGAAACCCTTTGTAATAGATTAGTTTTCGTCCGAAAGCCTGATACTTCGAAAGAGATTGTCCAGTTTCTACACGAAGTCCATCCAGTTTTTCCCGTAACCCTCTCAACTTTTTAGCACACGCTATGTCGGTGAAAATATGACACCATGCCAAGTTTCAACCTTTTCAGAGTTCATTTGTAGTGCTTGTCAATTTCAGGGCCATTTAGCTCAAAATAAATCAGTAAATGCATGAAAAATAGCAAATGAAGTCACAAAAGGGTTGAAAGTTGATGATGTGGCTTTGAATGGTGCATTTTGAACACACAAAAATTCTGGAGTTAAAATAAGTTAAACAAATGAAATCCCTTTGTAATAGATGAGTTTTTGTCCGAAACCCTGATACGTCGAAAGAGATTATCCAGTTTGTACACGAAGTGCATCCAGTTTTTCCCGTAACCCTCTCAACTTTTTAGCACATGCTATGTGGGTGAAATTATGACACCATGCCAAGTTTCAACCTTTTCAGTGTTCATTTGTAGTGCTTGTCTATTTCAGGGTCATTTAGCGCAAAATAAATCATTAAATGCACGAAAAATAGCAAATGAAGTCACAAAAGGGTTGAAAATTGATGATGTGGCTTTGAATGGTGCATTTTGAACACACAAAAATTCTGGAGTGAAAATGATTTAAAAAATGAAATCCCTTTGTAGTAGATGAGTTTTTGTCTGAAACTGTGATACTTCGAAAGAGATTGTCCAGTTTGTACACGAAGTGCATCCAGTTTTTCCCGTAACCCTCTCAACTTTTTAGCACATGCTATGTGGGTGAAAATATGACACCATCCCAAGTGTCAACCTTTTCAGAGTTCATTTGTAGTGCTTGTCAATGTTAGGGTCATTTAGCTCAAAATAAATCATTAAATGCATGAAAAATAGCAAATGAAGTCAGAAAAGGGTTGAAAATTGATGATGTGGCTTTGAATGGTGCATTTTGAACACAGAAAAATTCTGGAGTGAAAATGATTTAAAAAATGAAATCCCTTTGTAGTAGATGAGTTTTCGTGTGAAACCGTGATACTTCGAAATAGATTGTCCAGTTTGTACACGAAGTGCATCCAGTTTTTCCCGTAACCCTCTCAACTTTTTAGCACATGCTATGTGGGTGAAAATATGACACCATCCCAAGTGTCAACCTTTTCAGAGTTCATTTGTAGTGCTTGTCAATGTTAGGGTCATTTAGCTCGAAATAAATCATTAAATGCATGAAAAATAGCAAATGAAGTCAGAAAAGGGTTGAAAATTGATGATGTGGCTTTTAATGGTGCATTTTGAACACACAAAAATTCTAGAGTTAAAATAAGTTAAAAAAACGAAATCCCTTTGTAATAGATGAGTTTTCGTCCGAAACCCTGATACTTCGAAAGAGATTGTCCAGTTTCTACACGAAGTGCATCCAGTTTTTCCCTTAACCCTCTCAACTTTTTAGCACATGCTATGTGGGTGAAAATATGACACCATGCCAAGTTTCAACATTTTTAGAGTTCATTTGTAGTGCTTGTCAATTTCAGGGTCATTTAGCTCAAAATAAATCATTAAATGCATAAATAAATCATTAAATGCATGAAAAATAGCAAATGAAGTCAGAAAAGGGTTGAAAATTGATGATGTGGCTTCAAATGGTGCATTTTGAACACACAAAAATTCTGGAGTTAAAATAAGTTAAAAAATGGAATCCCTTTGTAATAGATGAGTTTTCGTCCGAGACACTGATACTTCGAAAGAGATTCTCCAGTTTCTACACGAAGTGCATCCAGTTTTTCCCGTAAGCCTCTCAACTTTTTAGCACATGCTATGTCGGTGAAAATATGACACCATGCCAAGTTTCAACATTTTCAGAGTTCATTTGTAGTACTTGTCAATTTCAGGGCCATTTAGCTCAAAATAAATCATTAAATGCATGAAAAATAGCAAATGAAGTCACAAAAGGGTTGAAAATTGATGATGTGGCTTTGAATGGTGCATTTTGAGCAGACAAAAATTCTGGAGTTAAAATAAGTTTAAAAAAATGAAACCCTTTGTAATAGATTAGTTTTCGTCCGAAAGCCTGATACTTCGAAAGAGATTGTCCAGTTTCTACATGAAGTGCATCCAGTTTTTCTCGTAACCCTCTCAACTTTTTAGCACATGCTATGTGGGTGAAAATATGACACCATGCCAAGTGTCAACCTTTTCAGAGTTCATTTGTAGTGCTTGTCAATGTTAGGGTCATTTAGCTCAAAATAAATCATTAAATGAATGAAAAATAGCAAATGAAGTCAGAAAAGGGTTGAAAATTGATGATGTGGCTTTGAATGGTGCATTTTGAACACACAAAAATTCTGGAGTTAAAATAAGTTAAAAAATGGAACCCCTTTGTAATAGATGAGTTTTCGTCCGAAACCTTGATACTTCGAAAGAGATTGTCCAGTTTGTACAAGAAGTGGATCCAGTTTTTCCCGTAACCCTCTCAACTTTTTAGCACATGCTATTTGGGTGAAAATATGACACCATGCCAAGTTTCAACCTTTTCAGAGTTCATTTGTAGTGCTTGTCAATTTCAGGGTCATTTAGCTCAAAATAAATCATTAAATGCATGAAAAATAGCAAATGAAGTCACAAAAGGGTTGAAAATTGATGATATGGCTTTGAATGGTGCATTTTGAACACACAAAAATTCTGGAGTTAAAATAAGTTAAAAAAATGAAATCCCTTTGTAATAGATGAGTTTTCGTCCGAAACCCTGATACTTCGAAAGAGATTGTCCAGTTTCTACACGAAGTGCATCCAGTTTTTCCCGTAACCCTCTCAACTTTTTAGCACATGCTATGTGGGTCAAATTATGACACCATGCCAAGTTTCAACCTTTTCAGAGTTCATTTGTAGTGCTTGTCAATTTAGGGTCATTTAGCTCAAAATAAATCATTAAATGCATGAAAAATAGCAAATGAAGTCACAAAAGGGTTGAAAATTGATGACGTGGCTTTGAATGGTGCATTTTGAACACACAAAAATTCTAGAGTGAAAATGATTTAAAAAATGAAATCCCTTTGTAGTAGATGAGTTTTCGTCTGAAACTGTGATACTTCGAAAGTGATTGTCCAGTTTGTACACGAAGTGCATCCAGTTTTTCCCGTAACCCTCTCAACTTTTTAGCACATGCTATGTGGGTCAAAATATGACACCATCCCAAGTGTCAATCTTTTCAGAGTTCATTTGTAATGCTTGTCAATGTTAGGGTCATTTAGCTCAAAATAAATCATTAGATGCATGAAAAATAGCAAATGAAGTCAGAAAAGGGTTGAAAATTGATGATGTGGCTTTGAATGGTGCATTTTGAACACAGAAAAATTATGGAGTGAAAATGATTTAAAAATGAAATCCCTTTGTAGTAGATGAGTTTTCGTGTGAAACCGTGATACTTCGAAAGAGATTGTCCAGTTTGTACACGAAGTGCATCCAGTTTTTCCCGTAGCCCTCTCAACTTTTTAGCACATGCTATGTGGGTGAAAATATGACACCATCCCAAGTGTCAACCTTTTCAGAGTTCATTTGTAGTGCTTGTCAATGTTAGGGTCATTTAGCTCATAATAAATCATTAAATGCATGAAAAATAGCAAATGAAGTCAGAAAAGGGTTGAAAATTGATGATGTGGCTTTGAATGGTGCATTTTGAACACACAAAAATTCTAGAGTTAAAATAAGTTAAAAAAATGAAATCCCTTTGTAATAGATGAGTTTTCGTCCGAAACCGTGATACTTCGAAAGAGATTGTCCAGTTTCTACACGAAGTGCATCCAGTTTTTCCCGTACCCCTCTCAACTTTTTAGCACATGCTATGTGGGTGAAAATATGACACCATGCCAAGTTTCAACCTTTTCAGAGTTCATTTGTAGTGCTTGTCAATTTCAGGGTCATTTAGCTCAAAATAAATCATTAAATGCATGAAAAATAGCAAATGAAGTCACAAAAGGGTTGAAAATTGATGATGTGGCTTTGAATGGTGCATTTTGAACACACAAAAATTCTGGAGTTAAAAGAAGTTTTAAAAAAATGAAATCCCTTTGTAATAGATGAGTTTTCGTCCGAAACCCTAATACTTCGAAAGAGATTGTCCAGTTTCTACAGGAAGTCCATCCAGTTTTTCCCGTAACCCTCTCAACTTTTTAGCACACGCTATGTCGGTGAAAATATGACACCATGCCAAGTTTCAACCTTTTCAGAGTTCATTTGTAGTGCTTGTCAATTTCAGGGCCATTTAGCTCAAAATAAATCAGTAAATGCATGAAAAATAGCAAATGAAGTCACAAAAGGGTTGAAAGTTGATGATGTGGCTTTGAATGGTGCATTTTGAACACACAAAAATTCTGGAGTTAAAATAAGTTAAAAAAATGAAATCCCTTTGTAATAGATGAGTTTTTGTCCGAAACCCTGATACGTCGAAAGAGATTATCCAGTTTGTACACGAAGTGCATCCAGTTTTTCCCGTAACCCTCTCAACTTTTTAGCACATGCTATGTGGGTGAAATTATGACACCATGCCAAGTTTCAACCTTTTCAGTGTTCATTTGTAGTGCTTGTCTATTTCAGGGTCATTTAGCGCAAAATAAATCATTAAATGCATGAAAAATAGCAAATGAAGTCACAAAAGGGTTAATAATTGATGATGTGGCTTTGAATGGTGCATTTTTAACACACAAAAATTCTGGAGTGAAAATGATTTAAAAAATGAAATCCCTTTGTAGTAGATGAGTTTTCGTCTGAAACTGTGATACTTCGAAAGAGATTGTCCAGTTTCTACACGAAGTGCATCCAGTTTTTCCCGTAACCCTCTCAACTTTTTAGCACATGCTATGTGGGTCAAAATATGACACCATCCCAAGTGTCAATCTTTTCAGAGTTCATTTGTAATGCTTGTCAATGTTAGGGTCATTTAGCTCAAAATAAATCATTAGATGCATGAAAAATAGCAAATGAAGTCAGAAAAGGGTTGAAAATTGATGATGTGGCTTTGAATGGTGCATTTTGAACACAGAAAAATTATGGAGTGAAAATGATTTAAAAATGAAATCCCTTTGTAGTAGATGAGTTTTCGTGTGAAACCGTGATACTTCGAAAGAGATTGTCCAGTTTGTACACGAAGTGCATCCAGTTTTTCCCGTAGCCCTCTCAACTTTTTAGCACATGCTATGTGGGTGAAAATATGACACCATCCCAAGTGTCAACCTTTTCAGAGTTCATTTGTAGTGCTTGTCAATGTTAGGGTCATTTAGCTCATAATAAATCATTAAATGCATGAAAAATAGCAAATGAAGTCAGAAAAGGGTTGAAAATTGATGATGTGGCTTTGAATGGTGCATTTTGAACACACAAAAATTCTAGAGTTAAAATAAGTTAAAAAAATGAAATCCCTTTGTAATAGATGAGTTTTCGTCCGAAACCGTGATACTTCGAAAGAGATTGTCCAGTTTCTACACGAAGTGCATCCAGTTTTTCCCGTACCCCTCTCAACTTTTTAGCACATGCTATGTGGGTGAAAATATGACACCATGCCAAGTTTCAACCTTTTCAGAGTTCATTTGTAGTGCTTGTCAATTTCAGGGTCATTTAGCTCAAAATAAATCATTAAATGCATGAAAAATAGCAAATGAAGTCACAAAAGGGTTGAAAATTGATGATGTGGCTTTGAATGGTGCATTTTGAACACACAAAAATTCTGGAGTTAAAAGAAGTTTTAAAAAAATGAAATCCCTTTGTAATAGATGAGTTTTCGTCCGAAACCCTAATACTTCGAAAGAGATTGTCCAGTTTCTACAGGAAGTCCATCCAGTTTTTCCCGTAACCCTCTCAACTTTTTAGCACACGCTATGTCGGTGAAAATATGACACCATGCCAAGTTTCAACCTTTTCAGAGTTCATTTGTAGTGCTTGTCAATTTCAGGGCCATTTAGCTCAAAATAAATCAGTAAATGCATGAAAAATAGCAAATGAAGTCACAAAAGGGTTGAAAGTTGATGATGTGGCTTTGAATGGTGCATTTTGAACACACAAAAATTCTGGAGTTAAAATAAGTTAAAAAAATGAAATCCCTTTGTAATAGATGAGTTTTTGTCCGAAACCCTGATACGTCGAAAGAGATTATCCAGTTTGTACACGAAGTGCATCCAGTTTTTCCCGTAACCCTCTCAACTTTTTAGCACATGCTATGTGGGTGAAATTATGACACCATGCCAAGTTTCAACCTTTTCAGTGTTCATTTGTAGTGCTTGTCTATTTCAGGGTCATTTAGCGCAAAATAAATCATTAAATGCATGAAAAATAGCAAATGAAGTCACAAAAGGGTTAATAATTGATGATGTGGCTTTGAATGGTGCATTTTTAACACACAAAAATTCTGGAGTGAAAATGATTTAAAAAATGAAATCCCTTTGTAGTAGATGAGTTTTCGTCTGAAACTGTGATACTTCGAAAGAGATTGTCCAGTTTCTACACGAAGTGCATCCAGTTTTTCCCGTAACCCTCTCAACTTTTTAGCACATGCTATGTGGGTGAAAATATGACACCATCCCAAGTGTCAACCTTTTCAGAGTTCATTTGTAGTGCTTGTCAATGTTAGGGTCATTTAGCTCGAAATAAATCATTAAATGCATGAAAAATAGCAAATGAAGTCAGAAAAGGGTTGAAAATTGATGATGTGGCTTTTAATGGTGCATTTTGAACACACAAAAATTCTAGAGTTAAAATAAGTTAAAAAAACGAAATCCCTTTGTAATAGATGAGTTTTCGTCCGAAACCCTGATACTTCGAAAGAGATTGTCCAGTTTCTACACGAAGTGCATCCAGTTTTTCCCTTAACCCTCTCAACTTTTTAGCACATGCTATGTGGGTGAAAATATGACACCATGCCAAGTTTCAACATTTTTAGAGTTCATTTGTAGTGCTTGTCAATTTCAGGGTCATTTAGCTCAAAATAAATCATTAAATGCATAAATAAATCATTAAATGCATGAAAAATAGCAAATGAAGTCAGAAAAGGGTTGAAAATTGATGATGTGGCTTCAAATGGTGCATTTTGAACACACAAAAATTCTGGAGTTAAAATAAGTTAAAAAATGGAATCCCTTTGTAATAGATGAGTTTTCGTCCGAGACACTGATACTTCGAAAGAGATTCTCCAGTTTCTACACGAAGTGCATCCAGTTTTTCCCGTAAGCCTCTCAACTTTTTAGCACATGCTATGTCGGTGAAAATATGACACCATGCCAAGTTTCAACATTTTCAGAGTTCATTTGTAGTACTTGTCAATTTCAGGGCCATTTAGCTCAAAATAAATCATTAAATGCATGAAAAATAGCAAATGAAGTCACAAAAGGGTTGAAAATTGATGATGTGGCTTTGAATGGTGCATTTTGAGCAGACAAAAATTCTGGAGTTAAAAGAAGTTTAAAAAAATGAAACCCTTTGTAATAGATTAGTTTTCGTCCGAAAGCCTGATACTTCGAAAGAGATTGTCCAGTTTCTACATGAAGTGCATCCAGTTTTTCTCGTAACCCTCTCAACTTTTTAGCACATGCTATGTGGGTGAAAATATGACACCATGCCAAGTGTCAACCTTTTCAGAGTTCATTTGTAGTGCTTGTCAATGTTAGGGTCATTTAGCTCAAAATAAATCATTAAATGAATGAAAAATAGCAAATGAAGTCAGAAAAGGGTTGAAAATTGATGATGTGGCTTTGAATGGTGCATTTTGAACACACAAAAATTCTGGAGTTAAAATAAGTTAAAAAATGGAACCCCTTTGTAATAGATGAGTTTTCGTCCGAAACCTTGATACTTCGAAAGAGATTGTCCAGTTTGTACAAGAAGTGGATCCAGTTTTTCCCGTAACCCTCTCAACTTTTTAGCACATGCTATTTGGGTGAAAATATGACACCATGCCAAGTTTCAACCTTTTCAGAGTTCATTTGTAGTGCTTGTCAATTTCAGGGTCATTTAGCTCAAAATAAATCATTAAATGCATGAAAAATAGCAAATGAAGTCACAAAAGGGTTGAAAATTGATGATATGGCTTTGAATGGTGCATTTTGAACACACAAAAATTCTGGAGTTAAAATAAGTTAAAAAAATGAAATCCCTTTGTAATAGATGAGTTTTCGTCCGAAACCCTGATACTTCGAAAGAGATTGTCCAGTTTCTACACGAAGTGCATCCAGTTTTTCCCGTAACCCTCTCAACTTTTTAGCACATGCTATGTGGGTCAAATTATGACACCATGCCAAGTTTCAACCTTTTCAGAGTTCATTTGTAGTGCTTGTCAATTTAGGGTCATTTAGCTCAAAATAAATCATTAAATGCATGAAAAATAGCAAATGAAGTCACAAAAGGGTTGAAAATTGATGACGTGGCTTTGAATGGTGCATTTTGAACACACAAAAATTCTAGAGTGAAAATGATTTAAAAAATGAAATCCCTTTGTAGTAGATGAGTTTTCGTCTGAAACTGTGATACTTCGAAAGTGATTGTCCAGTTTGTACACGAAGTGCATCCAGTTTTTCCCGTAACCCTCTCAACTTTTTAGCACATGCTATGTGGGTCAAAATATGACACCATCCCAAGTGTCAATCTTTTCAGAGTTCATTTGTAATGCTTGTCAATGTTAGGGTCATTTAGCTCAAAATAAATCATTAGATGCATGAAAAATAGCAAATGAAGTCAGAAAAGGGTTGAAAATTGATGATGTGGCTTTGAATGGTGCATTTTGAACACAGAAAAATTATGGAGTGAAAATGATTTAAAAATGAAATCCCTTTGTAGTAGATGAGTTTTCGTGTGAAACCGTGATACTTCGAAAGAGATTGTCCAGTTTGTACACGAAGTGCATCCAGTTTTTCCCGTAGCCCTCTCAACTTTTTAGCACATGCTATGTGGGTGTAAATATGACACCATCCCAAGTGTCAACCTTTTCAGAGTTCATTTGTAGTGCTTGTCAATGTTAGGGTCATTTAGCTCATAATAAATCATTAAATGCATGAAAAATAGCAAATGAAGTCAGAAAAGGGTTGAAAATTGATGATGTGGCTTTGAATGGTGCATTTTGAACACACAAAAATTCTAGAGTTAAAATAAGTTAAAAAAATGAAATCCCTTTGTAATAGATGAGTTTTCGTCCGAAACCGTGATACTTCGAAAGAGATTGTCCAGTTTCTACACGAAGTGCATCCAGTTTTTCCCGTACCCCTCTCAACTTTTTAGCACATGCTATGTGGGTGAAAATATGACACCATGCCAAGTTTCAACCTTTTCAGAGTTCATTTGTAGTGCTTGTCAATTTCAGGGTCATTTAGCTCAAAATAAATCATTAAATGCATGAAAAATAGCAAATGAAGTCACAAAAGGGTTGAAAATTGATGATGTGGCTTTGAATGGTGCATTTTGAACACACAAAAATTCTGGAGTTAAAAGAAGTTTTAAAAAAATGAAATCCCTTTGTAATAGATGAGTTTTCGTCCGAAACCCTAATACTTCGAAAGAGATTGTCCAGTTTCTACAGGAAGTCCATCCAGTTTTTCCCGTAACCCTCTCAACTTTTTAGCACACGCTATGTCGGTGAAAATATGACACCATGCCAAGTTTCAACCTTTTCAGAGTTCATTTGTAGTGCTTGTCAATTTCAGGGCCATTTAGCTCAAAATAAATCAGTAAATGCATGAAAAATAGCAAATGAAGTCACAAAAGGGTTGAAAGTTGATGATGTGGCTTTGAATGGTGCATTTTGAACACACAAAAATTCTGGAGTTAAAATAAGTTAAAAAAATGAAATCCCTTTGTAATAGATGAGTTTTTGTCCGAAACCCTGATACGTCGAAAGAGATTATCCAGTTTGTACACGAAGTGCATCCAGTTTTTCCCGTAACCCTCTCAACTTTTTAGCACATGCTATGTGGGTGAAATTATGACACCATGCCAAGTTTCAACCTTTTCAGTGTTCATTTGTAGTGCTTGTCTATTTCAGGGTCATTTAGCGCAAAATAAATCATTAAATGCATGAAAAATAGCAAATGAAGTCACAAAAGGGTTAATAATTGATGATGTGGCTTTGAATGGTGCATTTTTAACACACAAAAATTCTGGAGTGAAAATGATTTAAAAAATGAAATCCCTTTGTAGTAGATGAGTTTTCGTCTGAAACTGTGATACTTCGAAAGAGATTGTCCAGTTTCTACACGAAGTGCATCCAGTTTTTCCCGTAACCCTCTCAACTTTTTAGCACATGCTATGTGGGTCAAAATATGACACCATCCCAAGTGTCAATCTTTTCAGAGTTCATTTGTAATGCTTGTCAATGTTAGGGTCATTTAGCTCAAAATAAATCATTAGATGCATGAAAAATAGCAAATGAAGTCAGAAAAGGGTTGAAAATTGATGATGTGGCTTTGAATGGTGCATTTTGAACACAGAAAAATTATGGAGTGAAAATGATTTAAAAATGAAATCCCTTTGTAGTAGATGAGTTTTCGTGTGAAACCGTGATACTTCGAAAGAGATTGTCCAGTTTGTACACGAAGTGCATCCAGTTTTTCCCGTAGCCCTCTCAACTTTTTAGCACATGCTATGTGGGTGAAAATATGACACCATCCCAAGTGTCAACCTTTTCAGAGTTCATTTGTAGTGCTTGTCAATGTTAGGGTCATTTAGCTCATAATAAATCATTAAATGCATGAAAAATAGCAAATGAAGTCAGAAAAGGGTTGAAAATTGATGATGTGGCTTTGAATGGTGCATTTTGAACACACAAAAATTCTAGAGTTAAAATAAGTTAAAAAAATGAAATCCCTTTGTAATAGATGAGTTTTCGTCCGAAACCGTGATACTTCGAAAGAGATTGTCCAGTTTCTACACGAAGTGCATCCAGTTTTTCCCGTAACCCTCTCAACTTTTTAGCACATGCTATGTGGGTGAAAATATGACACCATCCCAAGTGTCAACCTTTTCAGAGTTCATTTGTAGTGCTTGTCAATGTTAGGGTCATTTAGCTCAAAATAAATCATTAAATGCATGAAAAATAGCAAATGAAGTCAGAAAAGGGTTGAAAATTGATGATGTGGCTTTGAATGGTGCATTTTGAACACAGAAAAATTATGGAGTGAAAATGATTTAAAAAATGAAATCCCTTTGTAGTAGCTGAGTTTTCGTGTGAAACCGTGATACTTCGAAAGAGATTGTCCAGTTTGTACACGAAGTGCATCCAATTTTTCCCATAACCCTCTCAACTTTTTAGCACATGCTATGTGGGTGAAAATATGACACCATCCCAAGTGTCAACCTTTTCAGAGTTCATTTGAAGTGCTTGTCAATTTCAGGGTCATTTAGCTCAAAATAAATCATTAAATGCATGAAAAATAGCAAAAGAAGTCACAAAAGGGTTGAAAATTGATGATATGGCTTTGAATGGTGCATTTTGAACACACAAAAATTCTGGAGTTAAAATAAGTTAAAAAAATGAAATCCCTTTGTAATAGATGAGTTTTCGTCGGAAACCCTGATACTTCGAAAGAGATTGTCCAGTTTCTACACGAAGTGCATCCAGTTTTTCCCGTAACCCTCTCAACTTTTTAGCACATGCTATGTGGGTGAAAATATGACACCATCCCAAGTGTCAACCTTTTCAGAGTTCATTTGTAGTGCTTGTCAATGTTAGGGTCATTTAGCTCAAAATAAATCATTAAATGCATGAAAAATAGCAAATGAAGTCAGAAAAGGGTTAAAAATTGATGATGTGGCTTTGAATGGTGCATTTTGAACACACAAAAATTCTAGAGTTAAAATAAGTTAAAAAAATGAAATCCCTTTGTAATAGATGAGTTTTCGTCCGAAACCGTGATACTTCGAAAGAGATTGTCCAGTTTCTACACGAAGTGCATCCAGTTTTTCCCGTAACCCTCTCAACTTTTTAGCACATGCTATGTGGGTGAAAATATGACACCATGCCAAGTTTCAACCTTTTCAGAGTTCATTTGTAGTGCTTGTCAATTTCAGGGTCATTTAGCTCAAAATAAATCATTAAATGCATGAAAAATAGCAAATGAAGTCACAAAAGGGTTGAAAATTGATGATGTGGCTTTGAATGGTGCATTTTGAACACACAAAAATTCTGGAGTTAAAAGAAGTTTAAAAAAATGATATCCCTTTGTAATAGATGAATTTTCGTCCGAAACCCTAATACTTCGAAAGAGATTGTCCAGTTTCTACACGAAGTCCATCCAGTTTTTCCCGTAACCCTCTCAACTTTTTAGCACACGCTATGTCGGTGAAAATTTGACACCATGCCAAGTTTCAACCTTTTCAGAGTTCATTTGTAGTGCTTGTCAATTTCAGGGCCATTTAGCTCAAAATAAATCATTACATGCATGAAAAATAGCAAATGAATTCACAAAAGGGTTGAAAGTTGATGATGTGGCTTTGAATGGTGCATTTTGAACACAAAAAAATTCTGAAGTTAAAATAAGTTAAAAAAATGAAATCCCTTTGTAATAGATGAGTTTTCGTCCGAAACCCTGATACGTCGAAAGAGATTATCCAGTTTGTACACGAAGTGCATCCAGTTTTTCCCGTAACCCTCTCAACTTTTTAGCACATACTATGTGGGTGAAATTATGACACCATGCCAAGTTTCAACCTTTTCAGAGTTCATTTGTAGTGCTTGTCTATTTCAGGGTCATTTAGCTCAAAATAAATCATTAAATGCATGAAAAATAGCAAATGAAGTCACAAAAGGGTTGAAAATTGATGATGTGGCTTTGAATGGTGCATTTTGAACACACAAAAATTCTGGAGTGAAAATGATTTAAAAAATGAAATCCCTTTGTAGTAGATGAGTTTTTGTCTGAAACTATGATACTTCGAAAGAGATTGTCCAGTTTGTACACGAAGTGCATCCAGTTTTTCCCGTAACGCTCTCAACTTTTTAGCACATGCTATGTGGGTGAAAATATGACACCATCCCAAGTGTCAACCTTTTCAGCGTTCATTTGTAGTGCTTGTCAATGTTAGGGTCATTTAGCTCAAAATAAATCATTAAATGCATGAAAAATAGCAAATGAAGTCAGAAAAGGGTTGAAAATTGATGATGTGGCTTTGAATGGTGCATTTTGAACACAGAAAAATTATGGAGTGAAAATGATTTAAAAAATGAAATCCCTTTGTAGTAGATGAGTTTTCGTGTGAAACCGTGATACTTCGAAAGAGATTGTCTAGTTTGTACACGAAGTGCATCCAATTTTTCCCATAACCCTCTCAACTTTTTAGCACATGCTATGTGGGTAAAAATATGACACCATCCCAAGTGTCAACCTTTTCAGAGTTCATTTGTAGTGCTTGTCAATGTTAGGGTCATTTAGCTCAAAATAAATCATTAAATGCATGAAAAATAGCAAATGAAGTCAGAAAAGGGTTGAAAATTAATGATGTGGCTTTGAATGGTGCATTTTGAACACACAAAAATTCTAGAGTTAAAATAAGTTAAAAAAATGAAATCCCTTTGTAATAGATGAGTTTTCGTCCGAAACCGTGATACTTCGAAAGAGATTGTCCAGTTTCTACACGAAGTGCATCTAGTTTTTCCCGTAACCCTCTCAACTTTTTAGCACATGCTATGTGGGTGAAAATATGACACCATGCCAAGTTTCAACCTTTTCAGAGTTCATTTCTAGTGCTTGTCAATTTCAGGGTCATTTAGCTCAAAATAAATCATTAAATGCATGAAAAATAGCAAATGAAGTCACAAAAGGGTTGAAAATTGATGATGTGGCTTTGAATGGTGCATTTTGAACACACAAAAATTCTGGAGTTAAAAGAAGTTTAAAAAAAATGAAATCCTTTTGTAATAGATGAGTTTTCGTCCGAAACCCTAATACATCGAAAGAGATTGTCCAGTTTCTACACGAAGTCCATCCAGTTTTTCCCGTAACCCTCTCAACTTTTTAGCACACGCTATGTCGGTGAAAATATGACACCATGCCAAGTTTCAACCTTTTCAGAGTTCATTTGTAGTGCTTGTCAATTTCAGGGCCATTTAGCTCAAAATAAATCATTAAATGCATGAAAAATAGCAAATGAAGTCACAAAAGGGTTGAAAGTTGATGATCTAGCTATGAATGGTGCATTTTGAACACACAAAATGTTTGGAGTTAAAATAAGTTAGAAAAAATGAAATCCCTTTGTAGTAGATGAGTTTTCGTCCGAAACCCTGATACGTCGAAAGAGATTATCCAGTTTGTACAAGAAGTGCATCCAGTTTTTCCCGTAACCCTCTCAACTTTTTAGCACATGCTATGTGGGTGAAAATATGACACCATGCGAAGTGTTAACCTTTTCAGAGTTCATTTGTAGTGCTTGTCAATGTTAGGGTCATTTAGCTAAAAATAAATCATTAAATGCATGAAAAATAGCAAAAGAAGTCAGAAAAGGGTTGAAAATTGATGATGTGGCTTTGAATGGTGCATTTTGAACACACAAAAATTCTGGAGTTAAAATAAGTGAAAAAAATGAAATCTCTTTGTAATAGATGAGTTTTCGTCCGAAACCCTGATACTTCGAAAGAGATTGTCCAGTTTCTACACTAAGTACATCCAGTTTTTCCCGTAACCCTCTCAACTTTTTAGCACATGTTATGTGGGTGAAATTATGACACCATGCCAAGTTTCAACCTTTTCAGAGTTCATTTGTAGTGCTTGTCTATTTCAGGGTCATTTAGCTCAAAATAAATCATTAAATGCATGAAAAATAGCAAATGAAGTCACAAAAGGGTTCAAAATTGATGATGTGGCTTTGAATGGTGCATTGTGAACACACAAAAATTATGGAGTTAAAATAAGTTAAAAAATGAAATCCCTTTGTGATAGATGAGTTTTCGTCCAAAACCCTGATACTTCGAAAGAGATTGTCCAGTTTCTACACGAAGTGCATCCAATTTTCCCTTAACCCTCTCAACTTTTTAGCACATGCTATGTGGGTGAAAATATGACACCATGCCAAGTTTCAACCTTTTTAGAGTTCATTTGTAGTGCTTGTCAATTTCAGGGTCATTTAGCTCAAAATAAATCATTAAATGCATGAAAAATAGCAAATGAAGTCACAAAAGGGTTGAAAATTGATGATGTGGCTTTGAATAGTGCATTTTGAACACACAAAAATTCTGGAGTTAAAATAAGTTAAAAAATGAAATCCCTTTGTAATAGATGAGTTTTCGTCCGAAACCCTGATACTTCGAAAGAGATTGTCCAGTTTCTACACGAAGTGCATCCAGTTTTTCCCGTAACCCTCTCAACTTTTTAGCACACGCTATGTCGGTGAAAATATGACACCATGCCAAGTTTCAACCTTTTCAGAGTTCATTTGTAGTGCTTGTCAATTTCAGGGCCATTTAGCTCAAAATAAATCATTAAATGCATGAAAAATAGCAAATGAAGTCACAAAAGGGTTGAAAGTTGATGATGTGGCTTTGAATGGTGCATTTTGAACACACAAATAATTTTGGAGTTAAAATAAGTTAGAAAAAATGAAATCCCTTTGTAGTAGATGAGTTTTCGTCCGAAACCCTGATACGTCGAAATAGATTGTCCAGTTTGTACAAGAAGTGCATCCAGTTTTTCCCGTAACCCTCTCAAATTTTTAGCGCATGCTATGTGGGTGAAAATATGACACCATGCCAAGTTTCAATCTTTTCAGAGTTCATTTGTAGTGCTTGTCAATTTCAGGGTCATTTAGCTCAAAATAAATCATTAAATGCATGAAAAATAGCAAATGAAGTGACAAAAGGGTTGAAAATTGATGATGTGGCTTTGAATGGTGCATTTTGAATACAAAAAAATTTTGGAGTTAAAATAAGTTTAAAAAAATGAAATCCCTTTGTAATAGATGAGTTTTCGTCCGAAACCCTGATACTTCGAAAGAGATTGTCCAGTTTCTACACGAAGTGCATCCAGTTTTTCCCGTAACCCTCTCAACTTTTTAGCACATGCTATGTGGGTGAAAATATGACACCATGCCAAGTGTCAACCTTTTCAGAGTTCATTTGTAGTGCTTCTCAATGTTAGGGTCATTTAGCTCAAAATAAATCATTAAATGCATGAAAAATAGCAAATGAAGTCAGAAAAGGGTTGAAAATTGATGATGTGGCTTTGAATGGTGCATTTTGAACACAGAAAATTTTTGGAGTTAAAATAAGTTAGAAAAAATGAAATCCCTTTGTAGTAGATGAGTTTTCGTCCCAAACCGTGATACGTCGAAAGAGATTGTCCAGTTTGTACAAGGTGTGGATCCAGTTTTTCCCGTAACCCTCTCAACTTTTTAGCACATGCTATGTGGGTTAAAATATGACACCATGCCAAGTTTCAACCTTTTCAGAGATCATTTGTAGTGCTTGTCAATTTCAGGGTCATTTAGCTCAAAATAAATCATTAAATGCATGAAAAATAGCAAATGAAGTCACAAAAGGGTTGAAAATTGATGATGTGGCTTTGAATGGTGCATTTTGAACACACAAAAATTCTGGAGTTAAAATAAGTTAAAAAATGGAATCACTTTGTAATAGATGAGTTTTCGTCCGAAACCCTGATACTTCGAAAGAGATTGTCCAGTTTCTACACGAAGTGCATCCAGTTTTTCCCGTAACCCTCTCAACTTTTTAGCACATGCTATGTGGGTGAAATTATGACACCATGCCAAGTTTCAACCTTTTCAGAGTTCATTTCTAGTGCTTGTCAATTTCAGGGTCATTTAGCTCAAAATAAATCATTAAATGCATGAAAAATAGCAAATGAAGTCACAAAAGGGTTGAAAATTGATGATGTGGCTTTGAATGGTGCATTTTGAACACACAAAAATTCTAGAGTTAAAAGAAGTTTAAAAAAAATGAAATTCCTTTGTAATAGATGAGTTTTCGTCCGAAACCCTAATACTTCGAAAGAGATTGTCCAGTTTCTACACGAAGTCCATCCAGTTTTTCCCGTAACCCTCTCAACTTTTTAGCACACGCTATGTCGGTGAAAATATGACACCATGCCAAGTTTCAACCTTTTCAGAGTTCATTTGTAGTGCTTGTCAATTTCAGGGCCATTTAGCTCAAAATAAATCATTAAATGCATGAAAAATAGCAAATGAAGTCACAAAAGGGTTGAAAGTTGATGATGTGGCTTTGAATGGTGCATTTTGAACACACAAAATTTTTGGAGTTAAAATAAGTTAGAAAAAATGAAATCCCTTTGTAGTAGATGAGTTTTCGTCCGAAACCCTGATACGTCGAAAGAGATTATCCAGTTGGTACAAGAAGTGCATCCAGTTTTTCCCGTAACCCTCTCAACTTTTTAGCACATGCTATGTGGGTGAAAATATGACACCATGCCAAGTGTTAACCTTTTCAGAGTTCATTTGTAGTGCTTGTCAATGTTAGGGTCATTTAGCTAAAAATAAATCATTAAATGCATGAAAAATAGCAAATGAAGTCAGAAAAGGGTTGAAAATTGATGATGTGGCTTTGAATGGTGCATTTTGAACAAACAAAAATTCCGGAGTTAAAATAAGTGAAAAAAATGAAATCTCTTTGTAATAGATGAGTTTTCGTCCGAAACCCTGATACTTCGAAAGAGATTGTCCAGTTTCTACACTAAGTACATCCAGTTTTTCCCGTAACCCTCTCAACTTTTTAGCACATGCTATGTGGGTGAAATTATGACACCATGCCAAGTTTCAACCTTTTCAGAGTTCATTTGTAGTGCTTGTCTATTTCAGGGTCATTTAGCTCAAAATAAATCATTAAATGCATGAAAAATAGCAAATGAAGTCACAAAAGGGTTGAAAATTGATGATGTGGCTTTGAATGGTGCATTTTCAACACACAAAAATTATGGAGTTAAAATAAGTTAAAAAATGAAATCCCTTTGTAATAGATGAGTTTTCGTCCGAAACCCTGATACTTCGAAAGAGATTGTCCAGTTTCTACACGAAGTGCATCCAATTTTCCCTTAACCCTCTCAACTTTTTAGCACATGCTATGTGGGTGAAAATATGACACCATGCCAAGTTTCAACCTTTTTAGAGTTCATTTGTAGTGCTTGTCAATTTCAGGGTCATTTAGCTCAAAATAAATCATTAAATGCATGAAAAATAGCAAATGAAGTCACAAAAGGGTTGAAAATTGATGATGTGGCTTTGAATAGTGCATTTTGAACACACAAAAATTCTGGAGTTAAAATAAGTTAAAAAATGAAATCCCTTTGTAATAGATGAGTTTTCGTGCGAAACCCTGATACTTCGAAAGAGATTGTCCAGTTTCTACACGAAGTGCATCCAGTTTTTCCCGTAACCCTCTCAACTTTTTAGCACACGCTATGTCGGTGAAAATATGACACCATGCCAAGTTTCAACCTTTTCAGAGTTCCTTTGTAGTGCTTGTCAATTTCAGGGCCATTTAGCTCAAAATAAATCATTAAATGCATGAAAAATAGCAAATGAAGTCACAAAAGGGTTGAAAGTTGATGATGTGGCTTTGAATGGTGCATTTTGAACACACAAATATTTTTGGAGTTAAAATAAGTTAGAAAAAATGAAATCCCTTTGTAGTAGATGAGTTTTCGTCCGAAACCCTGATACGTCGAAATAGATTGTCCAGTTTGTACAAGAAGTGCATCCAGTTTTTCCCGTAACCCTCTCAAATTTTTAGCACATGCTATGTGGGTGAAAATATGACACCATGCCAAGTTTCAATCTTTTCAGAGTTCATTTGTAGTGCTTGTCAATTTCAGGGTCATTTAGCTCAAAATAAATCATTAAATGCATGAAAAATAGCAAATGAAGTGACAAAAGGGTTGAAAATTGATGATGTGGCTTTGAATGGTGCATTTTGAACACACAAAAATTTTGGAGTTAAAACAAGTTTAAAAAAATGAAATCCCTTTGTAATAGATGAGTTTTCGGCCGAAACCCTGATACTTCGAAAGAGATTGTCCAGTTTCTACACGAAGTGCATCCAGTTTTTCCTGTAACCCTCTCAACTTTTTAGCACATGCTATGTGGGTGAAAATATGACACCATGCCAAGTGTCAACCTTTTCAGAGTTCATTTGTAGTGCTTGTCAATGTTAGGGTCATTTAGCTCAAAATAAATCAGTAAATGCATGAAAAATAGCAAATGAAGTCAGAAAAGGGTTGAAAATTGATGATGTGGCTTTGAATGGTGCATTTTGAACACACAAAAATTCTGGAGTTAAAATAAGTTAAAAAATGGAACCCCTTTGTAATAGATGAGTTTTCGTCCGAAACCCTGATACGTCCAAATAGATTGTCCAGTTTGTACAAGATGTGGATCCAGTTTTTCCCGTAACCCTCTCAACTTTTTGGCACATGCTATGTGGGTGAAAATATGACACCATGCCAAGTTTCAACCTTTTCAGAGATCATTTGTAGTGCTTGTCAATTTCAGGGTCATTTAGCTCAAAATAAATCATTAAATGCATGAAAAATAGCAAATGAAGTCACAAAAGGGTTGAAAATTGATGATGTGGCTTTGAATGGTGCATTTTGAACACACAAAAATTCTGGAGTTAAAATAAGTTAAAAAATGGAATCACTTTGTAATAGATGAGTTTTCGTCCGAAACCCTGATAATTCGAAAGAGATGGTCCAGTTTCTACACGAAGTGCATCCAGTTTTTCCCGTAACCCTCTCAACTTTTTAGCACACGCTATGTCGGTGAAAATATGACACCATGCCAAGTTTCAACCTTTTCAGAGTTCATTTGTAGTACTTGTCAATTTCAGGGCCATTTATCTCAAAATAAATCATTAAATGCATAAAAAATAGCAAATGAAGTCACAAAAGGGTTGAAAGTTGATGATGTGGCTTTGAATGGTGCATTTTTAATACACAAAATTTTTGGAGTTAAAATAAGATAGAAAAAATGAAATCCCTTTGTAGTAGATGAGTTTTCGTCCGAAACCCTGATACGTCGAAAGAGATTGTCCAGTTTGTACAAGAAGTGCATCCAGTTTTTCCCGTAACCCTCTCAACTTTTTAGCACATGCTATGTGGGTGAAAATATGACACCATGCCAAGTTTCAACCTTTTCAGAGTTCAATTGTAGTGCTTGTCAATTTCAGGGTCATTTAGCTCAAAATAAATCATTAAATGCATGAAAAACAGCAAATGAAGTGACAAAAGGGTTGAAAATTGATGATGTGGCTTTGAATGGTGCATTTTGAACACACAAAAATTTTGGAGTTAAAATAAGTTTAAAAAAATGAAATCCCTTTGTAATAGATGAGTTTTCGTCCGAAACCCTAATAATTCGAAAGAGATTGTCCGGTTTCTACACGAAGTGCATCCAGTTTTTCCCATAACCCTCTCAACTTTTTAGCACATGCTATGTGGGTGAAAATATGACACCATGCCAAGTGTCAACCTTTTCAGAGTTCATTTGTAGTGCTTGTCAATGTTAGGGTCATTTAGCACAAAATAAATCATTAAATGCATGAAAAATAGCAAATGAAGTCAGAAAAGGGTTGAAAATTGATGATGTGGCTTTGAATGGTGCGTTTTGAACACAGAAAATTTTTGGAGTTAAAATAAGTTAGAAAAAATGAAATCCCTTTGTAGTAGATGAGTTTTTGTCCGAAACCCTGATACGTCGAAAGAGATTGTCCAGTTTGTACAAAAAGTTCATCCAGTTTTCCCGTAACCCTCTCAACTTTTTAGCACATGCTATGTGTTTGAAAATATGACACCATGCCAAGTTTCAACCTTTTCAGAGTTCATTTGTAGTGCTTGTCAATTTCAGGGTCATTTAGCTCAAAATAAATCATAAAATGCATGAAAAATAGCAAATGAAGTCAGAAAAGGGTTGAAAATTGATGATGGGGCTTTGAATGGTGCATTTTGAACACACAAAAATTCTGGAGTTAAAATAAGTTAAAAAAATGAAATCCCTTTGTAATAGATGAATTTTCGTCCGAAACCCTGATACTTCGAAAGAGATTGTCCAGTTTCTACACGAAGTGCATCCAGTTTTTCCCGTAACCCTCTCAACTTTTTAGCACATGCTATGTGGGTAAAATTATGACACCATGCCAAGTTTCAACCTTTTCAGAGTTCATTTGTAGTGCTTGTCTATTTCAGGGTCATTTAGCTCAAAATAAATCATTAAATGCATGAAAAATAGCAAATGAAGTCACAAAAGGGTTGAAAATTGATGATGTGGCTTTGAATGGTGCATTTTGAACACACAAAAATTCTGGAGTGAAAATGATTTAAAAAATGAAATCCCTTTGTAGTAGATGAGTTTTCGTCTGAAACTGTGATACTTCGAAAGAGATTGTCCAGTTTGTACACGAAGTGCATCCAGTTTTTCCCGTAACCCTCTCAACTTTTTAGCACATGCTATGTGGGTGAAAATATGACACCATCCCAAGTGTCAACCTTTTCAGAGTTCATTTGTAGTAATTGTCAATGTTAGGGTCATTTAGCTCAAAATAAATCATTACATGCATGAAAAATAGCAAATGAAGTCAGAAAAGGGTTGAAAATTGATGATATGGCTTTGAATGGTGCATTTTGAACACACAAAAATTCTAGAGTTAAAATAAGTTAAAAAAAATGAAATCCCTTTGTAATAGATGAGTTTTCGTCCGAAACCCTGATACTTCGAAAGAGATTGTCCGGTTTCTACATGAAGTGCATCCAGTTTTTCCCTTAACCCTCTCAACTTTTTAGCACATGCTATGTGGGTGAAAATATGACACCATGCCAAGTTTCAACCTTTTTAGAGTTCATTTGTAGTGCTTGTCAATTTCAGGGTCATTTAGCTCAAAATAAATCATTAAATGCATGAAAAATAGCAAATGAAGTCAGAAAAGGGTTGAAAATTGATGATGTGGCTTTGAATGGTGCATTTTGAACACACAAAAATTCTGGAGTTAAAATAAGTTAAAAAATGGAATCCCTTTGTAATAGATGAGTTTTCGTCCGAAACCCTAATACTTCGAAAGAGATTGTCCAGTTTCTACACGAAGTGCATCCAGTTTTTCCCGTAATAATCTCAACTTTTGAGCACATGCTATGTCGGTGAAAATATGACACCATGCCAAGTTTCAACCTTTTCAGAGTTCATTTGTAGTGCTTGTCAATTTCAGGGCCATTTAGCTCAAAATAAATCATTAAATGCATGAAAAATAGCAAATGAAGTCACAAAAGGGTTGAAAGTTGATGATGTGGCTTTGAATGGTGCATTTTGAACACACAAATTTTTTGGAGTTAAAATAAGTTAGAAAAAATGAAATCCCTTTGTAGTAGATGAGTTTTCGTCCGAAACCCTGATACGTCGAAAGAGATTGTCCAGTTTGTACAAGAAGTGCATCCAGTTTTTCCCGTAACCCTCTCAACTTTTTAGCACATGCTATGTGGGTGAAAATATGACACCATGCCAAGTTTCAACCTTTTCAGAGTTCATTTGTAGTGCTTGTCAATTTCAGGGTCATTTAGCTCAAAATAAATCATTAAATGCATGAAAAATAGCAAATGAAGTCACAAAAGGGTTGAAAATTGATGATGTGGCTTTGAATGGTGCATTTTGAACTCACAAAAATTCTGGAGTTAAAATAAATTTTAAAAAATGAAATCCCTTTGTAATAGATGAGTTTTCGGCCGAAACCCTGATACTTCGAAAGAGATTGTCCAGTTTCTACACGAAGTGCATCCAGTTTTTCCCGTAACCCTCTCAACTTTTTAGCACATGCTATGTGGGTGAAAATATGACACCATGACAAGTGTCAACCTTTTCAGAATTCATTTGTAGTGCTTCTCAATGTTAGGGTCATTTAGCTCAAAATAAATCATTAAATGCATGAAAAATAGCAAATGAAGTCAGAAAAGGGTTGAAAATTGATGATGTGGCTTTGAATGGTGCATTTTGAACACACAAAAATTCTGGAGTTAAAATAAGTTAAAAAAATGAAATCCCTTTGTAATAGATGAGTTTTCGTCCGAAACCCTGATACTTCGAAAGAGATTGTCCAGTTTCTACACGAAGTGCATCCAGTTTTTCCCACAACCCTCTCAAGTTTTTAGCACATGCTATGTGGGTGAAATTATGACACCATGCCAAGTTTCAACCTTTTCAGAGTTAATTTGTAGTGCTTGTCTATTTCAGGGTCATTTAGCTCAAAATAAATCATTAAATGCATGAAAAATAGCAAATGAAGTCACAAAAGGGTTGAAAATTGATGATGTGGCTTTGAATGGTGCATTTTGAACACACAAAAATTCTGGAGTGAAAATGATTTAAAAAATGAAATCCCTTTGTAGTAGATGAGATTTCGTCTGAAACCGTGATACATCGAAAGAGATTGTCCAGTTTGTACACGAAGTGCATCCAGTTTTCCCCCCTTTAGTCCCAGTTGGAGCCACCAATCGGGACTAAAGGGCTGGGCTTCCCGCCCTTTGGGCTGCTGAAATTCACCTTTAGTCCCGGTTGGTGGCTCCAACCCGGAAAAGGGGGCCTTTAGTCCCGGTTGGAACCACCAACCGAGACTAAAGGTCTCTGTATATAAGCAGCACTTAGAAAAATTTCTAAAAGCTATCTGCAGTTCCCCCGACGACGCCGAAGACCACCTCGACGCCGCCAGGCTGCCCGAGCTCGCCGTCGCCTCCGAGCCGGCCTCGAGCCCGTTCCTCGTCGCCGGACCTCCCCGCCGTCCTCGTCGCCGGACCTCCTCGCCCTCCTCCCCGAGCCCGCTCCTCGTCGCCGCCCCCGACTCCGTCCCCGAGCCCTGCCCGACGCCGTCGCCTCCGAGCCGTCCCCGAGCCCGCTCCTCGTCGCCGGAACTCCCCGCCGTCCTCGTCGCCGGACCTCCTCGCCCTCCTCCCCGAGCCCGCTCCTCGTCGCCGCCCCCCGACGCCGTCCCCGAGCCCTCCCCTGACAGTGGTAAACAGTGCACATCAAGTGTATGATGAAATGCTAGAGGGCTCTAGGAATTTTAGGAATTTTAGGAATTTTTGAGAATTTTTGTGGTGAAATGCTAGATGCACAAAAGAGAGTCTGGCAAAGTTTCAAAATTTTTGGAGCAATTTAAATTGGGCTTTCACCATGGAGTTCGAATCTGGTCCAAATTTGAACTGAATGAAATTTGAAAATTTTGAACTATGGAACCAAATGTTTTTGGTGGAATGGGTTGTGGGTACTGTCAAATAGATGGAGTTATTTTTGTGGGTGCAAAAGAATTGGGGAGAATATAGCTCCGTTGCAAATCAAAGAACATTTTTTTTGCATTAGAGTTCATTTTGTCTTTGCTATGTTTCTGCCATGCCATGCTATGTTTGCTGCATCAAATATGTATGAGATGTTACATGGATGGATGATCATTTTGTCTTTAGAGTTTATTTAGAGTTCATTTTGATGTTCATTTAAGAATTTTTTGTTCTGGCAAAGTTATGAAATTTAGAGATTTTTACCTTAATTATATGGCAAAGTTGTGGCAAACTTTAGGAATGTTGTGGCATATACTCTACTCTGGTCAAGATCGATGGATGGATGGATGTATATATATAGAAAATGTTGATATGATGAAATTTTTTTTGTTCATAGAATTTTTTATGTTCATAGAATTTTTTTGTCCATGTATGTATGTATGAATAGATGGATGGATTGATGTATATAGAAAATGTTCATATGTAGAGTAAAACACTTATATGAAGTGTCTCCATTAGAACTATATTAGTGATAATATTTGATAATATTCGATGCTCCATTAACTGGGTTATTCGAGATGTATTAGTGATATTATATGATAATATTATATGAAGAGTCCTCGACGATCGCCGATGATATTATATGTATTTATGATATTATATGATGATCTTGCTAAAAAAATTGCCGTCGACTTTTAATCTTATAATCCTGAACACAGGAAATGTCGACGTCGTCTCACGACGATAGGATCCCTCAGTGCCCTTTGTGCTAGGATGACAGGGACATATGCGACCTTTGTCTTCACCTAGACAACGTTACATCCTTCACCGTCAAGCTAACGAAAGAATTTAGTATTATTACAGTATGTCTAGACGGCATGTATTTTTTTGTTAATGTAGTATGACGTGTGTGTTTTGCTTTAATTAACCTTTAATCTACTTTTGTATAATTCGACTAGTGTGTTCCCTGCCATGCAAGATTCGCTCTGTTAGACAAGTTCATTTCAAAGAGAAGGGTAGTACAGAACCTAAGATAGCCCACCTAAGAACGGAGCATTACACTTTTGTTGTTAAGGTCCAAAATAACGAAGATCACACATATTTTGGTTGTTCTAATTGGAGAGCATTTTGCAAGGCGTATGGGTTGGATGAGGACATGAACATTACCTTCGATCTTGGTAATGACGATGTTCGTGATAGTAATATAGAAATTTGGGTGCATGCGGAGGATGACTTGATTCCAGTTCTACCGCCAGGTGCGTTTGTCAACAGATTTGTTAGGTAATTTATATTGATTATTAAAAAGTATTTGGTACTCATCCCGACTAAATTTCTTTATTTTTTATTATTAGCTTATTTCCATGCTACAAGAACTACCCGACAGATAATAGATCGCACCTACTACAGTTATGACTCCGAGCTTACTTGGTTGGAGAAAAATCATCTGATATCATTCATTCGTGATGTTGAGTATCATGCTAAATATTACAAGACTGGCAACATTTATCATGGATATGTGCCACTAGTGCACAAGTTGAACCATTATAACATCACTTCAGACAACTTTGTAAGATTTTTTTTACCATTGCGTCACTAGTCCATCTTTTTCATACATTGTTCTTAAGCAAAACTAGTTTGCTTACTATGTTATTATTTCTAATATTATTCAACAGGTACTTCCCCAGAGACCGTGCCTAAATGGATGTTTCAAAATGGTGATTTGCAAATGGTTAGCTTACGGCCACTCCCGATTAATTACAATGGTAAATACAGGATATCTCAAAGTGAAAAAACCCTGAAAATCAAAGGATGGAGAAATGCAATACAAGCGTCCACGCTACCACTTGGAGAGGAATACTTGCGCATCCCACAAGTTGGAGATAGGTTGATCTGTGTTCTTCAATGGAGAGATGTCGGAGTTCGTCTTTATTATGCTATTTTAGCTAAGAGACGAGAGCAGTAGTTAGTACGTTTCAACCTTGTGAGATAACTACAATGATGAGGATCGGAGTTGATTAAGATGATGATAAATTGTTGGATGTTGAATGATGATGAGTTGATTAAGATGATGATGATGAGTTGTTATATGACATATACCAGTACAAATTAGATGGATGCAGTAGACCAAGTTGAATTAGAGGAAAATACGATGTTGCGGATTCGCAACATCGTATTTTCCTCTAATTCAACTTGGTCTACTGCATCCATCTAATTTGTACTGATGTTGGATGTTGTTCTTTCATAATTTGTACTGATGTTGTATATTAATATGTGTAACAGCGTGAAAATACAATATAAATATAAAAGAAAATGAAAACACAAGATGAAACACGGTCCTTTCAAAAAAAAACAACGCTTACTGGTGCTGACGCGTGGCTACCTTTTAGTCCCGGTTGGTGTTACCAACCGCCTGGGCGGCCGACAGCGGCCATGTGTAGCCCATTTAGGCCTGGTTCGTAACCCAACCGGTTCGTAACCCAACCGTCCCGATTGATTTGTCCCGGTTGGAGAACCAGGACTGAAGGCCCTTCAAAACCGGGACTAATGGCCCATTTTCTACTAGTGCATAGTCCACAACTTCGCGGTCGTCAGTCACGTGTAGGCCATGGCGTCAGCCTTTGCAGGACAACTTCACAATACCCGTCTTTTCCTCGTAGCAACGGCCATAGTTGATGAGGGATATGATGAGGAGGTGGACAAGGGCATGGATAAGAGGAGGAGCTTATTACCAACATGGAGCCAGTGGAGGGAGGGAGTAGGGTCCGTGCGCGGGGGAGCTGCAGTCGCCTCGTCGGAGTGAATCCAGGGGGAGGCGTGGAGCTGGGCAAAGGTAACAAGTAAATGAAGAGGATAATATGGTGAGAGTGGGCAAAACAGGAGGACGAGAGAGATGGTGAATCGGGAGCCGACGCGGGATGCACGATCCAACGACCCCCCGCGCGATCGGCTAGCTCAGCCCGTCGCCCGGGTAGAAATCGTTTGCCTAGAGTTAATGTATTGTAGTTGAGAGGTGAGTTGCACGTGCAAGCTTACTAGTTTATAGTAAGGCTCCACATGAGTTTTCCTTGATTTTATTCGTTTTATTGATTGTTTCCTGTCGGACCCGTAATCCCTTAAATTCCGGCCCACTTCATTGTAGGTTTACAAAACAAATTGACCACCTTTTAATCACGTTCGAAGTATGCTTCCGATCTTCACGGCAGATCCAAATCAGATTCGCTATAATCACGTTTACTTCCATAGGAGGAGATATTACGCTAGTTTCCTTAATTACCGGGAACAATGCTTCCTTTATATTACGTATTTGTTTCTATCATATGAAAGTCGTGCTTCAAATTCAGAAAAAAAAGTTGTGCTTCCAAACACTTGAAATCGTGCTTCAGAAATCTGTATTTGTATCCATTGTATAGAATTCATGCTTCCAGCACTAGAAACCATGCTTCATAAATCACAATCATTTCTCTCTCTGAAGCAGTACGTGTGGTGTGCTTTCTTTATTTCCGTTTTTGAGAGGAAATTTTCTATACATGGTGGTAGCTACACACCCTTTGGTATAAGTGCTTTTTATATATATGGGGTGTCGGGTTTCCATGGCATTGGCACAAGTGCATTTTTGTTGTATAGAAATGATTTTTTCTCACTTCTCTTTGTCTTTTTATTACCTTTTTGACACAAATGTCTTTTCGTTGTGTAGAAAGGGCGTTTTCTCACTTCTCTTAGTCTTTTTGCTTGCCTTTTTGGAATAATTGCAGATTTGCTTGCCTGGCCGGTCTAAAGTCACGATATTTTCGTTATAAAGTTATTTTTCATAGTCCAAAATAATTTACCAAATTAATTAGAGTTAAAATTGGGGCTGTGTGTAGCTACCACCATGGGTAGCAAATTATTTCCGTTTTTCATATATGATTCCATGTGATATGCTTGCAGTTTATTGGTACAACGTTTAAGCATGATACATGAGTATACAAGGTAGGAAGCAACTATTAGCGCTACATGTACTAATGAAGCAAGGAATCATATGTAAGGAAGCAACGTTGTTTCCATCTAGAGATTTTATTTCCACAGTGAATGAAATTTGTTTGATTCGTACAAAATTATGTCCGACAGATATTTTCCCTTGAAAGCATTGCATCTTGTTTCCATTGATTAGACAACTTCTTCCAATAGAATAGTAGTTTCCTTTTGTATAGTAGAAAAACAATTCCCCCTTTTTCAAATGCATCACTTCTTGTTTCCATCGAGTAGAAAATTCCTAATCAAATAGTAGTTTGCTTCCATCAAAGAGAAAAACGAAATCAGAAGCATCTCTCTCTTGTTTCCATTGACTAGAGAATTGCTTCCAATACAATAGCAATTTGTTTGTATTAAAATAGAAAAAATAGTAACCCTGTTACAATTACATATGCTTCAAAGGAACTATGGAGTAGTCCGCAAATTATATGGGTTACTGCAGAGGGCGCGGGTGCTTGGTTGAGCCGACGAGATTTTTTTCAGTGTAGGAATCAATCAGATAAGTCGTCTCTATTACCGTGAGATTAAAATAGAATCAACGGCTGTCCACAGGTCTGACGATAGCCCTCGTATCAGACTACAGATAGAAAGTCTTCCCAAAATCAAAACGTGTTGCACAGAGAATTTGACCCCTTCAACAGTTCCAATCACACTCCAAATCTTTTATTACTGAATAATAGAGATGTCCTATATTTCAGTCACCATGGAAACATATTTGTGATGTGACCATGAATCCATGATCAACATTATCTACGTAACATACAATGGTGGAGGAGACGGCTTGGAAGCTGAACCGGGTAGGCCCAACCGGGCGGCCAGCGTAGAGGGTGCAGAGCTTGCCGTCGCTATCCAGCTTGATGGCTGTGTCCGGGTAGACCTCGATGGAAGAGCTGAACCCCGGGCACGCCAGCTTCACGTTCTTTTGCGTGCAGCCGCACTTGTTCACCAGTGTCACGTATTGCACTAGCCTTCCTCCCGGATCCGGGTAGGCCTCTGTGGTGACAACAATATCTTAAGTTCTGCAGTGCCTGCTTAAACACACGATGAAAAAGAGGTTATTTGTGCCTATATGGACCTAGAGACAATCTGATTGTAAATTGCGCACAATTGCTTGCTAGTTCTTGCTTCTTGGTGATTGCTTTGGTATGCAAAAAACACTATACCTCTGTTGCTGATGCCGAATAACAAACAGGCCACAACGATCACTGCTGGCTTGATCTCCATGCTGTTGTCTAGTACTAAGCCCCGATGTGTAAGCAGATACGCCGTCTTGAGAGTGTGTTGTTTTACCTCGCTAATGGCAAATGGCGGGCTATTTATAGGCGAACGGGCCAGCGGAAGTTAATGTGCCATCGGGATTTCGATTCTTTTGTTTGAGGCAAGCATTCAATCCACGATTCACCAGATAAGTGCAGATTTTATTGAGATAAGGTACAACTCCCTCTGTTCCCATTTATAAGGCATAAATTTTGGAAACTTTGATTTCGTAACCTTTCTAAAGCTTCTTGTCAGGTTTTTTTTTAACAATCTTGGAAACTTTGTGGAAGGTTCAAATTCAATAACGTCCTTTTCTCTTTTTGCTTCACGGTTTTCCCTTTTCGTTTATTGTTTTATTCTATTTATTTATTTTTCAAAAATTGTTCTTAATTTTTTTTAAATATTCACAACTTTTTAAAAATTTAGTGGTTTACTAAAAATGTTCAAAATTTAAAAAATATTCATATTTGCAAAAAATGTTTGTGTTTTAAGAAAAGGTTGGATATTTCAAATGATATTCGGAAAATTTAAAAATGTTCTAAATTTTCCAAAAAAATAACCTCTTAAAAACATGTTTGACTTAAAAACGCCGTAGGTCATGTAATTCGTCGGGGTTGCCTGAAAAAGGTATTTCGTTGGGGGGCAGTAATATGCAGGTGTAGAAATTTATGGTTGTGTGAAACATCCAGCAATCCAATCGGGGCCTTATTGGTAAGAAACTCAGTAACCAGATGACCTATTAGTTTCTGACGAAAGATGATTTATTAGTTACAGTAGCTAAGCAATCATCTGTATATTTTTATTTTCTTTAGAACGGAGGCAAAATATAGGCACTTGGCCGAGGAGATTTTCTTAAGAAAGGATAGAAGCATATGCTATCGGGCAGGGATGCGTGCATGTTATATAGGCACTTGGCCGAGGAGATTTACAAGGAGAATGTTGAGGGAGTTTGAGATCGGTCTCATCTGATATCTACATAATAGTAACAGCTAGGAGATCGATCCTACCGGCCTAACCATCGACAGAAACACACGCACGTATACCGACGTGATACACACGGTTTATACATACACCGTGTGTATATACATAGAGTACAATGTCTAACAACCCCCCCCCCCCCCCCCCCCTCAATCACAACTGTCCAAGTTGAGATTGCGGCGAAAACTTTCCAATTGCTTAGCTGTCAGAGGCTTTGTAAACCCATCCGTCACCTGATCACCAGTAGGAATAAACCTGATATTCAACAACTTGTTTGCTACTCTCTCTCGAACAAAATGATAATCAATCTCAATATGCTTTCTGCGAGCATGAAATATAGGGTTGGCAGACAAGTAAGTTGCACAAAGATTATCACACCAAAGAGATGCGGATTTGGGATGATGAATGCCCAATTCCGTAAGGAGATTCTGAACCCAAATATCTCTGATGTGGCGTTGGCAAGGGCTTTATATTCAGCTTCTGTACTGGAGCTGGACACAGTGGGTTGCTTACGAGCAGTCCAAGATACCAAGTTACTACCAACAAAGACTGCAAAACCTCCTGTGGATCTGCGATCATCAGGACAACCTGCCCAATCTGCATCTGAGAAGGCACTGACCAGCATAGAGTCGGACTTACAAATTTTGAGACCATGAGTAGCAGTCCCTTGCAAATAACGAAGAATACGTTTGACCAATGTCCAGTGTATAGTAGTAGGAGCATGTAAAAATTGACAGACTTTGTTGACGGAGAAAGAAATATCAGGTCGAGCCAAAGTCAAATATTGCAAAGCACCTACAATGTTGCTGTACTTGGTAGAGTCCTCTCCAAGAGGCTCACCATCTTAAAGAGATGATTTCTCTGACGTAGGCAGGGGTGTAGTTACTGGTTTACAACCTTTCATGCCCACACGCTTAAGCAAATCAAGCAGATATTTGCCTTGTGATAAAACAAGACCATCTCTATAAAACAAGACCATCTCTGGCAAGGGTTACCTCAATACCAAGGAAGTAGTGTAGTGCACCCAAGTCCTTGAGTGCAAAGTCAGTACGGAGATCTGTGAGAAGGGCTTCAACTGCCTTGTGTGAGGAGCTAGTAACCACAATATCGTCAACATAGATAAGCATAAAAATGATTATCCCATGAGAGAGTAAAAGAACAATGATGTATCTGCCTTGGAGGGACGAAAACCAAGAGACTGAAGTTTGGAGGACAAACGAGAGTACCAGGCGCGAGGAGCTTGTTTTAGTCCATATAAGGATTTATCCTGTTTGCAAATAAAGTGTGGTGTGTGGGGATCTTTGTACCCATGTGGTTGCTTCATAAATACTTCCTCTTCCGGAACACCATGTAAGAACGCGTTCTTTACATCTAACTATCGTATACACCAATTGCTAGAGACAGCTATAGAAAGAATTAAGCGAATGGTGGCAGCCTTGACAATTGGACTAAACGTATCCTCATAACCAATACCATAACGCTGCTTAAAGCCTTTTACAACAAGTCGAGCTTTATACCTGTCAATGCTGCCATCAGACTTTGTTTTTACCTTATACACCCACTTGCAGTCAATGATATTCTTGCCTTGACTTGGTGGAACCAAGTGCCATGTTTTGTTCTCCAACAGGGCAGCAAACTCTTCATCCATGGCAGCTTTCCACTTAGGATGAGCAAACACCTCTGTTAAGTTTTCTGGTTCACCTGTAGCACAAAAAGAACCCCAACGAACACAACCATCGGTATAAACTTTGGGCTGAAAATTACCGCTTTGGGACCTTGTTTGAGACCATGATGGAGCAAGGGCTGCTGGAGGTGGCAGAAGACGTTGGCGAATCCGCTGCCCTGCAGATGCGCCAGAGGATACGTCATATTGAGATGAAGCAGCCTCAGGAGCATGCAGCGAATCAGAAGTCGCCAAGTGGCTCGCCAAGGTGGTGGCAGCCGCGGCCGAGGAATCATCGTCGTGGGAGACCGTCACGTCCCGTCCAGGGGACACGGCAGGTGACAACACAGGGCCCACAGAGGGGCCAGCCGCGTCCGAGGAATATGCGACGCCCGCGTCCGCCAGTGAAGAGGCGCACCACGCGCCGCGGCCCGGCCCACCGCGGTAGCCAGGCAGGAATTCTTCGCGGGTGTCGCGCCTGTCAGGCGCCCTGATTGGCGCACGGAGCCCGTGCCAGATAAGCCTGATCCAGGTGGGGCAGAGGGCGATCCCGACGCGGTTTGGGGCGATCCCAAGGGAGATTTCGCAGGGGAATCAGCTGCAGGGCTCGCGTCGCCCAGAATTTCTTCGACAACAGATACTGCATCGCTATCTGCCTGCATAAAATTATGATGTCCACTGCTATTTTTTCTGAATCCTGCACACTGTTAGCAGAGGTGTTATCAAAAGTATTGGAAATTGACATGTGATCATTGCGCACTTCCTCACGGGAATCAAGTCTTGGGGAGTTGGGGAGAGTGGATGGAAGGAGAACGAGCTCCGCACGGAGTTGTGCACCGGCATTAGGATGCAAAGAGGCAAAGGGAAAAATGTGTTCGTCCAAGATAACATCACGAGAAACATAGACCTGTCCAGTGGAGACGCCAAGACATTTATACCCATTATGAAGAGCACTATAGCCAAGAAAAACACCTTGTTTGGAATGATACTCAAGTTTGTGCTTGTTAAAGGGTCGCAAGTTAGGCCATACGGCACACCCAAAAATGCGAAGAAAGGAGTAATTGGGTGTAGTTCCAAAAAGACGTTCCAATGGAGTTTGATTGTGAATGACACGACTAGGAATACGATTGATAAGGTAGACAGCCGTGAGAAAAGCCTCGTCCAGAATTTGAGAGGCATGGAGGCATGAGCTAAAAGTGAAAGACCTACTTCCACTATGTGTCTATGTTTTCGTTCAGCAGAGCCATTTTGCTGATGAGCATAGGGACATGATACATGATGAGTGATGCCAAGTCGTTAAAAAAATTGACTCAACTTTTGATATTCACCACCCCAATCTGTTTGCATGGCAATGATTTTACGAGAAAATAGACGCTCAACAAGAGCCTGAAAGAGATGAAATTTTTGAAACACATCAGATTTATTTTTGATAAGGTAAATCCAACTAAACTTGCTGAAATCATCTATAAAGCTGACATAGTACTTTTGCCTACCAACAAAGATAGGCCCGGGGCCCCACACATCGGAAAAAACGAGCTCTAAAGGAGCTTGAGAAACACTAGTTGAACGAGAATATGGTAGTTGATGGCTTTTAGCCATTTGACAAGCATCACAAACAAGATGATGATCTGTTTTATTCGACACGGGAAGACTATTATTGCGAAGAATTTGTTGCACCACTGGGAGCGATGGATGACCTAGGCGCCTATGCCACCTAGAGGTAGATGGCTTGATCACTCCAAGAATGTGCCGTCCATGAGCCGCCGGTTGGCCAGCAATAGGGTACAACCCATCTTTACTCGGACCGTGAAGAATTGTTCCCCCCGTGGCCTGATCGTTAACAGAAAAGAACTCCGGGTAAACAATAAGATATGCATTATTATCTTTAGTGAGTTGGTGACCAGAAAGAAGACTTTTGGCGGTATTTGAAACATGAAGAATATTATTCAACTTGAGAGATTGATGTAGAGTAGGAAGAAGTGCATGACCAACATGTTGAATTTCCATACCTTGACCACTAGCGGTGTGGATTTGTTCCGGCCCGGTGTAGCGGTCATGTACGGCAAGCTTCTCCAACTCGCCGGTTACGTGATCCGTGGCTCCGGTGTCGAGATACCAGTTGGTATCAACACCATAGGAGGAAGTAGCGGTGTTCGTAGATTTGCGGCCACCGCCGCGGCCACCACCGCCACCATTGCCACCACCGCCTTGTCGCTTGGGAGGGGGGTTGAAGGTCTTGTCAAAACGCTTGGAACAACGCCATGCCGCATGTCCTTCCTTCTTGCAGATCTGACATGTCTTTTCGCCCCCACCTCCTGGAGATGGAGGAGCACCATAGTTGCTGCCGGAGTGGGGAAAGCGGGAGTTGCCGGAGTTGCCACCACCACCAAAACCGCCACCTCCAGGACGGCCAGAGTTGGTGCGGGGGGCGCCCTTAGAAGCCAGGTTGATGGAGTAGCCGCCACTGCCGCCGTTCTGTGCCTCAAGGCATGCCTCCGCTGATTCCAGCAGGGAAAAGATCTCGGTGAGGCCGATCTCCGCTCCAGCTGCGGTGCGGGTGGAGAGAGCTGCGACGTATGGATTGTAATCCGCGTCCAGAGATGAGCTCATCATCATCAATGGGCTTCCCGGCCGCTACCATCTCGTCAGCAAACCCTTTCATCTTGGTGAAGTAGAGGGCAGCCGAGGAGTTTCCTTTGCGGGTGGTGCCAAGCTGCCCGCGAAGCTGGATGTGTCGTGCGCGGAACTGGGACCCGAACAGCTGCAGGAGTGCCTTCCAAACTCCAGCGGCAGATGTGATCGTATGGACCTGAAGAAGCACATCCCGAGAGAGAGAGGCAAGTAAAAAGGTAAGGACCTGCTGGTCCTGGGTATACCAGAAGGCGTGATCGGGATTGGGAGTAGAGGTAGTCTCCTTCTTCCCTGAAGCTTCTGTTTCTGAGATCAAAACAGCGGGCGGCGCGGCTGTGGTTCCATCTAGGTAACCCATCAGACCGGCAGCGCGCACATGAGGAAGAACCTGAGCCTTCCAGACCAAAAAGTTGTCCCTAGCTAGCTTTTCTGAGATGGTGTGACCTAATGCGGCGAGGGATGAAGCCATGGCAGACGTGGAGGAGGATGACATAGATGTATAGGAAGAGATAGGCTCTAATACCATGTGAGAAAAGATAGAAGCATATGCTATCGGGAAGGGATGCGTGCATGTTATATAGGCACTTGGCCGAGGAGATTTACAAGGAGAAGGTTGAGGGAGGTTGAGATCGATCTCATCTAATATCTACATAATAGTAACAGCTAGGAGATCGATCCTACCGGCCTAACCATCGACAGAAACACACGCACGTATACAGACGTGATACACACGGTTTATACATACACCGTGTGTATATACATAGAGTACAATGTCTAACACCGACATCTCGTCGGCCGACGTGTAGCAGCATCCAAAAATCAGGTTGGGGAAAACCTGGCAAAAAAAATCGTTATGCAGCCTGGGCCGGCCTACTTAGCGTCGGGTTTGCGCCGCCATCGCGCTATGCGGAGCTCTCCTTTGTCGCGTCGCCTTCCCAGTTTTGCATCACAGCGCCGCCGCTTTACGTGTTCCTCCGAAAGGTCGCGAGCAGCCGCGGATGTAAACCGACGGCACAGCCCCTCGTTCCGCTCCACAAGCAGCCGAATAGTTCTAATCGTCCCCGTAAAATAAGATGTACGTATGGCAGATGGTATGCGTTTGTCCGTTGTCTGTTAGGTTGATCTCCACCCGATCGAGCCCAACGGCTCGACGGGCCCTTGCATTGCGCCCTGATCGGGGTGCCCAACCAAACCATGGTTGGTTGGCCCCTGTCGCCGCGCTATATAAACTGGTGGGGAGCCAGACGCACACGGTACGAGGTTTACCGTGTGCCGCAGCCCCCACCAACATCCCTACCGATCTAGGGTTAGCACGATACGACGGGAAGCGCCACCGCCACCTCCTCTCCCTCTCTCTGCCACCACCGACGCCACTGACCACTCACACCCACACTCATGTCGTCGCCCTCTCCGCCATGGCTTCCGGCTCGGGCTCCACGAGCTCGGGAGAAGGTAAACCTCCATCTCCTTCTCACCACTACCGGAATACCCAACCCATGCGATCCAGCAAGTCTATCAATGGTATCAGGACAGCACTACTAGGGAAAAGCCTAGTAGTAGTGCGGGTTAAACAGCTAGTAGTAGCGCGGGTGCCCGCGCTACTACTACGGCGCTACAGCTAACTTGTAGTAGTAGCGCGGGTGCACCCGCGCTACTACTACGTCTGTTAGTAGTAGCGTGGGTGCCACCCGTGCTACTACTACGTCTGTTAGTAGTAGCGTGGGTGCCACCCGCGCTACTACTATTAATTTCAAAAACAAAAAAAATTCTCGATCCCGTGCGTGTTGTCAATGGCAGCAATGTTTCGATCCAGCGATTGCAGGGGTCGTCGGAGGTGCGAAATGGCAGCGGCAGACCAGATCCAGCGACGGTTGCTGCAGAGGGCCCGGATCCATGGCCGAGCAACGCGACGGCGTGGGGCCCCTCTTCACAGCCAAGGCAACGAGCTCCTGGTCGTCCATGGCGACGACCTGCACGGGCAAGGACATGGGAGGGTGAGTCAAACCAGAGGGAGAGAGAGAAAAAGAAAAACGAGGGAGAGAGCAAGGAGATGGAGGTAGTAGCGGGGTTGGTCGCCGGTGGTGAGGTGCTCCGGCGTGGTGGCTTGGAGATGCGGGGAAGACCAGCGAGCTCCGGGACGCTGGCGGCGCGAGGCAGCGGCCTCTTTTGGCGCCATGGAGGAGGAGGCGCGCATGGGTAGGAGGTCCATGTGAGAGCCTATGGAGAGAGAGGGGGGAGAGTGACGAGGGAGAGGAAGGATTTGGGGGAGGAGATGGGGATTTCAGGGCTCTTCAAAAACCAGGTAGTTAGTAGTAGCGCGGGTTTATAGCCCTCGCTACTACTATCAACTTAGTAGTAGCGCGGGTTTATACCCCTCGCTACTACTATGGCCTGTCCCGGGGGCATGGTGGAGACCCCTTAGTAGTACCGTGGGTTTATACCCCTCGCTACTACTATCAACTTAGTAGTAGCGCTGGTTTTATACCCCTCGCTACTACTATGGCCTGTCCCGGGGGGCATGGTGGAGACCACTTAGTAGTAGCGTGGGTTTATACCCCTCGCTACTACTATCAACTTAGTAGTAGCGCGGGTTTTATACCCCTCGCTACTACTAATTAGCAGTAGCGCCTCCTTTTAGACCGCGCTACTGATAAGCTTCTGTGTATAAGGTTTTCCCTTGTAGTGCAGGGTTGGTTGTATATTTTCGATAGAAAAAGAAAATCCCCCCTTCCCCCCCAAAGAACCCTAGAAGGGCAGAGAAAAGCAAAAAAACCAGAGAAAGCTCGCCGGAGAAGGGCCTCGGGCCCGCCGGCAAAGAGCGCCGCCGCAAATGGCCGCGCATGTTCCTCTCGATCCCGTCGCGCATCGGCAAGCCGAGGCGACCGGGACGAAGAACCACCCCACGAGGCAAAGGGCACCACCACCGCCCCGTTTGACGGCGGCGCGTTCACCTTCGAGGTGCTCACGCACGCCGGCAAAGGGGGCAGGGGAGGCACCACCGCTTCGAGCACCGCCGCATCTAGTTCCACTGCGGGAGCATCTGGCACCGGGGGTTTTCGCGACGAACTTGCGCCGCTCACTCTCTGCGCGGCGCCGCAGGAAGGAAAGAAAGGGGGGAGGGAGCCTTGCGCGGCGCGAAGTGGGCTGCCAGAAGAGGCCGCCGCCGCGGCAAGAGCTGAGAGCTGCGAGCGGCGCGGGGGGAGGAGGGGAATGGCCGAGGGTTCCACTCGGCCCTCTCTCGCTCGCCGGTTTTGATCGGGCGCTTCGTGCGCTGGTCCGTCGGATTCGATCCGACGGCCATAAAGAAAACCCTAGCCAGTACCGGGCTCTTGGGCCGAAAGTGGAGGCTCAGCGCTGGGCTCAGGCCGGCGGGAGCGCGGCTGGGCCGGCTTCGGCCCATAGAGGGGCGCACGTCGCGCGCAGGCTTTGGGCCGGGCAAAGCCTGCCACAGGCCACGCGGTTTTTGTTTTTTCTTTTATTTTTATTTTTTGTCCCAATTTTGGGCAAATTGCAAACAGTTTTATTTTTTATTTTTTATTTTTCTATCCAAAATTATCCAACGAAAATTTTGTTTAGAAAATAGAAAAGTAAAATATAAAAGCCTCTAAAAAGTTCATGAATAAAAGATGAATAAAAATAAAAGATGAATAAAAGTAAAGTTCATGTTTTATTTTCCGCTGCAAATAAATAAATAAAAGTGCTCTTTTAAAAGAAAATAAAAGTTTAATGAAAATTAAATTTTAAGAGCATATTAAAGTGGTTATTGAATAATTATGATTATGTTATTTTATGACCAATGTTGTTAATAACATAATCATGATTTATTATTGTTATATGTGTATTTATTTCTATTTTCTACCCAACGGTGATATAGTTTAAATTGCACTAAATAGTTGTATGTTTTAATTTTGACCAACGTTGGATTAATGCATGCAATTGTTGTTATGATCTCACTTCATTGTCATTTTCAGGAGGGTACTACTTGATGAGCTACATCAAGGATGTTCCATCCCTGAGAGGTGACAACTACACTGAGTGGAGAAAGAAGGTTGACTTGGCTTTTGTTTGTGTTGAGGTGGACTGGGTTGTGGACACTCCACAGCTAGTCAGACCAACAGAGCCAGTCAGAGATGCAAATGATGCTGATGCTGCTTGGGACAAAAAGATGAGGGATTATGCTCCAGTGGAGATGTCATATACCTTCGACAACCAAAAGTGGCTCACCGCCAATAAAAAGTGCATGCCTTTCATAAAGAACACAATTGAGACCGCTATTGTGGGCTCAATTGCAGAGTGTACTTCCGTAGGGGAGTTTCTTGAAAACATAAAGAACCAGTTCACTGGTTCTTCAAAGATATATGCTACACAATTTCTAAAGCAACTGGTGACAGAAAAGTACACAGGCGGTGGACATGGCATAAGAGAGCACATCCTCAGGATGAGCAACATGGCAACTAAGCTTAAACCCATGGATTCGTACTTGGAGCTCAAACCTGCGCTCCTTGTTCACCTGGTTATGGCTTCATTGCCAAAAGAGTTTGACACTTTTGTTGTCAACTACAACATGTCGCGTGAAAAATGGGACATTGAAAATACTATAGCCATGTGTGTGCAAGAAGAGGAAAGACTTAAAGCCTCACATGGTGGTTCTCTGAACTATGTGAAGGATAACAAGAAAAGGAACTACAATCAAAGTAGCAATGCTTCCCCTTCAAAGGCACATGGAAAATCTCACACGCAGCATCAGCATCAGCAGAAGTCTTTTCCTGTGGACAAAGATACTTGCCTCCACTGTAAGAAGACTGGGCATTACAAGAAAGATTGCCCTAATTGGCTAAAGTCAATAATGGCAAAGAAAGGTAACAACACTGTTTCCTTTGCGAATGAATCCTTGTATACACAGTTTTCGAAATCTACTTGGTGGATTGACTCAAGAGCAACTGTTCATGTTGCAAATTCATTACAGGGATTCCATTCGACGCGGACTACGCAAAGAGGCAAAAGAAGCATTGAAGTAGCAAATGGAGTTCAAGCAGAAGTTGAAGCTGTCGGCGACATCTCCCTGGAGTTAGCTGATGGATTCATGCTTCTACTTAGAGATGTTTTATATGTTCCTTCATGCCACAGAAACTTAATTAGTCTTTCATGTTTGTATAAAGATTATTATGAATGGCATTTTGGACATGGCAAGTGTGCCATATTGTTTAATAATACTCATGTGGGTGTTGCTTTACTTCACAATGAGCTCTATTTATTATCACTGCGTGAAAAAGTGTATTCTGTGTGCAATGTGAATGAGCATGTTTCCGCGTCGAATAAAGAACAAAAGAAAAGAAAGAGAACTCATGACTCATCGAAATTATGGCACTGTCACTTGGGCCATATTTCCAAGGGGAGAATAGAAAGACTAGTTAAAAGTGAAATTCTTCCTCCGTTAGAGTTCTCAGACTTAGAGCAATGCATAGATTGCATTAAAGGAAAATATGTAAAACAAATCAAAAAGGGTGCAAACCGTAGCACAGGAACACTAGAAATCATTCACACTGACATTTGTGGACCATTTCCGGTGAAAAGTGTGGATGGCTATGACTCGTTCATAACATTCACAGATGACTACTCTCGCTATGTTATATTTATCCAATCAAAGAAAGATCTGAAGCATTGGATAAATTTAAAATATTCAAAGCTGAAGTTGAAAACCAGCATGATAAAAGAATAAAGATAGTAAGATCTGACCGTGGGGGGAGTACTACGGTCGGCACACCCCATATGGCCAAGTCCCTGGACCTTTTGCAAAGTTCTTACAGGAGACTGGCATAGTGGCCCAGTATTCAATGTCGGGCGAGCCTCAGCAAAATGGAGTAACTGAAAGGCGTAACCGTACACTTATGGATATAGTGCACAACATGATGAGTTACTCCACCTTGCCATTGGGATTATGGAAGGAGGCGCTTAAAACCGCCATTCACATTCTCAACAGAGTACCAAGCAAGTCGGTGCCAAAAACACCATACGAGTTGTGGACAGGAAGAGTACCCTCCCTACAACACTTCAGGGTGTGGGGGAGCCCTGCTGAGGCCAAAATGTTTAATCCAAATATTGCAAAGTTAGATCCCAAAACAGTAAGTTGCCACTTAGATCAAAGGGTTTTCGTTTCTACTGTCCAGACAGATATACAAAGTTTGTAGAAACAAGACATGCAGTCTTCTTAGAGGACGATATGATGAGGGGGAGCATGGTAGCTCGAAAAATTGATCTTGAGGAGAAGAGGGTGGATGCACCTAATCCAATGATTCAGGAGCCATTTTTCTCACTACCAGCTGTAACTCCACCCATTACAACTATGGGAGAAGACCCGAAACCTGTCCGTCAGGAGCCGACTGAACCCGTTATTGAGCATGAAAGGGAGGTGCAGCAGCCAATTTTAGAAGATCTGCCAGAAGTTGAGGCACAGAATGTGCCAGAAACTAAGGCTCTCAGAACCTCTAATAGAACAAGAAGATCAACTATTTCTACTGATTATAAAGTTTATAACACAGAAATGGTTCATATGGAAGGTGATCCCACTACATATGAAGAAGCCATCAGAAGCCCTCACTCATCAAAATGGCTAGAGGCAATGGAAGATGAGATGAAATCGATGAGTTCCAAAGATGTTTGAGACTTAGAGGAAATTCCTAAAGGAGCCAAAATAGTAGGCTGCAAATGGGTCTACAAAACTAAGTATGACCCTAATGGGAATGTAGAAAAGTATAAAGCACGACTTGTGGAAAAAGGATTTACACAAAGAGAAGGGATAGATTACAATGAGACTTTTTCCCCAGTCTCATGTAAGGACTCCTTCATAATCATAATGGCATTAGTTGCACATTTTGATTTAGAGTTACATCAAATGGATGTAAAGACGACATTTCTGAACGGGATTTAAAAGAAAAAGTTTACATGAAACAACCCAAGGGTTTTTATCATGGAAGGTAAGGACAATATGGGATAACGCCTGAAGAAATCTATTTATGGATTAAGGCAAGCCTCTAGACAGTGGTATCTAAAGTTTAATCAAACAATTAAAAGTTTTTGATTTAAAGAAAATATTGAGGATAACTGCATTTATGCAAGGTTTAAAAATGGGAAATATATTTTCCTAATCTTGTATGTGGATGATATCTTGCTTGCTAGCAGTGATGTTAGTCTGCTACAAGAAACAAAGAAGTTCTTGTCCTCAAATTTTTATATAACAGATCTTTGTGAAGCATCATATGTTTTGGGCATAGAAATTCACCAAGATAGGAACAATGGAGTCTTAGGACTATCGCAGAAGGCATATTTAGAAAAGGTTCTTCAAAAGAATAATATGCATGCGAGTAAAGCCACACCTGCTCCTATAGTCAAGGGCGATAGTTTTGGGAGATTCCAATGTCCCAAGAACCAGTACGAGATCGATCTAATGAAAGCAGTACCATATGCTTCGGCTGTTGGAAGTTTACAGTATGCACAAGTGTGCACTCGCCGTGACTTAGCTTTTATCACCGGGGTACTCGGTAGATATCAAGAAAATCCAGGCATAGAGCACTGGAAGATGGTAAAGAAAGCATTGCGTTATGCGCAAGGCACGAAGGATCACATGCTAACATATAGGAGATCTGATTCCCTAGAGATAAGAGGGTATTCAGATGCAAATTTTGCGGGAGACAGAGATGATAGAAAATCCACGTCTGATACATGTTCACTCTCGCTGGAGGGGTTATTTCGTGGAGAAGCTCCAAACAGTCAATAGTTGCATCGTCCATGATGTATGCAGAATTTATAGCATGTTTTGATGCCACGGGGCAGGCGATATGGTTAAAGAAATTTATACCCGACTTGAAAGTGATAGATTGTATTCACAAACCACTAAAGATGTACTGTGACAACCAGCCCGCAGTATTCTACGCTCACAACAACAAGTCGAGTAATGCTGCCAAAACAATAGAGATAAAGTATTATGTTGTGAAAGACAAAATCCAGGATCACACTATAAGTCTCGAGCATATAAGGACAAAGGACATGCTTGCGGATCCGCTTACAAAAGGCTTGCCACCCAATGTGTTCAAGGAACACTTAGCCGGCATGGGTTTAAGGGAAAGCCTATGATTCCTGGATCATGAGAGGCCCAAAAGGAACAGAATTTGTTTTCAGAACAGAGAGGTATGTTGTAGCTGTCTGATTCTATCGGCAATTGAGCTGTGACGATGAAACATGTTCTATGTATTGATCTGTGATGAAACGAGTAAAGTAAAAAAGTAAAAAGTTAAAAGTAAAGTTGAGATCAAGGGGGAGAATGTTAGGTTGATCTCCACCCGATCGAGCCCAACGGCTCGACGGGCCCTTCCATCGCGCCCTGATCGGGGGCGCCCAACCAAACCATGGTTGGTGGGCCCCTGTCGCCGCGCTATATAAAGTGGTGGGGGATCCGGATGCACACGGTACGAGGTTCACCGTGCGCCGTAGCCCCCACCAACACCCCTACCGATCTAGGGTTAGCACGATACGACGGGAAGCGCCGCCGCCACCTCCTCTCCCTCTCTCTGCCATCACCGACACCACTGACCACTCACACCCACACTCACGCCGTCGCCCTCTCCGCCATGGCTTCCGTCTCGGGCTCCACGATCTCGGGAGAAGGTAAACCTCCATCTCCTTCTCACCACTACCGGAATACCAAACCCATGCGATCCAGCAAGTCTATCATTGTCTTCTCAAATTCAGCGTTAACTTAGCTCTGTTGTTCGCCTCGATTTTGCACACGCGGTACGGAATTGAGTGACTCGCATCATTTTCGTGTTTGTGCTTGATTCTAGAGGTACTCGTTTGATTTGAGAGAGTTCTTAGGAGGCAGAGAATGGTGGGAAGGGTTAATTCAGTTCACCAGCAGCGTGGCCTTGATCTTGTTCTTTCTGCGGATCCAGCCACCAACATCCAACCATATTGAGGTGCTCTTATTCCTTTTCTTGTCTATACATTTAAGTAACTTGTGTTGTAGTAATGTCTTCTCGAAAATATTTATCCGGTAAGCGTAGAAGGTGAGAAAGTAAACAAACAGTAGATGCACTGGTAGACAAGGAGCAAAATTGATTTTATTTGCCATGGTAAGATAGTACTCACTGTATAGATCGGGAGGCTCTGGAAAATATTAGGTCGGAACATTAACTTTATATAACAGCAAATCTTAACATGGTCCCTATTACCTTCCACCAAAATTAACTTTATATCCTACATTAACACATTAAGTAAGCTCCATGCAGTTCTTTGAAGCTTGTTACTAGTGTTTCAGAAGAAAGATGGTGTAGAACAGAAAGTCAAATTTTGGAAAAAAAAATTTCAAAACAAATATTTTGTGGAACCACAATGATTTCCTTAGTATCATTATATATATGTTTATCGATACATGAAGCCAATTATAGAGACCATTAATATGTGCATGTGTTGATTATTTCCTTTGCCACGGATCATATGGTATATTTACGAGTATTTGTAAACAACGCCCCTCGGTGTCATCTCGCCCATGAACCCCCAATACTTGTGGACCGGCTCTGGATATAACATTAGTTGAAGCAACTAAGAAAACTTTATGGTCAATAATGAAGCGTGTGAAGGAGGAGAACACAAAGTTTGCGGCCACGGATCAATGACTTCTATACTAATTTTTATCTTTCTCCGGCGGTCCCCCCCCCCCCACCCGCCGTCGCCAAGCCGGAGTAGGCGGTGGCGAGGCGGCTTCTTCCTCTTCGCTCGGTGCTTGGCTGGCCGGGGACGGCTGTCCGACGAAGACGTTGAGTTGGTGCGGGGCTCGGCGGCGTGACAGCTGGCGATTGGGGTGGCAGTGGTGCGGCGGCGCCCAGTCCCTGTGTGTGGTGCGGCGGCTGCACGGGTCTATCCGGATCCTCACAGGGTTGGGCGCATCCGGGGCAAGTCTGTGGTGACAGCATGGGATCCTCCCGGATCGACCGTCCTGCTGCCCATGGACGGCTTGGGCTGCGGTTGACGAAGGACAGTGGCCTCCTCCATGGCGGGGCGGCGCGGTGGAGGCTACAGCGTGGAGGGGCTCGCCCATGGTATTACTGAGGTCCCGGCTGGTCCTTTCCAGTCGGCTTAGGCGGCTGCAGCGGTAGTGTGGGCCGATGGAGCTCACGGTATCGCGGATCTGGCGGTTGGGCTTTGGTTGGTGGCGCAGGGTGGCGGCGACGCTCTCCTTCTCCTGGAGGTGTACCGTCGGTAGGTACAGATCTAGGGTTCGTGCTTGAGAGGGCTAGATCTGGGCCCGGGGCGGATCGAAGCTTGTGCTTCGGGTAGGAGAGGTCGGGCTTGGCCCAAGGTGTGCATGCGGGTGGTGCTCATGCTCTCCTCGTGGGCACGGTGGTCTGTGGTGGTGGTCGGGTACCCGTTATCCTGTCAGGCAGATCGGTGTCAGAGACCATGGTTGAGGCGTCGCACGAGTGGGCTTGGCGGCGGTCGTTGGTAGTCACGGGCTTGTGCCCCCCCCCCCCCCCCCGGTCCATCGGGACTGGCTGGGGACGCAGGCGTGGACGCCCCCTGCTGTGGGGGTATCGACCCAGATCTCGTGACTAATGTCGGGCTAGAAAGGAAAGGAGACCCCTTTCTTTCCTCCTTTCGAGGTCGGTGCTCCGGGATGTTGACGAATTGTGGTGGCTTGGACATGGATGCCGGAACAGCGGCTTCGGATGGAGGTTCGCATGGTTGGCTTTCCGGCAGGCACCATGTCGGTGGTGGTGGCTGTCCTGTTGGTCGTGTGGGAGGCAGGAGGGTAGCGTTGGGTGGCTCGGGCATTCTCCCTGTCCTTGGTAGATCCAGGCCTGGGGCGCTAAACTCGTTGTGCCTGTCCTAAATACCTCGTGTGGCAGGGAGGATCTGCCGAGCGAAAGCTTTGCGCTTTGTCGTCGACGACGGCGATGATTGCGGGAGCCACTATCTTCTTGAAAACGTCGTCGTGGTGCTCCTCTTCGTGCCAGGGTTCCAGGTGAAGACCCTTATCCCTTCTGGACTCGGCAGCGGCGACACTTTGCACTGTTTTCCTTCTTAGGGGCGTTGTCGTGGAGTTTAGGTGTATAGGGTTGTGTGTGGCGTTGTACTTCATGCTCCCAATTCTTCCATTCGGTAGCGTAGTAGGTCTGCGTGATCCGGTTATCTTGGGATCGATAGTGTTTAAGGACCAATTCACTATCTTGTATCGTCCGGCCGTGTACTTGGTTCGATGATTGCTTTACATATAAAGCAAGGCGAAAGCCTGTTTCGAGAGACATAAAGATTTATAGTTAAGTGAGATAATATCTCCATGGACATTCGTTTAGGGTACAATAGTTTTCTGTAGTTTGAATTGTACTAGCGATGACAAAAGTCCTTACCAAAAAGTTGTATGACATTTTCTGTACATTATGACAATCTAGTAGTGACTTATTCGAATAACACTTGGCACAAGGGTAAATAACCTGCGGAGAAAACAATATGATTTTTATTCACTCAATATTTTCGCTATAAAATTTTCTAACAACACACAAACATCTCGAAGTTAATATAAGAAATATATGAAAGTATTGTTAAACATATGTAATTACCGGTATTTGTATAACCCGTGCTCACCAAGGCTAGGAGAGGCGTGCGTATTGTGTTCTCTGTTGTATACGTGTTTGGTTAGAATATATCTCTAGGTTAGTAGAGGATCTATCTAAACCAAACCAATCTCTTGTAATCTGACTCCTCATATAAACATGCACGCATCCCTGCTGTGGGCATATGCTTCCAGCCTTTTCTACATGGTATCTAGCCTTCCTCTTCCCATCTATGTCTAGTTCTTCGTCCACCGCAGCCATGGCATTTCCTTCTCTCGCTGCTCTCGGCCACACCATAACGGAGAAGTTGACGAGAGAAAAAAAATTGGTGTGGAAGGCAGGTCCTCCCACACATCCGGGCTGCCGGCCTCATGGGTTACCTTGATGGCACTACGGCGGCGCCCCCAGTTGATCTGATCACGGAGCGAGATGTATCCGGGAAGAAGGAGACCTCGGCTTCACCCAATCCTGCCTACACGGCCTGGTACAGCCAGGATCAGCAGGTTCTCAGTTTTCTACTTGCCTCTCTCTCTCGGGATGTCCTTCTTCAAGTTCACGACGTCACGAGCGCTGCTGGGGTGTGGGCGGTTATCCTCCAGATGTTTGCTTCCCAATCTCGTGCGCGTACGATCCAGCTCTGTGGGCAGCTCGGCACCACCCGCAAGGGAGCTGAATCTGCTGCTGAATACTACACCAAGATGAAGGGCTACTCTGATGAACTTGCGGCGGCCGGGAAAGCTGTTGATGAGGATGAAGTTGTCTCTCATATTCTGCAGGGATTGGATTTGGACTACAACTCCTTTGTCTCTGCGATCTCCACTCGTGCTGCTGCTGATAACCCTATTGGACTTGGCGAGCTCTTCTCCCTGTTGCTTCCTGCGGAGGCGTGTATTCTCACCCAAAACAGCAGCGGCCACTCCCTCAACCTGGCGTCCCGGGGCGGCAGCAACCGAAGTACTCCAGTTCGCCACTCTGTTGGGGGTGGATATCCAGCTTCGGGCAGCAGCAACAACTCTGGTGGTGTGCCTCATCAAGGGGGAGGTGGCCCCCTCGGTCCTCTTGTCTGCCAAATTTGCAAGCAAGATGGTCATGGCGCATGGTCCTGCAAGAAAAGATTCGACAAGTCATACAACAACAATCCCAAGCGCTATGGTGGTCGTGCAAAATCTGCTAACACTGCTGCGGCAACGGGATCCTATGGAGTAAATACCAACTGGTATCTTGACACTGGAGCTACGGATCATGTAACCGGTGAGTTGGAGAAGCTCACGGTGCGTGATCGCTACACCGGACCGGAACAAATCCACACGGCTAGTGGTCAAGGTATGGAATTAAACATGTTGGTCATGCACTTCTTCCTACTCCACATCAATCTCTCAAGTTGAACAACATATTGCATGTTCCTAGTACTTCCAAAAGTTTACTAAAGGTAATCATGCATATCTTGTTGTTTACCCAGAGTTCTTTTCTGTGAACGATCAGGAAAAGGGGAGAACAATCCTTCACCGTCCAAGTAGAGAGGGGTTGTATCCTGTAGCTGGCCACTCAGCTGCTCATGGACGTCAAATTCTTGGAGTCATCAAGCCATCTACCTCTAGGTGGCATAGGCGCCTAGGTCATCCATCGCTACCGGTGGTGCAGCAAATTCTTCGCAATAATAGTCTTCCTGTGTCCAATAAAATATATCATCGTCTAGTTTGTGATGCGTGTCAGATGGCTAAGATCCATCAACTACCATATCCAGTGGCGAATTCAGCAGCCAGGCTTCGATAGGCTTCAGCCTACCCTCCAAAATCGCGGATTTTTTTTACTACTAGTCTTTATAATTTTTGTAAGGCCCAGCCCCCTACAACTGGCCCAAAGCAAGCCCATCAGCCCCATCCAATCCAAGCAAACGAGCCGGCAGCCACACGACGTGCACGGGCAGACGGGGCTCCTCCTCACGCGCGCAACCTAGCCGCCGTAAACTTTGAGCCCACCCTCCATTTTCTTTCTGGATTCGCCACAGACCATATCCTCGTTCCACTAGTGTGTCTCAAGCTCCTTTAGAGCTAATTTTTTCCGATGTATGGGGCCCTGGGCCTCTCTCCGTTGGTAGGCAGAAATATTATGTTAGTTTTATTGATGATTTCAGCAAGTTCAGTTGGATCTACCTTATTAAACATAAGTCCGATGTGTTTCAGAAATTTCATATCTTCCAAGCACTTGTTGAACGCTTATTTGACCAAAAAAATATTGCTATGCAAACAGATTGGGGCGGTGAGTACCAAAAATTAAATCAATTCTTTGAGCATATCGGTATCACTCACCATGTGTCATGTCCTCATGCACACCAACAGAATGGCTCTGCTGAACGCAAGCATCACCATATCGTGGAAGTTGGTATCTCGTTGCTAGCCCATGCCTCCATGCCTCTTAAATTCTGGGATGAGGCTTTTCTCACGGCCGTCTACCTTATAAACCGTCTTCCTAGTCGAGTCATCCACAACCAAACTCCACTTGAACGTCTCTTTGGTACTCCACCCAATTACACCTCTCTTCGCATTTTTGGGTGTGCGGTATGGCCTAATTTGCGCCCTTTCAACAAACACAAACTTGAGTATCGGTCTAAACAATGTGTTTTTCTTGGCTATAGTGATCTTCATAAAGGATATAAATGTCTTGATATCTCTACTGGACGTGTTTATGTCTCTCGTGATGTTATTTTTGATGAACACATTTTTCCTTTTGCTGCCCTCCATCCTAATGCCGGTGCCCAACTCCGTGCAGAGCTTGTCCTCCTTCCATCTATTCTCCTTAATCCAACCACTCTTGATCCACCGGAAGAAGTTAGCAATGATCACATGTCAATTTCCAATACTTTTAATGCAAATTCTGCTAATAGTGCACAGGAATCTGCAGAACAGGGCCATGATTTTATGCCAGCAAACAATACTGCAGATTCGCCCGTCACAGACGATCCAGGAGGCGCTGGTCATGGGGCTGATTCTCCTGCCCGATCTCCATCGGGATCGCCCATGCAGGCCTCGGGATCCCCCAGCCAATCCGGCCACGCTGCGGGGACGGCCCCCCAACTGTCGCCCGGGCCAGGCGGCCCCCCTCCGGGCTTCGAGCGCCAACCGGCTCGCAACGCGGTCGCAGGCCCCCTGCTGTCTCCCTGCCAGCCGCCCGTGGTGGACCGGGTCGCCCTGCATGGCGACTTCTCACTAGCAGACGTGGGGGGGTCCCGTGTGGATCCGGCGCCGTCTCCCGTGCGGGATAGCCGGTCGCCCTCCATGGCTCTGGATCCCGTGTCCCCTGACGCGGTTTCACCTGAGCTCCCTCTGGATGGCCACATGGCGCCCCCTCATTCGCCGTCAGCGCCTGCTGCTGACTCAGCTGAGTCTGCGCTGTCTCCTTTGGATCGCCTGGAGAGCAGCGGGTTCGACAACGACTTCTTCCACCTCCTCCACCTCCTCCTCCGACACGGTCTCATACTCGGTCACAAAGTGGTATTTTAAAACCAAAAGAATATTCTGATGGTTGTATTCGTTGGGGTTCTTTTTGTGCTACAGGTGAACCATAGAATCTGAAGGAGGCATTGACTGATACTAAGTGGACAGAAGCGATGGATGAAGAATATCGTGCACTATTAGAGAATAAAACATGGCACTTGGTTCCGCCTCGTCGAGGTGCCAACGTCATTGACTGTAAGTGGGTCTATAAGGTAAAACGCAAGTCTGATGGTAGCATTGACAGGTACAAAGCACGTTTAGTGGCAAAAGGGTTCAAGCAATGTTATGGTCTTGATTATGAAGATACCTTTAGCCCTGTTGTGAAAACTGCCACCATCAGACTAATTCTTTCAGTAGCTGTCTCTCGTAATTGGTGCATGCGATAGTTAGATGTCAAGAACGTGTTCTTACATGGTGTTCTGGAAGAGGATGTTTTCATGCGCCAACCACCTGGGTATACTGATCCACAATATCCTAATTTCATATGCAAGCTTGATAAATCCTTGTATGGTCTGAAACACGCACCCCGTGCATGGTACTCCCGTTTATCATCCAAGCTTCAGTCACTTGGTTTTACTCCTTCCAAGGCAGATACTTCCTTGTTCTTCTATTCTCGGCACGGGGTCACCATTTTCATGCTTATTTATGTGGATGACATAATTGTTACAAGTTCTTTCGTCCAGGCAGTTAACACTAGTAGAAAACAGACCTTTTGTCCACATCATTAGTCCCGGTCTGGTTTTGAACCGGCACTAATGTGACCATTAGTCGCGGTTCGTGACGGGCATCATTAGTGCCGGTTCGTTCCAGACCTTTAGTCCCGGTTCGTGCCACGAACCGGGACTAAAGGGGTGGTGGCAGGCTGGTGTCAGCCTGGGGCCCCACGATAACCTTTAGTCCCGGTTCATGCCACGAACCGGGACTATAGGCTAACCTTTAGTCCCGGTTTGTGTCTCGAACCGGGACTAAAGGTCCCCTATATGAACCCTTTGGCCAGCCCGAGCTCTCTGTTCTTCCCCTTTCCTCTCCTCTGGTTCTTCCTCTCTTCCCCGAGCTCATCCTCCATTTTTGCCAAAATTTGTCAAGATTTGGAGGCACCCCATCCATCCAAGTGTTCACAAAGGTTAGCAACTTTGTCCTTTCATCTCTCATTGCTAGATTAGCTCTTGCAATGCTCTATAAGTATAGTGATTTGTGGGTTTTAGTTTGGGAGTATTTATATGTGGTAGTTTATTTGATTTATATGCAATTTGAGCTCAAATTAATTTCTTACTTTGCATGTGTAGGTGTGGTTTACTTAGTGCTTTCCCGTCCCCGTCCTAACCACCGTCGATCGCCCGCACTGTCCCGTCATCGGCACCACCTTGGTGAGCCTATTGTTCTTATCCTTTTTTTATAAAAAAAATCATGTTTGTAAGATTTAGTTAGTTACTTGTATAGTTTTCTTACCTATATGGTTGTTTGTTATACATAGTGGCATGGTTTTCATATCCGTCCCTGTCGTCCCTCGTCCGGTTTATGATTCGGATGTGGTATATACTCTCTTTTATAACTATTTGTTGCATTTCGTGTTTATGACAATTATGCCCATCAAGTTGACATAGATATTTTTAACTAGGAGGTATGTGAACCGGAAATTCCAACCGACATAGATATTCTTGTTAAGAAGTTAAATTTAGTTGAAAAAGAAAACGAGTATTTGAAAGAAAAATTGAAAAGAGTTGAAGAAGAGAAGATGAAACTGGAGTTGTATGTTGCCGATGTCGTCGATGATCACAAGATCAAGATGGATGCAATGCGCTTGAAGATTAGAAAATTTAAAAAATATGCCATTGATAGTGAGGCTTGGTATCACTATGCTGTTGGATCAATTGTTACCTTAGTTGCGATCTTGATCGCATTTGTTGTTGCATTTAAATGCTTTAGCTAGAGAGTTTGTATGTTGTATTATGAGAACAAGTGTGTATGAACTTTATGTATGAACTTGTATTAATTTGGTCTTTTCGGTATTGTGTAATGAAGATGAGCCGGCAATGGATGTACGATGACCGATGCTCTCCCCAGTTCATTAATGGCGTGAATACTTTTCTGGTTGCGGCTGAGGCAAACAAGCGGGCGGATGGTTTTATGTATTGTCCATGTGCTGGCTATAAGAATGATCGAAATTACTCTAACTCAAGAACCATTCACGTCCACCTGTTTGAGTCCGGTTTCATGTCCGGCTATAACTGTTGGACCAAGCACGGAGAAAGAGGGGTCCTAATGGAAGAGAATGAAGAAGAAGAGGATGACGACAGCTATCCTGGCCATGGGTTCCATGAATACGATGGTACAACAATGGGGGAAGAAGCTGAGCCGGCAATGCGGGAAGGAGCTGAAGAAAAGGCATTAGATGAGCCCGCTGATGATCTTGGTCGGGCCATTGCCGATGCAAAGAGAAACTGCGCAAGTGAAAAGGAGAAGCTGAAGTTGCAGCGCATGTTAGAGGATCACAAGAAATTGTTGTACCCAAATTGCGAAGATGACAAGAAAAAGCTGGGTACCACACTGGAATTGCTGCAATGGAAGGCAGAGAATGGTGTACCTGACAAGGCATTTGAAAAGTTGCTGAAAATAATGAAGAATAAGCTACCAAAGGACAACGAATTGCCCGACAGTACGTACGAAGCAAAGAAGGCCGTCTGCCCTCTAGGAATAGAGGTGCAGAAGATACATGCATGCCCTAATGACTGCATCCTCTACCGCGGTGAGTACGAGGATTTGAATGCATGCCCGGTATGCTGTGCATTGCGCTATAAGATCGGCCACGATGACCCTGGTGATGTTGAGGGCGAGCGCCCCAGGAAGAAGATTCCTGCCAAGGTGATGTGGTATGCTCCTATAATACCACGGTTGAAACGTTTGTTCCAAAACAAAGATCATGCCAAGTTGATGCGATGGCACAACAAAGACCGTAAGAAAGACGAGAAGTTGAGAGTACCCGCTGACGGATCGCAATGGAGAAAAATCGAGAGAAAGTGGAAGGACTTTGCAAAGGACGCAAGGAACGTATGGTTTGGTTTAAGTGCAGATGGCATTAATCCTTTTGGGGAGCAGAACAACAATCATAGCACATGGCCTATGACTCTATGTATCTATAACCCTCCTCCTTGGCTGTGCATGAAGCGGAAGTTCATTATGATGCCAGTGCTCATCCAAGGCCCCAAGCAACCCGGCAACGACATCGATGTGTACCTAAGGCCATTAGTTGAAGAACTTTTACAGCTGTGGAATGGAAAAGGTGTACGTGCGTGGGATGCGAAAGAACAGGAGGAATTTGACCTACATGTGTTGCTGTTTGTAACCATCAATGATTGGCCTGCTCTCAGTAACCTTTCAGGACAGACAAACAAGGGATACCACGCATGCACGCACTGTTTAGATGATACCGTCAGTATATATTTGGATAAATGTAAGAAGAATGTATACCTGGGGCATCGTCGATTTCTTCAGAGCAGGCATCCCGTAAGAAAGAAAGGCAAGCATTTCAAAGGTGAGGCAGATCACCGGAAGAAGCCTCGCCACCGTACTGGTGATGATATACTTGATGTGGTCAAGGATTTAAAAGTAATCTTTGGAAAGGGTCCTGGCGCACAATTTGTTCCGAATGATGCTGACAATCGCGCACCCATGTGGAAGAAGAAATCTATATTTTGGGATCTACCCTATTGGAAAGACCTCGAGGTCCGCTCTGCAATCGACGTGATGCACATGACGAAGAATCTTTGCGTGAACCTGCTAGGCTTCTTGGGCGTGTATGGGAAGACAAAAGATACACCGGAAGCACGGGAGGACCAGCAACGTATGCACGGAGAAGACGGCATGGATCCAAAGCAGTTTCAGGGTCATGCCAGCTACGCTCTTACCAAAGAAGAGAAGGAAATCTTCTTCGAATGCCTGCTCAGTATGAAGGTCCCGTCTGGCTTCTCGTCGAATATAAAGGGAATAATAAATATGGCAGAGAAAAAGTTCCAGAACCTAAAGTCTCATGACTGCCACGTGATTATGACGCAACTGCTTCCGGTTGCATTGAGGGGGCTTCTACCGGAAAACGTTCGATTAGCCATTGTGAAGCTACGTGCATTCCTGAATGCAATCTCTCAGAAGGTAATCGATCCAGAAATCCTACCAAGGTTAGAGAATGATTTGGTGCAATGTCTTGTCAGTTTCGAGTTGGTGTTCCCACCATCCTTCTTCAATATCATGACGCACGTCCTAGTTCACCTAGTCGAGGAGATTGCCATTCTAGGTCCTGTATTTCTACACAATATGTTCCCCTTTGAGAGGTTCATGGGAGTCTTAAAGAAATATGTTCATAATCGTGCTAGGCCAGAAGGAAGCATCTCCAAGGGCCATGAAACAGAGGAGGTCATTGAGTTTTGTGTTGACTTTATTCCTGACATTAAGCCGATTGGTGTTCCTGAATCGCGACATGAGGGCAGACTGGGTGGAAAAGGCACGCTAGGAAAGAATTCACTAATATGCCGGGACGGGCATTCTTTGGCGCAAGCACACTACACAGTTCTACAAAGTTCCACCTTGGTGGCTCCGTATATCGAGCAACACAAGAATATTCTACGCTCCAAACACCCGGAGCAGTCTGACGACTGGATTACACATGAACAAACGGTGACTTTCGCCGGTTGGTTGCAGACACGTCTCATGCATGACGACACTGTTGAAGATGACCTGTACTTGCTGTCCAAGTTACCATCTTCGGCTATATTTACTTTCAAAGGGTACGAGATAAATGGGAATACATTTTACACGATCGCCCAAGATAAAAAGAGCACCAACCAAAACAGTGGTGTCCGCTTTGATGCAGCAAACATCAATGGGCCAAAGGACACATATTATGGTTACATAGAGGAGATATGGGAACTTGACTATGGACTTGGTTTGAAGGTCCCTTTGTTTCGGTGCAAATGGGTCAATCTGACAGGAGGCGGGGTAAAGGAAGACCCGCAGTACGGAATGACAACAGTGGATCTCAACAATCTTGGGTACGCAGACGAACCATTTGTCCTAGCCAATGATGTGGCACAGGTTTTCTATGTGAAGGACATGTCTACCAAGACGAGAAAAAGAAAAGATAAGGAAGCGAATACATCATACGATGAGCCAAAGCGCCACATAGTTCTTTCAGGGAAAAGAAACATCGTCGGAGTGGAGGACAAGACAGACATGTCAGAAGATTATGAAAAGTTCCATGAAATTGCTCCCTTCACAGTGAATGTTGACCCGAGCATCAAGTTAAACGATGAAGATTGTCCATGGTTACGACGCAAAGGGACACACGCGAAGAAAAAGTTTTATACCCAAAGATCCCACTCTGGGATGTGACCGGCTTCTCTAGTTAGTTACCGGACTTATATACCTGGAAAGTCCCACTTCGGACAAACCGGAGGGAATCTTTGTAATAGTAGTGTACTTATGTGTTTTGGTATTTGAAACGCGAAGAAATATTATGTCGAAGTATCAGGGTTTCAGACGAAAACTCGTCTGTTACAAAGGCATTTCATTTTTCTAAACTTATTTCAACTCTAGACTTTTTGTGCATTTAGTATGCACCATTCGAAGCCACGCCATCAATTTTCAACCCTTTCTGACTTCATTTGCTATTTTTCATGCATTTACTGATTTTTTGAGCTAAATGACCCTGAAATTGAAAAGCACTACAAATGAACTCTGAAAAGGTTGAAAGTTGGCATGGTATCATCATTTCCCCCACATAGCATGTGCTAAAAAGTTGAGAGGGTTACGGCAAAAACTGGATGCACTTCGTGTACAAAATGGACAATCTCTTTCGAAGTATCACGGTTTCAGACGAAAACTCGTCTGTTACAAAGGCATTTCATTTTTTTAAACTTATTTCAACTCCAGACTTTTTGTGTGTTCAGTATGCACCATTCGAAGCCACGTCATCAATTTTCAACCCTTTCTGACTTCATTTGCTATTTTTCATGCATTTACTGATTTTTTGAGCTAAATGGCCCTAAAATTGAAAAGCAGTACAAATGAACTCTGAAAAGGTTGAAAGTTGGCATGGTATCATCATTTCACCCACATAGCATGTGCTAAAAAGTTGAGAGGGTTACGGCAAAAACTGGATCCACTTCGTGTACAAAATGGACAATCTCTTTCGAAATATCAGGGTTTCAAACGAAAACTCGTTTGTTACAAAGGCATTTCATTTTTTTAAACTTATTTCAACTCCAGACTTTTTGTGTGTTCAGTATGCACCATTCGAAGCCACGTCATCAATTTTCAACCCTTTCTGACTTCATTTGCTATTTTTCATGCATTTACTGATTTTTTTGAGCTAAATGACCCTAAAATTGAAAAGCACTACAAATGAACTCTGAAAAGGTTGAAAGTTGGCATGGTATCATCATTTCACCCACATAGCATGTGCTAAAAAGTTGAGAGGGTTACGGCAAAAACTGGATCCACTTCGTGTACAAAATGGACAATCTCTTTCGAAGTATCAGGGTTTCAGACGAAAACTCGTCTGTTACAAAAGCATTTCATTTTTTAAATACCCTAAGAATTACCAAATTGAATATAATGATAAAACACGCTAATATTAAACAGTAGAAAAAAGAATCACTGCAAAATCTATTTTTAAAGTAAAGTTATTCACAAACTAGTGATTCACACAAATTTCAAATAATTCGAATTTAAACTATTCAAATTTGAAAACTACTGCCACTAACAGAAAGTTTATAAATTTTTTGACCTAACGCAAAAAGATTCACTCATTAATTCTAAATAAAGCAAAAAAAAACTCAGAAACAAAAGAAAATAAATAAAACAAAAATTAAAAAAACTGAAAAGTAAATAAAAAAATGCCCGCCTACTGGGCCACCACAGCGTATTGGGCCGGGATGCAGGCCCAGTAGGCCCAACAGGGCAGCACAGGTGCGGTAGGCCCAGAAGGCCTGCATTAGAGAGGAGCTCGACACGGTAGCCGCGGCGGGGCTTATAAACCGGTGCGAGCTCCTCTCAACTAGCGAGGTGGGACTAAACATTCGACACGGGAAGCCAGACCTTTAGTCGCGGTTGGTGGTTTCAACCGCGACTAAAGGCCCCCCTTTAGTCGCGGTTGGAACCACCAACCGCGACTAAAGGCTTGCGCTTCCCGCCGCTTCGGCTGGGTGAATTCACCTTTAGTCGCGGTTGGTGGCTCCAACCGCGACTAAAGGGGGGTCTTTAGTCGCGGTTGGAGCCACCAACCACGACTATAGGTGTTTGTATATAAGCGGCAGTTTGCAAAATTTCAGAACTCATCGCTTTTCCCCCCTCGACGACGCCGAACAGGACGCCACCAGGCTGCCGGATCAGCACCCCTCCGCCGTCGCCGTCGACTCGCCTTGCCGTCGCCGTCGCCTCGCCGCGCCATCGCCATCGCCGTCACGCGTTGACCTCGCCGCCCCCCTCGATCTCCTCCTCGACCTCTCGCGCGTCGTCGCCGTCGTCGTCGCCGTCGCAGTCGCCGTCGCCGTCGACTCGCCTCGCCTCACCGTCGCCCCGTGTCGGGGTAATGAACAGGGGGTGTCTATTACCCCTGGACATGCACCGGTAAGTTGTAGCCTCCAGGCAGGAAGGGCATGGCTAGAGGAGAAATCCATTTAGACGAAGCATCCAAGACCCAGCATTACCGGCAAGCTCAAGGCCGGCAAGAGCAAGATAGAGATTCCGGGAAGAGAGCCTTCCTGGGAGAAGACATCCAGGTGAGTCATCGCCAAATACGAAGACAGCGCTTGCCGGCAAGGCGCGAGCCGGCAAGCCAAGGGTCCGGCCAGCTCCGTCCCCGGCAAGGCCTGCCGGGGGAAGGCGTTCGAGCTGAGGGTCCGAAGACCAGAAGACGGAAGGCCAAAGGGGTGCGAAGGCCCGGCAAGACCCTTGCCGGCAAGGCCTCGCGCCCGGCAAGACCCGGTCCCGGCAAGGATTCAGCCCCGGCAAGGCACTGCACAGTGTAGCGCTATCGCTCCTGCGCAGTGGCCAGCCTTGTCGATTAGGGTTTGTCCTCATGGTGACGTGGCGCGATGCTGGCCACGCGATGCTTAAGCGGTGCTGATGGGATGGCTGCTTTTGCCCATCCCCTGTAAAGCTTTTCCAAGCCCGAGACGCTGAGGGACACCTCGACGGACACCTCACGGTGCATTTAATGAGCTTGTCCTATGCCGTCAGGGTTAGGTATGATAACACTGTAGCTACTTTCCACCTCATGCCTTATCTCGTACGCCACTGTGGTAGCCCCTTTGACTCATATAAAAGGAGGCCCGAGGCGTACAGAGAGGGGAGGGGAGCACTTCGGAAGCTCATTCTGCATGCGTAGCTGCTACTGTAGCTCCCAGAACTTGGCCAAGAATATCCACAATAATACCATCAAAGCAGGAGTAGGGTTTTACGCATCCGTGCGGCCCGAACCTGGGTAAATTCCCCGTGTGCTGTTCGCTAGTTCTGCTCTTCGTGCAATCCTCTCCCCTTGCCGAACCGTAAAGGGATCTGCTCGATAGCGATCCCATAGGTGTTCGTTTCCCACGACATCTTTGGCGCGCCAGGTAGGGGTGAGAGGTTGTGCGAACCCGATCTAGCGATCAGCGCGCCAGTTCGTCATCATCTTCATCGGCACGGCGTCCAAAGAGAAGGGCACCACGATCTTCGCAGAAGCTAAGTTCTTAAACTTTGATTGCTTTCTGCTATTTAGATATGAGTTTTATTTTGAGATCTCTGCATGAACCCGTATGCTGAGGAGCCTTCCCAGCACTAGCCGCGCTCCTAATCGCTTCGAGCCCGCTCAGCGACGTGTGCAAATGCGCTAGTTGCGCTCCATGTCGCCTCGAGTCCGCTCGGCGATGTGTGCAGCGCAGGCTGGGAAGGTAAACCTTTCAGGGGCTAGTTGCGCTCCATATCGCTTCAAGTCCGCTCAGCGATGTGTGCAGCTGCACTAAAACCGGGAAGGTGTTCCGGCAAGCAAGGGAGTATTCGACAGAAGTCGAGATTGCAGCAGATTAATTATAAGATCAGAAGCTAATCAACCTGTTGTGCTTAAACGCTGTTGTGGCATTTCATGCCCAATCGGCGTTGCAGGTATTCGCATGGAAGGCGAGCTCGGGGGCTGGCGGCGCCCTAGAGAGCCGCCGGTCGTCACCGCGAGCACGGCCTCGCCATGCGAGACGAACAGCAAGAAGAGATAAGTCACAGAGACTTGTATCAATTACTTTTCCCTTGCTGTCTTTATTTACCCCTTACACCTACATGCGAAGGAGCCTTCCCAGGGCTAGTTGCGCTCCATGTCGCCTCGAGTTCGCTCGGCGATGTGTGCAGCTGCGCTATCACCGGGAAGGTGAACCTTTCCGGAAGGCGGTGTTTCCGGCAAGCCGCTAAGGACCCGTTCCTCAAGCGCTGCCGGCAGGAACGTGCGCACCGGGAAGCTCTCCGGCAAGCATGGGCCGTCTTGATTAATTCCTCGTCCTTGTACATTAATCTGCATGCAAAGGGGCTTTGTCATGGTCAGCCCGCGCCTAGTTTCGCCTCGAGTCCGCTCGGCAAACTTAGCAGCTGCGTTCTGGCCCGGCAAGTCGCCTTGCCGTGAGCAGCACCGCCATCAGGCTGCTGACGACCCGAATCCAGCGCTCGCGGCAAGGTTATGCTCCGGCAAGGTTACCAAACAGCGTACGACAAGATATGTGCAAGGACAGAATTAATCAAGAGGGGGGCAGCATTTATTTAGCATAAAGAGACGCATGTCTTACATGCGAAAAGATTGATCTAACCAAGATAAATTATTTCCTTGGCAGCCGAGAAAGCCAAGGGCGCCGTGCAGAAGGCCGGCAAGATGGCAGTGAGGCACTCGCAGTAGACGGCGGCGACAGCAGAGATGAGCGTATGAATCGAGCGCTGCCCCCACAGTACCCTTCTTGGGGGAAGCTCGGGGGCTGGCTCTTCGTCGCGCAGTGTGTGGCATTCCCTTTCGGGCACACGATTCCTGCTGCTGTCCTGCTCTGTTTGCCCACGCTGCCGGCAAGCCCAAGGCCCGGCAAACCAGAAGCCGGCGTCGAGAACGTCAAAGTCTCCGCTGAAGTCATAAGTCTTCCCGGCAACATCCTTGCCGGAAGCCGGCGTCGAGAACGTCAAAGTTCTCCGCTAAAGTCGCAAGCTTAGCAAACCTTGTCGTCGAGCCATGCACTCCGACAAGGGGGCTCTCAACCTTGTCGTTGAAGCCGTGCGCTCCGACAAGGAAGCTTTAACCGCAAGATTTCATGCGCCATTCATCAGTGCGCGGCTAAAAGTTATGAGCGTCGATTACTTCTCGCCGTGCGTGTACCGGTGCATGTTTTTGGGCCTAGCCCGGACAGCACTGTGCACGCTTGCCCGGCCCAGGCCCGGGGGCTCCTGTCGGGGTAATGAACAGGGGGTGTCTATTACCCCTGGACATGCACCGGTAAGTTGTAGCCTCCAGGCAGGAAGGGCATGGCTAGAGGAGAAATCCATTTAGACGAAGCATCCAAGACCCAGCATTACCGGCAAGCTCAAGGCCGGCAAGAGCAAGATAGAGATTCCGGGAAGAGAGCCTTCCTGGGAGAAGACATCCAGGTGAGTCATCGCCAAATACGAAGACAGCGCTTGCCGGCAAGGCGCGAGCCGGCAAGCCAAGGGTCCGGCCAGCTCCGTCCCCGGCAAGGCCTGCCGGGGGAAGGCGTTCGAGCTGAGGATCAGAAGACCAGAAGACGGAAGGCCAAAGGGGTGCGAAGGCCCGGCAAGACCCTTGCCGGCAAGGCCTCGCGCCCGGCAAGACCCGGTCCCGGCAAGCCCTGGGCCCGGCAAGGATTCAGCCCCGGCAAGGCTCTGCACAGTGTAGCGCTATCGCTCCTGCGCAGCGGCCAGCCTTGTCGATTAGGGTTTGTCCTCATGGTGACGTGGCGCGATGCTGGCCACGCGATGCTTAAGCGGTGCTGATGGGATGGCTGCTTTTGCCCATCCCCTGTAAAGCTTTTCCAAGCCCGAGACGCTGAGGGACACCTCGACGGACACCTCACGGTGCATTTAATGAGCTTGTCCTATGCCGTCAGGGTTAGGTATGATAACACTGTAGCTACTTTCCACCTCATGCCTTATCTCGTACGCCACTGTGGTAGCCCCTTTGACTCATATAAAAGGAGGCCCGAGGCGTACAGAGAGGGGAGGGGAGCACTTCGGAAGCTCATTCTGCATGCGTAGCTGCTACTGTAGCTCCCAGAACTTGGCCAAGAATATCCACAATAATACCATCAAAGCAGGAGTAGGGTTTTACGCATCCGTGCGGCCCGAACCTGGGTAAATTCCCCGTGTGCTGTTCGCTAGTTCTGCTCTTCGTGCAATCCTCTCCCCTTGCCGAACCGTAAAGGGATCTGCTCGATAGCGATCCCATAGGTGTTCGTTTCCCACGACATCTTTGGCGCGCCAGGTAGGGGTGAGAGGTTGTGCGAACCCGATCTAGCGATCAGCGCGCCAGTTCGTCATCATCTTCATCGGCACGGCGTCCAAAGAGAAGGGCACCACGATCTTCGCAGAAGCTAAGTTCTTAAACTTTGATTGCTTTCTGCTATTTAGATATGAGTTTTATTTTGAGATCTCTGCATGAACCCGTATGCTGAGGAGCCTTCCCAGCACTAGCCGCGCTCCTAATCGCTTCGAGCCCGCTCAGCGACGTGTGCAAATGCGCTAGTTGCGCTCCATGTCGCCTCGAGTCCGCTCGGCGATGTGTGCAGCGCAGGCTGGGAAGGTAAACCTTTCAGGGGCTAGTTGCGCTCCATATCGCTTCGAGTCCGCTCAGCGATGTGTGCAGCTGCACTAAAACCGGGAAGGTGTTCCGGCAAGCAAGGGAGTATTCGACAGAAGTCGAGATTGCAGCAGATTAATTATAAGATCAGAAGCTAATCAACCTGTTGTGCTTAAACGCTGTTGTGGCATTTCATGCCCAATCGGCGTTGCAGGTATTCGCATGGAAGGCGAGCTCGGGGGCTGGCGGCGCCCTAGAGAGCCGCCGGTCGTCACCGCGAGCACGGCCTCGCCATGCGAGACGAACAGCAAGAAGAGATAAGTCACAGAGACTTGTATCAATTACTTTTCCCTTGCTGTCTTTATTTACCCCTTACACCTACATGCGAAGGAGCCTTCCCAGGGCTAGTTGCGCTCCATGTCGCCTCGAGTTCGCTCGGCGATGTGTGCAGCTGCGCTATCACCGGGAAGGTGAACCTTTCCGGAAGGCGGTGTTTCCGGCAAGCCGCTAAGGACCCGTTCCTCAAGCGCTGCCGGCAGGAACATGCGCACCGGGAAGCTCTCCGGCAAGCATGGGCCGTCTTGATTAATTCCTCGTCCTTGTACATTAATCTGCATGCAAAGGGGCTTTGTCATGGTCAGCCCGCGCCTAGTTTCGCCTCGAGTCCGCTCAGCAAACTTAGCAGCTGCGTTCTGGCCCGGCAAGTCGCCTTGCCGTGAGCAGCACCGCCATCAGGCTGCTGACGACCCGAATCCAGCGCTCGCGGCAAGGTTATGCTCCGGCAAGGTTACCAAACAGCGTACGACAAGATATGTGCAAGGACAGAATTAATTAAGAGGGGGGCAGCATTTATTTAGCATAAAGAGACGCATGTCTTACATGCGAAAAGATTGATCTAACCAAGATAAATTATTTCCTTGGCAGCCGAGAAAGCCAAGGGCGCCGTGCAGAAGGCCGGCAAGATGGCAGTGAGGCACTCGCAGTAGACGGCGGCGACAGCAGAGATGAGCGTATGAATCGAGCGCTGCCCCCACAGTACCCTTCTTGGGGGAAGCTCGGGGGCTGGCTCTTCGTCGCGCAGTGTGTGGCATTCCCTTTCGGGCACACGATTCCTGCTGCTGTCCTGCTCTGTTTGCCCACGCTGCCGGCAAGCCCAAGGCCCGGCAAACCAGAAGCCGGCGTCGAGAACGTCAAAGTCTCCGCTGAAGTCATAAGTCTTCCCGGCAACATCCTTGCCGGAAGCCGGCGTCGAGAACGTCAAAGTTCTCCGCTAAAGTCGCAAGCTTAGCAAACCTTGTCGTCGAGCCATGCACTCCGACAAGGGGGCTCTCAACCTTGTCGTTGAAGCCGTGCGCTCCGACAAGGAAGCTTTAACCGCAAGATTTCATGCGCCATTCATCAGTGCGCGGCTAAAAGTTATGAGCGTCGATTACTTCTCGCCGCGCGTGTACCGGTGCATGTTTTTGGGCCTAGCCCGGACAGCACTGTGCACGCTTGCCCGGCCCAGGCCCGGGGGCTCCTGTCGGGGTAATGAACAGGGGGTGTCTATTACCCCTGGACATGCACCGGTAAGTTGTAGCCTCCAGGCAAGAAGGGCATGGCTAGAGGAGAAATCAATTTAGACGAAGCATCCAAGACCCAGCATTACCGGCAAGCTCAAGGCCGGCAAGAGCAAGATAGAGATTCCGGGAAGAGAGCCTTCCTGGGAGAAGACATCCAGGTGAGTCATCGCCAAATACGAAGACAGCGCTTGCCGGCAAGGCGCGAGCCGGCAAGCCAAGGGTCCGGCCAGCTCCGTCCCCGGCAAGGCCTGCCGGGGGAAGGCGTTCGAGCTGAGGATCAGAAGACCAGAAGACGGAAGGCCAAAGGGGTGCGAAGGCCCGGCAAGACCCTTGCCGGCAAGGCCTCGCGCCCGGCAAGACCCGGTCCCGGCAAGCCCTGGGCCCGGCAAGGATTCAGCCCCGGCAAGGCTCTGCACAGTGTAGCGCTATCGCTCCTGCGCAGCGGCCAGCCTTGTCGATTAGGGTTTGTCCTCATGGTGACGTGGCGCGATGCTGGCCACGCGTTGCTCAAGCGGTGCTGATGGGATGGCTGCTTTTGCCCATCCCCTGTAAAGCTTTTCCAAGCCCGAGACGCTGAGGGACACCTCGACGGACACCTCACGGTGCATTTAATGAGCTTGTCCTATGCCGTCAGGGTTAGGTATGATAACACTGTAGCTACTTTCCACCTCATGCCTTATCTCGTACGCCACTGTGGTAGCCCCTTTGACTCATATAAAAGGAGGCCCGAGGCGTACAGAGAGGGGAGGGGAGCACTTCGGAAGCTCATTCTGCATGCGTAGCTGCTACTGTAGCTCCCAGAACTTGGCCAAGAATATCCACAATAATACCATCAAAGTAGGAGTAGGGTTTTACGCATCCGTGCGGCCCGAACCTGGGTAAATTCCCCGTGTGCTGTTCGCTAGTTCTGCTCTTCGTGCAATCCTCTCCCCTTGCCGAACCGTAAAGGGATCTGCTCGATAGCGATCCCATAGGTGTTCGTTTCCCACGACACCCCGCTGTGAGCCCCTCCCCCCTCTCCTCTCCCTGCCGCGCGCCATGGCCGCCCCTCCCCGAGAGCCCACACACACACACACACACACATGATGCATGAACACACACACACACACACACACACATGTTAGAATGATGTATTTTTGTGTAGATGAATGTTATGTTAGAATGAATGATATGTCAGAATGATGTATTTTTGTGTAGATGATGTATTTTTGCAAATTTATATGTATATTTGTGTAGATGAATGTTATGTTAGAATGATGTATATATGTAGAATGATTATGGATAAGTTATAATTAGATGGACAAAAGTAGATTGGATGATGGATATATGTAGAATGATGTATATATTGGATGATGTAGAATTACAAAAATCATAATCAAGCATTTAAAAAATGTTAAATTTGCATAGAATTTGTTCTCGACGTCTACGATGCCCGGCCCGCATCCTCGTCGTCGGATCGGTGGCGAGGACCTGCTTCAGAGGCGCCATGTCCGGGACTGGGCTCCGCCGGGCTGGCACTGGGAGGTGCTACCTTCCGGGGCGCGCAGTTTGGTGAGGAACCGGGCTCCCGTTGTCGACCCGGAGCTTCTTTGGTGGCGTTCGCGTGGGCCACTTTCGGTGCGGAGGCAGCCGGCCCCGTCGGAGGTGGTACGTCGCTGTGTCAGGGAGGAGGACAAGCACGTCCGTCGCTACATGGATGCGTTGGACGTCAGGTTCTCCAATACCTGGCAGGTTCTTCAGGGATCTCACCCGAGCTATGATCCTGTGATGGTTCCTTCTCTTTGGGTGTCCACCGCCCGCGCCTCAGGAACCGCGAGTGAACTAGATTCTTCGATAATATTCGATCTGTATTAGCTAGTGATAATACTCGAGATGTATTCGAGATTATATTCGATAATATTTGAGACGATTTATTTGAGATTATATTCGATGATGCATATTATATGAATTATTCGAGATGCATATTATGTACTATGATTCAGTTTTTCCTTATTGATTGCATGCATTCTAAATTGAATACTAAATTGTTTTTCTTCTGGATTAGTTAAATAAAAGCTATGGACAATACCGACAGAGAAGGAGAAGAGGCTCTGTTCAACATCATACGCTCCACGAGCCCAGAGCATGAACCTGAAGATGATGACAGCTCGCAATATCTGAATAATTCCGGTGAGGGTTGTATGATATTTGATGAAGACGAACGAATAGATGAAGGTGACGACAACGATGTTGACGAAGAAAATGTTCTTCAAATAACAAAGACCGGCGAGGTATATTTAATATATAAGCCATCCGGTGATCATTACATGTCTTAATTGATTTGTATGTATTAACGAATCGATCTTTCTTCTTTTAGGCCTCCGGATCGAGCAAATCTTCTACAAGCGACACGGTAGTTCGAGGCCCGGCCAAAAAGTTGGACAAAGGCGTAAAGTTCAACATCGATTCCATCAAAACATCAACTGGTGAACCGCTTGAACCTAGGAAAAATGCGACCAAGTTCAAGAATCAATGTGGAGTTATTTTCAGGGACCAAATCCCGATCTCCGTTCAAGAATGGAAAAAGCCAGCAAAGGGAGATCGAGCAGGAGTTACTTTTGTCGACGAAAGAGCAAAAGATGTGCTTTGGACTACGCTCATGGAACATTTCACCCTACCAGATAATTTGACAGATGCAGATCTGAAGAAAGTCAGAAACTATGCTCTTAAAAAGATGGCGATCGCATTCAACACCTTCAAGAAAAATGCATGGACTAAGTACGTCAAATCAAAAAAGAAGATTCCAGAATTCACGGGAGCACTGGTGAAGGCAAAAGATCACTGGGACGCTTTCGTGAAGTTCAAGGAATCGGAAGAAGCTAAGGAACGGTCGAGAATAAACAAGATTAATGCTGCAAAAAAGAAGTGGCACCATACTCTGGGGCCAGGTGGCTACCAGGTGGCCCTGCCTAAGTGGGATCAATCTGAGAAAAAGATGATTAGTGCAGGGGTCAATCCAGTTACATTGACATGGCCCTCCAGGTGCAGGACATGGTTTTATGCGCATGGGGGGGAAGTTGGACCCAAAGACAGGGTTGGTTATGGTGAAGGCAAGTCTTAAAGAAGCGACAGACGAAATACTTATTGCAATAGAAGAAGCTGGAACGGGGGTGTTCACGCCCAACAGAGAGAACGACGAGCTTACGCGCGCCCCGAAGAATCATGAACACCCGGGAAGAACACAAGGCAGAGGCGTTGTTTCGTGGTTTGAGGGGTTTGCGGATTGGAACGACGACTATAGAAGCCATGCGAGAAAGAAGATGCAGGAGGAGAAGAAGAAGAAGGAGGAAGCACTCCGCCTTGAAGGCCTAGAATCAAAGCACCTGGAGTTGGAACGATTTGTCAGGTGGCAGCAGGAGCAGATCGACTCACTCAGCCAGGAAAGGGCGTCTCAGCGGCAGCATGAGCAGATCGATCCAGCATTGGATAGCACCATCCCATCTATGCCGAGAAGCTGCGTGGGTTCCGCCCCGGCCGATATCGATAATGCATTGCTAGCTAGCTACCCTGTGGATGATATCAAAGACAGGACTAACTGTGAGCTACACATGAAAGTGAAGAACTTATCCATGAAGGTGGCGGACGGCTATGCTTTAGCAAATCCCCCTGAAGCAACCTTCCATTGCAATCCCATTCCAGCTGGCTATGCTCGTGTCGGGGTTGATGAAGTGATGTCAGGATATCACGAGCTACAACTTGACATTCTTGGAGGTGACGAGGAGAGAACACTAGGAGAGGCCATACATCGTATCATTCTATGGAAAAAGGGTTGCATCGTCTTTCCAAGGCCACCGACTCCTCCTCCTCCAAGTCCGCCGCCGCGTCAGTCGACTCCTCCTCCTCCAAGTCCGGCACCGTGTCAGCCGACTCCTCCTCCAAGTCCGGCACGGCGTCAGCCAACTCCTCCTCCTCCAAGTCCGCCGGCACCGCGTCAGCCGACTCCTCCTCCAAGTCCGGCACGGCGTCAGCCTAAGCAACAGCGGAAGAGAGAGGCCGCAACTACGACGGCTAGCGGTACAACAGGCAAGAAATTCAAATATGGTCCAGACCTCAAGCCTCTTCCGAAGTTGCCTTACCACCTGACTCCTGAGGAACTCGACATCACAGTGGATGCCAAACTGAAGGCCCATTTTGGACCGAAACCGCCCCCGCTGCCAAAGGAGAAAGTACCTGAGCATGTCTCACAACACTTTATTGATATGGCTCGACCGGCTGACAATCAGAAGGACTCCGCTATGTGCGGTCTATCAAGAAGTCATATTTGGCAGGACAAAAGGAGTCGAGCTCGAGCTCGAGCCAAGCAGTTGGCAAAAAAAGCGGGAAAACTGTTCCCCAGCTGGGAGAACAGGTAGTGCAATCGATCCCCCCGCTCATTGTACAAACACCTGTGAGTACCGCCGATCGGCTGGTAATAACCGAAGATCATAAAAGGCAGGCTAAAGAGGCCGGTGTCACTGTTGAACAACTCCTAGGCCTTGAGGAAATCCCCGGGATTACAGAGGAGGAAGTAAAATGGCAATATGTCCGCGGCAAACCTCTGGTCAAGCCTGACGATGTCAAGCTTCTACCAACGAGAATGTACGATTTGCATACGTGGTACATGCAACAAACAGCAAATACCAATGAAGAGTCCCTCATGGTGAAAGTCAAGAGAAAGCATTACTTCCATAAAAAAGATGTGTGGATTCATTATTCAGAGTTGTTACAGTTATTCAATCAAGATGCACTCGACAAATCTATCGTCAGTTGCTATTGTGTGTAAGTGATTTCTTTCTGTAATTTAAGTCTCTAGCTAGCTAGCTGTGCTCTCGTTCATTACCTGTAATTATCCTCACTATATTCTTTTCTGTGGTATTATGCAGAATGAAGATGTATGAAATGAAAAAAGCTGGACGCTATGGCATTGGGTTCATTGACCCAAATATGGTTAATCAGGCAATATGGGAAGATCAATATTCGAGAAAAGACACAGAGAAATCCCTGCTAGAGTTTTTGAAGCAACTAAACACCCAACCAGAAATACTACTTCCTTACAACTTCGAGTGAGTGTTACTATATCTTGTACTACAAATTCTATTTTTTGCTTAATTACTAGATGTTAATAAGTGTAGTTGATGAGTTATGCACATGCCCGCTTATTTATACAAAACGTGTGCGCATGCAGTTACCACTGGATCTTGTTAATCATTGAAGTTGACAAGGGAAAAGTTGAAGTACTGGACTCACTATATAAGAATCAATCCGAATACGCAACCGTGAGGGGGATGGTCGACGGGTAATTTCAATCATTATCGCACTATGTCGGCCTCTTTACTTCATTTCCTGATATCAACTAGTTAATAACTCCTTTATTTATTTTCTTTGCCGGCGGGCAGGGCTTGGGCCAAGTTCGTCAAACAGGTCCCAGGCGACTGGGAACAAAAGCTGACATGGGTACGACCCAAGGTAATTAAGTAGTACTAGCTAGCTACGTCTGTGCATCTCTTTAATTCTAGTTTCAGTACCATTATCATGCTTGATTAATTATTACCTGATTGAATTTTATTCTCGTAAAGTGCATGAAGCAGGAGCAGGGGAATGCTTTATGCGCATACTACGTTTGCGAGAACATTCGCATGATCACGTCTGAAAGGAGCAGAAACGAAAGAAATCTTTGGGTACGACGTTTGCCAGAACACTATCCATAATTTTTTTATCATGATCTAGCTAATATATATACACACAACTAATATATTCATCTTGATCTCCTGATTATAGCTGACGGAGATGCGGGGCCAGCTCCTACCAACGGCTCGCGTACGAGCAATTCAAGAGGAAATAGCTGGATTTCTGGTTGACCAGGTCATAGATCCCAAAGGAGAATACCATTACAAGATCAAGAAGTAATGCCTGCATATATGTAATGATCCGCAAATTGTAGGAGAAATTGTATATACCAAATTGTATATATATATGTATGTGAATGGTCGTCGTACGAGAAATTCGATGATATATATATATATGATCGGTTCTACGAGAAATTCTATTTATATATATATGCACAACGTGTACAGTATGTAGTAGCGTAATATATGTTTGAAATGAAAAATAATTAAATGGAAAACACAAAATTAAAAGGAAAAATAAAACATAATTAATTCATAAACCCCTGAAGGATTAAAAGGAAAAATAAACCAAAATTAAAAGAATTAAATACTTTTAGTCCCGATTGGTATTACCAACCGGGACTAAAGGTCCCCCAACCCACGGCGCCGGCAGGTGCCACGTGGTGGGCCTTTAGTGCCGGGTCGTGTTGAACCGGCACTAAAGGGGGGGGGGCTTTAGTCCCTACCCTTTAGTGCCGGTTGGAGAACCGGCACTAAAGGCCCTTACGAACCGGCACTATAGGCCGATTCTGCACTAGTGTGATGCTCTTCTGACAGATCTTCGGGTTGATTTTGCGCTCAAGGATCTCGGAGATCTGCATTACTTTCTTGGTATTGAGGTAAAATCTGTTAGAGATGGACTTGTTTTATCACAAGGGAAGTATTTGCTCGACTTGATTCAACGTGTGGGCATGAAAGGTTGCAAACCAGTTACCACACCGCTTCCCACGTCAAAGAAGTTGTCATTGTTTGATGGTATACCTCTTGGAGGGGAGGATTCTACCACATACCGGAGCATTGTAGGTGCATTGCAATATACTCGACCTGATATTTCTTTCTCTGTGAACAAAGTTTGTCAGTTTTTGCATGCACCTACTACTACACATTGGACCGCGGTTAAGCGCATTCTTCGCTATCTGCAAGGGACTATGTCTCATGGTCTACGCATTAGCAAGTCAGAGTCTATGTTGGTTAGTGCTTTTTCTGATGCAGATTGGGCGGGCTGTCCTGATGACAGGAAATCCACAGGTGGCTTTGCAGTGTTTCTTGGGAGTAACTTGGTGTCTTGGACTGCTCGCAAACAAGCCACCGTGTCTCGCTCTAGTACCGAAGTTGAGTATAAAGCACTTGCCAATGCCACTGCTGAAGTTATTTGGGTTCAGAGTCTGCTGACAGAGTTGGGTGTTGCTCACCCCAAAGCAGCCTCTCTTTGGTGTGACAATCTTGGTGCTACATACCTGTCTGCTAATCCGATTTTTCATGCTCGAACAAAGCACATTGAAATTGATTATCACTTTGTTCGTGAACGGGTCGCCAATAAATTGTTGCATATCAGATTTATTTCTACCGGTGATCAAGTGGCAGATGGGTTTACTAAACCGTTGACTACACGACAGTTGGAGGCTTTTCGGCGCAATCTCAACTTGGATAGTTGTGATTGAGGGGGAGTGTTAAACATATGTAATTACCGGTATTGTATAAACCATGCTCACCAAGGCTAGGAGAGGCGTGCGTATTGTGTTCTCTGTTGTATACGTGTTTGGTTAGAATATATCTCTAGGTTAGTAGAGGATCTATCTAAACCAAACCAATCTCTTGTAATCTGACTCCTCATATAAACATGCACGCATCCCTGCCGTGGGCATATGCTTCCAGCCTTTTCTACAAGTATAAATATACATGTGAAGATCTATTTGCACGGGTCACTCTTATAGTTTCACAAGAATTTTGGTGGAAACCAAACATGAAGTCGTACCTCATGTTTTCTTTTATTTATGTCTATAATTCTTGTGTTTTTCTTACATGCCATCTGAACGACACTATTAGCGTTTTTCCGTGGTTTTAGTTCCTAAAAGCATCTAGAACACATGACATCAGTGTGAGGTATTAACAGTGACTAGAATCCTGCTGAAGGTATTAGTGGCTTTGTTAACGTTGGATGTTGTATTTTATGAATCTGCCCAAATGACGGATGTTTTTTTCTTTTCCATGGGAAGAGTGGCGCTCGGTATCTCGAATAGGCTGCTCAAATGCAGGCGTCTTTTTATTTAAAGGAGTTTCGTCCAAATTTTTGGATGATTGGCATGCTTAGAACTTTTCCTATAGAGGCCATTTTATTCATTTGATTGAAAGGCATCTTCTCCCTAGCCGCAGCAGTGAAATCAGCTCGCAGTAACCAGCCATGTGCATCTTCCTGTTTGGGGGACAACCGGACAAGCACAGCGAAAGTGGTCATGGAGACATGACGAGTCATCAATGATGATGCAGGTACTCTGATTATTCAGGCCCAACGCGGCTCACGCTGGCTGTTCAGACGAAAAGTCCGGACGGTGGAGCAAAGATGCAATGGTAATAGGTGTCGTCAGGATCAGCATTATTACTGCAGTGTTTCATCAGTTCCCCTCCTCTCCCATAGCAGCCTTGGCGAGAGAGCTCCACAGCGGAGGCGACGGCGCGTTGGATCTGACCGATTTTGGGTGTCGCTCAGGTGCATGCTATCCTCCATGGTTGATTCTTGGGTGTATTTTGATCTTCTTCGGACGGTTCTCTATCAGTGCTGAATCTCTCTTCCCTTCTTTCATATGCTGCAGTTTCTTGACTTTTTCCTCTGATCTGCAGGATCATGGCCGAATCACTGCTTCTCTGTGCTCACAGATTGTGGTTGTGGTTTCCTGCAGATTGCCAATAAATTTATCTGTGCTCACACATGAACTCAGCACAGTACTTAGTAACATCTTTTCTGCACCATGTCTATAAATCAACACCAAAATTGCTTTGATGAGACTGCTTAATGTGATACGATGACAAAATGTTTTCATCATCTTTATTTGCATCTCTCTCTGCAATCGTCAAGGAAATTGGTTATCAGACTAGATACTGATTTACCTACAGTTATCTTGCTTTCTACTCTTGTCAGAATTTAGATACCACTTTTTGATGATAGAGCGTCAGGAAAACCCAAACCGCGAAGCAAATCCGCATGAACGTTTACGCTGGTAAATCTCCCTACAAATCGTGTGGGTGATATGCTGACAATATTCAGGTCTAATGTAAAACGCTAATGTGATCAATCAACGTACCTGCAGGTTGGCATTTCTGAATGCATCCACAAAATGAAGGAAGCAGTCAGGGGCGAAGCTACAGTGTTGGGTCGGGGTCAATTGACCCCGAGGACCTTGGCCCAATCTCTGTTACATATATGCAGTCCAGCAAGAAATATGATACATCGGAAAAAAAAAACTGACCCCACTCCCAAAAGGATCCAGAAGGTAGCAGCCCACTGGCCACGGTCTGCAGGCCCAGTAGCAACTTCCGATCTATCTAAAAAAAATAGATCGATCTCACCTGGGATCGCTTCTTCTGTTGTTCACGCCTGCCCTTGATTACTGTTATAAACAAACGCCTGCCCTCGATCACGCCCCTGTCGACTGTCGCCCCCTTTTTTTTTACGGTATTCTTTCTTTCTTCACGTATTGGCCTGAACGGCCGCAGCCGCCCTGGTCGCTCCCAATCTGCACTCCTCTCCATCAAAATTCAAGTTTCCCTTCGCAGGTTCGATGCGGAAGTGGCAAAGTCGATTTCTCATCTACGAGTAGTTCTTATTCTTCTATTATCTAAGGTTCCTATTCGCCTACTATTTCAGGGTTTGTTTGATGTATTTTTTTTTTACAATTGCTTGAAGGTTTGAGCGGTTTATCTAATAACGTGGATTACACAATCCAGATTAGGCCTCAAGTCGCATCCCATCGTAATGTCAGGTTTGCTATTTTTTGCTATTCATCCACGTGGATTATGCATTTTCTGGCCATATATTATTACTGCTTTATTTTTTTAGGGGATAAATTAGTTCTACTTGTTCGTGTTTGACCCCGGCAACCTTTTATCCTGGCTTCGTCCCTGGAAGCAGTGCCCGTCGAGCAAAGTTAGGAACCCCATCAGCACGGCATATGATGAAAGTTGGGAACCCCATCAGCACGGATCATAAATACAGAAGGAGATAAAGTATTATACCGATGGGATATGCCAGAGACTATCCGAAAAAAGAGTGAGACAACTACGAATTTTACTTAAGGTGACACATGGCGGCGATGAAATTGCTTCAAGTTTTATACATTAGTGAAGAAAAGAGTTAGGATATTGAGTTGGGGTTAACTCATATGTGTGTCGTCCAATATGTGAGTTGTTCATTTTCACGCAGACAGTGATTAGTGTGTGATGGCATTGAACGGAGACTACGAAAGTTTGGGAGCATAAAGTAGAGTAAAAGAAAACTTAAATTTGCTTGTGTGTTGTGAAGAAGACAAGAAAGGGCTAATGTAGAGTTATATGGAGCCTAAAGTAGCAGCGGTTCTCATGGTGTGATCTCAGGTGATGGAGAATGTTCGCTAAGGTCGAGTTTGTTAGAATTGTGTCAAATATGTTTATACATAATAGACTACAATTAAATGGATTCAAACTGTATGTAGATAGGGCTAGACACAAGTTTTAATCTATGCCAATAAATAGCATAGACACGCAGGGGAGATGGCGGTGTGTACCGACGTTCGGATGGTCGGGGTACAATATTGTAGCGATGTCATTCTAAACTTGTAACTGTAATATACTTGAATTACTTTAGTTGTATTCTGAATAGATAAAAACCAAAATGATACTATATTAAGCTTACTATTCACACGGTTTGTTCTTGGTAATTTTGTCTTTTTACCACCAATACCACATAAGTCACTTTGTGGCGAAACTTTACAAGTGAGTAATACTCTAGAAAATGCTTCTTCGGAGAAGTTCTTTCAGCTCCTCCACCACACGAGCGACTCATCTAGGGTTTCCCTGCCTCCCCTCAGAGCCGGAAACATCGCCGATCTGCCTCGTCTGCTATGACCTTAGGAGGCGCGATGGATCCAGACTCTTGCTGGTGGGAGGGCTCCTACTTCATTTTTAGGTGTTCTTTTGCGTATGTTTAGGGTTTGTGTCCTGCTTAAGAAAATGAGACGGCGGAGACTTCGTGAAGTTGGAATAAGGTTCTCGCTGCCTAGCCCTCGATCTGACAGCGCGCTTAGCGCCATCTGAGGGTGTGTGGAGGTTTGTCTCCGGCGTATCTCGCGGAATTCGATCGGCATTTGCCTTTGATGGATCCACTTGGAGCCGGTCTTTGTTTATCTGTGTTCGTTTGTCTTCAGGTTGGATCCTTCTGATCTATGCTTCTTTTCATCGGCGGTGGTTGCTATTCTAGTGCATTGGTCCTACTAGGCCTTAGCATGATGACTTCCTGACTTTCTACTACAACAAGGTTTGTCAGGTTCCGGTGAGAGAGTGGCGATGACGGTGACGCACCTTTGTCTCACTCCAGTGCTTGTAGTCGTCGCTAGGTGGTCTATGGACCTGGATGTAATTTATACTTCTAGTGTTCTGTGTATTGCCTTGACAAATGATGAATGTATCAAAAGTTTTTCCCGCCAATAAAATGCTTGGTCCAAGAAAGTTTCACATTTCTTTTGGCCTTTTTACCATTTTTAAAAAAATCCTAATCGGGAGCGCCTAGATCCACGTTCCAAAAATCCGCATCATCCATCCTTGGGTTATGAAGATCTAATGGTTGTAGTTTTTTGTAGAAAATGTCGCTCGTTATTGATCATGGGCAGTCATTACAAAGAGTTTCCTGAATACATTTAGGGGTTACATCGTGCATGATAGAGTTATCATAGTAAGCACACAACTGCAGTAAAGTATGAGTCGCGACATTCGACAAAATATTAACATGACTAAAGAGACTAGACGAGAAGCTACCTGGTAAAACTTTGATATCGGAGATTACCGTTCCAACGCTCGAGCGATCCACCATTTGAGAATGAATCCTCTAAGTGCCGAAGAGACAATCTTAAGCCAATATGTCTAATTTTTATAGTTGGTTGATCGGAAAAAAATGACTGCCAAATTAATGCTTAGATCTTTCTAATTGTTATGGGATTTTCGAAACTAATTCTGTTTTTTCGGGTGAATCCATCAAGTACTTTCAATATATAATAATAGAATAGAATAGAATGATTTTTAATCCTTCCTATTGTTTGCGGTATTTAATCCCTCCAATTGAGTATGTGAGAGTTGATTTGATGCAGTAAAAACAGAAAATATAATAAAAGATAGAAAGACACCCTTTGGCGACCATTTGTTTGCGCACATGTCCGATAAGGCAATAACCTTCAAATCCACATGGAACGTGCTTCATATAGCAGACGGCGACCAAAGATATGGCAACTCCGCTAGAGTTGCTCTAACGTTGGTAAGATCTATTTCTTAGCAAGTAAAATGCAACTCATTTCCAATTTCCGTACTTCGGTAACTACAGATCACAAAATATCCACTACTTCATCCTTTTCCAGTTTATTGGGTTTTGTCTCTTCGCCACGGGGACGAAACCCACCGGGTTTTGTCTTCTCAAACCCATCCCCACGAAAAAATCGCAAGCCCGTCCCCGTCCCCATTAACGTACGCGGGGATAGCTTTTTGCCCGTCCCCTAAACCCATCGGGTTTTCTAAACCCACGGGGAAATCGGCACATTGAAGCAAAAATTATAGCAACACAACATCGAGAGACAGAGGCTGCGGGAGGCGAGATCGGGCGTCGTCGATGGGATTGCTAGGTTTAGGTGTGCGAGAGGGAGGCTGCGGGAGTGACTGTGAGGCTGAGACCTTGCGAGGCTGGGGCTGGGTGTGGATTTGGAGCTGGAGTCTAGGACACTGGAGCTGGGACGCTGGGTGGGCAGGTGTGTACTCGAGGCTGAATGGCCCAATACGCTTATTGTAGTATTTTGACGGGGATGGCGGGTTTCGGGTTCGGGTATTACTGAAACGGGTTTGAACCCGCGAAACGTGTCGGGTTTTATACTTTACCCAACAGCAGCCCCGCGGGGTTAAAAAGGCGCCCATCCCCGTCCCCTAATAGGGTAAAAACCCGCGGGGACGCGGGTTTCGGGGCCCCATTGCCATCTTAAGGTTTATCTCGAAAATCTCAATAACCAAAATAGATGGTGAGTGGAGGAATGCATTTTGTAGTCTGCAAAACTGGCAAAACTTTAACTTGCATTCACTAAGGTGCATGCAAACACGACCACTAAGTGAGTAGTCATGATTATATGCATTGGTCAATTTCTTTTTAATCCTGGCATGCAACAGTCTCCGTGGAAAAAATTCCCAGTTTAAGGCATCTCAAAATCTAAACATATGATGAAGAGAATAAAACTAGGAATAACAAACCGAAAAAAGTAAACGAGATAAACTCAACAAACAGAGAAGGAGGGGGTAGTTGAAACAGCCTGCAAGACAAGCCTTTCACGTGGGATCATCAGCCTTCCAACAAAATTATGCACGGCATGTGGCCATCTAGGTCACATTCAGTGGCGGAGCTTCATGGAGGGGGGGGGGGGGGGGGGGGGGGGGGCATTGCCCCCCGCCTCCCCCCTCTTTAGGGAAATTCTTAAGTGTATCCCTAATTGTCAAACTTAGCCATGGCTGATGATTTCCCTGAATAAACTGTTTGTTTGTTTTCCTATTTTCAAATTGTAGCGTGATGGTAGTCTTCGGGCTGAACGCTCTCAACGTCCGTGACCCGGACGACAAGTATTATCTAGGAGGGAACGGGGACATGACAAATGTAGCATCGTTCATCCAGTACACCGTCAGCAAGGGCTATGAAATCCATGGTTGGGAGCTCGGTATGTTCTGTCTACGCCATTTCTCTTGTTACCCTGAAGCGAGGTGGAATTTCAGTCAGATGACACATCTTATTGAAAATGTGCAGGAAATGAGCTCGGTGGCAAAGCAGTCGGCACCTCGATCGCAGCTGATCAATACGCCAAAGACGCGACCTTTCTGAAATGGGTCGTGGAATATACTTAAGAGGACAGCCTGTCAAAGCCGCTGCTGCTCGCTCCGGGAAGCTTCTTCGACGAAGACTTGTTCGACGAGTTCATCGCCAAAGTTAGTCCAGATATCTTCATTGTAGCCAGCCACCATATCTACAATGTAGGGGCAGGTTTGTAAAGCTCACTTCATACAACCTAATGATGCAACATTGTCCGATACATGAACGGGGACTTGAACAAAATCTGCGAAACATTGAACAAACACAGGAGTGGAGACCAGCCTCTTCAACAAGATGCTCAGCCCTTCTTACCTCGACGGGCTGGCAAGAAAATTCAGTGATCTCCAGGGGTTGCTGAAAACCGCTGGGAAGTCGGCCGTCACGTGGGTCGACGAGGCTGGAGGAGCTTACAACAGTGGCCACCACCTTGTCACCGACGCGATTGTGTTCAACTTCTGGTAACGTGGCACACTGAAGTGTAAAACTATCTGGTTTTCTTGAGGTTGTTCTCATGGGGTTGTATTTTCAGGTACCTGGACCAGCTCGGTATGTCAGCGAAGTACGACACAAAGACTTAATGCATGCAGAGTTTCATTGGTGGCAACTATGGCCTGCTCAACACAACAACAGTCCAACCAAACCCGGATTACTGCAGGTATGATGCTGTCACAAGCACGGATTGAACATAGACGATAATTGTGATAGGTAGGAGGCCAGAGACTAGGACCCTTGCGGCGTCCTGTTGGCAGAGCCATGATAGCAGGAGAGGCGGAGGGGACAGGGCACTAGAATTAGGGCAGGCAGAAACATGGGATTAGGATTCGTTACTTTTCCTCTTAATCTCTACTCCTAATTGCTCACTTGGTAGAATAGCTTCCTGGTTTTTTTTCAACCGGTTTTTTTTCGTCTCACCCCTAAAAAAAACCAGACAACTAAAAAACGCACGAAAACGAAAAAAAGAAACATACAAGGCCGCTCCCCTCGATCCCGTCATACTCCCTCCCAGAGGAGACGCCGCCGCCGACGTACGATCTTCCTGCCGCCAACATATGGGATCGCCGCCGCCGACCTCCCAGATAAGACGCCGCCGCCGACCTCTGGGATCGGCGTCTGTTGCTGCCGCGACCTCGCTGCCGCCGACTTGAATCGATCCCTGCAGCCTGCTCCCATCCATCCTCTGTTCGTGGACTCCACTAGCTAGGGCATGACGCCGGCCAACGGCGGAGGTGGCGGCAGCCACGGCGGCGACCCAGTGGCGATCTATCCCGGCGTCCTCCATCAGATGTGGCGGCGCTAGCCACGGCAGCGAGCTGGCCGGTGGCGGCCCAACAGCGGCGACAAGCAGAGCAACGAGCGGCGGCTGCAATTGATCTACCGGCCGCTGCAACGTACGACCAGTCCAAGTTCAGCATCATTGCTGTGTTTGCAGGCGACCCATATATAGCACAGGTCAATTTCTCTCTTGACTTGACTGTTGTATTCAGTTTGCATTGTTTCCCCAATTTCAGCTGTGCACGGGTCAGGGCCAAAGCAAATCTGAAATTCACATAGTTAGCAATTTGTAGTATATGTAAAACCATCATGACCATCACTGGTGGTAAACTATGGCTTCTTTTGTTTAGTACGAGCATTTTAGAAGCATGGCGGATCGGAAAGCTGATTTGAGTATATGTAACTCCATGATGACCATGACTGGTGGTAAACTACTATGGCTTCTTTTGATTAGTACGTATATATGTACATAAATATGTACGTGCATCTTATAATCAATAAGAACAAGTATGCAGCTCCATACAGACTATGCCTACTGAATTAGTATATGGTTTAAATTTTAAAAAAATTGTGTGCTCTTCATTAGCTTGGCCCGTCCAATTTTTTTCTTGTACCTTCGCCACTGTGCAGACGTACGACCAACTCATCTGTTCACCGGGCATGCAGATGTACGAGCAACGCAGCTGATCAGGGGGCATGCAGACGTACTGAACTCTGGACCTGTGAAACCGGGACAAGCAAGCCTCTGCTTGCAAGGTACGCAACAGCAGCACTGGGATTTAATATACTAATACGCATCCAGCAAAGTACTGTGATTTGTCCCAGCATATTAGTTCCATTTCAGTTTTAATTATAAACCATTTAGTATAGTACGTGAAGTCAGCCCTCCAATTAGTACATAAATATTTTCTTTCTCTGCTGGTGAAGCTAGCTGCAGTCGTTTCCAAACAGACTCAAGATTGTGCTATGGGGTTCTATTGGTTTATAATTAGCATCGTACTTGAACAAGTACTGCCTTTTTTGGATGGCTACACGTGCATTTTTCTTAATTGCAGAAGTTGATGTATTTTCTTTCGGTAACTCGAACCACTCACCTACAGCGTGATAGCACATATATTTGCGCGGAAATGCTGGAGATGGCTGGTTTACAATGATGTTTCAGAAGAAAAAATCAGGGTGCCAGCAGTGTGATGTTTCTATAATGTTTCAGGAGAAGCTGGATCTTTTTGGACAGTTATTGCCTCCAACTTTATGAATGAGTATCAAAAAGGATGCCATGAGGTAATGCAAGCACTTATATTGAACATATGGGCTACTCTAGGTTGCATGCCAAATTATGATTAGAAGTATATCTATTCTTCAATCTAAGGCATCTGATTTTTTTACTACTGTTCTTTCATCCAAGTAACATTGCTTCGTAATTTCACTTGATTTGCATTGGATGACTCCCAGAGCTAGGAGCTCAACGAGCACATGGATCTGTTCTAAGCTCCTCCCCGTCTGTTCTCATGTTTATTGTATCAACGCATTCATTAAAATGGGTGTACTGTAGTTCACATCCTATTTGCAAGTTGTGTAAAACTGATGCTATTTGATCACCACAGTTAATTAGATGATAGATCAGGCAAGGGCTAAGGAGAGAAGAATTGAGGATCGGGAAGCATGGTTCTGGCGATATGTTACTGCATCATCTGAGCCAATAACCAATGGAGAAGAAACAAAAAAGAGGGGAAAAGAAGTGGATGATGAAGATTGGACCAAGAATTCGATGATGTCATGTGAATATTTTGTCTTCACTTTGAGGGTAAACTTCTACTTACTCCTGAGATCATTGATTGATGTGTGGATTGAAGAATTAGTTCCTAGCTAATGCAACTATTAACTAGAATCTGAATATAAATGTTTAAAATAAACTGGGTTTAAACAATTGAGAATTGGATATCTCTACTCCTAAATGCTCGGTTGGTAGAATAGCATCCACGGGTTTTTTTTCGACTCTCGTCCCACCACTCCTCCCACTCCAGTACATCGGTTTATTTTTCTTTCCACTCTTTATTACAAATCAGGACTTTCCTAACATATAACAAATGACGGACCAATGGTGGCATGGATATGATGGTCAGGCATCGCGCTCTCGTCGCGGTGAGGAGTTCATCAACGAAGGGGGTGATGATGGGTGGCTATCGACGAAAACGACATGACGATGTGGGAGGTGGGGTGGCGAAGGATGGGGACGGAAAGAACGGAAGCCAGGGGATACGGAGCGGCGGTGAGATTGGAAGAGCTCGCCTGCAGAGTGAGAGTGCATGGGCGACATGGGCAAGATATCCTTTCCCCGGGTCGGTCGATCGGGGGCTACATTGTGTGTGTGCGTGTGTGAGTTGGGCTTATTTCCTGCATCTGCGGCGAGCATGCATGGGTGGAAGCGTTTTCCTTTGCACAAAATAAGGGGAGAAAACAAATACGAATGGGTCAACTACGTGGCTAGCACTAACAGAGGGTTGCGGTCCCTTTTGCACCTCCCGGGCAATCCATCTACCCAGGATGCTAGACCGATGGGCTAGATCGGTGTCGTGGTGGCGGCACGAGAGGTTGTTAGAGGGTGAAGGAGGCAGGCCACGTCGTGGCAGGGAGAGGAGGGGGCTCGTGACACCATGGATGAGAGGGCAGGTGATGGGTAGAGGAGTGGGCGGGCTTCGCCATGGAATGGAGGGGAGGTGTCTGGGAGAGATGGCGGCGACAATGTTGTGCCGAGGAGATGAGATGCGGCGGCAGTCGGTGGCTGGTTGGTTGTGCGGGCAGAGTAGAAGGCGGTTGTGCGGTGCGTGAGTGAGACGAGTAGTTGCTTTTTTCCCGTCAAAAAAGTAGAAATGAGGAGCTTCTATACGTTGACATCAATGCCACATAGCATAACAAGTCATTCTAAGAAAAATACCGACCAAATGATTTGTATGTAGCCTACAATTTAAAACTCACCAAAATCAGGATGCGGCTCACATTATGCCATGCAATGAAGCTGAAGACAACATTTCTCACATTGTAATAAAATGTCTTAAACACATCAAATATCTTAGGTTGTAAGAGATAATTAGTTGGATCATTAAAGTGAGTTTCAATTACTTCTCATTTTTTTGGTGAAGTTATTTCTCATTGTTACATACTATAATTTCTATGCATGCAAATTTTACATGCATTGTGATTATGTTGACAACTGATAAAAATATATTCATGGCCCGTGGCAACGCACGGGCATTATACTAGTAACAATGGTTGCCTCGTTATACAGAGGCTGGCCTTACACATAAAACTCAAAATCATAGTTGGACTAGGACTCTTCCCTAAACTGAACGTGCAACTACCAAGACACGTGTAGGACATGGGCCCATGCTACAGCCAACTAGTACTAGGATTGTTAGCCTGTTCAGCTGGAGGTCTGGATGCATGGTGCTTCCTCTGATACGTAAATCCCCACATGACATCACTCCCCTCCTTGAGAAGCAGCTCATCCTCAAGGTTGAATTGTGGATATATCTACTGGAATTCCTCAGCCTCTTCCCAAGAAGCTTAAGTAGCTGGTAGTTCCTGTCATTGGATGAGAATTTTAAGTTTATCCCGGGCCAACCGAGATTTGAGGGCCTTCTCTAGAAGAGGACACACCCAACCATTGTGAAGCAGAGGCAATGGTGGCGGAACTACAAGAGTCTCCCCACAGTAAAGCTTCAGCAAGCTAACATGAAAGAATCCGAGCTTTGTCTGGAAGTTTAAGACGATACGCTACTGAACCAATCTCTTCCATGACTTGGTATGGTCCATAGAACCGGGGGGGGGGGGGGGGGGGGAAGATGCCGCATGACGATGATGTAAATGCAATCAAACTCATTGTCCAATCTCAAAATTGAGCGCTCGATGGCGACTGTCATATTGTCTCTTGTAGTATTGTTGAGCCTGCAAGAGTCGCTCCCTAATATCAACAAGAAATTCATCACTGCCTTGGAAAAGAGAATCCATTGCAGCTAGTTTGGCACAACCTGGCTCAAGAGCACAAAGATGGAGGGCCACGCACGTAAACCACCTTGAAAGGTGCCTCCTTAAGGGAGGACTGATATGAAATATTATAGCAATACTCACCCCATGCAAGCCATTGCAACCATTGTCGAGGCCGATCACCTGAAAGGCAGCGTCAGTGCAGAGCAATCACTCTGTTCACAGCCTCTATATGACCATTAGTCTGGGGATGAAAAGTTGAGCTTCTGTTAAGCTGCAAACAAGCCAGCTGAAATAGTTCCTCCCAAAATATGCGAAACCATGATAGCAGGAGAGGTGCAAGGGACATGACACTAGAATTAGGGCATGCAGAAACAGAGAGATGAAGACTGTGGATTAGAATTCGTGACCATGATGGCTGCCTCATTATATAGAGGTTGGCCTTACACATAGGACTCAAAGGCAAAGTTGGACTAGGGCTCGTCCCTAAACTGAACGTGCAACTACTAAGACAATTGTAGGACATGGACTCATGCTGCAGCCAACTAGTACTAGATTCCTTAGTCTGTTCAGCTGAAGGTCTGGATGCATGGTGCCTTCTCTAATACGTAGATCCCCACATGACAAATACATGGTTGTAACTTATTAGGCTTGCTCAGGAACTTTGTATGCTTTTAGTGTATGATGAATTATACTTTGCCTGGGCTATGCATACGAATTGACAGGAAACACTTATGGAGTACTATTTTTTGTTGCTGAGACAATTTATTTGCTCTTATGAATTATTCATTTTCAAATCAGTGTCAATCTTGACAAGTGAACCAGCACACAAATCATAATACCTATGGCTAATGACTTGTGGACTTGCAGAATCAAAGAAAGTGTGTTTACTTGGCTAATGACACATGGACTTAAGAATCAAAGGGGGGGGCTAATGATATCACTTCTTCCTATTTCCTCTAGAGTGCTCTACTCTGACATCGCCTGATGGGAACCGAAGTTCTAGATGCCAAATTCAGTGGCACCAGCTACCTGATCCAGTAAGCACGTCGCACCTGTTCATCGTCATACTCTCATCGACTACGCACATTGTGCGAAGAACTCTGTAAGCACGTCGCACCTGTTCATCGTCATACTCTCATCGACTAATCTTCCTCTTTTCCGTTTTTTCAGCCAGAAATTACTTTGTTGATGATCAACCTGCACGGCAATGCCAGGAACGACGTGTCCTTGACAAGTGATGAGTTGCTTGTAGTTCAGGCATCTGGAGCCACAAGGGAGGAGTACAACCTCCTCCCTGAAGGTGGCGACATTCAGAGCCAGGTGATGCTGCTTGACGGCAGTGCGTTGACCATTGATGCTTATGGGAACATCCCCAGGATGGAGCCCATCATTATCGATGCAGCGCAGCACATTGCCATTGCGCCTCTGTCCATTGTGTTTGTTCACATGCCCAAATATTATGCCCCTGCGTGTAGTTAAGGGCTGTTGGCATGGTTTTTGTTGTTTTTGTTATTATAGATGGGGATAACTGCTCGGATTAAGGCAGTGGTCCTAGGGTTCCTCTTGCGCCAATACGAAGATCTGCCTGGCGCCTATCCTTCCTGATCTGGCCGTAGTGGTGGGTTCCGGAAGGCTCCGTCGGGGAATTCCCATGGGTGTGTTATGCGTGGAGATTGCTAGATCGGGTGGGATTCGGTCATGCCCATTGGTTCTCCGTTAAGGAGCGAGCAGCGTGAAGCTCTGCTATCTGTTGCCATCAGGAGATATGTTTAGCTCCATGGTGAAATCAGAGCGGCGAATGTCATGGAAGCCGAGATTGAGCATTGAGGAACTTGCTTCGAGTTTCGGAATTCGTAGCAGCGGTATGCAAGTGGGGCGACAGCACAGGTAAAGTTCAAAGTCTTGCTTTTCAGGGTGAAAATCCAAGGTCTGATCTTAATTGGTGGTGCTTGACAATGGCCTTGTTGAAGGCATTGTTTTGAGAGCGGGGATTATCTCCGGGGTGAAAACCCAAGATCTACGATCGGGCGACAACGACGCTGGTGCAATGTTTCCTTCTTGGAGGCGTCGCTTTTGGAGAACTTGGACATAAGGTGTTGTCTTGGTGGTGGTTGTGCCTCCGTTGCAAGGCCTGGAACGTTGTAGCGGGACTTTTTTTAGCTTCTTCTTCTTTTTTTGGATGTGTGCATCTGCCATGCCATTAGGGTATTGTGTTGTTGCAGAGGCTAGGTGTAATTGGTATTTTTCACGATATTAATATATACTCTTTATCGAAAATAGATGGGAATAAGAGTGGCTAGAACATCAACATTAGAGTACACAGTCCCTCTGCTTGGAACCAGGTCTGATGTAAAAAAGAACTACATCCAATGAACTGCAGGTAGAGCCATCTTTCGCATTGTTGGGCACAGTTCTGGGCAACAACTAACATTGAGTTCTCTCCAAGTTCTGTGTATGTTGACTACAATAGTGATATAAACGCTCTTATATTTCTTTACACTAGGAGTAGCTCTTAAAATGCTCAATCTCTTGCCAAACCTCCCAGAGATATACACACTGGTTTGGCATCTCTTTTGTTCACTTCACCTTTTTATGTTCACCTTGACTCCTAGGTCATTGTAGTATGGGAAGGACATGCTATCATGTTGATTCACACTTAGATTACAATACTACAAGGATCACATACACAAAACCTAGGTGATTCACATTTAATAATTTTTAGCAATCCCAATTCCCCTCCACATACAATCTGCTGTTTCTGTCCAACTGAAACCGAACGACCTGAGTTGCCCAATGACACTCATCATTATAACATTGTTGGGAAGGACTATGAGCGACCCCAACTATCACCACGACTGCATCGACCGTGGTAGCTAAACCGGCATCAACACAACCGCTGCCATGGCAGACAAAGCGGCAAGCCCACCAACTCATGGGCCGCCCGCGTTAAGAAAAAATAATTTATTGTTAATATGGAATATGATTTTATTTGGTAATCACTTATTGTCTTACTAAAGAAAATAGGAAATAAGGATTTATTTGGTAATCAATTCTTGGCTTATCAATCAACTACTAGTAGTAGTAAAAGGGAAAGATTTTATTTTTGTCTACGTAGGGTAGTAAAGATGGTTTTCACGAAAACATTGGGAGAAAAACCAAGACGGGGGAGGGGAACAGATAGAAAGTCTTTCCCGGGAACCACTACGCATCAGACTACTGATTTTTTTTTCCATCAGACTAGTCATAAGACGTTGGATCAAAATCATGGTGGCCGTCTGATTTATAGTAAGGCTCCACATGAGTTTTCCTTGATTTTATTCGTTTATTGATTGTTTCCTGTCGGACCCGTAATCCCTTAAATTCCGGCCCACTTCACTGTAGGTTTACACAGCAAATTAACCACCTTTTAATCACGTTCGAAGTATGCTTCCGATCTTCACGGCAGATCCAAAACAGATTCGCTATAATCACGTTTACTTCCATAGGAGGCGATATCACGCTAGTTTCCTTAATTACCGGGCACAATGCTTCCTTTATATTACATATTTGTTTCTATCATATGAAAGTCGTGCTTCAAATTCGCAAAAAAAGTTGTGCTTCCAAACACTTGATATCGTGCTTCAGAAATCTGTATTTGTATCCATTGTATAGAATTCATGCTTCCAGCACTAGAAACCATGCTTCATAAATCACAATCATTTTTCTCTCTGAAGCAGTACGTGTGGTGTGCTTTCTTTATTTTTCATACATGATTCCGTGTGATATGCTTGCAGTTTATTGGTACAACGTTTAAGCATGATACATGAGTATACAAGGTAGGAAGCAACTACAAGCGCTACATGTACTAATGAAGCAAGGAATCATATGTAAGGAAGCAACGTTGTTTCCATCTAGAGATTTTATTTCCACAGTGAATGAAATTTGTTTGATTCGTACAAAATTATGTCCGACAGATATTTTTCCTTGAAAGCATTGCATCTTGTTTCCATTGATTAGTAGTTTCCTTTTGTGGAGTAGAAAAATAATTCCCCCTATTTCAAATGCATCACTTCTTGTTTCCATCGAATAGAAAATTCCTAATCAAATACTAGTTTGCTTCCATCAAAGAGAAAAACAAAATCAGAAGCATCTCTCTTGTTTCCATTGACTAGAGAATTTCTTCCAGTACAATAGCAATTTAGAGAGAGGCGTTTTGGTGCCCAGGCTCATCTGCACCCGTTCAGTAAAAAAATCAAAACAAATACTAAAAAAATTCAAAAACTTCCAAAAAAATTTTGGGTAGTACATAATTTGATGCGTGAGATTCGCTCCAATTTTTGTATCATTTGAGCATCTGAGCAGCTCTCGGCAAAAAAGACAAATCGGGTCAAAACAGTGCGTGAATAGTAAACTTTTTTACAGACCCCGAATTTGTCTTTTTTGCCGAGAGCTGCTCAGATGCTCAAATGATACAAAAATTGGAGCGAATCTCACGCATGGAATTATGTACCACCCAAAAACAATTTGGAATTTTTTGATTTTTTTAGTATTTGTTTTGATTTTTTTACTCAGCAGGGGTGCAGATGAGCCCGGGCTCAGAAATGTCATGATTTGGACTGCACTTTGTGCGAAACTAATTCACGATCTGGACTGCACTTCGAAAAAATTTACAAACTGACCGTTTTGTGTGGCGCCTGACATCCGGGCGCTGCACTGCACTATGCAGCGCCTTGGCCTTAGGCGCCGCACTTCGGCCAGCGTGGCAGCCCGGGGCCAGGCGAGGCCCCACAGCCAGCCGTGCAGCGCCTCAGTTCTAGGCGCCACACATGTAATGTACAGTGCCTATCCCTGAGGCACTGCACTGCCTGTGTGTCACTTAGGCTGCCCCCACCCCCCCCCCACACACACACACACCCACCCCACCCACACCCTTCTCTCCCCCGCTCCCCCCCTCTCAAATCCTTCTCAAATCTTGCAAATCCGGAGTATTTGTCCGTGGATTTCGAAGCCAACCCCTCCCTTAAGGTAATCTCCTCCGATCCCCTCGTTTTAATCCATAGGAATTGTCACATTAGCTCATATCTTGCTAGTTTGGGGAAACCCTAGTTGTTGCTTGGATTTGGAAATTTGTGTTGAAACATATTATGTATCTTTCCCAATTTGCTAGGGTTAGGCTTCCTACTATGCTAGGGTTAGGGTTATGTGTGTTGTTATGTTGGGGTTAGGGTTAGGGTTATGCTATTGTTAGGGTTGTGGTTATTGTTAAGTGGGGATTAGGGTTATTGTTTCATATCTATGTTAGGGCTTATGTACTTTGTGCAAATATTCGGTTAAGTACTTATTGGATATATGTGTGTTTTTGATTTTTTTAGGGATGGGAAGAACATGTGTTTATGTTCATCATGCGGATAAAGAGGCCTTTTTGAAAGGCAATGTTGAGCCGGACCCGGATGAGCTTGACATGGTGTTTGATAGTAGTCCTAGCTATGCGGATGTCTTGGAACAAGTGAGGAAGGATTTGAATTGGATGGACCCAAGTGACGTTGTTGAGTTGGAGGGAAGGCATAATGTTGGCTTTGGAATGCACATCTGTTGGAAGACAATGTGTGTGAACTCCGAGCAACGTTGGGTTGCATACAAGGAGACGGTTGCCGAATCTCTAGACAAGGCTCTTGAGTTATTTGCCTCCAAGAAGTTTGAGTCTAGTTTGCATTTGGAATTGAACCGGAACCCCTCCCCGTTGGTTGCTAGTACTCCTCCACCCGTGAGCCAATGTCAAATGAGTGAACCTCATTTCACGCAACAAGTTTGGCCAACATTGAGCCCGATTTCAAACAACCAAAATTAAGCTTTTCAAGAGGATAATGATGAGTACGAGGAGGATGACAACGAAGTTGATCTCCATGACAACAATGTGGGTGATCTCGACAAATATAATGTGCAAGAGACAATGGACCAATCCACCTCTTTTTCCCGTTCATATGCATCGGACTCGGATGATGATGGTCCCGATGAAGAAGTTGATGAGGAGAGGTTCACGGCGAAGGAGGTCGAAGCATTTAAGAAGGTATTCCGACGGGATCACAAGACAGCATTGTTCAAGGATCTTAGTCTCGCGGATGAAGCCGTTGTAGATGGTGGCAAATGTATATCTCTTGGAGCTAGGCCAAGTTCTCACTGTGATTTGGGAGACGGCAAGAACGGGATATATCCCGGTTGTGAGTTTGAATCTTTCTTGGAATTGAAGATGTGGCTCGACAACTACTCGGTTACGCATTATCGTCCACGTAGAGTGGCCAACTCGGACGTCAATGTGCATTACACGGTTAAATGTGAAGTGGCAAGATGTCCATGGATTGTGCGTGAAAGGCCATGGAAAGGAGGTCCCACTTGGCGCATAGTGAGTTGTGTACCAAGTCACATGTGCCGACACAAGAATGCGGATGGCAAGCTTGTGTCCCAAGAACACAGACAACTCACGTCCGAGTTCATCGCTTACAGGTTTTCCAACTCAATATCCACACTTCCAACAATGAGCATTAAGAGTGTCATTGACCTTGTGAAAGCCATTTTTCATTACAAGGTGAAGTACGGCAAGGCATGGAAGGCGAAGCAAGCCGCATTCAAGATGTTGTATGGCAATTGGGAGGAAGCATACAACCGACTCCCTAGGTTGTTGTTAGCTATGGATGCCACAAACCCAGGCATGGTTCACGTGGTCGAGCCTCATGGGCACCAAACATTGATTCACAACGGGAGGACCGTCAGAGTATTTGGCCGTGCATTTTGGGCCTTTGAGCAATGTGTGAGGGCTTTTGAGCATTGTCGACCCGTCATCGCCATTGATGGCACGTTCTTGACCGGACAATACAAGGGCACTATATTGGTTGCAATAGCAAGTGATGCCAATAACCGGGTTTTGCCTTTGGCTTTCGCTTTGGTTGAGGTCGAGAACAATGATAACTGGGAGTGATTCTTGCGTCAATTGAGAACAAGGGTAATACCGGCTGAAAGGGAAATTTGTATCATATCGGATCGCCGTCAAGGAATTCTAAACGCGGTGGTGATTGACATTCCCGGACATGCAAAGTTGCACCATCGATGGTGCATGAGGCACTTTTGTGCAAACTTTTATAGGGCATGTGGTATCAAGGAGTTGGCCGATGATCTTCAAGATTGTTGTTTCGCTTTCTCCAAAAAGTGGTTCGCCAACTTGTACAATGCATTGCTCACACACAAGAAACTTGATGCAGGAGGTCTTGACTTTCTCAATAAGAACATTGTAGAAAGGAATAAGTGGGCACGTGCTTTCGATGAAGATGGCCGGAGGTACGGTCAAATGACAAGCAACATGGCAGAATGCTTCAATAAGGTGCTCAAGGGTGTATGTGCATTACCCGTGATGGCAATAGTTCAATACACATTTGACAAGATGAATGCGTACTTTTTAAAGTACTCAATGGAAACGAATAAGCAGATTGCTGGTGAGAACAAGGAAAAGCACAAGTATAATTTCCCACCAAAGGTTGAAAATTGGTTGGAATTTCAATCACGGAAGGCAGACTCCCAAGAAGTTGTACTATATGACGACAACGATTGGATGTATGAAATGAAAGAGCCTGGAGAAACCACATACGATGGCCACCAACACGGAGGCCAGGCTATCGAGGTCTCCCTAACACGGTGTGATTGCACTTGCATGAGGCCATCGTTGCTTCATCTCCCATGCTCGCACTTGTTAAACGCATCTCGTGTTAGGAATGTGGATGTCAATCACCCTCTTACCGTGCGGGAGTCTAAGTTCTCAATCATGACGGTAAAGAATACATGGGCTCCCCGGTTTAAGCCATACTTGGACCAATCACAATGGCTAGAGTATCATGGAGTTCAACTATGGCCCGACCTGAAATTGAAGGTCATTACATGGGGAAGACGTAAGACAAAGCTAGCGTCTTAGAGGTGACATGGACGGATGGGGATATGGTGGAGGTCGAGAATCCGGCACCGGCCAATTCCAAGAGCCTCGTGAGCAATCCCGTTGTGGGGAGTGCAATGATGGGGGACAGAACACAAGAACTTGTAGCAAACCAAGAAAGAGAGCAAAGAAAAATGATGCAAGCACAAGCCAAGCAAATGGTAGCCAACCAAGTCAACCAAGTAGTAGCCAACCAAGCCAAACAAGTGCCCAAGTGTCAAACCAATCAAATCAACCAAGCCAACGAGGAACTAGGCAACAAAGAGGGAGTCAACTAGGTCTTGGCCATGGTGGTAGTGACCGTGGTGATGGTCTTGGCCGTGGTGGTGGTAGAGGCCGTGGTGGTGATGGTAGAGGCCGTGGTGGTGGTCTAGGCCGTGGTGGTGGTAGAGCCCGCGGTGGTGGTCTAGGCCGTGGTGATGGCCTAGGCCTTGGTGGTGGCTATGGCCGTGGTGGTGATCTTGGCCTTGGCGGCGGCCGTAGTGGAGGAATGTTTTCTTGGCTCAATGGGCCATTGCCGTATGTGACTTACTATTATCTTGTTATTTTGGCTCAATGTTATTGTCATTTCGCATTGTGTGACTAACTATTATGTTGACTTTTTCGTAGGTATGGCAACAATGAAGGGGGTGGAGGACACGGAGGGGGGAGGTGAGATGCCGGGGTGGTGGGAGAAGAATGGAAAAGGACCTTGCTCGACGCCATAGAGCACCGTGACCCTCTTGTCTTCATCACTATCATCTTCAATTTGGTTGTGAACCAAAATGTGTGCTACTATGTGCTATGTGCTATGACTATGTGCTAGAACTCATTTATGTGTGTATGACTATGTGATTTGGACTCTCTATGTGCTATGTCTCCTTTCTGTGTTTTGGACTACCATTTGTGCTATTACTTATGATTATGTGACATAGTATGCGAAACACAAAACCTAAAAAACAGTTGGTATTTGAAATCAGCAGAAAGTGCAACGCCCAGCTGTTCGGCGCTGCACAACACAATGCAGCGCCTGACACATAGGCGCTGCACACTGACTTAGTGAAATTTCGGCCTGACACATAGCAGCCATTCGAGCTCTGCAGCGCCTAAGGTCTAGGCGCCGCACATGTTAATGTGCAGCGCCGACGTCCTAGGCGCTGCACATCTGTGTCACTTAGGCTGCCCCCACCCACCCCCACCGCACACACCCACACCCCAAACACCCCCCCCCCCCCAAACACAAACCCGAAGCTCAGTGCCTCCCCTCTGTCCCCCTCTCTCCCCCTCTCAAATCCTTCTCAAATCTTGCAAATCCAGAGATTTTGTTCGTGAATCTCGAAGCCAACCCCTCCCTTAAGGTAATCTCCTCCGATCCCCTCGTTTTCATCCAAAGGAATTGTCACATTAGCTCATATCTTGCTAGTTTGGGGAAACCCTAGTTGTTGCTTGGATTTGGAAATTTGTGTGGAAATGTGTGGGGAAACCCTAGTTTGGGGTTAGGCATTTGAATGTGTTGATGCATTTACCTCTATACATGTCAATGTCAATGTGTTGAAATTTGTGGGAAACCCTAGTTTTGTAGGCATGGCTTCATCCGGTTCCATGACGAGGCCACCGTGTGCTAACCAAGAAGACATGCCGAACAAGTGGGATAGCGCATCTTTGGACAAGGTGAAGGAGAAAGATGTGAACATCCCGCCATGTTGGTGTGGAGATGTTTGCAAGGTGAAGGTGTCCACCGACCGAAAGAAGTCATGGACGGAAGGAAGGAGATATTTTGTATGCCCCAACTATGCTTATGATCGTGCACGTCCAACTAATGCCTATGACCGACCACCGGTATGCTAGAGAAGTAACATGTTACTCTCAAATGTGTGTCACCGCCTCCTCTATGCAAGTACTTCACGTGGATAGATCATGAAGTGCCAGAAGAAGTCCAAAAGGACCAATATAGAGATTGTCTTTGGCACCAGCAGAGGTTCGAAGAATCGCTTCGAAGAGGCTTGGAGGAAGAGCGTCGTCAAAAGGAGAGGATGGAGCGGAAGAAACGAGAGGAGGAGAGGGCACGCCAAGCGAAACTTGCTCGTGGGGAGGAGAGGGCAAGAAAGCTTGAAAAGGCTCGGGAGGCGCAAGCGGAGGATGAGGCACGTGACAAGAAGGGGAAATGGCCTCCCTCGACTCAGTAGGGACTTCGCTTCAGTGCACTCATCATGGAACCGGATGTACCCATGCCGTATTTGTCATGAACTCTCTTCTAGGGCAAGAGGCCATTTGTCGTCAACTATCTCGTAGTAGGCCTAAATTTGTCATGAACTCTCTTCTAGGGCAAGAGGCCATTTGTCGTCAACTATCTCGTAGTAGGCCTAAATTTGTCATTTCTAATGAATGTGTCGTGGACTATCTTGTGGACCTAATTTGTAATTTCTAATGAATGTGTCGTGGACCATCTTGTAGACCTAATTGGACTATGTTATAATTTCTAATGAATGTGTCATTGGAATCGCAAAAGAGCTCCTGTTTTTGCAGTTTTGCAGGTAACAGCACTGTAGCGCCCAGGGTCTAGGCGCTGCAATATACTATGCAGCGCCTAAGAGTCAGGCGTCGCACAGTAGAGTGCAGCGCCTGAGGCCTCGGCGCTACACTCTGACTTGGGATTTTTTGGCCTCGGCTCGTGCAAACCTCCACATCCCACTTGTACAGTGCAGCGCCTAGCTGTGAGGCGCTGCAGTACTGATAACTGCTAACCAGCAAAAAATAGAAGTTGTTGACAGCAATTTCAATTAACATGAACATCACAGCACTTACAATAACTTGAAATTCACAGCAATTTGAACAAACACAAGTAATATGCCGATGAGTTCATCATTTAAGACAAGTAGCACACTACTAAGAGTTCACCAACATATCACATAACCTCACAAGTTCAGTTTCACATATGACATAACCTCACAAGTTCAGTTTCACATATCACATAACCTCACAAGTTCAGTTTCATAATAAATAGGACAACGACTAATGCCTTCCGCGCGTGTTCCTGCTGCCATGCCTGGTGGTTATCTTCTTCCTCCTGATAGGAGGAGCCTCCTCTTCCTCCTCCGCCTCATCATCCAAGCTCGTCATCTGCGAGCTCTCTACGGGCACCTTTGGGTTGCCTCTGTTGTCATAGTCGTAGGGCGTGAACCGGCATCTAGGCTTCCTAGGCTTCAACATGTATGCGGACCGAACTTGAGCGTCTGACAAAGTCATGTCATCATCAAGTTCCTCAACCTATCACACAGTCAAACATTATGGTCAAGACCGGCGTCGTAATCAAGTGAGAATTACATCTAAAAGATTAGTCATACCTGTTGGGTGACCGCACCCTCATCATCCACATAAGCATATGAGGAACTCACATCGTCCCCCTGATGGTGAGATAAGGGGTCTGATGGTGTACCAGACCTAGAGGCTGATGGTTCATCATATTCTGGGTCACGGCAACCGAGAAGGTTCGATAACCACCTTAACTTCTTGGCCTGACTCTGTAACATGAACAAGTGTATAAGATACCAAACTCCGCAACATATGTAACATTGACACCTGAGTGCGATATGTACCTTTAGGAATTTTCGAAGTGGACCTTCATCATTGCGTTCTCCAACCGGTGTCTTCTCCAGAATAGACTGGCTTTCATCCGCTGCTTTCTTGATCTGGTTGCGCTGCGGATGATGGATGTAAACAAGGGAACACTTTAGCCATTCAAACATGTGTAATATGGTCAACAGGAAAGTAAAGAAGGGAACACTTTACCACATAGTTAATCACCGGAACAGCAGGGACTCCTAGCCCTTCCCTGACATTTTTGTTGTACTGCTGCTTCGATAGATTCTCAAAGTTTGCGGGATCTTCAAGAATATCATCATTGTATGCCGGCGGGCATATCTCAACTCGAGCATTTTGAAGAAACCATCGTAGGTAGTTATCGAAAGCAAGTGAGCTATGCTCACGAAGCTGGGAGCCTGCACTTTCACGAGCTTGCTCCACACTAAGATGGAAACGGGTAACATACGATGCATGATGCTTGTCCCACTCCTTTATCTTCCGCTGCCTTTTCCTGTCCAACCTGCATGGTAGAAAACCAAACATTAGCACAATCAAAAAGGAGTGGAGATGCTAAGTCAATACGGTTCATGCTCTCTTACCTATGAAGTGCTTTGTCCGTGTCCACCCATTCCGGCAGGTGAGGCTGGAACAGACCAAACTGGCGATACACGCGATGTGGCAAATGAAGCTCAACCGCCCAGTTGCATATCAGTGGGCACCGCATAAGCCAAAGATCCCTATCCCGCAAGCACATCGGGTTGAGGACAAACTCGTGGGTGACCCCTAATGTGTCATTCGCGCCATATGGCTGCCATTTCACCTATGAAATAGGACAACAACACAACATTGATGACAAGTTTTCAGACAAGCATGAAGAAATGATTGATGTAATGTCCTCGTTACCTGCTTAGGTGTAATCGTGTCCAACTCGGCGATGTACTTTTGGTACATGAGATTGACATCGTTCGTCATCTCGGATACCACATCCCACTTGTAAGCCCAAGTGGGGCGCCGTAAATCGGCTTCTTCATCCCAAGGATTAAACTTGACGCTCTTCGGGCGTCCAACAGGCAGACGCTCCCAGCTCCATACAGAAAGTAGAAGCATATTATCACAATTGCATGCACTATCTGTGATCCTGGAACACGCATCGTCCAGCTGCATATCAAAGAAAACAATGTTAACTTGACAGCAAGGTTGCATTGCTAATGAAGAAATGAATTGATAACAAAACAAACCTTACCTGTCAGTACAAGTAGGCAAGAGTCGCTGAACCCCAGCTCCATCTGCTCTCGAAGACGGTCAACGCCTTCAGCCACATCCATGGAGCGTTCTTGCCTGTGGCATCAGGAAACAAAGTCCTAGAGATAACGTACCACATATAGACACGAGCATGTGTCTGGATCACATCATCGGTGGCACCTTCAGGGCAATGCGCAAAGTTTGCTTGAATCCACGTGAAAGGAGCTCCGGCTGCTTTCCTTTCCTTCTTCTTCTTCTCTTGTCCCTCCTCTACATCAGCCTCAGCCTCGGTAGGAGCCATACCGATAAGAGCAGTCATCTGCTGGCGCCACCCATCAGAATCGGTGCTCATACAGAGAGGCCTCCCGTCGATAGGAAGACCGGTGATCAAGGAGACATCCTGGAGCGTCACGGTCATCTCCCCAGTCCGAAGATGGAAACTGTGCATCTCCGGCCTCCACCGATCAACAAGAGAGGCCACCAGTGGAGCGTTGAGGTTCGGCGTGGACCGACTGACCAACTGAATCCACGGGAGGAGTCCTGCCTGCTGGATGTAGGGTGTGTACCGCTTATCGTAGGGCATGGCAGCACCAGAGACCCCGTGATACCGAATCTTCAGAGGTTCAAGCTTCTGCAAAAAACAAGTAATGACAAATCTTAGGGCATGTGAATTTCAACTAAAGGCAAATTTGCAAATTATTTACATTACTCATTATTACCATCCCCTGCTCGCACATCATGTAGGCCCGGTGTTGTGTGTCATAGGCATCGTCGAGAAGCCAAACCATCCTTACAAAATTCAAACAATACACATATATGAGTTCATCTCCAATATCGGCATACAGTCAACATCTCATATGTGTTCATCTAAACATCTCATATGTATTCATCTACAAGAATCTCAACATCTCCTTCTCACACAATGAATAAGTGATTTACAATACTCATTTGAAAAATTCTCATATATATCTCCTATGTCATATGTGTTCATCTCAACATCTCACATTTCAAATAAACTCAACATCTCATATATATCTTGGACAAATCTCATATATATGTACACAACTCACAACATCTCACATTTCAAATAAACTCAACATCTCTACAATTTCTAGGGTTTCACTAACAAGAATCATACATTGTGAACTAATGAACAATACTACACATCCTAAATCACATAAAGATCCAATCCAAGCAAATCAAGGGTTCCACCCAATCTTGGACAAATCTCTAAAATGGCAACGAATTTACGGAGGAAAAGAAAGGGGAACGGAGGAGTTTACCTAGTAGGAGGGATTAGAGATCGATTCCACGGCTCAAATCTTCAGATCTGAGAGGAGTTTGGGGGGGGGGGGGGGTCGAAGGGGGCGCCGCCGCTGCTCTCTGGACAGAGAGGAACGACCTGGGAGGGAGAGGAAGAACTGCCTGGGAAGGGCTGGCCCGATGCGGCTTAACTCAATGTGCAGCGCCTAACGGCGAGGCGCTGCACATTACACAGTGCAACGCCTATCTCACAGGCGCTGCACGGCTGGCTGTGGGGCCTCGCCTGGCCCCGGGCTGCCACGCTGGCCGGGAGTGCGGCGCCTAAGACCAAGGCGCTGCATAGTGCAGTGCAGCGCCCGGATGTCAGGCGCCACACAAAACAGTCAGTTTGTGAATTTTTTCGAAGTGCAGTTCAGATCGTGAATTAGTTTCGCACAAAGGTCAAATATGTGTTTTTTGCCGGAGGAGACGGCTTGGAAGCTGAACCTGGTACTTGATTCGTAGTTGAAGAAGACACTCTCATTAGGCCCAACCGGGCGGCCAGCGTAGAGGGTTCAGAGCTTGCCGTCGCCATCCGGCTTGATGGCTGTGTCCGGGTAGACCTCGATGGAAGAGCTGAACCCCAGGCACGCCAGCTTCACGTTCTTCTGCGTACAGCCGCACTTGTTCACCAGTGTCACGTATTGCACTAGCCTTCCTCCCGGATCCGGGTAGGCCTCTGTGGTGACAACAATATCTGAAGTTCTGCACCCTGCTGCAGCGCCTGCTTAAACACACGATGAAAAAACAAATTAAAGCCATTATATGTGTGCCTGCTTAACACTCCTTATATTCTGGAACGGAGGGAGTATGGACCTAGAACTAGTTTGATCCATCATGAGAACTAGTTTCATAAATATACAAAATACGAAATGTATATCATTTGATCCATCATGAAAACTAGTTTTATATTTTATCTATTAAGTATTGCAGAAGTTATTATTTTATTCTATAATCTTAATCAAACATTCAAACGGTTGACTTGTACGGAAAACAATACACATTATATTCTGGAACGGAGGAAGTATGGACCTAGAGACAATCTGATTGTGAATGGCACACAAATTGCTTGCTAGTTCTTGGTGATTGTTTTGGTATGCCGAACACCATACCTCTGTTGCTAATGCCGAATAACAAACAGGACACGAGGATCAGTGTTGGCTTGATCTCCATGCTGATCTCTAGTAGTATGCCTATATGTCTAAGCAGATATACACCGTCTTTAAATTGTGTTGTTTTATCTCGCTAATGGGGAATGGCGGAGTATTTATAGGCCAACTGGCTAGAGGGAGCTATTGTGCCAGTTGGATTTCGATTCTTTGCTTGAGGCAAGCATTCAATTCACGATTCACCGTATAAGTGCCTCCTTTCCCATTTATACGGCGTAAATTTTGAAAACTTTAATTCGTAACCTTTCTAAAGCTTCATTTTAGGGTTTTTTTAACAATCTTGGAAACTTTCTAGAAAGTTCAAATCCGATAACGACCTTTTTTTTTTCTTCACGGTTTTCCCTTTTTGTCCATTGTCTTTCTTTTTTCTAGTTTTTTTTCTTTTTTCAAAAATTGATCTTGGAATTTTTTTTAAAATGTCCTCATTTTAAAAAAAATCACAAATCTTTTCAAAGTTAGTGTTTTACAAAAAATGGTCAAATCTTGTCCTCCACTCCCACGATGTTTTGTTTCCCTGAAAGAACTATGTGGCGCTTTGGCTCATCGTATGATGTATCCGCTTTCTTTTCTTTTCTTTTTCTTTGGTTTGGTAGACATGTCCTTCACATAGAAAACCTGCGCCACATCATTGACTAGGACGAATGGTTCCTCTGTGTACCCAAGATTGTTGAGATCCACTGTTGTCATTCCGTACTGCTGGTCTACCATTACCCCTCCTCCAGTCAGATTGACCCATTTGCACCGGAACAAAGGGATCTTCAAATCACTTCCATAGTCAAGTTCCCATATCTCCTCTATGTAACCATAATATGTGTCCATTTCCCTATTGGTGTTTGCTGCATCGTCAAAGCGGACACCACTATTTTGGTTGGTGCTCTTTTTATCTTGGGCGATCGCGTAAAACGTATTCTCATTTATCTCATATCCTTGGAAAGTTAATATAGTCGAACATGGTCTCTTGGCCAACAAGTACAGCTCATCTTCAACAATGTCATCATTCATGAGATGTGTTTGCAACCAACCGCCGAAAGCCTCAATGTGTGTGCGTTTAATCCAGGGGTCAGACTGCTCCGGGTTCTTGGAGCGCATAATGTCCATGTGTTTCTCGATATACGGGGTCACCAAGGTAGAATTTTGTAGAACTGCGAGGTGTGCTTGCGCCCAAGAATGCCCGTCCCTACATATTATTGATTTTGGTCCAAGCGTGCCTTTTCCACGCAGTCTCCCCACATGTCGCGATTGAGAAACACCAATCGACTTAAGGTCAGGAATAAAGTCAGCACAAAACTCAATAACCTCCTCTGTTTCATGGCCCTTGGAGATGCTTCCTTCTGGCCTTGCACGGTTACGAACATATTTCTTTAAGACACCCATGAACCACTCAAAGGGGAACATATTGTGTAGAAATACAGGACCCAGAATGGCAATCTCTTCGACTAGGTGAACTAGGACGTGCGTCATAATATTGAAGAAGGATGGTGGGAATGTTGGAAATATGCCCTAGAGGCAATAATAAATTGGTTATTATTATATTTCCTTGTTCATGATAATCGTTTATTATCCATGCTATAATTGTATTGATTGGAAACTCAAATACATGTGTGGGTACATAGACAACACTGTGTCCCTAGTAAGCCTCTAGTTGACTAGCTCGTTGATCAAAGATGGTTAAGGTTTCCTAGCCATTGACATGAGATGTCATTTGATAATGGGATCACATCATTAGGAGAATGATGTGATGGACAAGACCCAAACTAAGAACGTAGCATTTGATCGTGTCAGTTTATTGCTATTGTTTTCTGCATGTCAAGTATCTGTTCCTATGACCATGAGATCATGCAACTCCCTGACATCGGAGGAGTACCTTGTGTGTATCAAACGTCGCAACGTAACTGGGTGACTATAAAGGTGCTCTACAGGTATCTCCGAGGGTGTCTGTTGGGTTGGCATGGATCAAGACTGGGATTTGTTACTCTGTGTGACGGAGAGGTATCTCAGGGCCCACTCGGTAATACAACATCACAATGAGCCTTGCAAGCAATGTGACTAAAGTGTTAGCCACGAGATCTTGTATTACGGAACGAGTAAAGAGACTTGCCGGTAACGAGATTGAACTAGGTATAGAGATACCGACGATCGAATCTCGGGCAAGTAACATACCGAAGAACAAAGGGAACAGCATACGGGATTAACTGAATCCTTGACATAGAGGTTCGACCGATAAAATATCTTCGTAGAATATGTAGGAGCCAATATGGGCATCCAGGTCCCGCTATTGGTTATTGGCCGTAGAGGTGTCTCGGTCATGTCTACATAGTTCTCGAACCCGCAGGGTCTACACACTTAAACGTTTGGTGACGATTAGTATAGTTGAGTTATTATGTTGGTGACCGAAGGTTGTTCGGAGTCCCGGATAAGATCCCGGACATGACGAGGATCTCCGGAATAGTCCGGAGGTAAAGATTGATATATGTGATAATAGTGTTTTGATCTCCGGAAGAGTTCCGGAGTTCACCGGAATGGGTTCCGGATGTTTACCGAAGTGTTCGGGTGCAGCAACACTTTATATGGGCCAAAGGGATAAAGCCCACGAGGTATTGGAAAGTGCAAAAAGTAGTTTTGCTGCCGCGTAAGCGGTACTACCGTTTTGTGAAGCGGTACTACCGCCCAAGCGGTACTACCGCTTGTGTGAAGCGGTACTACCGCCCAAGCGGTACTACCGCTTGTGTAAAGCGGTACTACCGCTTGTGCGCGGTACTGCAGGGATCCGGGTTGGACTCTTTCCCTGCGGGCCAAACCGACCTTGTGCGGGCAAAACCGACCTGGAGGAGGCTTTTACTCCAAGTTTAGACCCCAAGGCTCAACATATAAATAGAGGGGCAGGGCTAGCACATGGGATACATCAAGATTTCCCCAAGCCGTGTGCGGCAACCCTAACCCTCTAGTTCCTCCGTCATAATCTCCGTAGTGCTTGGCGAAGCCCTGCAGAGATTGTTCCTCACCACCATCACCACGCCGTCGTGCTGCTGGAACTCAACCACTACTTCACCATCGCTCGCTGGATCGAGGAGGTGAAGGCGTCATCAAGCCGTACGTGTGTTGAACACGGAGGTGCCGTCCGTTCGGCGCTAGTTCGTGATCGGATCGAGGGACGACTTGCGATTTGGATCGCGGAGACGTTCGACTACATCAACCGCGTTTCTTAAACGCTTCCGCTTAGCGATCTACAAGGGTATGTAGATTTACTCTCCCTCTCGTAGATGCTCATCACCATGGATAGATCTTGTGTGTGAGTAGGAAAAATTTTGTTTCCCATGCAACGTTCCCAAACAATGGCATCCAAGCTAGGTCTATGCGTAGATGAGATCTCGAGTAGAACACAAACGAGTTGTGGGCGTGGGTGTATACATATTGCTTGCCGTTACTAGTTGATACTTGATTCGGCGGTATTGTGAGATGAAGCGGCCCGGACCGACATTACGCGTACACTTACGCGAGACAGGTTCCTTCAACTGACATGTAATTTTGTTGCATAAAGATGGCTAGCGGGTGTCTGTCTCTCTCACTTTAGTTGAATCGATTTCAATGAAGAGGGTTCTTTTAGAAGATCAAAAAGCAATCACTACACCACGTTGTGGTTTTGCGTAGGTAAGAACGGTTCTTGCAAACCCGTAGCAGCCACGTAAAATTTGCAACAACAATTAGAGGACGTCTAACTTGTTTTTGCAGGGTATGTTGTGATGTGATATGGCCAATTACATGATGAGATATATGTGATGTATGAGATGATCATGTTTTGTATAGAATATCACGACTTGCATGTCGATGAGTACGGCAACTGGCAGGAGCCATAGAGTTGTCTTTAATTATTGTATGACCTGCGTGTCAATCATTAAGCGCTATGTAATGCTTTACTTTATCGCTAAACGTTAGCAATAGTCGTGGAAGCAACAGTCGGCGCGACAACCTTATGGCGACACGTTGATGGAGATCAAGATGATGGAGATCATGGTGTCATGCCGGTGACGATGGAGATCATGCCGGTGCTTTGGAGATGGAGATCAAAAGCACAAGTTCATGGCCATATCATGTCACTTATGATTTGCATGTGATGTTAATCCTTTTATGCATCTTATTTTGCTTAGGACGACGGTAGCATTATAAGGTGATCCCTCACTTAAATTTCAAGATAAATTGTGTTCTCCCCGAGTGTGCACCGTTGCGAAAGTTCGTCGTTTCGAGACACGCCGTGATGATCGGGTGTGATAGACTCCACGTTCACATACAACGGGTGCAAGCCATGTTGCACACGCAGAACACTCGGGTTAAACTTGACGAGCCTAGCATGTACAGACATGGCCTCGGAACACAAGAGACCGAAAGGTCGAACATGAGTCATATAGTAGATATGATCAACATGAAGATGTTCACCATTGAAACCACCTCAACTCACGTGATGATCGGACTTGAGTTGGTGGATTTGGATCATGTTACACTCGAATGACCGGAGGGATGTCAATTTGAGTGGGAGTTTTTTAAATATGATTAACTAAACTCATTATCTTGAACAATAGTCTAAGTTGTCTTTGCTATATTTATGTTGTAGATCATGGCTCGCGCAGTAGCACCCCTGAATTTTAATGCGTTCCTAGAGAAAGCTAAGTTGAAAGATGATGGAACTTTGTGGACTGGGCCCGTAATCTAAGGATTATCCTTACGGCTTCCCAGAAGGCTTATGTCCTTAATGCACCGCTTGGTGATCCACCCGCTCCAGTTGAGTCTCTAGACGTTGTGAACGCCTGGCAGGCTCGTTCTGATGATTACTCAATAGTTCAATGTGCATTATTGTATGGCTTAGAACCTGGACTTCAAAGACGTTTTGAACGTCATGGAGCATATGAGATGTTCCAGGAGTTGAAGTTTATCTTTCAGAAGAATGCCCGGATCGAGAGATATGAGATCTCCGATAAGTTCTATGCTTGCAAGATGGAGGAGAACGGGTCTATCAGTGATCACGTGCTTAGAATGTCTGGGTACTCCACCCGTCTGGCTGAATTGGGGATGCCCCTTCCGCCAGAGGCTATCACTGACAGAGTTCTTCAATCATTGCCACCTAGCTACAAGAGCTTCGTGTTGAACTATAACATGCACGGGATGAACAAGTCAGTCGCCGAGCTGTTTGCGATGCTGAAAGCCGCTGAGTCTGAAATTCAGAAGGAGCATCAAGTGTTGATGGACAATAAAACCACTAGTTTCAAGAAAAATGGCAAGGGTAAGAAGGGTAAATCCAAGAAGGGTGGCAAAGCAGTTGCTACTCCCGTGAAGAAACCCAAGGCTGGACCCAAACCAGAAACTGAGTGCTTTCATTGCAAGGGAACTGGACACTGGAAGCGGAACTGCCCCAAGTATTTGGCTGACAAGAAGGCGGCCAACAACAAACAAGGTATATATGATATACATGTTATTGATATGTTCCTTACCAACCCTCGTTGTAGTGCCTGGGTATTTGATACCGGTGCGGTTGCTCATATTTGCAACTCTAAACAGGAACTGCGGAATAGACGGAGGCTGGCAAAGGACGAAGTGACGATGCGCGTGGGAAATGGTTCCAAGGTTGATGTGATCGCCGTCGGCACGCTCTCTCTTTGATTACCGTCGGGATTAGTGATGAACCTAAATAAGTGTTATTTGGTGCCTGCGTTAAGCATGAACATTATATCTGGATCTTGTTTATTGCGAGATGGTTACTCATTTAAATCAGAGAATAAAGGTTGTTCTATTTATATGAGTAATATCTTTTATGGTCATGCACCCAATGTGAGGGGTTTATTCTTATTGAATCTCGATAGTAATGATACACATGTTCATAACATTGATGCCAAAAGATGTAGAATTGATAATGATAATACCACTTTCTTGTGGCACTGCCGTTTAGGTCATATTGGCGTAAAACGCATGAGGAAGCTCCATGCTGATGGACTTTTGGAGTCACTTGATTTTGAATCACTTGACACATGTGAGCCATGCCTCATGGGCAAGATGACTAAAACACCGTTCTCTGGAACAATGGAACGGGCAAGTGACTTGTTGGAAATCATACATACTGATGTGTGCGGTCCGATGAGTATTGAGGCGCGCGGTGGTTATCGTTACTTTCTCACCTTCACTGATGACTTAAGTAGATATGGGTATATTTACTTAATGAAACACAAGTCTGAAACATTTGAAAAGTTCAAACAATTTCAGAGTGAAGTTGAGAATCATCGTAACAAGAAGATTAAATTCCTATGATCTGATCGAGGAGGAGAATATCTGAGTTATGAGTTTGGCAGTCACTTAAGACAGTGTGGAATTGTTTCACAATTGACACCGCCTGGAACACCACAGCATAATGGTGTGTCCGAACGTCGTAATCGAACCTTATTGGATATGGTGCGATCTATGATGTCTCTTGCCGATTTGCCACTATCGTTTTGGGGTTATGCATTAGAGACAGCTGTATTCACTTTAAATAGGGCACCATCGAAATCCGTTGAGACGACGCCATATGAACTTTGGTTTGGCAAGAAGCCAAAGCTGTCGTTTCTTAAAGTTTGGGGATGTGATGCGTATGTCAAAAAGCTTCAGCCTGAAAAGCTGGAACCCAAAGCGGAGAAATGCGTCTTCATAGGATACCCAAAAGAGACAGTTGGGTATACCTTCTACCTCAGATCCGAAGGCAAAGTGTTTGTCGCTAAAAACGGAACATTTCTTGAGAAAGAGTTTCTCTCGAAAGAATTGAGTGGGAGGAAGATAGAACTTGATGAGGTTGTTGAACCTTTACTTCAACCTGAGAGTAGCGCAGCGCAGAAAGATGTTTCTGTGGAGCCTACATTAGCTGAAGAGGAAGTTAATGATGATGATCATGAAGCTTTGGATCAAGTTGCTATCGAACCTCGTAGGTCGACAAGGACGCGTACTGCTCCCGAGTGGTACGGCAACCCTGTCTTAGAGGTCATGTTGTTAGACAACGATGAACCTACGAGCTATGGAGAAGCGATGATGGGCCCGGATTCCGAGAAGTGGTTAGAGGCCATGAAATCCGAGATGGGATCCATGTATGAAAACAAAGTCTGGACTTTGGAAGTATTACCTGAAGGGCGTAAAGCCATTCAGAACAAATGGATCTTTAAGAGGAAGACGGACGCGGACGGTAATGTCATCGTCTATAAAGCTCGACTTGTGGCAAAGGGTTTTTCACAAGTTCAAGGAGTTGACTACGATGAGACCTTCTCACCCGTAGCGATGCTTAAGTCCGTCAGAATCATGTTAGCAATAGCTGCCTTTTTCGATTATGAAATTTGGCAGATGGATGTCAAAACAGCGTTCCTTAACGGTTACCTTAAGGAAGAGTTGTATATGATGCAACCAGAAGGTTTTGTCGATCCAGAGAATGCTGACAAAGTTTGCAAACTCCAGCGATCCATTTATGGACTGGTGCAAGCATCTCGGATTTGGAATCTTCGTTTTGATGAGGTGATCAAAGCGTTCGAGTTTATACAAGTTTACGGAGAAGCTTGTATTTACAAGAAAGTGAGTGGGAGCTCTATAGCGTTTCTAATATTATATGTGGTTGACATATTACTGATTGGAAACAATATAGAAATGTTGGAAAGCATAAAGGAATATTTGAACAAGAGTTTTTCAATGAAGGACCTAGGAGAAGCTGCTTTCATATTAGGCATCAAGATCTATAGAGATAGATCGAGACGTTTGATAGGACTTTCACAAAGCACATACCTTGACAAAGTTTTGAAGAAGTTCAAAATGGATCAGTCCAAGAAGGGGTTCTTGCCTGTATTGCAAGGTGTGAAGTTGAGTAAGACTCAATGCCCAGTGACTGCAGAAGATAGAGAAAAGATGAGTGTCATCCCCTATGCTTCGGCCATAGGCTCTATCATGTATGCAATGTTGTGCACAAGACCCGATGTCAGCCTTGCCATAAGTATGGTCGGAAGGTTTCAAAGTGATCCAGGAATGGAACACTGGACGGCGGTCAAGAATATCCTGAAATACCTGAAAAGGACTAAGGACATGTTTCTCGTTTATGGAGGTGATCAAGAGCTCGTCATAAAGGGTTACGTCGATGCAAGCTTTGACACTGATCCGGATGACTCTAAGTCGCAAACCGGATACGTATTTATTCTTAATGGGGGTGCGGTTAGCTGGTGCAGTTCCAAGCAAAGCGTGGTAGCAGATTCTACATGAGAAGCGGAGTACATCGCTGCCTCGGAGGCGGCGAAGGAAGGTGTCTGGATGAAGGAGTTCATGACAGATCTTGGAGTAGTGCCTAGTGCACTTAACCCAATGACTCTGTTTTGTGATAATACTGGTGCCATTGCTCTAGCCAAGGAACCAAGATTTCACAAGAGGACCAGACACATAAAGCGACGTTTCAATTCCATCCGCGATTACATCAAGGAGGACGACATAAATATTTGCAAAGTACACACGGATCTAAATGTTGCAGATCCGATGACTAAACCTCTTCCAAGGGCTAAACATGAACAACACCAGAACTGCATGGGTGTTCGATTCATTACAATGTAAATCACATAGTGATGTGAACTAGATTATTGACTCTAGTGCAAGTGGGAGACTGTTGGAAATATGCCCTAGAGGCAATAATAAATTGGTTATTATTATATTTCCTTGTTCATGATAATCGTTTATTATCCATGCTATAATTGTATTGATTGGAAACTCAAATACATGTGTGGGTACATAGACAACACTGTGTCCCTAGTAAGCCTCTAGTTGACTAGCTCGTTGATCAAAGATGGTTAAGGTTTCCTAGCCATTGACATGAGATGTCATTTGATAACGGGATCACATCATTAGGAGAATGATGTGATGGACAAGACCCAAACTAAGAACGTAGCATTTGATCGTGTCAGTTTATTGCTATTGTTTTCTGCATGTCAAGTATCTGTTCCTATGACCATGAGATCATGCAACTCCCTGACATCGGAGGAGTACCTTGTGTGTATCAAACGTCGCAACGTAACTGGGTGACTATAAAGGTGCTCTACAGGTATCTCCGAGGGTGTCTGTTGGGTTGGCATGGATCAAGACTGGGATTTGTTACTCTGTGTGACGGAGAGGTATCTCAGGGCCCACTCGGTAATACAACATCACAATGAGCCTTGCAAGCAATGTGACTAAAGTGTTAGCCACGAGATCTTGTATTACGGAACGAGTAAAGAGACTTGCCGGTAACGAGATTGAACTAGGTATAGAGATACCGACGATCGAATCTCGGGCAAGTAACATACCGAAGAACAAAGGGAACAGCATACGGGATTAACTGAATCCTTGACATAGAGGTTCGACCGATAAAAGATCTTCGTAGAATATGTAGGAGCCAATATGGGCATCCAGGTCCCGCTATTGGTTATTGGCCGTAGAGGTGTCTCGGTCATGTCTACATAGTTCTCGAACCCGCAGGGTCTACACACTTAAACGTTTGGTGACGATTAGTATAGTTGAGTTATTATGTTGGTGACCGAAGGTTGTTCGGAGTCCCGGATAAGATCCCGGACATGACGAGGATCTCCGGAATAGTCCGGAGGTAAAGATTGATATATGTGATAATAGTGTTTTGATCTCCGGAAGAGTTCCGGAGTTCACCGGAATGGGTTCCGGATGTTTACCGAAGTGTTCGGGTGCAGCAACACTTTATATGGGCCAAAGGGATAAAGCCCACGAGGTATTGGAAAGTGCAAAAAGTAGTTTTGCTGCCGCGTAAGCGGTACTACCGTTTTGTGAAGCGGTACTACCGCCCAAGCGGTACTACCGCTTGTGTGAAGCGGTACTACCGCCCAAGCGGTACTACCACTTGTGTAAAGCGGTACTACCGCTTGTGCACGGTACTGCAGGGATCCGAGTTGGACTCTTTCCCTACGGGCCAAACCGACCTTGTGCGGGCAAAACCGACCTGGAGGAGGCTTTTAATCCAAGTTTAGACCCCAAGGCTCAACATATAAATAGAGGGGCAGGGCTAGCACACGGGATACATCAAGATTTCCCCAAGCCGTGTGCGGCAACCCTAACCCTTTAGTTCCTCCGTCATAATCTCCGTAGCGCTTGGCGAAGCCCTGCAGAGATTGTTCCTCACCACCATCACCACGCCGTCGTGCTGCTGGAACTCAACCACTACTTCACCATCGCTCGCTGGATCGAGGAGGTGAAGGCGTCATCAAGCCGTACGTGTGTTGAACGCGGAGGTGCCGTCCGTTCGGCGCTAGTTCGTGATCGGATCGAGGGACGACTTGCGATTTGGATCGCGGAGACGTTCGACTACATCAACCGCGTTTCTTAAACTCTTCTGCTTAGCGATCTACAAGGGTATGTAGATTTACTCTCCCTCTCGTAGATGCTCATCACCATGGATAGATCTTGTGTGTGCGTAGGAAAATTTTTGTTTCCCATGCAACGTTCCCCAACAGGGAACACCAGCTCGAAACTGACAAGACATTGGGCCAAATTATTCTGTAAGCTTGGTAGGATTTTCGGATCGATTACCTTCTGAGAAATTGCATTGAGGAATGAACATAGCTTCACAATGGCTAATCGAACAATTTCTGGTAGAAGCCCCCTCAACGCAACCGGAAGCAATTGCGTCATGATCACATGGCAGTCATGAGACTTTAGGTTCTGGAATTTTTTTCTCTGCCATATTTATTATTCCTTTTATATTTGACGAGAAGCCAGACGGGACCTTCATACTGAGCAGGCATTCAAAAAAAATTCCTTCTCTGCTTTGGTAAGAGCGTAGCTGGCAGGACCTTCATACTTCTTTGGATGCATGTCGTCTTTTGCGTTCATACGTTGCTGGTCCTGTCGTGCCTCCGGTGTATCTTTTGTCTTCCCATACACTCCTAGGAAGCCTAGCAGGTTCACGCAAAGATTCTTCGTGACGTGCATCACGTCGATTGCAGAGCGGACCTCTAGGCCTTTCCAATATTCTAGCTCCCAAAATATAGATTTCTTCTTCCACATGGGGGCGTGTCCATCAGCGTTAATCGGAACAGATTATCCACCAAGACCCTTTCCAAAGATTACTTGTAAATCCTTAACCATATCAAGTATATCATCACCAGTACAGAGGACGGGCTTCTTTCGGTGATCTGCTTCACCTTTGAAATGCTTGCCTTTCTTTCTTAAGGCATGATTGGTCAGAAGAAATCGACGATGTCCCAGGTACACATTCTTCTTGCATTTGTCCAAATATATACTTTGAGTCTCATCTAAACAGTGCGTGCATGCATGGTATATATCCCTTGTTTGTCTATCCTGAAAGGTTACTAAGAGCAGGCCAATCATTGATGGTTACAAACAGCAACGCTCGTAGGTCAAATTCCTATTGTTTGTGCTCATCCCACACACGTATGCCTTCTTTATTCCATAGCTATAAAAGTTCATCAACTAATGGCCTTAGGTACACATCAATGTCGTTGCCGGGTTGCTTAGGGCCTTGGATGAGCACTGGCATCATAATGAACTTCCGCTTCATGCACAACCAAGGAGGAAGGTTATAGATACATAGAGTCACAGGCCATGTGCTATGCTTGCTGCTCTGCTCCCCAAAAGGATTAATACCATCTGCACTTAAACCAAACCATACGTTCCTTGGGTCATCTGCAAAGTCCGGCCACTTTCTCTCGATTTTTCTCCACTGCAACCCATCAGCGGGTACTCTCAACTTCTCGTCTTTCTTACGGTCTTCTTTGTGCCATCGCAACGACTTGGCATGCTCTTTGTTTTGGGACAAACGTTTCAACTGTGGTATTATAGGAGCATACCACATCACCTTGGCAGGAATCCTCTTCCTCGGGCGCTCGCCCTCAACATCATCACCAGGGTCATCGCGACTGATCTTATATCGCAATGCACCGCATACCGGGCATGCATTCAAATTCTCGTACTCCTCGCCGCGGTAGAGGATGCAGTCATTAGGGCATGCATGTATCTTCTGCACCTCTAATCCGAGAGGGCAGACAACCTTCTTTGCTTCGTATGTACTGTCGGGCAATTCGTTGTCCTTTGGAAGCTTCTTCTTCATTATTTTCAGCAACTTTTCAAATCCCTTGTCAGATAGACCATTCTCTGCCTTCCATTGCAGCAATTCCAGTGTGGTACCGAGCTTTGTGTTGTCATCTTCGCAATTTGGGCACAACCCTTTTTTGTGATCCTCTAACATGCGCTGCAACTTCAACTTCTTCTTTTCACTTTCATAGTTTCTCTTTGCATCAGCAATGGCCCGACCAAGATCATCAGCGGGCTCATCTGATGCCTCAGCTTCTTCTTCTTCATTCTCTTCCCCCATTGTAGTACCATCATATTCAGGAAACCCAGGATAGTTGTCATCATCCTCTTCTTCTTCATTCTCTTCCATTAGAACCCCTCTTTCTCCGTGCTTGCTCCAACAATTATAGCCGGACAAAAAACCGGACGTAAAAAGGTGGACGTGAATTTGTTTTGCGCTAGAGTAAGTCTTAACATTCTTACACACACCACATGGGCAACACATAAAACCATCCCGCTTGTTTGCCTCAGCCGCACGCAGAAAACTATGCACGCCATTAATGAACTGGGGAGAGTGTCGGTCATTGTACATCCATTGCAGGTTCATCTTCATTACACAACACCGAAAAGACCAAATTAATACAAGTTCATACATAAAGTTCATACACACTTATTCTCATAAAACAACATACAACTATCTAGCTAAAACATTTAAATGCAACAACAAATGCGATCAAAATCGCAACTAAGGTAACAATTGATCCAACAGCATAATGATACCAAGCCTCTATTAGTGGCATATTTTCTAATCTTTCTAATCTTCAAGCGCATTGCATCCATCTTGATCTTGTGATCATCAACGACATCGGCACCGTACAACTTCAATTTCATCTTCTCTTCTTCAACTCTTTTCAATTTTCCTTTCAAATCCTCGTTTTCTTTTTCAACTAAATTTAACTTCTCAACAATAGGGTCGGTTGGAATTTCCGGTTCTACTACCTCCTAGATAAAAATATCTATGTCAACTTGATGGGCATAATTATCATTAACACAAAATGCAACAAATAGTTATAAAAGAGAATATACCACATCCAAATCGTAAACCGGACGAGGGCCAACAGGCACGGATATCATAATATGGCACTATATATAACAACAATCATACAAGTAAGAAAATTATGCAAGTAACTATCTAAATCATATAAATACGATTTTTTTATAAAAAGGATAAGAACACAAGAAGAGGCTCACCAAGGTGGTGCCGGCGACGGGACGGTGCGGGCGATCGACGGGGGTTAGGACGGGGACGGGAAGGCACACTAAGTAAACCACACCTACACATATGCAAACTAAGAAGTTAATTGAGCTCAAATTGCATATAAATCAAAAAAACTACCACATAATTACACCCAAACTAAAACCCACAAATCACTATACTTATAAAGCATTGCATGAGCTGATCTAGCAATAAGAGATGAAAGGACAAAGTTGCTAACCTTTGTGGACACTTGGATGGATTGGGGTGCCTCAAATCTTGACAAATATTGGCAAAAATGGAGGGATGAGCTCGAGCTAGGGAAGAACAGAGAATGGAGAGGATGAGCTCGGATTGGAAGAACCAACTATATATAGGGATACATTTAGTCCCGGTTGGTTACACGAACCGGGACTAGAGGTCCATCTCTAGTCCCGGTTGGTGTTACAAACCGGGACTAAAGGGTCTCGTGGGGCCCCAGCCTGACGTAACCCTGCCACCACCCCGTTATTCCCGGTTGGTAACACCAACCGGGACTAGAGGATCCTCACGAACCGGGACTAATGCCTAGCCTAATGAACCGGGACTATTGCCAGAATTAGTCCCGATCCAGAAGCCAACCGGGACTAATGCTTCGATCCAAAGGCATGTTTTCTACTAGTGATGATACATCTCGCACTGGTGCTTGCGTCTTCAGCCGGCGCGGTCAGGATGGCGACCCTGCCATGCGGCGGCGGCTGGTCCGCCCATGGGCGGTGGGTTGAGTGATTGGGTTGCCCGATCGGGTGTTGGGTGGTGGCAGCGGTCGCGGATCTGGCGTCCCGTCCAGATTAGTCACGACGTGGCCTTGGCCGGCCAGCGACGCATGGAGGAACTGGTTAGGGGCGGTTGGAGGCCCTCTGTCGGTGTGCCCCAGAGCAGGGTGACGCGACTTCCGGTGAAAATTGCACCGACTAAGGTCATTGCAGACGATGACGGTGTCTGCGACGTCGTTCCCTTCTTGAGGCATCGTTGTTGCAGGTTGTGGAACCACGCTCCGAGGGAAACCCTAGATATGGGGCTTCCTGGATCGGACAATGACGACATCTTTGATGTCATTTTCCCTTCTGGGGGCATCGTTTTGAAGCGCCTGAAGCAGGCGCTGGCTAGAAGGGCTAGAGGTGGAGCGGTGTTACCTCCTCCGCATCGACGATGATGGATCGCGAGGGCGTGGTGCAGTGGAGTATTTGTTGGAAATATGCCCTAGAGGCAATAATAAATTAGTTATTATCATATTTCCCTGTTCATGATAAATCGTTTATTATCCATGCTATAATTGTATCGATCGGAAACTCAGATACATGTGTGGATACATAGACAACACTGTGTCCCTAGTGAGCCTCTACTAGACTCGCTCGTTGATCAAAAGATGGTCAAGGTTTCCTGACCATAGACATTAGTTGTCATTTGATAACGAGATCACATCATTAGGAGAATGATGTGATGGACAAGACCCAAACTATGAACGTAGCATATGATCGTGTCAAGTTTATTGCTATTGTTTTATGCATGTCAAGTATCTGTTCCTATGACCATGAGATCATGTAACTCACTGACACCGGATGAGTACCTTGTGTGTATCAAATGTCGCAACGTAACTGGGTGACTATAAAGATGCACTACAGGTATCTCCGAGGGTGTCTGTTGAGTTGGCATGGATCAAGACTGGGATTTGTTACTCCGTGTGACGGAGAGGTATCTCAGGGCCCACTCGGTAATACAACATCACAATGAGCTTGCAAGCAAAGTGACTAAAGATTTAGCCACGGGGTCTTGTATTAAGGAATGAGTAAAGAGACTTGCCGGTAACGAGATTGAACTAGGTATGGAGATACCGACGATCGAATCTCGGGCAAGTAACATACCGATGAACAAAGGGAACAGCATACGGGATTAACTGAATCCTTGACATAGAGGTTCAACAGATAAAGATCTTCGTACAATATGTAGGAGCCAATATGGGCATGCAGGTCCCGCTATTGGTTATTGACCTAGAGGTGTCTCGGTCATGTCTGCATAGTTCTCGAACCCGCAGGGTCTACACACTTAATGTTTGGTGACGATATAAGTATAGTTGAGTTGTTATGTTGGTGACCGAAGGTTGTTCGGAGTCCCGGATGAGATCCCGGACATGACGAGGAGCTCCGGAATAGTCCGGAGATAAAGATTGATATATGGGATAATAGTGTTTGGTCTCCGGAAGGGTTCCGGAATTCACCGGATGGGGTTTCAGATGTTTCCCGAAATGTTCGGGTACGAGAACACTTTATTTGGGCCAAGGGGTAAAGCCCACGAGGCTTTAGGAAGGTGCAAAAGGAGTTTTGCGGAGGCCAGGGGCCAGACGCCAGGGACCCTGGCGTCTGGGGCCAGACGCCAAGGACCCTGGCGTCTGGTCCTGGAGTCCGAGGAGGACTCTTGCCTTGCGGGCCAAACCGACTTTGAGGAGGCTCTTTCTCCAAGAAATGACCCCAGGGCTCAACATATAAATAGAGGGGCAGGGCTAGCACCCGGAACACATCAAGATTTCCCCAAGCCGTGTGCCGGCAACCCCGCCCCCTCTAGTTTATCCTCCGTCATAGTTTCCGTTGTGCTTGGCGAAGCCCTACGGAAATTGTTCTTCACCACCACCGTCACCACGCCGTCATGCTGCCGGAACACATCTACTACTTCGCCCCTCTTGCTGGATCAAGAAGGCGAGGACGTCATCGAGCTGTATGTGTGTTGATCGCGGAGGTGCCATCCGTTCGGCACTAGATCGTGATTGGATCGTGGGACGGCTTGCGATTTGGATCGCGAAGACGTTCGACTACATCAACCGCGTTTCTTAACGCTTCCGCTTAGCTATCTACAAGGGTATGTAGATGCAATGTCTCCTCTCGTAGATGCTCATCTCCTAGATTGATCTTGGTGAAGCGTAGGAAATTTTGTGTTTCCCATGCAACGTTCCGTAACAGTGGCATCATGAGCTAGGTCTATGCATAGATGACATGACGAGTAGAACACAAAGGAGTTTGTGGGCGTTGATATTCAGATTGCTTCCTTCCTGGGTCTTTTCTTGATTCGGCGGTATTGTGGGATGAAGTGGCTCGGACCAACCTTACTCGTCCACGTACGAGAGACCGGTTCCATCGACTGACATGTGACTTTGTTGCATAAGATGGCTGGCGGGTGTCTATCTCTCCCACCTTAGTTTAATCGGATTTGACAAAGGCGGTCCTTGTAGAAGGTTGAATAGCAATTCGTATATCACCGTTGTGGTTTTGCTTAGGTAAGAATTGTTCTTGCTAGATACCCATAGCAGCCACGTAAAACATGCAACAACAAATTAGAGGACGTCTAACTTGTTTTTGCAGGGTATGTTCTGATATGATATGGCCAAAGACATGATGTGATATATGTGATGTATGAGATGATCATGTTTTGTAATAGTTTATATCGACTTGCATGTCGATGAGTACGGCAACCGGCAGGAGCCATAGGGTTGTCTTTAATTAATTTGTGTCATTTGCTTTACTTTATCGCTATGAGTTAGCAATAGTTGTAGAAGCAATAGTTAACGCGACAACCTCATGGCGACACGTTGATGGAGATCAAGATGATGGAGATCATGGTGTCATGCCGGTGATGATGGAGATCATGCCGGTGCTTTGGAGATGGAGAGATCAAAAGCACAAGTTCATGGCCATATCATGTCACTTATGATTTGCATGTGATGTTAATCCTTTTGTGCATCTTATTTTGCTTAGGACGACAGTAGCATTATAAGGTGATCCCTCACTAAAATTTCAAGATAAAATTGTGTTCTCCCCGAGCATGCACCGTTGCGAAAGTTCATCATTTCGAAGCACCACATGATGATCGGGTGTGATAGACTCTGCGTTCACATACAACGGGTGCAAGCCAGTTTTGCACATGCGGAACACTCAGGTTAAACTTGACGAGCCTAGCATGTACAGACATGGCCTCGGAACACAAGAGACCGAAAGGTCGAACATGAGTCATATAGTAGATATGATCAACATGGAGATGTTCACCATTGAAACCACCTCATCTCACGTGATGACCGGACTTGGGTTGGTGAATTTGGATCATGTAGCACTCGGATGACCGGAGGGATGTCAATTTGAGTGGGAGTTATTTAGTAATATGATTAGTTGAACTCATTATCATGAACATAGTCAAAAATATCCTTGCAAATTATGTTTTAGATCGATAGCTCACGCTGTAGCTCCCCTAGATTTTGATACATTCCTAGAGAAAAACTAAGTTGAAAGTTGGTAGTAGCAACTATGCGGACTAGGTCCGTAAACTGAGGATTGTCCTCATTGCTGCACAGAAGGCTTGTGTCCTTGATGCACCGCTCGGTGCGCCACCCCCTCAAACGTCGTCTGTGGGTGTTGAGAACATCAGACAGGCACGTTTTTGATGACTACTTGATAGTTCAGTGCGACAAGCTTTACGGCTTAGAATTGAGGCTCCAAAGACGTTTTGAACATCACGGAGCATATGAGATGTTCCAAGAGCTGAAATTGGGATTTTCAGGCTCGTGCCCGTGTTGAGAGGTATGAGACCTCCAACAAGATTCTTTGCCTGCAAGATGAAGGAGAATAGCTCAATCGGTGAGCGTGTGCTCAGATTGTCTGGGTGCTACAATCGCTTGAATCAAGTGGGAGTTGATCTTCCAGATAAGATAGTGATGTACATAGTTCTCCAAGTCACTGCCACCAAGCTACTGGAGCTTCGTGATGAACTATAACATGCCAGGGATGGAGAAGATGATCCCTGAGCTATTCGCGATGTTTGACACCGCGAAGGTAGAAATCAAGAAGGAGCATCAAGTGTTGATGGTTAGTAAAACCACTAATTTTTTTTCGAGAAGGGCAAGGGCAAGAAGGGAAACTTCATGAATGGCAAGCTAGTTGCCGCTCCAGTGAAGAAACCCGAGGTTGAACCCAAACCCGAGACTAAGTGCTTCTATAATAAGGGGAACGTCACTGGTAGCGGAACTGCCCCAGATACTTGGCAGATAAGAAGGCTGGCAACGTCAACAGAAGTATATTTGATATATGTGTTATTGATGTGTACCTTACTAGTACTCCTAGTAGCACCTGGGTATTAAATACCGGTTCAGTTGCTAGTGTTAGTAACTCGAAATAAAAGCTACGGAATAAACGGAGACTAGCTAAAGGGCGAGGTGACGATGTGTGTTGGAAGTGTTTCCAAGGTTGATGTGATCACCATCGCACGCTCCCTCTACCTTCGGGATTAGTGTTGAACCTAAATAAATGTTATTAATTTGGTGTTTGCGTTGAGCATGAACATGATTAGATCGTGTTTATTGCAATACGGTTATTCATTTAAGTCAGAGAATAATGGTTATTCTGTTTACATGAATAATACCTTCAATGGTCATGCACCCAATGTGAATGGTTTATTGAATCTCGATCGTAGTGATACACATGTTCATAGTATTGATGCCAAAAGATGCAAAGTTAATTATGATAGTACCACATACTTGTGGCACTGCCGCTAAGGTCATATTGGTGTAAAGCGCATGAAGAAACTCCATGCTGATGGATCTTTGGACTCACTCGATTTTGAATCGCTTGAGACATGCGGACCATGCCTCATGGGCAAGATGACTAAGACCCCGTTTTCCAGTTTGATGGAGCGGGCAAGTGACTTATTGTAAATGATACATGTTGATGTATGCGGTCCAATGAGTGTTGAAGCATGCGGTGGATATCGTTATTTTCTTACCTTCGCTGATGATTTGAGTAGATATAGGTATATTTACTTAATGAAACACAAGTCTGAAACGTTTGAAAAGTTCAAGCAATTTCACAGTGAAGTTGAAGATCATCGTGACAAGAAGATAAAATGTCTACGATGCGATCGTGGAGGTGAATATCTGAGTTATGAGTTTGGTATGCAACTTAAGACAATGTGAAAATTGTTTCACAACTCACGCCGCATGGAACGCCATGGTGTGATAGTGTGTCCGGACGTCGTAATCGTACTCTATTAGATATGGTGCGTACTATGATGTCTCTTACCGATTTGCCACTATCATTTTGGGGTTATGCATTAGAGACTACTACATTTACTTTAATAGGGCACCATCTAAATCCGTTGAGATGACACCTTATGAATTATGGTTTGGTAGAAACCTAAGCTGTCATTTCTTAGAGTTTCAGAATGCGATGCTTGTGTGAAAAGACTTCAACCTGATAAGCTCGAACCCAAAGCGGACAAATGCGTCTTCATAGGATACCCTAAGGAAACAGTTGGATATGCCTTCTGTCTCAGATCCGAGGACAAAGTGTTTGTTGCTAAAATCGGGTCCTTTCTTGAGAAAGAGTTTCTCTCGAAAGAATTGAGTGGGAGGAAGGTAGAACTTGATGAGGTTATTGAACCGTCACTTCAGTTGGATGGTAGCACGACGCAGAAAGATGTTTTTGCGGCGCCTACACCAAATGAAGAGGAAGCTAATGATGATGATCATGAAACTTCAGATCAAGTTACTACTAAGCCTCGTAGGTTGACAAGGAATCGTACCGCCCTGAGTGGTACGGCAATCCTGTCTCAGAGGTCATGTTGTTAGACAACAGTGAACCTACGAGCTATGAAGAAGCGATGGTGGGCCCGAATTCCAACAAATGACTAGGAGCCATGAAATCCGAGATAGGATCCATGTACAAAAGCCAAGTATGGACTTTGGTAGACTTTCCCGATGAATGGCAGGCCGCTAAGTACAAATAGATTTTTAAGAAGAAGACAGACGCTGATGGTAAATGTCACCGTTTATAAAGTTCGACTTGTCCCAAAAAGGTTTCCGACAAGTTCAAGGAGTTGACTACGATGAAACTTTCTCACCCGTAGCGATGCTAAAGTCTGTTGGAACTATGTTAGCAGTTGCAGCATTTTTCACGAAATCTGGCAGATGGATGTCAAAACAGAGTTTCTTTAAAAGGTTTCCGGGAGGAAAGGTTGTATGTGATACAACCAGAAGGTTTTGTCGGTCCTAAGGATTCTAAAAGGTATGCAAGCTCCAACGATCCGTCTATGTACTGGGGCAAGCATCTCGGAGTTGGAATATGCGCTTTGATGTGTTGATCAAACAATTTTGGTTTATACAAATTTTATAAGAAACTTGTATTTACAAGAAAGTGAGTGGGAGCACTATAGAATTTCTGTTAAGTATATGTGGATGACATATTGTTGATCGAAAATGATGTAGAATTTTTTGGAAAGCATAAAAGGTTGTTTGAAAGGTGTTTTTCAAAGGAAGACCTGGATAAAAGGTTACTTAAATATTGGGCATCAAGATCTATAAAGATAGATCAAGTCGTCTGATAAGACTTTCAATGAGTGCATATCTTGACAAGATTTTGAAGGAGTTCAAAATGGATCAGTCAAAGAAAGAGTTCTTGCCTGATTTGTGAGATGTGAAGTTGAGTGAGACTCAAAGCTCGACCACGGCAGAAGAAAGAGAAAGGACGAAGGTCGTCCCCTATGCCTTAGCCATAGGCTCTATACAGTATGCCATGCTGTGTACCGCACCTGTTGTGTGCCTTGCCACGTGTCTGGCAAGGGGGTACAAGAGTGATCCAGGAGTGAACTGGACAGCGGTCAAAATTATCCATAGTAACTAGAGGACTAAGGAAATGTTTCTCAATTATGGAGGTGATAAGGAGTTCGTTGTAAAGGGTTACGTCGATGCAAGCTTTGTCACCAATCTGGATGACTTTGAGTAGCAAACCGGATACATATAGTGGAGTAGTCATTTAGAATAGCTCCAAGTGGGGCGCAGTAGCAGCATCTATAGTGTGACATATAGATTTGCAAAGTACACACGGATCTGAATGTTGCAGACCGTTGACTAAAACCTCTCTCACAAGCAAAACATGATAAAACCCCAGAACTCATTGGGTGTTAATCACATGGTGATGTGAACTAGATTATTGACTCTAGTGTAAGTGGGAGACTGTTGGAAATATGCCCTAGAGGCAATAATAAATTAGTTATTATCATATTTCCTTGTTCATGATAAATCGTTTATTATCCATGCTATAATTATATCGATCGAAAACTCAGATACATGTATGGATACATAGACAACACTGTGTCCCTAGTGAGCCTCTACTAGACTAGCTCGTTGATCAAAAGATGGTCAAGGTTTCCTGACCATAGACATTAGTTGTCATTTGATAACGGGATCATATCATTAGGAGAATGATGTGATGTACAAGACCCAAACTATAAACGTAGCATATGATCGTGTTAAGTTTATTGCTATTGTTTTATGCATGTCAAGTATATGTTCCTATGACCATGAGATCATGTAACTCACTGACACCGGATGAGTACCTTGTGTGTATCAAACGTCGGAACGTAACTGGGTGACTATAAAGATGCTCTACAGGTATCTCCGAGGGTGTTTGTTGAGTTGGCATGGATCAAGACTGGGATTTGTTATTTCGTGTGACGGAGAGGTATCTCAGGGCCCACTCGGTAATACAACATCACAATGAGCTTGAAAGCAAAGTGACTAAAGAGTTAGCCACGGGATCTTGTATTACGGAACGATTAAAGAGACTTGACGGTAACGAGATTGAACTAGGTATGGAGATACCGACGATCGAATCTCGAGCAAGTAATATATCGATGAACAAAGGGAACAACATACGAGATTAACTGAATCCTTGACATAGAGGTTCAACCGATAAAGGTCGTGGTGATATCGACGTTAGGCCTGGCAAGGTCGATGCGTCAATATTTGCTCTGAAGATGGATCGGTGGAAGATGGATCGGTGGAAGATGGATCTTTTCCCTCATCTTGACCACGAAAAGCCAACCCCTGATGCAAAATAAATTTTATGCACTCAAGTGACCATTTCAATCGAGCTAGATATTGAGCCTTGTACTGCTGGTGTGTGAGGCAATGGCCTCACGGATTGATGCTTTAGGTTTGATGAACAAATTGTATTTCTCTTCGGCTTCACAATGAGCACTATTGACCTCACCAACATGCTTACGAAATCTCGCTTTCATGTTCCAATTTCTGAACCCTCCATTAACAAAACTATCTCCACCAGCAAATTTAGTACTATCTTTGAACAAATAGCAAACAAAGCAATATGCAGCATCTTTATCCACACTATACTCAAGCCACTTGAACTCATCAAACCAAATCGGTTGGAAGCGACGCTTACCTCCGCAGTCATGTTGCGGAAAATCATTCTTTTGCATCTTTGGTTGACATCGTCCCAATGCTATGTAGGCCCTTCTAACCGAATCTTGGTCATTAACATCATAGCTTGAGATAGGAGTCCTCAAGCCAGGATCAGGCTCGATGTCATAAATGTCATCATCACTGTCCTCATCACTAGAATCAGATTCATCTAGGCCCATAGATTCATCATCATCTTCTGCTATTGGGGCCTCTGTACTAGGAGCTCTCTCATGTTCAGGTGGTATTGTGTGTGTCTCACCGTCACTTTGCCCTTGAAAAATTACCAACTGGAGTTGACTTTCATTGGAAGATGGTGTACCACTAGCACTTGCTGGTTCAGGTTGTTTTCTTTTTGCAGCAGATCCTTCCAAGAAAGCTCTCAAATCGGTAGTATTTGTATTCTCCCTCTTCATGTTTTACACCTGAAAAGTAAAATTGTCCAAATTTTAGAGTACTAATCGTTATACATATTGCTCATTCTAACAAAATCAGAATTTATAAAGATTCTCTCATTACAAACTGAAATAAAAAATTGCAAATTCTCATCTCTAAACAATTCATAATTGACTGCATACTATTACTAGTAGTGTCTAATTTCATTATAATTATATAAGAAAGACAAGGGGTTAAACTAACTTACTTAGGAGATCAAACTCTGCTCCTGCAACACAACAGTGTAGCCTGCTGAATAGCGAGAAGAAAACCGTGCCTGTACATCAAGAGAAATCAATTCAGTTTAGCCTGCAGAAGCATTAATACATAATCAACAGTGTAGTCTGCAGAAGCATTAATACATCTAATTAACTGTGTGTGAATCAACAGACATCAATTCAGTTTTGAAGCTGGCCATATTAATGCTTCAACTTCATACTATGGTAATAAGAAAACAGGTGATCGATCTGTGTGTGAAACTGTGAATCGGACCTGCTGCCCCTGCCGTTTCCTACTTCAGGTTCAGGAAACAATTCAATCTATGGTTGTGGCTATGGAACTGAATCAATGTGCCTGCTGCCCTGCTGCTGCCCCTGCCGTTGCCTACTTCAAGTTCAGAAATAAGAACAGAAAAGGATGGAGAGCGCGAGGGATGGATTCGTCACGGCGGAGCGCCGTGCGCACGCGTGATCGTCGACCAGGCGAGGCGACGGCAACAGCCCTGGCCGGCCGGCGGTCGCCTGGCGGAGGGCCTGTGGCGGCGGTTCGTGCGCGATCTGATTGATGGATGCAGGGAGGGGAAGTACCGCTTCCTTCGCGTCCGATTCTATCGATTGACTATTTTTTTGTGGGGGCGACGATGTACGCGTGTGTCCAGTCCAGGCGGTGCGCTCCTGGGCCAAGTCTTAGACTCGAGGAGAGGTGGGCTATTGGGCTACTGGGCTACGTTTGGCGTATCATTTTCGCTTTTTCATATACATACACAGTATATATACTATATATACCTAATTTTTTGCCAAAAATAATGGGTATTCAGCTGAATACCCTTGAATTGAAGTGGGCCCGCCCCTGGATACAAGGTAACACATGGTGCAGTAGTTATTTCCACACACTCTTAATTAGTTTCCTAACCAATCAAATGGCATATTTACTGTTTGTATAGATCCCGCAAAGAAGAAAGGATCAATGAGTGTCGGCTGCTTCCAGTGTATGCTTCATTGTGGCCTTTTTGAGCAAACTGGGTGATTTGTAGCAGATCTGAATTTAGTATGATGGTAAGAACTAAGAACTTTATTCACAAATACCGTTTTTGTCGCTATGGAAACATATTTCTGATATGACCATGATATCATTTATTCGCAGTATATCGTATATCTAACATACAATGGTCGAAGAGACGGCTTGGAAGCTGAACTGGGTACTTGAGTGGACGTCAAAGAAGACCTTCTCTTTAGGCCCAACCGGGCGACCGCCGTAGAGGGAGCAGAGCTTGCCGTCGCCGTCCGGCTTGATGGATGTGTCCGGGTAGACCTCGATGGAAGAGCTGAACCCCGGGCACGCCAGCTTCACGTTCTTCTGCGTGCAGCCGCAGTTGTTCACCAGCTTAAAGTATTGCACTGGCCTTCCTCCCGGATCCGGGTAGGTCTGCGAGGTGACAACAAGATCCGAAGTTCTGCACCCTGCTGCACTGCCTGCTTAAACACACGAATGAAAAGGAAATTAAAGAGCTTATTTGTGCCTGCTTAGTACTGTATGTACCTAGAGATAATCTGATCGTAATTAAATAGCACCACGATTGCTTGCTAGTTTTTGGTGATTGCTTTGGTACGCACACCACCATACCTCTGTTGCTGATGCCGAATAAGAAACAGGCCACAAGGATCACCGCTGGCTTGATCTCCATGCTATTGTCTAGTAATAAGCCCCGATGTGTAAGCAGATACCCCCGTCTTCAGATTGTGTTGTTTTATCTGGCTAATGGCAAATGGCGGGATGTCTCTAGGCGAACAGACAAGCGGAAGTTATTATGCCAGCTGGATTTCGATTCTTTGTTTGAGGCAAACATTCAATTCACGATTCACCAGATATATAAGTGCATACTCGATTGAGAAAACGAATAAGGTATTATTATGATCATATCAAAAAGTATATCCACTAGAAAAAGGAAATGATTAGAATCATGCGGCCGATTCTACATGTCATGTCCGCCGTGTCTAGAGCCAGCCACGTATCATACCAGTCCAGTCCAACGCACAGTATGTCTCAGGATTTTACAGCATTGTCCATGTTTTTGAAACATGAGGATTGTTGCAGTGGCAACACAATGGTGCGACGATGTGGGCATTTTTTTTAACATAACCTCTGTTTAATTTTTTTTGCAACACAACCTTTATTACAAATGTCTTTTGCAACATGACCTTTGTTGTAAAAAAAACTACAACACAACCAATGTTACAAAACTAGATTCTGCAATACAACCTATGTTGCAAAACTGACACAAGTGGAAGACGATGCTCATCGCTAGTGTCATATCTAACTGCTCGCGAGGCGGCGGATCTTTTAAAAAGATCCGCCGGCCGACGAGTAGCACGTCCCCTCAAAAAATCACAAAGTATATGATCATTTATTAGCTATTGTTTTTACTAGATCAACTATATATAGCTTTATTGAACAGCTTGTTAGGTGTCAGCATTTTCTTAGTCTGGTAACATTTTACGAAATTCCAAAACATATTTCAAATTAATGAACATTTTTTCAAAAGTTAGGAACATTTATTGAAACCTAAGAACATATTTAAAATTCTATAAATTTTTCGAATTCACATTTTTTTTAATTTGCAAATATTTTCCAGTGTCGCAAACATTTTTTAAAAATTTGATGACACCTTTTGAACACAGGGAACACTTTTAAAAAATACTCCCTCCGTTCCTTTATATAAGGTGTATTTGTTTTTCGATAAAATTTCACAATGTAAGGTGCATTTTTTCTAAATCCTTATAATTCCGTTGTTACCCTTCAAAGAAAAGGAAAGTATCTCTTTCCTGATTGCATGCATCTCTTCTTGTAAATAGAAAAGAAGGAAAGTATCTCTCTCCTGATTGTGTGTATCTCTTACTTTCCTAGCCTAAATGATTTAGTTGCCTCTATCAATGATTTTGCCAAGGTTAATTTCGTCTTACCATGTGTATAATTACGTGTCTTGGTCACCGTGCCGAAAATAATACACCTTACATAAAGGAATGGAGGGAGTATTCCAACATTTTCAAATTTTGTTAACATTTTGAAAATTCATGAACACTTTTTAAAATTCACTATTTTTTAAAAGCACAATCATTTTTTTTTAATTTATGAAGTATTTTGAATAGAAACACGGGCCGAAATTAAAAAGGGAAATGATATGGTTCAACCGGCGGATTACGCGCTCGCGTCCGTCATCTTGGTTACACGCCACGCGTCCCACGTGACGTGGTGGACCTGGCTTCCACGCTCTCTCCTTTATGCAACAAAACCTCTGTTGCAGGAAAAGAACTGCAACATGACCTCTATTACAAGAATAATTGTAACAAGGCCTCTATTGCAAAAAAACAACACTTGTAACAAGGCATCTGTTGCAAAAAAAATATGTAACTTGATCTATATTTAAATTTATGCAACATGATCCGTGTTACGAAAAAATACTGCAACATGACCTTTGTTGCAATGATAGAGGATGACGCTCGGCCGCTCACTCTCCCCAATCCATATCTCGGGAGGCGGCGGATCTTTGAAAAGATCCGTCGGCCCAGGCGTAGCAGCACCCAAAAATCAGGCTGGGAAAAACCTGGCAGAAAAAAGTCGTTATCCAACCTGGGTCGGCCCACTTAGCGTCTACCAGCGCGCTCGCGTGCGTGTTTGCGCCACCATCCCGCTATGCGGAGCTCTCCTTTGTCGCGTCGCCTTCCCAGTTTTGCATCACAGCGCCGCCGCTTTCCCTCTTCCTTCCCAAGGTCGCGAGCAGCCGCGGATGTAGACGGACGGCGCAACCCCTCGTTCCTCTCCCCTGTAAAATTAACGTATGGCAGATGGTATGCGTTCGTCCTTTGTCTTCTCAAATTACGCGTTAATTTAGCTCCGTTGTTCGCCTCGATCTTGCAAACGCGGTACGGAATTGAGTTACTCGCATTATTTTCGTGTTTGTGCTTAATTCTAGAGGTACTCGTTTGATTCGAGAGAGTGCTCGGGAGGAAGAGAACGGCGGGAAGGGGGTTAATTCAGTTCACCACCATATTACTTGTGTTTTCAGAAGAAAGATGGTGTATGAACAGAAAGTCAAATTTTGGAAAGTATTTTTTTTCAAAACAAATATTTCGAGGAACCACAATGTTTTCCTTAGTATCATGATCTATATGTTTATCGATACATGAAGCCGGTTATGGAGACCATTAATCCGTGCACGTGCTGATTATTTCCTTTGCCATGGAACATGGTATATTTTCAAGTATTTGTAAACAGCGCCCCTCGGTTTCATCTCGCCCATGAACCCCCAATACTTGTGGACCGGCCCTGGATATAACATTAGTTGAAGCAACTAAGAAAACCTTATGGTCAATAATGAAGCGTGTGAAGGAGGAGAACACAAAGTTTGCACGCGAATCAACAATGTTTAGTCTCAAATATATACACCAAGGGATAAAGAGTGCAGGAGAGAAAGATATAAATTAGAATAGAAGTCATTGATCTGTGGCCACAAACAAAAAGTCCTTACCAATAAGTAACCATACTTAACATAAAGATTTATAGTTAGGTGAGATAATATCTCCATGGACATTCATTTAGGGTACAAGTTCTGTAATTTGAATTGTACTAGCGATGACAAAAGTCCTTATCAAAAAGTTGTATGACATTTTCTGTATATTATGACAATCTAGTAGTGACCTATTTGAATAACACTTGGCACAAGGGTAAATAACCTGCGGAGAAAACAATATAATTTTTATTCACTCAATATTTTCGCTATAAGATTTTCTAACAACACACAAACATCTTGAAGTTAATAGAAGAAATATATGAAAGTATAAATATACATGATGTGAAGATCTATCTGTACGGGTCACTCTTATAGTTTCACAATAATTTTGGTGGAAACCAAACATGAAGTCGTACCTCATGTTTTCTTTTATTTATGTCTACAATTCTTGTGTTTTTCTTGCATGCCATCTGAACGACAGTATTAGTGTTTTCCCGTGATTTTAGTTCCTAAAAGCATCCAGAACACGTAACCGGGTCCTCTAACTTAGAGAAGGAATGTCACCCTGCTAGCCTAGTATAAAATGCAGAAGGAAAGTTAGGAACTTTTAGCAGGTTATTTACTGTTGGTATTTACTGTAGATATAAACAATCTAAAATTAATTTTATTTCACCATCAATTTGTTTGTATGTAATTACTATAAATGTACATAGGAGATCTGTAATTTACAAACTAATTTAAATCATTTTAGCCTTAATCATATGGATTGGAAGAAGACAAGTTAGGGTACTGTAGCTTCTCTAACATCACTTTTTAATGTTAGGGGATCCGGTTCCCCAGAACACATGACATCAGTGTGAGGTATTTAATAGTGACTAGAATCTTGCTGAAGGTATTAGTGGCTTTGTTAACGTCGGATGTTGTATTTTATGAATCTGCCCAAATGACGGATGTTTTTATATTTTCCGCGGGAAGAGTGGCGCTTGGTATCTCGAATAGGCTGCTCAAATGCAGGCGTCTTTTTATTTAAAGGATTTTCGTTCAAATTTTTGGATGATTGGCATGCTTAGAACTTTTCCTATAGAGGCCATTTTATTTATTTGATTGAGACCTATAGGGATTTTCCTCACGTTTCATTTGTACTATGTTTTATAGAAAAGTTAGCATCCAACTTCTTGAAAATATTTATTTGTTTTCATATGACACAATCAAACAAATCAAGATTTTGTTAATTCAAATGGGCATGACACTTCAATTCTGCGTTTTTAGGATCCCACAAGTCAAAGAGATCTGCAAATATTTATTCGCTGGTTAGCCTTTTTCGTAAGCACTTAAAGGTGATGTAATGGCTATTTTGTAGCCTCTCCTTCCAATATTAATTGAAGATACACATCCACTGTGTACTTTTTTTTTTTTTGAGCTTCAATGAATTTTTTTAATATATTTTTTTGCGGATGAAAATGAATATTGACATGAATAAAAACACAGTGTTACACATAGCGGAACTGTTTGATCAGATCAAGAAAAATCGGTGCCATTGCACGTCGGAACTGAAGGCATTTTGGATGAAAGAATTATTTTGCAAACACGAAACAGGTCCTCTTGCACGTTGATCTTTTTCCTTCTTAGCTTTAAGAAAGTTAAAAAGTCCCAACACATACTATCACCTCAAAACCAGCATTGTTGCTTTTGAGTCCACATTTACCAGGCATCTTCTCCGTAGCCGCAGCCCGCAGCAGTGAAATCTGCTCGCAGTAACCAGCCATGTGCATCTTCCTGTTTGGGGGACAAGCACAGCCAAAGTGGTCATGGAGACATGACGAGTCATCAACGATGATGCAGGTACTCTGATTATTCAGGCCCAACGCGGTTCACGCTGTTCAGACGAAAAGTCCGGACGGTGGAGCAAAGATGCAATGGTAATAAGTGTCGTCAGGTTCAGCATTATTACTGCAGTGTTTCATCAGTTCCCCTCCTCTCCCATAGCAGCCTTGGCGAGAGAGCTCCACAGCGGAGGCGACGACGCGTTGGATCTGACCGATTTTGGGTGTCGCTCAGGTGCATGCTATCCTCCATGGTTGATTCTTGGGTGTATTTTGATCTTCTTCGGATGGTCCTCTGTCAGTGCTGAATCTTCCTCCCCTTCTTTCGTATGCTGCATGCAGTTTCTTGACTCCTTCCCCCGATCTGCAGCACCATGGCCGAATCACTGCTTCTCCCTTTGGTGCGCGGCGTGGCCGGCAAGGCCGCAGGCACACTGGTCCAGACCGTGACCCGGATGTGTGGCCTCGACGACGACCGCCAAACGCTGGAGCGTCATCTGCTAGCCGTCGAGTGCAAGCTGGCCAACGCGGAGGAAAGGAGCCAGAGCAATGCCTATCTCAGGAGCTGGATGGAGAAGCTCAAGGCCGTCGCCTACGAGGCCGACGACGTCCTGGACGACTTTCAGTATGAGGGGCTGCGCCGTGAAGCCCGGATCGGCAAGTCCACCTCCTGCAAGGTACTCGGCTACGTCACACACCACAGCCCGCTGCTCTTCCGTTTCGCCATGAGCAAGAAGCTCAAGGGAGTCATCGATAAGATCAAGGAGCTGGTTTTTTTTTTTTTTTGGAAAAGGATCAAGGAGCTGGTTGAGGAGATGAATATGTTTGGTCTTGAGAATTCTATCCAGCCGCAACTTCCTTGGCGGCAGACTCACTCCAAACTCGACGAGTCTACCGACATCTTTGGAAGAGATGATGACAAGGAGAGGGTGGTAAAGTTGCTGCTAGACCAGCAAGATCAGCGAAAGGTGTAGGTGCTTCCCATCTTTGGTATGGGAGGTCTTGGCAAGACTGCACTTGCAAAGATGGTGTACAATGACCAAGAGGTCCAGCAGCATGTCCAGTTGAAGATGTGGCACTGCGTGTCAGACAATTTTGATGTTATTGCTATTGTGAAATCCATCATTGAGTTGGCCACAAATGGAAGATGCGACCTGCCTGACACCATCGAACTATTGCAGAAGAAACTTGACGAAGTCCTTGGCCAGAAGAGGTTTCTTCTTGTTCTTGATGATGTATGGAATGAAGAAAAGAAGTTGTGGGAGGATGAACTGAAGCCATTGTTGTGTTCTGTTTGTGGACCAGGAAGTGTCATAGTGGTCACATGTCGAAGCAAGCAAGTGGCCTCTATAATGTCCACCCTTAAGCCCCATGAGCTAGCATTTCTGAGTGAAGAAGATTCATGGAAACTGTTTTCAAACAAAGCATTTAGCAATGGTGTAGAGGAGCAAACAGAGTTAGTCACAATCGGAAGACGTATTGTCAACAAATGCGGGGGGGGGGGGGGGGGGGGGGGGTTGCCTCTTGCTCTGAAGACAATGGGTGGATTGCTAAGTTCAAAGCAACATGTAGAGGAATGGAAGGCCATCGAAGTAAGTAACATTGGGGATAATGTTGGGGGCAGGCATGAGGTCATGCCCATACTGAAGTTAAGCTACAAACACTTGTCATCTAAAATGAGGCAATGTTTTGCATTTTGTGCAGTTTTTCCCAAGGATTATGAGATGCAGAAGGATATGTTGATCCAACTATGGATGGCCAATGGCTTTATTGAAGAAGAGGGAACAATGGGTTTAACACAGAAAGGAGAATGCATTTTCCATGAATTGGTTTGGAGGTCCTTCCTGCAAGATATGAAAGTTGTAGACAGATTTTTCTCAGGACACGAGACAGTAGTATGTAAAATGCATGACTTAATGCAGGACTTAGCCAGAAATGTTAGCAATGATTGTGCCACCATAGAAGAATTGATTGAACAGAAAGCATTGGTAAAAAATGTCCGCCACCTGCAAATGTCAACAGATAATTCGAAAAAGATCTATGGTTTGTTGGATGGCAACACATCTCCCCGCACTTTGTTAGCTCCTTCATTGATGTACCAGGACTTTAAACAGTTGTCACATGCATCATTACGAGCATTGCATTGGCGTGGTTTGTTATGCACCAGTTTCAGTTTCATAAATGCAAAACATTTACGGTGTCTTGACCTCTCCAATTGTGACGTCAATGCTAGATTGCTAGATTCAGTATGCCTATTGTATAACCTGCAAACATTGAGGCTTGATGGTTGCACTCAGCTACAGCAGTTACCAGAAGACATGGTGAGAAGCCTGAGAAAGCTCATACATCTTTATCTTTCTGAATGTAATAAGTTGGAGCGGATGCCTCAAAACATTGGCCAGCTGAACAACCTTCGCACACTAACACGATTTGTTGTGGACAGTAGAGAGGGTTGTGGCATTGAGGAACTCAAAGACTTGCGACACCTTTGCAATAAGATGGAATTGTACAACTTGAGGAAAATAAAGAGTGCAAAGCACGCAAACGAAGCCAATCTCCAGCAGAAGGAAAATCTGAGTGAGGTGTTGTTCTGTTGGGGCCTTGAAATATCTCACAGGACCGAAAACGAGGCATGTAATGAGGAAGAAGTGTTCCAGCATCTGGAACCTCATAGCAAGATCAAATTTTTTGAGTTGTATGTGTTGGATAAGGTGATCTTAAAGACTAAACAGTGGCCATTATGTTTAATGATAAGGATAAATCATTAAGTGAAAATATCTGAAGAGCTACAGTGGGGCGGTTGCTACAGTAGGCGGTGGCCACTGTAGCTACTAGCTGAGCTGCCCTGATCAGGGGCAGCTCCTCTCCAACCAGGTGTCTGTTCCCCTGGTGTGCAGTGCATTTATAAAAGAAAGAGGGAGGAGAGGAAAGCAGCCACGGCTGCTATTAGCTGCTGCTCTCAGCTATCCATTTCACTCTCTCTCTCTCTCTCAAGAACTCAAGAACAAGGCTGATGATCAAGCCAAGCACTGAAACACCGGGAAGGGTAGTACACAACCACTAGATCAAGCTGGTGGTGGTGCAGGACTAAAAGAAGGAGATGGCAGCACCTGCTGATCAAGGTAATTCCATCTCCTAAGTATTTTGTGGCTCAAGATTATGCTATTGATCCTGGAGAGATGCAACAATGGCATCAGAGCGAGGGTAGTTTTAAGCTTGAGCCCTTATGTTCATCCCCATGCTTGATCTGTTGTGGTCAAGTTAAAGGAACAAGCTGTTCTTCTCAAAGATCAAGGCTTGTTTTTATTTAGCCCTAATTTCTTAAGTTTCTTGCCCTAACAGATAACATGTTGATCAAGGGTTCCATTTAATGTTGTCTAAAGGGGATTATAGCATCTAAATAAGTCTAAAGCAAAATCCCTAATTTTCTTTGAAACCCTAGAAATAAATTCCCCTACTACTCCCTCCTATTATGTGTCTGTGGTTTCATTTTAAGTGTTAATTGATGGGGAAATGAATTGATTATGCAAGTATACTAAAGATTTTCCCCAAAACCGAAACCCTATTTATAGCAATTTCATGTTTTCTTACTATAATTGATGTTGTAGTTTCGGTTTAAAGTGCAATTGAAGTGGGGATTGAATCAATTGATGCTAATCCTAAAGAAATCCCCAAATTGCAAAAACTCTAATGCTAAAGTGATGAATTAAAGGTAGCAGATGCTTGCCTGAGGGGTCTCGTCGTCGTCTGCAAGCTGCAGCGGCGCCGGAGCCACCACCTAACGCCGGCCGGTGGCTGCGCTCCCTCGCACGCTCGTTGATGTTGGAGCACGCCGTCGTGCCAGACCTTGCGGGGCGCCGGAGTTGTCGTTGCGGGGACGCCCGCACGCGCTCGGTTGCTTCGTGGGGAGCGCCGGCAAGCGCCGCTCGACGGGGCCTCGCGCGGGCTGGAGCCGCACGGGACTCCGGTGAGAGGAGCTCACCGGCGCTGTCGCCCTCCTCCGCCGCGGTTGGCCTTGCCGCGTCGCTCATGTCCCTCTCTCTCTCTCGCGGTCGTCGCCGTCGCCTGGGATGGAGAAGGGGATCGGGGAGGGTAACGAGTGGATTAGGGTTCGGGAGTGAGCTGCGTTGTGGGCTGTTTTGCCCACGGCTGCTGGCCGTCCCCAGCCGGGCCGACAGGCCGTCACGGCCCAGGCCAGCCTAAAGTCGAGGGAACAGGGGGAGCTGGCTGGGCCAGCTCATTTTTCCTGATAATGTTCACATTTTATGCAATGAAGTGAACATTTTTAGGGCTAAATTTAATGTATGAATTTTTATGACTATATTTTGGCAATTTAATTCTTTAGGTATTTTGATTCCTATTATGTCTTAGTATATTTTATTATGCCATGTTTAAATTATTTATACTGTAATTTTATTATGTCTAGTTAATTTTCTTTATGGCATTTTATTTTGATGATGAAAATTATTATGATCATTATGGCATTATGTTTCCGCTGCGAAATAAAGTTTAATCAATCCTCAATTAAAGAGTGGTTTTATGCCTTGTCATTCTGACCAAAGTTGTTTGACGGGCATTTAAACCGCAAAATCTTTTTATTGATCCGTTTCACTTCTAGCTAAAGCTGATGTGATCCGGGTTAGTAGAAGAAACTAATGAATGAGGATTATTAAAGTGTGGCTCTTATTTATCAATTTGGCCAAAGCTAATTGATGAATATTTGTCCACAAAATTTTGTTGTTCATTTTCATCTCTGGCCAAAGCTGATTTGAATATGATCAATAAAATTTAATTATGATGATGATGATGTTGCTTACTAAAGCATTTGAATTTTCTTTTGCAGCACCTAATGTCTCTCATATTGCTGGAATGCTTAATGGCATAGAACAACTTAATGGTAGCAATTGTGCTACATGGAAGGAGAAGCTTGAAATAACGATGGCCTTACTCAATATTGATTATGCTCTCCTTAATGATCCTCCCGAGGCACCTAAAGAAAATGATGAAAATTATGATGCCCTCAAGAAGGATTATGAGGTGATGAAGGCTAAGTGGGATGACTCTAATCGCAAATGCCTTATGATGATAAAGGGTTCCATTACACAGAGTATGAGGGGAGCCCTTCCTGATTGTGAAACAGCTAAGGGGTATTTTGCAAAAATTGAGCATCAATTTAAAGGATCTTCTAAAGTTTATGCAACAAGTCTTATTAGGAGGTTAATTGATGAAAAGTATGATCCCGCTGGAAGTCTTCGAGAGCATATTATGAAGAAATGCACCATGGCTGCCAAACTTAAGACTATGGAAATGGAAATTTCTAATGGCTTCCTTGTGCATTTCATTATGTCTTCCTTACCACAAGAGTTTTTGCCTTTTATGATCAATTATAATGCGATGGACTTAAAGTGGGAGGTAGATGAAATGATGGCACATTGTGTGCAAGAAGAAGAAAGGCTGAAGGCTGACAGGATTGAGCATGTCAACCAGTTCAAGATTTCACAAAAGAAGAGGTACAACAAATTTGTGAAAAATTACATAAAGCCTAAGCCCAATAAGTTCAAAAATAAAGGCCAGACTTAAAAAATATCTCAAGAAAAGAAGCCAGAGAAAGCTCCTAATGAGGAAGGGAAAGATCCCGATGGATGCCACTTTTGTGGAAAAGGTGGGCATAAGCAAAAGGATTGCTTTGGCTTCAAGAGATGGCTCAACCAAAGAGGTACTCATGTTATTACTTTTGCTGAAGAATCCCTTTATGTTAGTTATGCCACCAATACTTGGTGGATTGATTCTGGTGCAACGATTCACATTTCAAATTCGTTGCAGGGATTCCATATGAGGAGGACCCTAAAAAGAGGGGAAAGAACCATTAGAGTTGCTAATGGTGTTGAAGCTGACGCCGATGCACTTGGAGATTTTACTCTTACACTTCATACTGGCTTCAAGCTTCTACTACATGATGTTCTTTATGTCCCCTCGATGAAACGGAATTTAGTTTCTGTTTCATGTTTAGATGATAACGGTTATGTATGTCACTTTGGGAATAAGCAATGTATAATTATGTATGATAATAATAATGTTGGTCTTGCCTTACGACAAGACAAACTTTATGTAATTTCCCTCTGTGATGATATAAATAACGTGGGTTCCACCTCGAATGTGAATGTCAGTACCAAACGCAAACGAGATAATAATGAGACTTCTTCGAAATCATGGCACTATCGGTTAGGCCATATTTCGAGGGGGAGGATTGAGCGTCTCATTAAGGATCAAGTTCTTCCTTCTGTCGATTTTTCAGATGCAGATGTTGATCATTGTATCGACTGCATCAAAGGAAAATATGCCAAGCAAATTAAGAAAGGTGCAAACCGAAGCACGGGAGTTTTGGAAATAATTCATACGGATATATGTGGTCCGTTTAATGTGAGATCAGTGGATGGTTTTAATTCTTTCATAACGTTCACCGATGATTTCTCCCGTTATGGATATATCTATCCTATCAAAGAAAGAGCAGAGGCATTAGACAAATTCAAAATTTTCAAAGCTGAGGTTGAAAATCAAAGTAACAAGAGAATTAAAGTTGTGAGATCTGATCGTGGTGGTGAGTACTACGGCAGACATACCACTTATGGCCAAATTCCTGGACCATTTGCAAAGTATTTACAGGAAAATGGCATCATGGCCCAGTATTCAGCACCGGGCGAACCTCGGCAAAATGTTGTGGCTGAAAGGCGGAAACGCACTCTTATGGATATGGTGCGGAGTATGTTAAGCCACTCCACTTTGCCGGTAAATTTGTGGATGGAAGCCCTGAAAACAGCAGCACATATTCTTAACAGGGTTCCCAGTAAATCGGTGCCCAAAACACCGTATGAGTTGTGGACTGGGAGGAAACCGACCCTGAATTATTTTCATGTATGGGGCTGTCCAGCTGAAGCAAGGATTTTTAATCCAATTATGGGAAAGTTAGACCCCAAGACAGTCAGTTGCCATTTTATTGGTTATCCTGACAAATCTAAAGCGTATCGATTTTATTGTCGAAATCAGGCAACAAAATTTGTTGAAACAAGACACGCTGTGTTCTTGGAAAGTGATATGATGAGGGGGAGCACGACACCCCGGGAAATAATTTTGGAGGAAAAACGGTAATATGTCCCGACTCCGATAATTCAAGAACCTATTTTCCCGGTGTCTGCTGATGTTGCACCTCCTGTTGAGAGGACTGTTAATGCAACACCTGCTGAGACTCCAGTGACTATTTCAGATGCGACACCTGATGATGTGTCTGTTGAAAGTTCTCAGCAGCCTTCAATTGTTGATGATGTGCCAATTAATGAACCTCTCAGAAGGTCACAGCGGACTAGAAAGCCTGCAATTCCTGATGATTATCTTACTTATTTGAGTGAAGATATGAATGAATCGATGTTGGACAATGATCCTACATCATTTAAAGAAGCCATGCAAAGTGAATTTTCGTCCGAATGGCTCAATGCTATGAAAGATGAAATGAAGTCCATGAGCACTAATGAAGTATGGGATTTAGTAGAAATTCCCAAAGGAGCCAAAACAGTTGGATGCAAATGGGTCTATAAGACCAAACGTGACTCCAAAGGGAATATCGAAAGATTTAAAGCAAGGCTCGTGGCAAAAGGCTTCACTCAAAGAGAAGGGATCGATTACAAAGAAACCTTTTCACCCGTCTCTTCTAAGAACTCATTCAGAATAATTATGGCACTTGTGGCCCATTATGATTTGGAGCTACATCAAATGGATGTCAAAACGGCATTTCTAAATGGTGACTTACATGAGGATGTTTACATGGCACAACCGGAAGGTTTTGTTGTGGAAGGAAATGAGCATTTGGGATGTCACCTTAAGAAATCCATATACGGCTTGAGACAAGCATCAAGGGAATGGTATCTCAAGTTTGATAAAATAATAAGGAAATTTGGTTTTGAAGAAAATAAAGTGGACAATTGTGTTTATGTCAAGTTAAGGGGGAGTAATTTTATCTTCCTGATACGGTATGTTGATGACATACTTTTAGCCAGCAGTGATAAAAATATGCTGCTGGAAACTAAGAGGTTTTTATCCTCTAAGTTTGATATGAAGGATCTCGGTGAAGCAGCTTATGTTTTAGGAATTGAAATTCACCGAGACAGATCCAGAGGGATCTTGGGGCTATCTCAGAGAGCATATGTTGAAAAGGTACTGAGAAAGTACAATATGCATAAGTGCTCAGCCTCGCCTGCTCCTATTGTCAAGGGCGATAAGTTTGGGACTTTTCAGTGCCCGAGAAACAATCATGAATCTGCGCAGATGAAGTCAATTCCTTATGCCTCAATTGTTGGAAGTATTATGTATGCACAAGTGTGCACTCGCCCTGATTTAGCATTCGTGACCGGGATGCTTGGCAGATATCAGTCTAATCCAGGTCTGGATCACTGGAAGGCTGCTAAGAAAGTCTTGCGTTATTTGCAAGGCACTAAAGGCCTCATGCTCACATATAAGAAATCTGATAACCTCGAGGTGGTGGGTTACTCAGATGCTGATTTTGCGGGATGTGTTGATACTAAGAAATCCACGTCTGGTTATGTTTTCACACTCGCAAAAGGAGCTATATCGTGGAGAAGCTCCAAACAAACTGTTACTGCATCGTCGACAATGCAGGCAGAATTTGTGGCATGTTTTGAGGCTACTGGGCAGGCAGTATGGCTGAAGAATTTCATCCCGGGTCTGAGAGTGATTGATAGCATTTCCAGGCCAATCAGTCTCTACTGCGATAATCAACCCGCAGTAATTTTCTCGAGTAACAACAAGTCAAGTGATGCTGCCAGGCACATTGACATTAAGTTTCTTGTTGTGAAAGACAGAGTCCAGGATCAGACAATTAATGTCAAGTAGATCAGCACTAAATTGATGCTGGCGGATCCGCTCACGAAAGGCTTACCACCCAGTGTTTTTAGAGAACACGTTACCGGTATGGGTTTGGTTGAAAGCTTTTGATCCTGGCAAAGTTGGGACCGTTGTGACACCATCTCCCCAAAGAGGCTTATTTTGAGATCGAATGGGAACCATAGGCACTTGGTTCGACGGTACTTAATTGACTGTTGTAATCTATTGTCTTGGTGTACCATTTTATCAAGAGATGAGTCTGTAATATTTATGATGCTTATGTAAAGAGTTATGTGAATTATGTTGATGGTTATGTGAATAAAGTTTATGGAGATCATAAGTTTTAAGAAGTTTCATTTTGATATGGAGTGGTGTATTATAGTCACTGGGTTTCAGTGGTACTTCATCGACCACTAAAATCTTTTGTCTTAATGCATTACTTTGTTGAAAAGTGAGCTTATGAATTTTAGTCTTACGATCAAGGGGGAGAATGTTGGATAAGGTGATCTTAAAGACTAAACCGTGGCCATTATGTTTAATGATAAGCATAAATAATTAAGTGAAAATATCTGAAGAGCTACAGTGGGGCGGTTGCTACAGTAGGCGGTGGCCACTGTAGCTACCAGCTGAGCTGCCCTGATCAGGGGCAGCTCCTCTCCAACCAGGTGTCTGTTCCCCTGGTGTGCAGTGCATTTATAAAAGAAAGAGGGAGGAGAGGAAAGCAGCCACGGCTGCTATTAGCTGCTGCTCTCAGCTATCCATTTCACTCTCTCTCTCTCTCTCTCAAGAACTCAAGAACAAGGCTGCTGATCAAGCCAAGCACTGAAACACCGGGAAGGGCAGTACACAACCACTAGATCAAGCTGGTGGTGGTGCAAGACTAAAAGAAGGAGATGGCAGCACCTGCTGATCAAGGTAATTCCATCTCCTAAGTATTTTGTGGCTCAAGATTATGCTATTGATCCTGGAGAGATGCAACAGTATGGATATGCTGGCCCAGAAATACCACGATGGATGAGAGACCCTCAGATGTTTCAGTACTTAAGAAAACTCACAATTTACCACTGGACAAGGTGTAAGAATATACCTGTGGTATGGCTCTCACCCTCACTGGAGTTCTTACGCTTGGTCAACATGGGTAAGCTAAAGACATTATGTGATAATCTTTGCATAGAAGGTGGAGGACACAGTACCCCTCTACAAATCTTCCCAAAGCTGAAGGAGATGTTCTTGATAGATCTACCTAGTCTAGAGCAATGGGCAGAAACCAGTGCGGGTGTGGCCATTGATAGCTCAGTAATATTACCGGTGCTTGAGAAGCTAGAAATCGACAGATGCCCTAAGCTTGCAAGTATTGCACTGAGCCCCGTTCTAAAAGAACTGAGGTTAGCCTCTTCACGGGATATTCCAAGGTTGCCCGCGTCCCTTGAAACTTTGTTGATTCAACGCTTCGACCGCTTGGTGGCGCTTCCTTCGAACATTGGGAATCTGGCAAAGCTGAGGTACCTAATGATGGTTCACTGCAGTGGCCTGAAAGCGTTACCTGAGGGGATGGATGGCCTCATTTCTCTTCGGGAATTGACGATCTATGGTTCTCCAGAGATAGTGGAATTCCCGAATGGTCTCCTTCAGCGGTTGCCAGCCCTTGAAGTCCTAAGGATATCGGTCTGCCCCGAGTTAAGAAGACGATGCAGAGAAGGTGGGGAGTATTTCCACCACTTGGTCCCTATCCCACGTAAAACAATTCAAGCAGAAGCAGAAGCAGAATCAGGATCCACAATTATAGCACCAGAAGCAAAATCCAGCGGAAAGAAGTTTCTAAGAAGGATCCTCCCCTCCTGTGCTCACTCGAAGTCTGACTGAGGTGCGTATGCCACAAGTCCTTTCCTTGCGCTTTTATGGTTTAGTTAACTATCTTCCCTCGTGCTATTCTGGTATAATATAAGTAACTCCCAACTGGTTACCATTTTTTTCGTTTTATAGGATCTGCTGATTCCGAAATCTTTTGATCTTCCATCTCGGTGCCACATACTGTAGACATTTTTTTGACAAGTATATACCTTTTTCATGGACAAGCATCTGCCTCTATTTGGACAAGTATATCTTGTTGCTTACTTCAAAATTAGCATAAAGAGGTGAACTTCTAATCCATTGACATCTCTGGTACTTCCTGCTAGTGCCAGTGTTAATCTGTTTGCTGTGCATCTCTAGTACTTCGTCCTAGTGCCTTCTGTTAATCTGCTTGCTCCAGCTAGAGACGGTGACTCCTTGCAGTCGTGGTTTCCTGCAGATTGCCAATGAAAATTATCCGTGCTCACACATGAACTCAGCACAGTACTTAGTAACATCTGTTCTGCACTATAAATCAACACCAAGATTGCTTTGATGACACTAGTTAATGTGATACGATGACAACATGTTTTCATCATCTTTATTTGCATCTCTCTCTGCAATCGTCAAGGAAATTAGTTATCAGACTAGATACTGATTTACCTACAATTATCTTGCTTTGAACTCTTGTCAGAATTCAGATACCACTTTTTGATGATAGAGCATCAGGAAACCCCAAGCTGTGAAGCAAATCCGCATGAACGTTTACCCTGGTAAATCTCCCTACAAATCAGGTGGATGATATGCTGACAATATTCACGTATAATGCAATGCTAAAGTGATCAATCAACGTACCTGCAGGTTGGCATTTCTGAAAGCATCCACAAAATGAAGGAAGCAGTGCCCGTCGAGCAAAGTTGGAAACTCCATCAGCACGGCTTATGATGTCTGAAAATAGATGTCTTGATCAGTATTTTCCTAGAGATGTTCTCTAAATGTGTGCGTAGGTGCAGGCAGATATGTCTTGATCCATTTTCTTGACACGTAGATTTCAGTAGGAATTTTTATTTGCCTACAAATTTGCAAGTCCCTTGGCTGTGAGAGCGTTTGTGTGTGTTGTTGGCACAGCCACTCCGTGTGCCGTGTGCGTGTCGTTGTTGGGAATGTGGTGTGGCTGAGGCCTGGATAAACACTGGCTGACAGTGTGTAGCCGTGTAGCCGTGTAGGTGTATAAACACTGGCGCTTGTCGACTGTTTCCTCAGTTAAGGGGAAGGAAATAGCAAAGTCTGAATTCCCCTGTCTCCTCTGTTCCCAGTCCCCTTTCTTCTTCCTCTTCACGTATATGGGAGAAAAACTGGGGTATACTGAAGGGTGCAACTGGCTGACAGCGAGATACTCTGAAACTCTAGTATACTGAAGCTTGCCCCCCAAAAAAGTACTTTGCATCGAAGCAAAACTTACAGAATGGTCCTTGGCAATTTACTTTGCTGTGATAACAGTTCGTCTTCAGATCTTGTTACGACTATGAAACATAAACTCTCTTTGGTGCGTTGAGAAATCCAGCTCCATCAGAATTCAAATACCCTTTCTTGGGCTTCTAATTATTTTTTCTCCCTCTTCGTCTGAAGTTCCTTATTCGGGTTGACATGTATAGACTTCAGGATCTCAACGAACTGTGCATAACATAGTGCAATTCTAAGCATGCAAGTATGACTGGAGGTCTGAAGCACCAAAATTCGTTCCGCGGCTTGCGGACGTTCAAAATTATTTAACCAGGGGTATATTTTTATTCATTTCTCAAAAGTATGACATGAGATGTTCGAAGACGTTTTTTTTATTTCGCTTAAAAACAAGAAAATTGTAATAGTCATGTTTTTTTTAAATCGAGATTTTTTATATTCATGAAAATTAAAATTAATTTATGCACATTTTTCGTGAATAATTTTTTTGAAATTTATGAACATTTATAATATTCTATTAATATCTAAAAAAGATGCGAACACTTTTTAGAAATTTTGTAAACATTTCTAAAAATTATCAACTTTTTAGAAAATTCAAGAAAAGGGTTTAAACTCGGTAGTTTTTTAGAAAATAATATATATTTACTTTTGTTCCTGAAAATAAAAACCAGCCAAAAAAACGTATTGAAAAGCCGTTCGTGCAGCCATCAATCACGAGGCCCACGAAAACGCTAAGTGTACCGTCTCGCCACGGGCTTTGGGGATTATTTCATTGGGCCCATAAGTCAAGAATGGTTTCACAAAAAAATAGAAAGCCCAAGCTGCAGCCCAAATCCGGCACCGGAAACCAAACCTTTTCCTTCGACGCCTCGCCTTTCCCAGTTTTGGGTTACAACGCCGCCGCCGCCGTCGCCGTTCCTTCCCAAGCACCCGCGGATGAAGACAAACGGCGCAGCCCCTCTTTCCACAAGCAGACGAATACTTCTACTCATCCCCATAAATGGTATGTGTTCGTCCTTTCGTCCTCTCAATTCACAATTCAGTGTCAAGTAGCTCCTTTCTTCGCAGAAATTAGCAATGGTGCACGGGCACTTTGGTGCCCGTTTCAAAAAATCATTTTTCTGCAACGTAAAAAAAACTGGTTTTTATTTGTAAACACACACGCATGTGTATATTATGTATTTGTAAAATTCCATATCGTTTTACTCTCACACGTGGTGTATAAAAAAAAGACAAATGTGTATTTTCAAATGGGCTTCTTTTTTCTGTTATTGGGCCGGAATTTTGTTATTTTTGTACACCTTACAAATTACATTTTTTTTCAAAACAAAATTTCATGGATCCATAGTGAATACATACAATTTTCCACTGAATTATTTTTGAATTTTTTCGAAACCTTTTAATATGTTTTTTTGAATTTTTTCTATAAAGGGCACCATGGTGCCCGAGCACTATAACTTCACACTCCTTTCTTCGCCTCAATTTCGCACATGCGGTACGAAGTTGAGTCACTCACATTATTTTCGTTTTGTGATTAATTCTAGTTCTAGAGGCACTTGTTTGATTCGAGAGAGTGCTCAACAGAGAGCGAACGATGGGAAGGTTGATTCAGTTCACCACCGCCTTGTTCACCGTGTGGCCTTCTTGTTCTTTCTACAGATCCAGCCACCGACATCCAACCATATCGAGGTGCTCTTAGAGCATCTACAACCGGACCTTGCAAATCCGGTCCATCAAACGCCCGCGGATGCACCCGGGCGCGTCCACGGACACTGACCGGTCATGCCTCAAATAAAGCTCGTTGCATCCGGACATCTCATATTTCTTCCACAAATCCATACAAAAGCATGCAACTAAATAAAACCTACGTACTATGTGAAAAGCTATCTACTCTTCGTCGGAGATGTGGACGATCTCCGTCCTCTCCGGCGGATAGATGTGCGGCAGCCGCAGGTCCGCCCCCTCCGGCGCCGGCGCTACTGCCCCCTCCGCTGCGGCTTCCTCGAAGAGGGCGTCGGCTTCCGCCCGCCTCTGCCGGATGAGCCGGCGGTTGGCCTCCACCTCGGCCTCATCCCGGATGGAATCCAAGATGCCGGATGAGTCACACGAGTCACTGACAGAGAACAGCCGCTCATTCCGGAAGGCAGAGGGGCTCCGGATGGCCGATCTCTACGCTAACCTGCCTGCTGCTCCAAAGGTGATTCCTCTCATTTGCACATGCTTAGCTGATGATGTTTGTGTGCATAACTGAAAACTCAAGACAGTACAGATTGTATGATATCCGAAATGCAGCCTGGAGTCTATAAGGGTGGTTGGTATGATGTTATGTCAAGTGGGGTGGAATCTTGGTAATTTTAGTAGTTGTCACTAAAGTTAGAAGGCCGCGGCAACACATGCAACCAACCATAAAGTCATGTTGTTAAAACTTCCCTTCACCAATTCAGTACAAGATTAGGAGCCTAAACTTTAGTCTATTATTCTATTTTAAACAGCACATGATTTCAGCGTAAAGAGCACCCTGTTAGAGCTTTAGCGTTAGCACACAGATATGTTGTTCGGGAGATAATATATAGTTTATTTAATTTACCCTGATATTATTTCTCAAAAATTTAGCCTGATAGTTGTAGTAGCACAATTTGTATCACTCCAGACTGGCACTTGGTATGATATGATTCTCGTAATCTTATAACCTAGGGTGCCGCAGCATACTAAACCTAGGGCGATGACGAACTCCGCGTCCGCCTCCGTCATGGTCAAGCCGGGAGCCTCCTGCTTCGGCTCCTCCTCCTCCATTGCCTCCGGCTCCTCCTCCTCCGGCAGCTCCTCCTCCTCCACCTTCTCCTCCGTCTCCGGCGAGTCCGGAGGGAGACCCGCAGCGATGCGGGCGGCGCGGCGAGCGTGGTACTCCTCCTCGATTTGTCGGCGCCGCTCCGGCATCAGCTGCGCGTAGGTGGTGATGAGCCGGCGGACCATCCTGACGGAGAGGGAACAGCGAGAGGAGGCGGAAGGGCTCGGCTGGCGGCGGAGAGAGGGAGGAGGCGGGTGTGTTAGGGCTGGGGGGCGCCGGCCGGCTTAAATAGCCGGCCCCGACCTCGGGTGGGGAGGCTGAGCGGCGCCACGCGGCGCCACACGACGTTCACACCGCGGCGACGGTCGAGGCGCCCGTCGGACCTTCGGGTTTCCCGGCAAGTCCGTGTGGGGCCACGCCGTCAGTCCGACGTGGCGGGCGTGCCCGGGCGCGCACGGGCTCCCCTATACCCGCCCCATATTTGGGCTGGAAATGGAGGGTGTCGGTCAGCCTGGGCGTTTGAGGGCCGTTTGAGAGGCCCGTCTGGGTCAAAAAAAAGTGACCGGGCAGTGACCGAGCGGCCTGCCCGGGCGTATGAGGCGGGTTTGAGAGGTCCGGTTGTAGATGCTCTTATTCCTTTTGCATATTTATTAAGCAACTTGTGTGGTGATGTCTTTTATTAAAAAAAATCTGGTAACCATAGAAGGCAAGGAAGTAAACAGATAGATGCACTGGTAGACAAGGAGCAAAATTGATTTTTATATGTCATAGCAAGATAGTAAGTTCAGATATTCCCTGTATAGATATAGGAGGATCGGAAAAAAATTAAGTCGGGACATTAACTTTATATGACCGCAAATTTTAACATGGTCTCTATTACCTTCCACAAAAATTAACTTTATATCGAACAATAACACATTAAGTAAGCTTCAGAAGAAAAGATGGTGTATGAATAGAAATATGGTTTATTTTTCGAGTATTCGTAAACAAGGCCCATCGGTGCCGTCTCGCCCATGAAACCCCAATACTTGTGGACCGTCCCTGGATATAACATTAATTGAACCAACCAAGAAAAACTTATGGTTAATAATGAACCACGTGAAGGAGGAGAACACAATGTTTGCACACGAATCAATAATGTTTAGTACGTAATATAGACACTCAAGGACAAAGAGTACAAGAGAGAAAGATATAAATTACTCCCTCCGTTTCTTTCTATATGATGTATTTGTTTTTTGGTAAAAAATTCATAATGTAAGGTGCATTTCTTCTTAATCCTCATAATTTCCTTTTTAACCCTCCAAAAAGGAAAGTATCCCTTTGCTGATTGTATGCATCTCTCCTTGTATCAAAGGAAGCAAACTATCTCTCTCTCGATTGCATGTATCTCTTGCTTTCCTGGACTCATTGATTTACTTGCCACTAACCAACAAATTTCTCAAGGGCAAGTTTGTCCTAACACCTCTATAATTATGTTCATTACTATATAAGTCATTGATCCATTTTCACAAACAAATATTCCTTACCAATAAGTAACATACTTAACATATAAAGATTTTTAGTTAAATGAGATAATATCTCCGTCGATATTCATTCAGGCTACAATCGTTTTCTGTAATTTGAATTGTACTAGTGATGACAAAAGTCCTTACCAAAAAGGTATATGACATTTACTCTATATTATGCTAATCTAGTAGTGACTTATTCAAATAATACTAAACATTATGTAGTGGAAACCAAACATGAAGTCGTACCTCATGTTTTCTTTTATTTATGTATACAATTCTTCTGTTTTTCTTGCATGCCATCTGAACAACAGTATTACAGTTTTCCCAAGCACCTGCGGATGAAGACCAACGGCGCAGCCCCTCGTTCCACAAGCAGCCCAATACTTCTACTCATCCCCGTAAAATTGGTTGTATGGACAGATTGTATGTGTTCATCCTTTGTCCTCTCAATTCAGCGTCAAGTATGTAGCTCCGTTCTTCGCCTCAATTTTGCACAAGTGGTACGAAATTGAGTTACTCACATTATTCTCGTTTTATGCTTAATTCTAGAGGTACTCATTTGATTAGAGAGGTTGCTCAAGATAAAGAGAACAGCGGGAGGCTTAATTCTTGTTCTGTCTGGGATCCAGCCACCGACGTCCAACCATATCGAGGTGCTCTTATTGCTTGTCTTGTGTATAATTAATTTAAGCCACATGTGGTGATATCTTGATCACTTGGTGACTTTTTTATGATTTCTTTTGTGGTTATTTGGGCGTGCTTGTGCTGTGGCCCCAGCAGACTGTGGCATTTGTTGTGGTACTCCTGGTTGTGAACATATTGCTTTATTTATAAAGCGGAACGAAAGCCTATTTCGAAAAGTGTGATGATGTTTTCTAGAACATCCTTAGCCGGTAACCATAGAAAGTAAGAAAGTATACGTTTAATTTATATCAAGATATAGGAGTATACAGTAAGTTCAGACATTCACTGTATAGATTGGGAGGATCTGAAAAAATTAAAATAGTGTCAAGACATTAACTTCTAATAACTTTATATAACCTTTCCATAAAAATAATATTAATTTTATATCCTACTGTAGCACACAAGCTTCAACAACAATCAGTTCGACCAAAGCTTATTTGCGTTTTAGAAGAAAGATGGTATGCTGAGTAGAAGTCATTTTTTTGGGGGAAAGCAATCTTTCATAGAACCACCGAACCACAATTTTTTTTCTTAGTAGCATGTTCATTTCCATCCAGTACTTTGTTTAGTGTAGCTATGGTGTTCATCTTGTCGAGTTACTACGATATTAGCAAGTTGAAACTCCCTCCAACGTATACTTTGTTTAGTACTTAATGTGTTTGTCATCTCTAGATTCACACCGAAGCACTGTATGATATTAGCAAGTTGAAACTCCCTCCAACGTACACTTTGTTTAGTACTTACTGTGTTTGTCATCTCTAGATTCACACCGAAGCACTGTATGATATTAGCAAGTTGAAACTGCCTCCAACGTACGCTTTGTTTCGTAGCTATTGTGTTTGTCATCTCTAGATTCACACCGAAGCACTGTATGATATTACCGAAAAAGGCTTTCGCCCCGCTTTATATATAAAGAAAAGATCAACATCACCCGGAACAAACGCACCCCACCACCACACACACACCCAAGGCAGGATACAAAGGCGCTGAGCGCAGCAACACCACCCCTAGCACTACCACCACGAAGAGATGAGGCCGCATACGACGAACCGTGGACTCTAAAGCGGCACCTTCAGGAAGGATACAACACCGGAGCGCCGCCACCGTCCGATCCGAGGATCAGAGTTTCCTCCGGAGCCGCACGACGGGCAGTGAGAGCCGCGACGACGCCTTCAAGAAGGGAGCGAGCTTCGCCGCCGCCGGTCCATCCGAAGATAGAGCAGGTTTTCACCCCGGTCAACATTCACCGCCACCGAACGCCACACCCCGGTTACCACGCCGCCCACACGGCCATGGTCACCGGGCAGCACCGAGCCACGGCCTCCGCCCAAGAGCACCGCCCTACCACCACCAGAGCCGCCGCCCCAGCATCCAAGACCTTGACACCACCTCACCCGAGGCCCGCCGCTACCCCAACCAAAGAGATGGGCGAAAAGGTCCCACCTTTCGCACCCCTGGGAGACCCCCAGCGCTGAGACCCGATGGCCGGCCAACGCTGGCATCCATCAACCCATCCTGCAGCCCCAAGCGCGAGACGAGCTCGGTCCTGCAGCACCGTGAGGGGACGAGGTCAGTCCTACTGCATCGTGCGCGAGACAAGCTCGGTCCAGCAACACTGTGCGCGAGACGAGCTCAGTCCTGCAGCACGGGGCGCGAGACGAGCGATGGACCGCAGCTGGGAGAGGGCCAGCCCTTCGATGGAAGTAACGCCCAGCCGACGCGGAGATGGACCAAAGGTCGAGACGGTCCGAATGCAGACGAACCGACGCCGGAGAAGCCGGCTACCGCCGCAGGCAGATCCGCCGAGCCACCGCGAAGCCGCCACGACACCGGGAGGCACCACCGCTGGGCCTCCCCACGCCGCCGCCCACGGCCGGAGCAACGGCCACACCCGGCCGCTGCCGTACCCGCGTCGCCCGGCGAGCTCCAGGCGCCGGAGCCGCCGGGCACGCACCACCGCTGTCAGGCGCCGCCGGACGACCCCCAGCGCCAGATCCGGCCTGATCCAGCAGGAGGCCGCCGCGCGCCACCTCCCGAGACGGGAGCGCCGCAGCCGCCCCGCCGCGCGCGGGACCCAGAACGCCGGCGCGCCACCACAGCCGGCCGCCCCGCGTGCCCGCCGCCGCGTCACTGCGCCCCGCAGCCGACGCCAGCCGCATCGAGGTCCAGATCGGAGCCAACCGCGGCCGTTGACCAGGACCCCAACCAGCCACCGCCACGACTCCCGTCACGCCGCCGACGCGAAGCCGCCGCTGACTGGCTCCAGCTCGCCGCCACGCTGCCGCGCCCGCCGCCAGCGCCGCATCCCAGGCGGCCGCCTCGACCCGCGCCGAAGGCCCCCACCTACCGGGCTTCGCCTGACGCGCCCTCTGGCGGCGGCGAGGGAGAGGAGGAGAAGGAGGGCTCGCCACCGGCGGCGCTAGGGTTCCTCCAGGGACGCGCGCGCGGGGCGCGTCGCGGGAGGGAGGGGGCACCAGGACGGTAATTTCAGGACCAAAAGATTCACTGCAGTCACTGTATGATATTAGCAAGTTGAAACTCCCTCCAACGTACACTTTGTTTAGTACTTACTGTGTTTGTCATCTCTAGATTCACACCGAAGCACTGTATGATATTTTTAACTTGAAACTGCCTCCAACATACACTTTATTTCGTAGCTATTGTGTTTGTCATCTCTAGATTCACACCGAAGCACTGTATGATATTAGCAAGTTGAAACTGCCTCCAACGTACGCTTTGTTTCGTAGCTATTGTGTTTGTCATCTCTAGATTCACACCGAAGCACTATATGATATTAGCAAGTTGAAACTCCCTCCAACGTACACTTTGTTTAGTACTTACTGTGTCTCTAGATTCACACCGAAGCACTGTATGATATTAGCAAGTTGAAACTGCCTCCAACATACGCTTTGTTTCGTAGCTATTGTGTTTGTCTTCCCTATGATCTATGCCCAAGTAATATACGATATTAGCAAGTTGAAACCCCTTTAGCAGTGTTGCTACGAAAGATCGTAGGATGCGTGCTGGGTACATGTGAAAGCAGAGCCACCAAGAACCGTGTGGCCATGTTATTATTATATACTTCTGCCTGCAATTGTATATGCTGAACCCGCGTATGACATGTGAAAGAAAGCAATTGCAATGCATTGGTGCAGAGCTAAACATGCGTGTGGGGCCAAATAAAAAGAATGACACAATTATTGGACACGTTGGCTATCTGGCCGAAGGAGGTATAGCAGATGAATTATTGGCCATCTCACTTCACTAACTAGATGATACCGCAGACCTTGTTGCGGGAATGTTCTGCATTGTGTCTCAATAAGATTTAACTGTATGGAACATGAAATTTTCATACATATTTGCATGTTGACGTGAGTTTTTCCTATGCATGGTTGCATGTTGTGGTGTTTTTTTCCATACTTATTGCTTGCTTAGGTGGCATCCTTATACTACATATTAAGAGAAATACTAGTAAGGGTAAGTTATTAATAGAGGATTGTAGGTAATGATCGAGACTCCTTCATTTGAAGGCTCCGTAAAGTATACACAGCAATAGAAACGCCTATGTGGTACGTATGGTTTACAAAGCCAGGTTTAGACAAAAATAGTTATGGAAACAAATCATGTCAAGCAAAATTAATCAAGGTGCTTCTGTTGGTAGATGTGTAGTGCATCCGCAGCAGACTAGCCATTTATTACTACCCAAATTCAGTTTTGTCAGTGCTAGGATGTTTTTGGGCTAGCAAGATTTCTGGGTTACACAGCAGACTTTTTTTTTCGAAACAGGCCTTCGTCCCGCTTTATAAATAAAGCCAAAACCGAACAGGTACACGGCCGAACGATACAAGGTGGTGAGGAGACCCTCTTACAAAGCCGATCATAAGAAAACCGGCAACGAGACCAGAAGAAACTACAGGAAGAACTGAACACAACAGCACACTACACCCTAACACACCTAAGCTCCACGACAACGTCCTCAGGAGGGAAAACGGCGCCAAGCGTCGCCACTGCCGTGTCCGCAAAGAACAGAGTTTTCACCCGGAGCCCTGACATGGAGAGAAGAACCACAACAACGTCTTCAGGAAGATAGTGGCGCCTGCAAGCGTCGCCGTTGTCGGCGCCGAGGCGCAGAGCTTTCGCTCGGCAACTCACCCATGTCACCATGAGGTGTTCAGGACTAGCACGGTGAGGTCAGATCCCCAGATCCAGATCGGAGCGCCGTCACTGAGAAGACAGAGAGGGCACCCGAGCCACCCGCCTCCTCCGTCCTGTCGCCCATGCGACCAAGACAGGGAGTCACCACCGCCACGAGGTTGCCTGCCGGAGAGCCAACCATGTGGACCGCCACCCGGGGCCGCCACCCCGGCATCCATGTCCGAGCCATCGTCAGCCGCCCACATCACGGAGTACCCACCACGGTAGGAGGGGTAAAAGGGGTCTCCTTTCACCCCTAGCCCGGCATCAGCCACGAAGTCTGGATCAACACCACCACCGTAGAGGCGTCAACACATGTGCCTCCAGCCAGCCCCAGTGGACTGGGGGAGGCACAACTCCGTGACTACCGACGGCCGTCGGCGAACATGTGCGCACGACGCCATATCCGTGATCTCTGACTCTGATCTGCCCGACGAGCACCCGATGACCCGACCACCGCCAACATCCGTCGTACTCACAAGGAGAAGCAACGTGACTCCCGCGGGCACCCCCAGACCGAGCCCACCATCGTCTACCCGGAGCGGAGCTCCGACCTGTCTCGGTCCCAAAGCTGGTCCGCCCGAGCACAGGCTCCTAGTCATGGCCGTCCTGCCGCGCGAGCATCCCACGTCGCCGGCCCAAACAAGGAAGAAGAGAGGCGTCACCATCACCCGCACCCCGGCGTCGTCCGCCAGCCACCATCTGCAGCATCAGACCCGCCGACCGGTGCCACCACCTTGTGACTGCCGAACCAAATCGGGACAAGGGGAGATACCTGCCACGGCCGGCCCTCCGCCCACCGGAGCCATAAGGCGCACCCACAACGCAGACAACCCTGAGCGGCACCCCGCACCGTGCCCAAGTGCCCGACCGGACCACGGGGACCGAGCCCGCGCGCCGCCGGCCATCTGGACGCGCCAGCAGCCCACACCCGCCGCCGTCAGCCAACCGCGCGGAGGCAGGGCCGCGACCTCCGGCCCACGTTGTCCCAGTCCGCGCCGCTCCTCGCACCTCGCTAGCCGAGCCGCCGCCACCAGATCTGACGGTCGCCGCCAGATCTGACGGCCACCGCTAGCCCACCGCAGGCTCGCCGAGCACACCCCGCCGTGCACCAGATCTCCGCGAAGCCGCCGCCACCCTGTCCTCCGACCACGCCTCCGACGCACCGGAGCGACTCGCCGCCGCCGCGCCCCACGCTAGCGCTGCGCCTCCGGCCAGATGCGGCAGCCCGCGCTGCACACACCCATGGGAGGGGAAGGGAACGCCCCGCCGCCGCCTACACCGACCGGGCTTTTCCCGGCGGTGCGCGCCGGCGGCGGCAAGGGAGAGGGACGGAGCGGAGGGGTCCGAGGGGACGGGGGTGGCGCGGCAAGGGTTCGCCTTCCCCGCTCGCGGGAGCGGGTCAGGCGACCAGTCCACGAAAAGAAAAGCTCGGTTACACAGCAGACTAGCCAGATCGACCAAATAGCAAAAATCGTTCTACTACACATTATCTTTGCTTTTCCCTTCTTTTATTTATGTGCAATGGCGGGTGAGCACAGAAGCATCCAGGGGCAAGAGAGAAAATGGCTAGCCCCTTCGCAGATATCCGATAAAACTGGACTAATACGGGAAAATTGACGGGTAATATATTACTCCCTTCAATCCAAACTAATTGACGCAACTTTAGCACGTACAAATTTAGTATAAAATTGTACTAAAGCTGCGTTGATTAATTTGGATCGGAGGGAGTTCAACAAAAATGCTAACTGGCCGGTGGCTTTGTGTCTTTTTTGGCTGTGTGTGTATATGCTGTCCCGGATACAGGAAAGAAATTGTACTGAACCGTTCGACTTGCCCCACGTCTTTGTCAAGAGCCGGCTGCCAGAGTAGAGTTAACCTCTGCGAGCCGTGACCAATTCTTGCTTAACGTTATCTCCACTTGCTTTCGTTCTCATTTCACCAACCACGGCATCCCATAGCAGCCTTGGCGAGAGAGCTCCACAGGGGAGGTATCTCTGCCCTTTCACCAATTTGGATCTGCTTGATTTTGGGTATTGCTGAGGTGCATGCTCTCCTCAATTCTTGGGTGTGTTCTGTTTTTCCTTGTCTGTTATCGATCTGTCAGTGCTTAATCTCTCTTCCCTTGTTTCACATTCTGCAGTTTCTTCTTCCTCCGATCTGCAAGACCATGGCAGAATCCCTGCTTCTGCCTTTGGTGCGTGGTGTGGCTGGCAAGGCAGTTGGCACGCTGGTCCAGACTGTGACCCGCATGTGTGGCCTCGACGATGACCGTGAAAGGCTGCAGCGCCATCTGCAAGCCATCGCGTGCAAGCTGGTCAACGCGGAGGAAAGGAGCCAGACAGACGGCTACATCAAGAGCTGGATGGAGAAGCTCAAGGCCGTCGCGTACAAGGCCGAAAACGTCCTTGACGACTTTGAGTACGAGGGGCTGCGCCGTGAAGCACAGATCGGCAAGTCCACTTCCCGCATGGTGCTCGGCTATGTCACGCGCCACAGCCCGCTGCTCTTCCGTTTTGCCATGAGCAGGAAGCTCAAGAGTGTCCTTGATAAGATCAAGGAGCTGGTGGAGGAGATGGACACGTTTGGCCTCCAAGATTCTGTGAATCGGGAGGAGCGGCAACGTCATTGGCGGCAGACGCACTCAAAACTGGACGAGTCTACCAAAATATTTGGAAGAGATGATGAAAAGGAGGGGGTGGTGAAGTTGCTGCTAGACCAGCAAGATCAACAGAAGGCGCAGGTGCTGCCCATCTTTGGTATGGGGGGTCTTGGCAAGACGACACTTGCTAAGATGGTGTACAATGACCAAGAGGTGCACCAACATTTCCAGTTGAAGATGTGGCACTATGTGTCAGAAATTTTTGATGTTATTGCTATTGTGAAATCCATCATTGAATTGGCTACAAATGAGAGGTGCAACCTGCCTGACAGCATCGAACTATTGCAGAAGAAACTTGACGAAGTCCTTGGCCAGAAGAGGTTTTTTCTGGTTCTCGATGATGTATGGAATGAAGAGAATAGGATGTGGGAGGATGAACTGAGGCCGCTGTTGTGTTCTGTTGGTGGACCAGGAAGTGTCATAGTGGTCACATGTCAAAGCAAGCAAGTGGCCTCTATAATGTCCACCCTTAAGCCCCATGAGCTAGCATTTCTGAGTGAAGAAGATTCATGGAAACTGTTTGGAAACAAAGCATTTAGCAATGGTGTAGAGGAGCAAACGGAATTAGTCACAATCGGAAGACGCATTGTCAATAAATGTGGGGGGGTGCCTCTTGCTCTGAAGACACTGGGTGGTTTGCTGAGTTCAATGCAACAAGTACGTGAATGGAGGACCATAGAAGAAAGTAACATTGGGGATAATGAGGTCAAGCGCATACTAATGTTAAGCTACAAACACCTATCATCTGAAATGAAGCAATGCTTTGCATTCTGTTCACTTTTCCCCAAGAATTATGAGATGCAGAAGGATAGGTTGATCCAATTATGGATGGCAAATGGCTTTATTGAAGAAGAGGGAACAATGGATTTAACTGAGAAAGGAGAACTCATTTTCGATGAACTTCATTTGAGGTCCTTCCTGCAAGATATGAAAGTGGTAGTCAAACACAGTATCTTGCCCGATTACTTTCATAGCATAGCATACAAGGTAATTGTATGTAAAATGCATGACTTAATGCATGACTTAGCTAGAGATGTTAGCAATGAATGTGCCACCATAGAAGAATTGATAGAACATAAAGCATTGGTACAAAATATTTGTCACCTGCAAATGTCAAAGGTTGAATTGGAACAGAACATTGGGTTGTTGAAAGGGAAAACAACTCTCCGCACTTTGTTAGCTCCTTCGGCGGTACACGGGGATTTTAATCGGCTGCCACATGTATCATTACGAGCATTGTCTTGGCAGAGAAGCCGGGTTGCCAGTTTCACCGTAAATGCCGTAAATGCAAAACGTTTACGGTATCTTGACCTCTCCCATTGTAATGTTGGTGCTACATTGCTAGATTCAATATGTCTATTGTATAACCTGCAAACGTTGAGGCTCAATGATTGTAGAGGACAAGGACTACGAAAATTTCCAGAACACATGGTGATGAGCCTGAGAAAGCTCGTACATCTGTATCTTCTTCGATGTGAGGTGGGGCGGATGCCTCCAAACATTGGTAAGTTGAAAAACCTTCGCACGCTAACAACATTTGTTGTGGATACAAGAGATGGTTGTGGTATTGAGGAGCTCAAAGACTTGAGCCACCTTAGCAACAGGTTGTAACTGTACAGTTTGAGAAAAATAAAGAGTGCGCAACATGCAAGAGAAGCCAATCTCCAGCAGAAGGAAAATCTGAGTGAGTTGTCGTTCTGTTGGGGCTTTAGAAGATTTTGCATACTCAGAGGCCTTAGAAGATATGACAATCCCGAAAATGAAGCCTGCAACGAGGAGGAAGTGCTCCAGTCTCTAGAACCTCATAGCAAGATCCAACTTTTGGAGTTATATGGATATGGTGGCCTGGAAATACCACAATGGATGAGAGATCCTCAGATGTTTCAGTGCTTAAGAAAACTCATAATTTCCAACTGGACAAGGTGTAAGAATATACCTGTAGTGTGGTTGTCACCCTCTGAGTACTTATCCTTAGACAACATGGATAAGCTGAAGACATTATGTGATGATCTTGGAGGGCACAGTACCTCTCTACAGATTTTCCCGAAGTTGAAAGAGATGATCTTGGTAGAGCTATGTAGGCTAGAGGGATGGGCACAAAACAGTGCGGGGGTGGCCATTGATAGCTCAGTAATATTCCCGGTGCTTGAGAAGCTAGAAATCCGCCGCTGTCCTAAGGTTGCAAGTTTTCCACTGAGCCCCGTTCTCAAAGTCCTGAGTTTGGTGGGATACTTGGAGGTGGGGTGTTTACGGGATATTCCAAGGTTGCCTACATCCCTTGAAATTTTGTGTATTCAATGCTTCGGAGGTTTGGTGGCGCTGCCGTCAAACCTTGGAGATCTGGCAAAGCTGAGCTACCTAATGGTGGATAGCTGCAGAAGCCTGGAACGGTTTCCTGATGGGATGGATGGCCTCACTTCTCTTCGGAAATTGGCAATCACTCAATGTCCAGCGATAAAGGAATTCCCGAATGGTCTACTTCAGAGGTTGCCAGCCCTTGACGAGCTAAGCATATATGGTTTCCCTGAGTTGCAAGGGCGATGCAGAGAAGGTGGGGAGTATTTCCATCACTTGGTCCATATCCCAATTAAATCAGAATTCTGACTCTGAGTCTGAGGATAACTGAGGTGCGTATGACACAAGTCCTTTCCTCGTGTTATTATGGTTTAGTTAACTATCTTTCCTTGTGCTATATTCTCGTGTTATTATGATAGCTGAAATGTCAATTCCTTGCAGCTGCGGTTTGCTGCAGATTGCCAATGATTATTATATGTGCTCACATCAACTCAGCACAGTACTTTTATCTAGCTAAACATTTGTTCTGCGTCATAAATCAACACCAAAATTGCTTTGATGAGACTGCTTAATGTGATACGACGACAAAATGTTTTCATCATCTTTATTTGCATCTCTCTCTGTAATCGTTAAGGAAATTTGTTATCAGACTAGATACGGATTTACCTACAGTTATCTTGCTTTCTACTCTTGTCAGAATTTAGATACCACTTTTTGATGATAGAGCGTCAGGAAAACGCAAGCTGTGAAGCCAATTCGCATGAAAATTTACCCAGGTAAATCTCCCTACAAATCGTGTGGGTGATATGCTGACAATATTCAGGTATAATGTAAAACGCTAATGTGATCAATCAACGTACCTGCAGGTTGGCATTTCTGAATGCATCCACAAAATGAAGGAAGCAGTGCTCGTCGAGCAAGTCTGAAAATAGATGTCTTGATCAGCATTTTCCTAGAGATTTTTCTCTACATGCGTTGTGTCTGTGCAGGCAGATATGTCTTGAACCATTTTCTCGACACGTAGATGTCACTAGGAGTTTGCATTTTCCTAGAAATGTGCAAATTGCCCCTTGGCTGTAAGAGCGTTTGTGTGTGTTGGCACAGCCAGTCCGTGTGCCGTGTGCGTGTCGTTGTTGGGAATGTGGTGTGGCTGAGCCTGGATAGGAGGCGTAGCCGTGTAAGTGTATAAACACTGGCGCTTGTCGACTGTTTCGTCAGTTATTAATGGTAAGGAAAAAGCAGTCTGAATTCCCGTCTCCTTCTCTGTTCCCAGTCCCCTTTCTTCTTCCTCTAAACGTATAGCATGCAGCTTGTGTTGTTACAGGAACGAAGCCCATGTCCATGGGAGCAAACCTTGGTCTTATTTGAGGAGGAATAGTGCAACAGGCTGACACTGAGATACTCTGAAGCTTTGGTATACTGAAGCTTGCCCGTAAAAAAAAGCATACTGAAGCATGGAAGCAAAACTTACAAAATGGTCATTGGAAATTTACTTTGCTGTGATAACAGTTCGTCTTCACATCTTGTTACGACTATGTAACATAAACTTTCTTTGGTGCGTTGAAAAATCCAGCTCCATCAAAATTCACATCCCCTTTCTTTGGCTTCAAAGTTTTTTCTTCCTTTCTCTTTGTCTGAAGCTGTCTGTTCGGGTTTACATGTTTGGATTCCAGGATCTCAACGAACTGTGCATAGCGTAGTGCATTTGTAATCTCTAAGCATGCAAGCATGACTGGAGGTCTGAAGCGCCAAAATTATTTCTGCCGCATGTGTGCAGTGCGGACGTTCAAAATTATTTAACCAGGGGTATATTGTTATTCATTTCTCGACTAGGAGAAAATGCAGGCTTTATTGTCATGGCTATGGATGAGCTAAACACCTAAAACAGAGGCTTCTTGCCCTTCAAGAGATTCATGAGATGTTCGAAGACGTGTTTTCATTTTTTTTTTCACTTAAAAACAAGATCATTGTAAAATTTATGATTTTTTAAAATAAATTGCAGTTTTATACATTCATAAAAAATAAAAAATATTTTATGCATATTTTCACTGAATAAATTTTTAGAAAAATTTATGATTATTTATAATATATTATGAAATTTCTAAAAATGTGAACACTTTTTCGAAATTTTGTAAACATTTCTATAAATTCATCAACTTTTTAGAAAATTCAAAAAAAGGATTTAAACTCAGTATTATTTCGCGAATAATATATATTTAACTTTTTCTTCCTGAAAATAAAAACCAGCCAAAAAACGTATTGGAAAGCCGTTCGTCTGGCGATCAATCATGACACCCACGAAACGCTCGGTGGACCGTCCCCTGCGCGTTGTGAGGATTATTTCATTGGGCCCATAAGTCAAGAATGGTTTCACAAAAATAGAAAGCCCAACCGATAAAAAAAAGAAAGCCCAAGCTGCAGCTCACATCAGGCACCGGAAACCAAACCTTTTCCTTCGACGCCTCGCCTTTCCCAGTTTTACACCGCCGCCGCCGTCGCCGGTCCCTGTTCCTTCCCGACCAACGGCGCAGCCCCTCGTTCCAGAAGCAGCCGAGTACTACTATTCTACTCATCCCCGCAAAATTAGTTGTATGGGCAGATGGTATGTGTTCGACCTTTGTCCTCTCAATTCACAATTCAGTGTCAACTAGCTCCTTTCTGCAGATCCAGCCATATCGATGTTCTCTTATTCCTCGTCTATATTTATTAAGCAACTTGCGTGGTCATGTCTTCTAGAATTTTTTTCATAGAAGGCAAGGAAGTAAACAGATAGACGCACTAGTAGACAAGGAGCAAAACTGATTTTTATATGCCATAGCAAGATGGTAAGCTCAGACATTCACTGTACAGATATAGGGAGGATCTGAAAAAAATTAAATCGGGACATTATCTTTATATAACAATTCCAAAAAAATTATTGACTTCATAACGGACAGTAAGTGTTACACTTCATCAACAATCAATTATATCCATTGAAAAAATAGTGTAACCTTTAAAATATACTATTAGTATGCTATATCATGCTATAGCGTGCTATTAATGAGACATTGTACACCGATTTATTGATGCATTGTTCAAAACGCTATAGCATGCTATTAGCGAGATATTGAGGCATTGTTCAAAACACTATAGCGCGCTATTTTTTTCATTGGTTCTATCAAAGCTTATTAGTGTTTTTAGAAGAATGATGTTGTTTTAAATAGAAAGTCATTTTTTGTGGAGCCGCAATGTTTTTCTTATATCATGATATATATGTTTATCGAAAGAAATAATTAGTTTGTAAAGCCCCCTTTTAGATTCTAGAGACCATTAATCTATATATGCAATGTCTGGTTTTTCCTTTGACATTGAAATATGATATGCTTTTTGAGTATTTGTAAACAAGGGCCCTCAGTGGCGTCTTGCCCCTGCCCTCCATAGAAATAGTTAGTTTGTAAAGCCCCTTTTTAGATTGTAGAGACCATTAACCCATGCAATGTCTCATTATTTTCTTTGGCAACAGAACATGTTCTTTTGAGTATTTATAAACAAGGGCCCTCGGTGTCTCTTGCCCCCCCCCCCCCCCCCCCCCCCCCCCCCCCCCCCCCCCCCCCCAAAAAAGTAGCTGGCGTGGCGTGGCCGGGACGCTAGTCAAGCATAGGACAGAGGGGATGCTCAACCCCAAAAGTAGTAGGGTCAGTTTGGTTGGTGTCCTCGACACCATGCCTGGGAAATATTGATGCCTGGGACGGGCATGAGAAACTGGAAAAAATTGCCTGGTCAGGCAAGTAGAGCGAAGCCCCGTTTGGTTCATGACCTCGCCTGATGAGCGCCAAAAAGTCGATCTCTTCTCTGACACAGGGATTTGAATCCTTCTTTAATGCCTCGTTCCTTGTGCCCTGTGATTAATAAGTCCAGGCTGCTGCTCCAGGCAGGCCCAGGCGTCCAAATTCGCTTGCCTGGACGAGGCTAACTAACTTGCCTCGTTTTGGGGGCCCGCTAACTGCGTTGTCACATTTTGTGGCCAGGCTGGCTCCTGCGTTGTCACATTTTGTGGCCAGGCTGGCTCCCTCATTGCCAGGATCTCAACCAAACAGCAGCCAGGCAGCTCCCAGGGAGGTCCCAGGCCAGGCATCAAACACCCAGGACGTGAACCAAACTAACCGGTAGTCTCCTGCTGTGACAAACAAAAGGTCCCTGCCAATAAGTAAACATACTTAACATAAGTATTTGTAGTTAAGTCGGATAATATTTCTGTAGACATTCATTGTGGCTACAAATGTTTTCTATAATTTGAGTTGTACTACTGGTGACAATGGTCCTTGTCAATCAGTCGTCAGACCACATTTTTGTATATTATGATAATCTGGCAGTGGCTGAATGGAATAACACTTAGCAGTTAGCACAAGGGTAAATAAGTACGGAGAAACAATATAATTTTTTACCTGGTCAATATTTTTTGCTCTAAAAATTTCTATGTCTAAATGTTTATCTAACAACACACAAGTGTCTCAAAGTTAATGTAATAAAATGTGAAAAATCTAAATATTCATGATCTGAAGATCTAGAGCCGTGCAAATGTGTGCGGGTCACCCTGCTAGTATCGTAGACTTTTGTAGGAAAGCAACATGAGGACCTTAAAGGTATAATTCATGTGTTTTTCTAGCATGCCATCCAAATGACAGTTTTTTGTTTTTTCTAAGATTTTACTTTCTGTAAATTCCAAGATATACATGACATCCATGTGACCTTAAAGGTATTTGCGTGTAAGTATTTGGATTGTATTACAATTTACCGCGTAACCTTTGGTTGGTGAAGTCGTCGCCACTGTCCCCAAGTGACTTAATGTTTTTTTTCTTGGGATAGAGTGACTGATGTTTGGTCGCGGAATAGGCTGCTCATGTGCCTAGACAAGTTGGGGTAGGCTAGTCGTAAAACCCATAAGATATCGAAACCAAGTCATGGTTTTGGCACGTCGATAGTTAACTTCCACATACCCATGTTCATGGTTAGATTTTTGATGATATTTCAATCCATCAGACCTCTCTTAACGGAGTCTTCCCATGCCAAGTTTGGTCTACCCGACCTCTCTTGACATTATCGACATGTCTTAACCATTCACTATGCATTGTCGCTTCTGAAGGTTTTCACTGAATATACCCAAACCATCTTAGATGATTTTGATCAAGATTCTCTTCAATTGGTGCCACACCAACTCTATCATATATATCATCATCCTGGACCTGATCATTTCTTGTGTGGTCACATATCCATCTCGGTATACACAACTATGCTACACCTAGTTGTTGGACATGTTGGCCTTTAGTTGTCCAACATTCAGCGCCATACAACATCACAGTTTGAATCGTCGTCCTATAGAAACCGCCTTTTTAGCGTTTGTGGCACTCACTTATCACATAGAATGCCAGAAGCCTGAAGCCAATTCATCCATCCAGCTTTGATTCGATGGTTCACATCTTCACCGATATACCATCCTTTTGCAGCATTGACCCCAAATATCAAAAGGTGTCCTTCTGAGGTACCACATGTCCATCACGGCCAACTTTCTCCTCGTTGTGCCTAGTAGTACTGAAACCGCACCTCATGTACTCAGTTTTATTTCTACTAAGCCTAAACCCTTTCGATTCAAGTCCGTCTCCACAGCTCTAACTTTCTATTAACCCAAGTCCAAGTATCGTTACTAGCACCACATCATCCGCAAAGAGCATACAGCATGAGATATCTTCTTGTATATCCCTTGTGACTCACCCATTAACAAAGCAAAGAGAGATAAGGGCTCAAAGTTGACTCTTGGTGTAACCCCATCTTAACTGAAAAGTCATCGTCTCACCATCATTTATTCGAACACTTGTCACAATATTATCATGCAGGTTATTGATGAGGGTGAGGCACCTTGTTAGGACTTTGTGTTTCTTCAAGGCCCACCACATGACATCTCACGGTATCTTATCATAAGCCTTCTCCAAGTATACTATTATATGTTTGCTTTTTCAAAGCATGGAGCACGCATGCATGTGTAGTTCACCCGGTGGTGGCAGTGCCAGTACTGTATGTTTGCTCTTTCAAATCCTTGGCAAGGAGCACGCATGCATGCATGTAACAGTGAGCACACAGAGTAAATTGCACGAAACCACCACTTTGAAGGCTAGATTTGCAGAAAACACTACATTACATTTCTTCTACAGAAAACACCATGTCTTGTGTAATCTTTTTGCAAAAACCACTAATCGGCGGATCTGCCTCTTCTAAGTGAGATTATGACAGATGGACCCCGTCAGTCAGGCTGACGTGGCACAAAATTTTCACACCGTTACATTGAATCGTTTTGCTGCACATGGCCCCGTTTGTCAGTATAACACTCCTCTCTTTAGCATTTCATTGAGCAGCTGGCGTGCAGCAGGGAGAAATGCCTGGCGGCCATCGTCGCGCCCTTGATGGCGAGGCAGCCCGGTGCGTGTCTGCCGTATCTCCGGCCTCAGGCATCGGGTCGTGCGTGCACGCCCTCGACGGTGCCAGGTCAGGACTTCTCTGCCTCGGCCGGGGGCAGGGCGGGCGGCGGCCTCTGCCTCAGCCAAGGGTGGGACGAGGCCATGGCGGCTCAAGCAGCAGCAGTCGCAGGCGTGGCGCGCGGCGCGCGACGGGCAGCAGGCGCGACAGGCAGCGGGCGTGGCGGGCAGCAGGCGCGGCGCGCGGCGGGGCGGTAGGCAGCAGGCGCGGCGAGCTCGAGCTGTCGAGCAGCAGCAGCCGCAGCCGTGGCGAGCGCTGGGCTGCGAGCACGACGCGCGGCGGGCAGCAGGCGCGGCGCGTGGCGGGGGCGGCAGGCAGCAGGCTTGGCGAGCTTGAGCAGCAGCAGCTGCAGGCGCGGCGAGCAGCAGTCGCAGGAGTGCGCTCAGCGGGCGGCGGGCGCAGCCGGCAGCGGGCGCGGCGCATGGCTGGTGCGGCGCACGACGGGTGCGGCAGTGAGGCGCGGCGAGCAGTGAGCTGTAGCAGCGGGCGCGGCCAGGAGCACTGGCTCGGCCAGGACAGGGTCGAGCGCCGGCTCCTCTGCCTCGTGCACGGCGGCCTCTGCCCCGGAAGGAGCGGGTACGGACGGAAGACTTTGTCTTGACCAAATTTTTTGCTTTTTTTCTTTCAATGACAGGTGGACCTCACCGGACCACACATGAGGATAACGTTAGCCAACGTCGCCGTTACACGTGAGACGTTAAGTGGTGCCACATCAGCCTGACTTGCGGGCCCAATCTATCATAAATATGGTCAATTGAGTCAAATCCGCCGATCAGTGTTTTTTGCAAAAAGATTACACAAGACATGGTGTTTTCTGTCGAAAAAAACATAACGTAGTGTTTTCTGCAAACCTAGCCTTCAAAGTGGTGGTTTTCTGCAATTTACTCGAGCACACATGTCTATAGTTAATTTGGGCACTTTTCTACTTCGAGCGAGAGAGAATCTGTACCCCAGTGCGCAGCAAAGCTAGTTTCGTCCCTGCATGGACTTTTTCCTACCGTCATGCTCTTTGGCGGTAGGGTTGCACAGCCTACCGCCAAAGACACTGGCGGTAGAGTGTTTTTCACGTTAAACAGATGTAACGGTGCAGTTAAGTCCTACCGCTAATGTCTATGGCGGTAGGCAGTTATACCCTACCGCCAAACACTATGGCGGTAGGAAAAAGGGTCAGATCCCGAAATATTTTCAAACCGGGGTCAAATCTAGTTAAACTTTCAGAAAAGGGTCAAAACACGAAATTTAGCCTCATGGAGACATGACGAGTCATCAATGATGACGCAGGTACGCTGATTATTCAGGCCCAACGCGGCTCACGCTGGCTGTTCAGATGAAAATTCCGGACGGTGGAGCAAAGATGCAATGGTAATAGGTGTCGTCAGGATCAGCATTATTACTGCAGTGTTTCATCAGTTCCCCTCCTCTCCCCATACCCCATAGCAGCCTTGGCGAGACAGCTCCAGAGGGGAGGCGACGGCGCGTTGGATCTGACCGATTTTGGGTGTCACTGAGGTGCATGCTCTCCTCCGTTGCTCCTCTGTCATTGCTGAATCTTCCTCCCCTTCTTTCGTATGCTGCATGCAGTTTCTTGACTCCTTCCCCCGATCTGCAGCACCATGGCCGAAGCACTGCTTCTCCCTTTGGTGCGCGGCGTGGCCGGCAAGGCCGCAGGCACGCTGGTCCAGACCGTGACCCGGATGTGTGGCCTCGACGACGACCGCCAAACGCTGGAGCGCCATCTGCTAGCCGTCGAGTGCAAGCTGGCCAATGCGGAGGAAAGGAGCCAGAGCAATGCCTATCTCAGGAGCTGGATGGAGAAGCTCAAGGCCATCGCCTACGAGGCCGACGACGTCCTGGACGACTTTCAGTATGAGGGGCTGCGCCGTGAAGCCCGGATCGGCAAGTCCACCTCCCGCAAGGTACTCGGCTACGTCACACACCACAACCCGCTGCTCTTCCGTTTCGCCATGAGCAAGAAGCTCAAGGGAGTCCTCGATAAGATCAAGGAGCTGGTTGAGGAGATGAATATGTTTGGTCTTGAGAATTCTATCCAGCCGCAACTTCCTTGGCGGCAGACTCACTCCAAACTGGACGAGTCTACCGACATCTTTGGAAGAGATGATGACAAGGAGAGGGTGGTAAAGTTGCTGCTAGACCAGCAAGATCAGCGAAAGGTGCAGGTGCTTCCCATCTTTGGTATGGGAGGTCTTGGCAAGACTGCACTTGCAAAGATGGTGTACAATGACCAAGAGGTCCAGCAGCATTTCCAGTTGAAGATATGGCACTGTGTGTCAGATGATTTTGATATTATTGCTATTCTGAAATCCATCATTGAATTGGCTATAAATGATTTGCCAGAAAAAGAGAAGGCATTGGCTAGACAGGGAGGTTGGTGCATGTCTGGCAACATTGAATTATTGCAGAAGAAACTTGATGAAGTCATTGGCCGTAAAAGATTTTTACTTGTACTCGATGATGTATGGAACGAAGAAAAAAGGATGTGGGATGATGAATTGAAGCCACTATTGTGTTCTGTTGGTGGACCAGGAAGTGTTATCGTGGTCACATGTCGAAGCAAGAAAGTGGCCTCTATAATGTGCACTGTTAAGCCCCATGAGCTAGCATTTCTGAGTGAAGAAGATTCATGGGAATTGTTTTCAAACAAAGCATTTAGAAGTGATGTAGAGGAGCAAGCAGAGTTAGTCATCATTGGAAGACGTATTGTCAATAAATGCGGGGGGGTGCCTCTTGCTCTAAAGACAATTGGTGGACTGCTAAGTTCAAAGCAACAAATTGAAGAATGGAAGGCCATCGAAGAAAGTAATATTGGGGATAATGTTGGAGGCAAACATGCAGTCATGCCCATACTGAAGTTAAGCTACAAACACCTGTCATCTGAAATGAAGCAATGCTTTGCATTCTGTGCTCTTTTCCCCAAGGATTATGAGATGCAAAAGGATATGTTGATCCAACTATGGATGGCAAATGGCTTTATTCAAGAAGAGGGGACAATGGATTTAACACAGAAAGGAGAATTCATTTTTCATGAATTGCTATGGAGGTCCTTCCTGCAAGAAATGAAAGTCAAATATGGTATGTGTTATGACGGCACAAAATATGAGACAATAGTGGTAGGTGCTAGGGTCCTACCGGGCCTCTGCCTGAGATTGTAGGGGAAGGAGGGGAGCTGGCGTGGGCGTGGGCGCGGCGGCCGGCGCGAGGGCGCCATCTCGCACGGAGAGGCGGCGGCGGCGATGGGAGAGGCGGCGGCTAGGGTTAGGGATTCCGGCTCCTCTGGGAGCCGGGCAATAGAATATGTCTTATTGCTTAATTCCAAAAGGGTCTCTTACAACTGTTTATATAATCTCGATGCTAATAAAAATAAGATAACTTGGGCTAAGCCCCTAACTAAACGCGCCCATTGGGCCTCCTCCGGCTATAAGTGACGCCGGTCATAACATCTCTCCCCGCCTGCGCAAACAGCTCATCCTCGAGCTGGAAGTCTGGAAAATGTTGGCGGAACTCCTCGAGCTGCTACCAAGTGGCATCCTCCTCCGGAAGGCCTTGCCACTGGATCAATAAATGCCACACGCTGCGACGCTGCTGGACCTGCAACACCTTTGCCGGTCCTGGAAGAAGGCGCCCGTCGGAGGTCGGAGGTAGCACCGGTGTGGCCGCTGGCGGGTCTCCGTGGAAGGGCTTCAGCAACCCCACATGAAACACATCATGGATGCGGGCACCGGCCGGAAGCTGCAGGCGGTAGGCCACCTTGCCTATACGCTCCACCACCGAAAATGGCCCCGCGTAGCGAGGGCCCAGCTTGCGCTTAGCGCGCGGGTCCAGGGACTGCGTGGAGCGGTGAAGGAGGCGCAGCCACACCCAGTCGCCCACCGCAAACTCTGCCTCGCGGTGATGGTCGTCGTAGTACCGCTTGGACAGCTGCTGGGCCTGGAGAAGGCGTTGGCGCACCTCCGCAAGCATCTCGTCCCTGCTGCGAAGAAGGTCGCCCGCCGCCTCGGTCCTAGCCGTCTCAGGGTCAACCGGCAGGATGGGCGGGGGCGGTCGGCCATAGACCACCTCGAACGGCGTGGCGCGCAGGGCGGAGTGATAAGAGGTGTTGTAGCAGTACTCCGCCCACGCGAGCCAATCCACCCAAGCACGAGGACGATCACCTGTAACACAACGCAAATACATGGCAATCACCTTGTTGACCACCTCGGATTGGCCGTCCGTCTGAGGATGGAAGGCCGTACTCAGGCGGAGCTTCACGCCCGCCATCCGGAAGAGATCACGCCAGACATGCCCCGTGAACACCGGGTCCCGGTCGCTGACGATCGAAGACGGAAACCCATGGAGGCGGACAATGCCGTCGAAGAAGGCACGAGCCACGGAGGCGGCCGTGTAGGGATGGCCGAGCGCGATGAAGTGAGCGTACTTGGAGAAGCGGTCGACCACCGTGAGGATGACGGACTTGCCGCCCACCTTGGGGAGGCCCTCGATGAAGTCCATGGAGATATCGGCCCAGACCTGAGAGGGCACCTCCAGGGGCTGTAGCAGCCCAGCTGGGCGCAGTGTCTCCGTCTTGTTACGCTGGCACGTAACACAAGACCGCACCCAGTCCTGGACCAGGGCCCGATCACCGGGGATGTAGAAATCGGTGCGGAGATGGTGGAGGGTCTTCTGCACACCCTCGTGGCCGGCCGAGTGTGCCAGCAGCAGAACCTGGTGATGACGGAGGTCGCCGTGATCCGGCACGAAGAGGCGGCGCCCATGTAGGAGCAAGCCATCCGCCAAACGCCACGGCTCCGCCAGTTCGCCGGCCTCGAGGCGCTGCCGAAGGAGCTGAGCGTCCGGCGCGTCCCCGGTGGCCCTGCGGATGTCGTCAAGGAGGGCGAAGGATGGCCCCGAGCGGATGCAGAGAGCCGCCCCGTCGGAGTCGCTGGCGTCCGCGTCGTGGTCGGCGTCGCGTCGGGACAGGGCGTCGGCCACGGTGTTAAGGCGGCCCGGACGATACTCGACGGTGAAGTCGAAGCCAAAGAGCTTGCTGATCCACTGGTGCTGCGGCACGGTAGACAGCCTCTGGTCCAATAAGAACTTGAGGCTGTAGTGATCCGTGCGAATCTGGAACGGCCGCCCCCAAAGATATGGCCGCCAGTGGCGCACGGCCTGCACCAAGCCAATGAGCTCCCTCTCATAGGCCGCGAGCTTATGATGGCGTGCGGCGAAGGGCCTGCTGAAGAACGCAAGCGGCCCGTCGCCCTGATGAAAGACGGCGCCGAACCCCACACCGAAGGCGTCGCCGTCCACCAAGAACGGCCGGTCGAAGTCGAGCTTGGTGAAGAAGCGCGCCCCATGTAGCTCGTCCAAGAGCTCGTCGACGACCGGGATAGGAAATTTGTCCTTGAGCGTCTGGGCGTTCAGGGCACGGTAGTTGATGCAGAAGCGCCACGTGCCGTCCGACTTGCGGACGAGGAGGACCGGCGCCGAAAACGGCGATGTGGAGATCCGGATGATGCCCAAGGCGAGCATGAGCGCGCACTGCCGCTCCAGCTCGTCCTTCTGCAGCTGGGGGTAGCGGTAGGGGCGCACCGCAACCGGCGCTGTGCCCGGCAGGAGATGAATGCGGTGGTCATACACCCGGGCTGGCGGAAGGCCCTGAAGCTCGTCGAAGAGGTCGCGGTGCTGCTGCAAAAGATGATCCAACAGGGGGTGCTCGGGCCCTGTATCAGTCGCTGCCAGCTGGAGCTGCGGCGTCGCTGGGGAGGCACCACCCACGCCCTCCCACCGGACGCAGTGACCCAGGCGCCAGAAGGTCATCGTCATGGCGTCGAAGTCCCAAAGGATGGGACCGAGGGTCCTCAAGAAGTCGACGCCGAGGATGAAGTCGAAGCAGCCCAAGTCGATGCCGGCGCACGTGATGGTGAAGTGCTCATCGCCGATGGTGATGGGCACGTTCCGCGCAATCCCATGGCACCGGAGGCGGTCGCCGTTAGCCACGGTGACCCGGAGTTGCTCCCCGCCCGTCGGCTGGAGCGCTAAGCGGCGCATGGTCGGCTCGGGCAAGAAGTTATGCGTGGAGCCCGTATCCAGGAGGGCCACCAGGCGCTCGCCGTTGATCATCACCGGCAAGAGCATAGTCCGCTCGTCTCGGATGCCCGCGAGTGCATGGAGGGAGACCACGAGAGCCGTCGCTGGAGCGGGCGCCGGTGCGGCCTCCGCCGCAGCTGGGGCGGGCAAGTCGCCGAGCCCGTCGGTGGCGGTGTCCTCCTCGACGTAGTCGGCCGCCTCCAAGTAGAAGAGGCGCGGGCATACGTGGCCCGGCACGTAGGGCTCGTCACAGTTATAGCAAAGCCTCTGGCGACGGCGCTCGAGCTGCTTGGCCGGGGTGAGCCGGCGGAAGGGCCGCGTCGCGGCCGGAGCGGTGGCCGCCGTAGAGGCCGGAGGCGGGCGCCCCGACACTGGTGGTGTCGGGGCCGGCCTGCCTGGCTGCCAGGCGCCCCGAGCCGGCGACGCCTGCTGCAGGGCCTGCGCGCGACGCTCGAAGGCGCGGGCGTAATACATGGCCGTCTGGAGGTCCTGAGGTCCCCGCAGCTCCACGTCCACGCGGATATGATTCGGCAGACCGCCCACGAAAAGCTCGGCCCGCTGGCGAGCCGTCACGCCGGGCGCGTGACACGCCAGGGCCTGGAAGCGGTCGGCGAAGTCCTGCACCGTGGAGGTGAAGGGTAGGCGGCCAAGCTCCGCCAGCCGGTTCCCACGGATCGGAGGCCCGAAGCGTAGGAGGCAGAGCTCGCGGAAACGCTCCCATGGAGGCATGCCGCCCTCGTCCTGCTCGAGAGCGTAATACCACGTCTGTGCGGCGCCTCGGAGGTGATACGAAGCGAGCCAGGTGCGGTCCGACGCGAGCATCCGTTGCCCCCGAAAAAACTGGTCACACTGATTGAGCCAGTTCAGGGGGTCCTCGGTGCCGTCGTAGGTGGCGAAGTCCAGTTTGGCGAAGCGCGGCGGCGTGTGGGTATGGCCGCCGTGGTGGTACGGCTCATCGGCGCGGAGCAGTGCGGGGGTCGGCGCCGGGTCGGTGACCATGGAGGGCCCCCCGTGGAACGGAGCACCATCGGGGCCGGCGTAAGGACCGGCGAAGCTGGAGGGCCCGCCGTACTGCGGGGGTGGCGCCGGTGGCGACTGGATGTGCGGCGGCGCCGAGGCCATCGTATATACCGGCTGCGACGTCCCGGTCACCCAGGCCGGTAGCGGCGACGGCGAGGGGAGAAACCGGAGCAGGTGAATAGGGACCCCCGTCGCCGAGGTAGGGCCCGGCCCGGAGGTGGTGGGGGGTGGCGGCGGCGGCAGCTGCAGCGGCCTGGCGGAGGGTGGCAGCGACGGCAGCAGCAGCGTCGGCTGCAGCGGCCCTGCGATCGCGGTGGATGCCGCCTGGTGCGGCGGCTGCCACGCCAGCAGCGGCGGCCCGTTGGCGGCGGCCCGTAGGGACCGGCCAGGTAGAGGCGGATCCCCTGGACGGTGATGGCGAGGTCGCAGAGCGCTCCGGTGACCTGCTCCGGGGTGAGGACGGCGGGAAGCGGCGCGGCGGCGGTGACCGGCACCGGCATGTGCGGGGCGCCGGCCGTGGTGGCCATCGGGGTGGTGGTGGTTGTCGGCAGCGGGAGGGTTGGGAGGGCGGCGGCGAAGACATGACCGAACCAAAGCCTCTTGATACCAAACTGGTAGGTGCTAGGGTCCTACCGGGCCTCTGCCTGAGATTGTAGGGGAAGGAGGGGAGCTGGCGTGGGCGTGGGCGCGGCGGCCGGCGCGAGGGCGCCGTCTCGCACGGAGAGGAGGCGGCGGCGATGGGAGAGGCGGCTGCTAGGGTTAGGGATTCCGGCTCCTCTGGGAGCCGGGCAATAGAATATGTCTTATTGCTTAATTCCAAATGGGTGTCTTACAACTGTTTATATAATCTCGATGCTAATAAAAATAAGATAACTTGGGCTAAGCCCCTAACTAAACGCACCCATTGGGCCTCCTCCGGCTATAAGCGACGCCGGTCATAACAAATAGTTTGTAAAATGCATGACTTGATGCATGACTTGGCCAGAGAAGTCGCCAATGAATGTGTCACCATAGAAGAATTGATGGAACAAAAAGCATTGGTAAAAAATGCCCGTCACCTGCAATTGTCAAAGGTTAAATTGGAAAAGAAATCTAAGGTGTTCAATGGCAAAACATCTCTCCGCACGTTGTTATCTCCTTCAAGGACACACCAGGATTTGAAACGGCTGCCACATGTATCATTACGAGCATTGCAGAGTGTTTGCACCAGTTTCAAGGCTAAAAACGCAAACCATTTACGGTATCTTGACCTCTCCACTTGTCGCGTTGATGCTAGAATGCTACATTCAATATGTCTATTGTATAACCTGCAAACATTGAGGCTCAATGGTTGCTCTGAGCTACAACAGTTTTTTTTTGACATGTGAGCTACAACAGTTACCAGAAGACATGATGGTAAGCCTGGGAAAGCTCATACATCTTTATCTTTTTGGATGTGATAAGTTGGAGCGGATGCCTCGAAACATTGGTCAGCTGAACAACCTTCGCACACTAACACCATTTATTAATTGTGGATACTAGAGATAGTTGTGGTATTGAGGAGCTCAAAGACTTGCGACACCTTAGCAATAGGCTGGAGCTGTACAACTTGAGAAGAATAAAGAGTGCAAAGCATGCAAAAGAAGCCAATATCCATCAGAAGCAAAATCTGAGCGAGTTGTTGTTCTCTTGGGGCCTTAGAAGGTATGACAATCCCGAAAATGAGGCATGCACCGAGGAGGAAGTGCTCCAATATCTAGAACCTCATTGCAAGATCCAAATTTTGGAGGTATATGGATATGGTGGCCTAGAAATACCACGATGGATGAGAGACCCACAGATGTTTTATTGCTTAAGAAAACTCATAATTTTCAAGTGGACAAGGTGTAAGAATATACCTGCAGTATGGTTGTCACCGTCACTGGAGTATTATCCTTAGTCGGAATGGATAAACTGAAGACATTATGTGATAACCTTTGCATAGAAGGTGGAGGACGCAGTACCCCTCTACAGATTTTTCCAAAGTTGAAGCAGATGGTCTTGGCACAACTATGTAGTCTAGAGGGATGGGCAGAAAACAGTGCGGGTGTGGCCATTGATAGCTCAGTAATATTCCCGGTGCTTGAGAAGCTAGAAATCCTCTTCTGCCCTAAGGTTGCAAGTTTTCCACTGAGCCCCGTTCTCAAACACCTGAATTTACGGGGATATTACCTGGAGGTGGACTGTTTACGGGATATTCCAAGGTTGCCTATATCCCTTGAAATTTTGCGGATTCAATGCTTCAGAGGTTTGGTGGCGCTGCCTTCCAACCTTGGAGATCTGGTAGAGCTGAGCTACCTACTGGTGCATAGCTGCAGCAGCCTGAAAGGGCTGCCTGATGGGATGGATGGCCTCACTTCTCTTCAGAAATTGGAAATCACTCATTGTCCAGGGATAGAAAAATTCCCGAATGGTCTCCTTGAGCGGTTGCCAACCCTTGACCACCTAACCATAGTGGGCTGCCCCGAGTTGCAAAGACGATGCAGAGAAGGTGGGGAGTATTTCCACCACTTGGTCCCTATCTCACGTAACACTTCTTCTTCAGTACAACCCCCTTGGACACAACGACGGCTCAGATTGAACGATGCCCTTTCATAAAAAAGGGCAGGATAGTCTTTCCCCCCGGTCCGACGTACGCGCGTCAGCCCCGTGGCGCCAGCGGACGGTCGGGCGACGTACAAGTACGGAGGGGTACGCGTCGTACCCGCGTCAGCCGGCGTGACGTGTCGTCACCATGTCAGCACGCGTCGCCCTGACCGCGGTCAAACCAGGCCCAGTCGCGCCGGTTCCAGATTCACCGTCGGTTCCCGAGGCCGCCGCCATTAATCCCGCCTGCGTCGTCAGTCCGCGTCGCCCCGAGGCCGGCGCCATCATTCCCGTCGCATTAATGCCTGGCGCCGCCGCTCATTGACCGTCAGTCCGGCGTCTCCCGAGGCCCATCGCCTCCCGAAGCGACGCGTTTACTCCGGGGGAGTAACGTCGCCCAACCGCCCTGTCGCCCCCCATTCCCCCGGCGGTCTATATAAAAGCCGGCGCCCCCCAGCCCGTCGCCCAGAATGCGTCGCTCTCCTCTACACTCCCCCCATCGCCTCACTGCTATTCTCGCTCCCGTCGTCTCGTCTCGCCACTCCCCTCCGACGATGGCGTCCTACGCCGGCGGCAGCAGTTCCGGCGGCGGAGACGACCCGCCGAGCATCTGGCCGACGAGCCTTGACGGGCCGGCGACGGAGGAGCTCCACCGTTTCGGGCTGCTAGTGCTGCCAGGGTGCCAGCTCGCGAAGCCGTGGAAAATCGGCAAGGACGGCTACGCGACGCTCGGGCCCGTCGCGACGGAGGAGGAGCGCCGTACCCATCACGGCAGCCGGTGCAACATCTACGGCCGGCACGCGTTTTGGGACGGCAAGTCCTACGCCGACGTGATCAACGAGTGCCGGCGCGCGTCGGCGGCCGCGGGCAACCCCGTCAACTCCGGCGGCAGCCAGCGCCGCCCGAGGCGTCGGGCGTTAACCCCCCAGCCCCCGTCGGTTGAACTCCTGCCGGAGCAGGTCGTCCTCCGCGAGGACGGTGACCCCGACGATTCACCGGGGCTGCTCGTCGCCCTGCGTGCCTCTCAGGCGATGGCGGCGGCGGCCGCGGCCGCGGCGGCGGCGAGGGAGGAGGCGGATATCGCGGCGGCAATCCAGGCGGCGGCGGCAATCCAAGCGGCGAATCCGCAGCCCGTCGTCGAGGAAGACGGCGACAACGACAACGATGAGATCGACTGGGACAACATCGGCAACAGCTCGGACGACGACGACGGCGCGGACGGGGACGGCGCGGTGGAGGAGCCGGACGTCGTCAACCTCGACGAGTCGGACTAGATTATTAGAACGTTTTAGTAATGTTTAATTAAATTTCGTTTTTAGTTTAAAGTCGTGGTATGTTCGAATGTAATATGAATGAACAATGGTTATCTAAATTAAGCGGTGTTATATTATCTAAATTAAGTGTTGTTATTATTTGTTCGAATTTACCGGTCAATAATCAGGCCATCCGCCCGGTCGCTTGAGGTGCCCGGTTGTAGATGCACGAACCTACTATCGAAAGAGAAGTAACCTTCTGACCATTCACAAGGACCGGGACATATGATAGGTCGTTCATGCATTAGGTCACCCATGCATGCTGGCCATTTACAGAAGAATTAAATGCCAGCTATATATGCCATCTTGTCTTTAGTCAACCAACGAAACCTGAATGAAACATATAGATGTCATTTTGAACGAAAGTAAACTGTTTCAATTTGAACGAAGATTGTCTCAGCTTAAATATTTCTATATAATTTGCCTGTTCAATTTGAAAGACTTTGCGTGTTTTTGCCTGTTTTTGCATGGAAATTCATAGAAAAGGCACGGATTGTCAGAAAATAAAAAAAATCGACGTGCCTCCTTGTGAAGTTCATTAGGAAGCGTGGAAAAAAATTGGGTCCATTTGATGAAGGGGAGTAGCGAGGTCGCATTGTAGCACCCCTTCCGCCCGTACCGACACCGGTGGGTTGCACATGATGTACATGCATGCATGCATGAAATGTACCCAACTTTTGCCAGCACTTGAGAATGCACATCCAATTGTGTCACGCAAAATTTGAACGAAATCGAAGACCAAACGCACGTTGCGTCACGTCCGGCATCTGTTTTTGCCTATTTTTGCATGGAAATTCACAGAAAAGGCACGGATTTTCAGAAAATAAAAAAAATCGACGTGCCTCCTTGTGAAGTTCATTAGGAAGCGTGGGAAAAAATTGGGTCCTTTTGAGGAAGGGGATTAGCGAGGTCGCATTGTAGCACCCCTTGCGCCCGTACCGACACCGGTGGTTTGCACATGATGTACATGCATGCATGCATGAAATGTACCCAACTTTTGCCAGCACTTGAGAATGCACATCCAATTGTGCCACGCAAAATTTGAACGAAATCGAAGACCAAACGCACGTTGCGTCACGTCCGGCATCTGTTTTTGCTTGTTTTTGCATGGAAATTCACAGAAAAGGCACGGATTGTCAGAAAAAAAAATCGACGTGCCTCTTTGTGAAGTTCATTAGGAAGCGTGGAAAAAAATTGGGTCCGTTTGATGAAGGGGAGTAGCGAGGTCGCATTGTAGCACCCCTTCCGCCCGTACCAACACCGGTGGGTTGCACATGATGTACATACATGCATGCATGAAATGTACCCAACTTTTGCCAGCACTTGAGAATGCACATCCAATTGTGCCACGCAAAATTTGAACGAAATCGAAGACCAAACGCACGTTGCGTCACGTCCGGCATCTGTTTTTGCCTGTTTTTGCATGGAAATTTACAGAAAAGGCACGGATTGTCAGAAAATAAAAACAATCGACGTGCCTCCTTGTGAAGTTCATTAGGAAGCGTGGAAAAAAATTGGGTCCGTTTGATGAAGGGGACTAGCGAGGTCGCATTGTAGCACCCCTTCCGGCCATACCGACACCAGTGGGTTGCACATGATGTACATGCATGCATGCATGAAATGTACCCAACTTTTGCCAGCACTTGAGAATGCACATCCAATTGTGCCACGCAAAATTTGAACGAAATCGAAGACCAAACGCACGTTACGTCACGTCCGACATCTGTTTTTGCTTGTTTTTGCATGGAAATTCACAGAAAAGGCACGGATTGTCAGAAAAAAAAATCGACGTGCCTCTTTGTGAAGTTCATTAGGAAATGTGGAAAAAAATTGGGTCCGTTTGATGAAGGGGAGTAGCGAGGTCGCATTGTAGCACCCCTTCCGCCCGTACCGACACCGGTGGGTTGCACATGATGTACATGCATGCATGCATGAAATGTACCCAACTTTTGCCAGCACTTGAGAATGCACATCCAATTGTGCCACGCAAAATTTACACGAAATCGAAGACCAAACGCACGTTGCGTCACGTCCGGCATCTGTTTTTGCCTGTTTTTGCATGGAAATTCACATAAAAGGCACGGATTGTCAGAAAATAAAAACAATCGACGTGCCTCCTTGTGAAGTTCATTAGGAAGCGTGGAAAAAAATTGGGTCCGTTTGACGAAGGGGAGTAGCGAGGTCGCATTGTTGCACCCCTTCCGCCCATACCGACACCAGTGGGTTGCACATGATGTACATGCATGCATGCATGAAATGTACCCAACTTTTGCCAGCACTTGAGAATGCACATCCAATTGTGCCACGCAAAATTTGAACGAAATCGAAGACCAAACGCACGTTTCGTCACGTCCGGCATCTGTTTTTGCATGGAAATTCACAAAAAAGGCACGGATTGTCAGAAAATAAAAAAAATCGACGTGCCTCCTTGTGAAGTTCATTAGGAAGCGTGGAAAAAAATTGGGTCCGTTTGATGAAGGGGAGTAGCGAGGTCGCATTGTAGCACCCCTTCCGCCCATACCGACACCGGTGGGTTGCACATGATGTACATCCATGCATGCATGAAATGTACCCAACTTTTGCCAGCACTTGAGAATGCACATCCAATTGTGCCACGCAAAATTTGAACCGAAGCGAAGACCAAACGCACGTTGCGTCACGTCCGGCATCTGTTTTTGCCTGTTTTTGCATGGAAATTCACAGAAAAGGCACGGATTGTCAGAAAATAAAAAAAATCGACGTGCCTCCTTGTGAAGTTCATTAGGAAGCGTGGAAAAGAATTGGGTCCGTTTGAGGAAGGCGAGTAGCGAGGTCGCATTGTAGCACCCCTTCCGCCCGTACCGACACCTGTGGGTTGGATGTGATGTACATGCATGCATGCATGAAATGTACCCAACTTTTGCCAGCACTTGAGAATGCACATGCAATTGTGCCATGCAAAATTTGAACGAAATCGAAGACCAAACGCACGTTGCGTCACGTCCGGCATCTGTTTTTGCCTGTTTTTGCATGGAAATTCACAGAAAAGGCACGGATTGTCAGAAAATAAAAAAAATCGACGTGCCTTCTTGTGAAGTTCATTAGGAAGTGTGGAAAAAAATTGGGTCCGTTTGAGGAAGGGGAGTAGCGAGGTCGCATTGTAGCACCCCTTCCGCCCGTACCGACACCGGTGGGTTGCACATGATGTACATGCATGCATGCATGAAATGTACCCAACTTTTGCCAGCACTTGAGAATGCACATCCAATTGTGCCACGCAAAATTTGAACGAAATCGAAGACCAAACGCACGTTGCGTCACGTCCGGCATCTGTTTTTGCCTGGAAATTCACAGAAAAGGCACAGATTGTCAGAAAATAAAAAAAATCAACGTGCCTCCTTGTGAAGTTCATTAGGAAGCGTGGAAAAAAATTGGGTCCGTTTGATGAAGGGGAGTAGCGATGCCGTTTGATGAAGAGGAGAAGAGCTATCTTCAAAAAAAAAGAAAAAGAGGAGAACAGCTAGACTCGTGTCGGCGTCGTTAGTGGCCCCGTCGTTATCTCAGCTGACGTCGCCATAGCAGGATATCCGCGCCCGACGGGATAACCGACGTGCATGCAATTTGTTTCCACACCAAGCCCTACCCCCGACGTGATCTCGCCGCCGCGCCCCCGCTCTACACTTCCCCGCTAGCGCCATCCTCCCCCGTCGTCGCCACCGCCCCGCCCAACCCCCCACCCCCGCCCTCCATCCTCCCCGCCGCCCTCCATCCTCCCCGCCGCCGCTGCGTTCTCTCCCCTCTCCCCCTGCCGTCCGTACGTTGTTCTGATCTATCACCCCGTCCGCCGTCACACCTCTACGTCCGTACGTCGCCGCGCCCCCCGTCGTCCGTACGGCCGCGGTTGCATCGTCCGCCACTACCACCCCACCCGTCGTTGCACCGTCCGCCGTCGGCCTTCTGCTTTGGGTGAGTATTTTTATGATGTTTTTGCATGGTAGTATTCACAAGTCAAATGAGTTGCATCGTACGTGACAATATTTTTTAATTATGAAGGATGGATATCGATGGTGTGATTCCATGTTCAGTTGAGAAGTGGGTTAGCCTTGTTGACAAACTTTCAGCAAGTCAAAAATTTACATTTTATGAAACGGATTTGCAAGGCATGTTACAAATACCGTCTGTAAAGATGCGTGAATTTTTACTTCACTTTTTGATCCAAGGCTACAATCGTCATAGTAAAAAATTCATGGTTCAAGAGGCAGCTGGGAGTAAAGGCCTTATTTCAGTAGGGCCTGATGATGTTTTTTCTATATATGGTTTGAAAAATCAAGGAGTTGATGTTGTTGGTTTTCTTAGAACGGAAGGGCAAAAAGCTATGAAAAAAATACTAATTAATTTTGTGGACACAAAAAAGGGTAAGATCATGATTGATGACCTAATCAATAAGATTGTGAGGAATGAAAACACAGATGATGACTTTGTCCGGATGACGTTTCTAGTTTTGTTGGGAACAGTAATCGCACCAGTCTCTCATGAATATATTCCGAAGGAGTATTATGCCTTAGTTAAGGATAAAAAGATGATAAGTAAGTTCAACTGGAACGAGTTCACTTTGAAGTTCTTTTTTTCGGAGATTGGAAAGGTTCTAGAGGACGGCCGTGTTAGGGAATGGCCACATGGGAACCTTGACCTTTTGCAGGTATATTTTATTTATTGTTTTCAAATTATTACTTACGTAATGTCAGTCAAATATGTATTATTCAAACAAATTTGGTGTATTGCAGTATGCATATTGGGAGAAGGTACAACCAGTTATAGGTCCAAAATATGATCCGTTGTCACTTCTGAGCCCCTTGATGAGGAACTGGACGGAATCTCTAGCGGAGAAAAGAGACAAATACGACTATGATTATGGTTGGGGTGTTGGGATGGTAATCCAAATTTTCTTCTTTTAATGTTACATTTCCATGGTTCAATTAATTGTCTAAACTTTGATGTATAATTATCGCTCTCTAATTATTGTTCTTGTAGATTGATGACAATATTACAGAGGAGTATAGGGTGAAAAAAATTGCTCAAGAACAAGCTGAAAAAAATAAAAAATCAAGTACAAAAAAGTCTACTGTTAGTGGAAGGAAGAAAGAGGGCAACACATCAGAGGCTTCCGCGAGCCAGAAGCCTGTTATGGACCGCATTTGGAATGAGCTGAAGGAGATACGCAAGGACATGCGTCGCTTGCCAGAGTTATGCGCACAGGTAACAGTACAACACATTTTTACTATCATGCATAATGTATTTCATTGACTTACATAACTCTGATGAATAAATGTTTTTTCAGAGGATGATTGAGAAAATGAACAAAACCGGTGTGTTCTATAGAACCGGTAACATGGAAGAAGAAGAAGAGAATCTATACGGTGACATTAATGAATCTACAAATGATAGTGCATTTCGTGATAAGGAGTTTGTTTATCATGATGATATGGACGACTATCGCACACCTTCTCATGGTAAAATGAATAAGCAAAAGGACGATGACAGTGGTGATGTGAATTCTCATGGTAAGGTACCTTATTATTGCACTCCTGAGTATCTGGGTAGTTTCAAGGGTGATAGGAGTGATCCTATCAAAGTACCTGACGTATCAGATGGGAAGGCGGACACGTCTTTAGAGACAAATGAAATATCATCACATGGATCGGGTCATTCTGACGGAGTAGATGAGCAAGTGGAAGAGGTGCTTGGCAAACGTAAACGCACTGCATCAAAAGCCGTAAAGTCTCCTTTTGTTGTTGTTAAACCCATCAAGCGTGCAAAACGTTCTGCCAAAGCAAGTAAGATTGTTATGAATCAATATTTTTCCGTGACGCAAAGTATATTGTATAGTTATGTTTACTAATGTTTGAATTGTGATTTGCAGAACTGTTTAGTAAAGAAGATGTTAAGAAATCTAGTGATGACGTCGATGTGATCAAAGCGAGTGTTAAGTTCGTACGCGCATGTGAGCGCTCAAAGAAACATAGCGTTACACAAATTTTCAATGATGGTTCGGCCGACGCTTTGACTGCAGAAAGAGCTTGTCAGATTCTTGACCACAGATGGCTAAGCGGCGATGTAAGTTATTTTCATTTTTCACATTATATTTCACAACAAAGTACAATCATTACATTTGTTATATCATTTTCAGGTTATCAATGCGTACTCATCTTTTTTGCTGGGGGAAGCTAAAGACGAGCGTTACATATTGCCGACTTGGAGGGTGAAGTGGCTACTTGATTGTAGAACTGGTAAGCAGGGCGACGGTAACGACTATGAAACAGTATCAAATAAAAATGAACCCGTGAATAGGTGTCTCAACGAGTATTTCAAAACACCTAAGGTATGTTCGAATGGTTGTAAGGTATACAAATAATGCAATAGTATAACAAATGCTGCATTGATTTGGGTTATATTCTCTTTACCTTACGCAGGCTTATATGGCTATTAACAAGGATGACACCCATTGGGTTACGGTCGCCATGCATAAGGAAAAGAAAGAGTTCCAGGTTCTAGACTCGTTGATGGGAAAAGAACTTGACAGTAGAACTAGAAAACTCGTTGAGGACTTGGTAGGTTTTAATACACATTTGCATTGCCAAACCATCATGTGTTTACCTTATTTACTGAAAGTTTCTCGCGCTGTTATTTTTATTTTTAGAGAAGAGAAATTGGAGCAGATATTGCAGAAGCAAATGCAACCGGAGCTGTGCAACATCCGGATGTATCCACATGGCCTATTCAAACCTACGGCATGCCTCAACAAGAAGATGGGTGAGTATGTAGTTGAATATAATGTTGGTGTATTATATGTGTGTGATGCATAATTATTGATTGTTAATTATATGCACCAGGAACTCATGTGGATTATTTGTTCTTCATTGCTTTAAAAATTGGAATGGCGATAAATGGACTGGCTCTTTTTCGCAGGTACAAAACTAATATTAGTACTCTTTACTATGAACACTTTATAGTGTACTAACATTATTTGTTTTGCAGAGATCAATTGATGCTTCGAGGGAACTAATGATAGCGCAAATTATTTTTTCTGAAAAGAACAAGCTTGGGGAAGTGAAAAACAAAGTTATTAGACTTGCAAGGAGGAAGAAATAGATGACACCGGAGGAGATTCACGCGTGCTTGAGTTTACTACCGGACTAGATTATTCTAGTGTTTTTCGTACTTCGTTGTGAACATTTTGTAAGAGACATATATATTTTCCACATATACTTCATGATATTTTGTGTTTCAAAGATTTTATACATAATGATAATTGTCATGTTTTTTAAATATTTATGTCGTCGTTGAAAATACTATAAAATTTGCTATCTCGATCTCTCATTAGTAATGTATTTAAGCCGACGCCAAATTTGCGCGACTGTGGCTAAACGCGCCATGTCGTCGGCCGGGTGCACTGGGAAGAAACGGCGGTCAACTGCGCGGGCGCCGTCGGTGCACGCAGTCGGCCGCGCGACGTATAGTTTTTTGCACGACGGGCTATAGCGCCGTGGGCCAGCCCAACTAAGACGACGGGCGTGCGAAACCGGCGACGCGTCCTTTTTAGTCCCACCTCGCCGGCCGAAGGGCGCGACGACCTGTTTATATACCCCCGCGACCCCGACGTTGTTGAACGTCTGCTTATGTGACCGTCGGGCGCGGCGTTGATTTCTAAAAAAAACAACAACCCCACCGTCGCCGCGGCGTCGGGGTATACTTATTTTGCATAAAAAAAACAACACAATCGACGACGGCTTAAGTGCAGAGTTAGCAACCATAACGACGACAAATTATGACAAGTCGTATATCTTGAATAACAGGAAAAACAGATACATATTGTCTTATATAACACAAGAGATAGTCTTGATTACACATAAAAAAGTCTCATAAGTTTTCATAACGTGAATAAAAAGATAAGTATTGTCTTCCATATTATTGAATAAAGTAAACTCTTGTGCTAATGAATGAAGTAAAACACTTGCAATAATACCGCTTGTGTCTTCAACCCCAGTTACTGCATAAAATAAGTTATAGATTGTAAGAATAATTACAGAAACAAAACAACATAAGTAAAATAAACAAACGAAAACACATACTAATACGTACTCTGGATTTTGGTTGCAAGTGGCCCTGTTATGACCTGGAAGTCTGCATAGGCTACATAGACGTCCGGTTTTCTCATCAAATGATTTTGGTCTTCCATTTTTGGTCACCTCAGGACCATTCTTACCGCGACCTCTACTATTTTGCTTAGGTGCCCCTTTGGTGGACACCTTCACTGGATCACGAATAAGAATATGATCCTGCTTAGGCTGAAATTCATCATTACTCACAAAGCTTTGCTGACTAGGTTCTTCATTACCCAAGACGTCCTTACTCGCTGTAATTTCTTCCATTGCTGCCAGCATCTTGTCGAATAAGAATGTGTTATGACATGCGATATGAGAAACTTCTGCAGATACAATGCTCAACTTACTATATCTAGCTCTGGCCTCAGTACCCGTCCAACCCCATGAAAACAGATCGCTGGTGCGCTTCACTAGCAATCCAGATCTTGCTTTCTTTGTGAACCTTCGCAGGACACAACACTTAGGTATTGCAGGTAAGTTGAGTGCATTCAAAACATGAAGAATATGTTTGCAAGGAAGACCTTTGCGAGTCATACTTCGACAACTGCACTTTATAGTTTCTGCGGAGTTACTTGGTGCATAGTCCACAGTAAACCTGTGATCCCTGTTATTTTTCCACGCAACCACGAATCTGTGACTGTCGGCTCCTCTCAATCTATCAATTACCTCAAGCTGATGTACCTTCTTTAAATCTTCCTGCAAGATGTAAAAGTTTGCCTTTGTGAATGCTTTGGCAGCGAACACCTCAATGGTCTTACACTCAGTCACTGCTACTGGTAGAGTCTGTGAGGCCATGCAATCGTCATGCGATTCATTCTCGCGGAGGCGCATAATGCAATTCTCATAGTGTACAATCATGTCAACAATTGTCATACCGTAGTCAAGATGCAGGTGCAGGCATGAGTTCAGGCTCTCGCTCCTCTGATTACTCCGCATACCAAGAAATAACCCACCAGACAAATATGATGCAGCCCAAAGCTTCTTCTTCCTGTACATCCTATGGAGCCATGTTTTTGTTTTCTCCGTCTGCCATTTACGAACAAACGCGGCCCATCTCTTCTCGAAAACTGTATGTGTGGTGGCGTAGTACAGGAGTGACCTGAATTCCTTCAACGACTTGTGGTGGAGGTGTTTCTGCATGTTCTTTTCAATATGCCATGAACATAGACGATGCCACGCGTCAGGAAGCACCTTCCTGATAGCCCTTATCATTGTTGCATCTCCATCAGTAATTACGGACTGAGGCTTCTTCTGACAGTGAGCTTTCAAAAATGTCTCTAGCAGCCAAACATACGTACCTTCAGTCTCATCTGAAACAAATGGCGCATGCAAATACCGTAGTGCAACGGTGATTGTTGAGACCGACGAAAGGGATAAACGGCATTCCATACCTATTCATCTTGTACGTACTGTCGAACATAGTGACATCACCATAGTCAAGATAATCCCGACGTGATTGTGAATCACACCAGAACAAGTTGTTCAGCCTACCTTCAGCGTCAACAGTGTGCTCAAAGAAGAAATCCGGATCCCTGTCCTTTCTAGCCATCATGATTCCTATAGCAATGTCAGCATCACCCTGAGCAAGCAGTTTCATCTTCTCCCTGTAGCACATATTATACAATTTCCTCCTTCCAAACCCTGTCTTAGCGTACGAACCGTACCTGCTGACAAAGTTATCAAAAATAATGTGCTTTCTTATCCCAGCTCCTGCCATAGCTAAGATCTCTGCTCTTTGAAATTCTTTGATCACATTGTGAGACCGGAGGAAAAGGACTTCGTCCGGTCTTGCAAGAACGTGGCTGTGATCATCGAAGAAACTGCTGACATACCAAAGTTCACTCTTTCTATCAAGCTTCACTGTTAAATGGGCTTCACAGAAGCATCGACTCTCCGGTCTCAGTCTGCGGGTCCGGCCTTCCATGGTACAAAATTTGGCCTGTTGTTTTCCTGCCCTAGAACAGAGATACCTCCTCAAGCGCAAAACTTTTGAAGAACCTTTTGCAAAAAAATTCAAGTCCCTCCTGATACTGAACCCACGATCTTTCGCGTACTGGTTGTAGAACGTGTACGCCTCTCCTTCTGACCTGAATGTCCTGGCCATCACTTCCCAATGCCTATCCAGTGACTCTTGCTGATATTCATCATAGCCGATGTCAAGGTCAAACTCAAGATCGTCAACATGCTCATCGTTCCCACTAGGACCATCAACACCCCCCCTGCAAAATAAGACATATAACCATGTTCGTCAGTCTGTTGCTATGTTGTTAGTTTTCATGAATAATTTGACTATAACTTACTTCGCTCACACTTACTTCATTAGATGCATCGACATCGTTCTCATCATTGTCATCATCCTCATCACTGTCATCATCTAAAGTTCTCGGCTCAGTGTCACCATCGGTATTTCTCTGTGCAGATTCAAATGTGTAAGTGGTAATACAATTTGTTTGCTAGTAATTATACAACATATTTGAAACGTACCTGGGTTTCACTTTCAGCATAAGATTGTTCATCTATATCGTAATCGTCATTGTCATCATTGGCATGCACCTATTTAAATTCGATAGCAAATGTAAGTGTCAATGTATTAGCTTATATTCCATAATTTCTAGTCAACGTACACAACACTTACATTACCACTATATGATTCATCCTGACTCATATAGTTGTGTCCGGGCGATTTATTTGCATTCAATGGCGATGATCCATCCTCACTACTAGAGTCATCACCGGCATATTCGGTGTCTTGCTCTAAAAATAAACCTTTCAAAACGTGTTTTATCAATGTCACAACACCACAACATAAAGCATACAATGAAATCATGAAAAATCGTATGGATTAAATGAAAAAAAACTTACTGTCGGTCGTCGAAGGGTTCAACGACATCGTTCAGGCGTATTCGACGTCGAAGCGTCGGTGGCGGAGGTTTGTTGGTGTCGGTGCTCACGTCCACCACGGCGGAGACGTGCGGGGGGAGTCACGTCGGCGGCGGAAACGGCGGCGGAGACGAGGGAAGGGGGGGGGGTCACGTCGGCGGCGGAAACGACGGCGGAGACGTGCGGGGTGGCGTAACGGCGGCGGCAGAGACGTGCGGGGTGGCGTAACGGCGGCGGCGGAGACGGCGGCCGAGACGTGCGGGGTGGCGCAACGGCGGCGGAGACGCGCGTGGTGGAGTCACGGCGGCGGCGGAGACATGCGGGGTGGAGTCACGGCGGCGGCGGAGAGAGAAGATAGGGTTTGCATCTTTTTTTTCCTCTTCCAAACCAACCGCCGACGCGTGGGCTGACGTGGCGTACGTGGAGATTGGGTGTACGGCTGACGTGGCGTACGTGGAGATTGGGCGTACGGCGGGCGGGCGGGCGACGGATACTGTACACAATGTGTAAAGACCATACTGCCCTTATACGTTTGGGCGGGGGGGGGGGGGGGGGGGGGGGGTTGGGGTTGTACCGAAGTCCTTCTCCTCACGTAAATACATTCCAGAAGAATCAAAATTCAGAAATGGAGCACCAGAAGCAGAACCCAGCAAAAAGAGGTTTCTAAAAAGGCTCCTCCTCCCCTGTGGTGTTCACTCGAAGTCGGACTCTGAGTCTGACAATAACTGAGGTGCATATGCCACAAGTCCCTTCATAATTCTACTATGGTTTAACCATCTTTCCTCGGTATACATATACCATAAGCAACTCCCCACTGATTACCTTTTTTTTTTGTTTTATAGGAGCAGCTTACTCTGAAATTGTTTGATCTTCGGTGTGGTCGCCACACTCTTTGCCTATTTTGTTGGACAAGTATCTGCCTTTTTTTAGGACAAGTGTATCTCGTTGCTTACTGCTCTGTGTTCGTCTCAACAATCATCAAAATTAGCATAAGGAGGCGACCTATCATGCTTGATTAGTTTTCTTAGCATGACAACCAGAAGTAATCAACCAGATAGGTCGCGAGATCAGGTTACATCGACCCAACCTACGAGCAGAGCTTGGCCATGAAAAATCTTTTAATTACATCTCTCATTTCTCCGGCCGACGTCACTTCTACAAATATATTTTCTCCAAGTGCTCAAGGTGATTGGTCCATTTGGAAGGTACGCTCCATCTCTGTTTAATTTTACTCCGTGAACTGTACTCGAATCAACTCAGCACAGTACCTAAACTAGCTAGACCTCTGTTCTGCTCCATATATCAATACCAAAATTGCTTGATGAGCATTTAATTAAATATGGTGACAAAATGCTTTCATCGTCTTTATTTGCCTCTCGTTTCTCTGTAATCGTCAGGAAAGTTGGTATTCAGACTCGATACTGATTTCGTGTCTGTCAGGAAATCAAGTGTCGGATGACACTGAGCTGCAACACCGTTTCGTTCTTAAGCATACGAGAGTAAGCACACAACTACTCATTCTCCATGCTCACTTGATCGATAACCTCTTGTGCCGTACTTTTTTTTGGTGTAAACTTATCTTGCTTTGGACTCCTGCAGATACCACTGTGATGACAGCGCAGGAAAAATCCAAGCTGTGAAGCAAATCCGTATGAATGTGTGCCCTGGTAAATCTCCCTACAAAACAAAGTCGTGTCCATCATATGCTGACAATATCAGGTACAGTGTATATGTCTGAAAGCAATCAATGTACCTGCAGGCTGGAATCTCTGGAAGCGTCCACAAAATGATGGAAGCAATGCCCGTCAAGCTAAGTCGGAACTCCATCATCACAGCATGTGACGAGTGTTACCTGAAAATATATGCAACAATCAGAACTAAACCATGCTGTGACCATCGTCGCTTTCCCTAGAGATTTTCTCTACATGTCTTGTTCCATTTTCTCTACAGGTAGATGCTTTGCAACTCTCGTATACTGAAGCTTCGTGGCAAAACTGCAAGGTGTAAGCGAGAATTACAAATGATCCTTCACAGATTAGTTTGATCTATAACATTTTGTCTTCGGGTCTTGTTATGACTATCACGAAGCATATAATCTGAACTAGCACGCGTGCTTGGTATTATTATGAATACGAGTGTTGTCTGAAAGTTAGAACTCCAGCACGGCATATGATGAGTGTTGTCTGAAAGTGTATGTAATTATTATTATTTTGCGAGTGAAAATGTATGTAATAATAAGAACTGGATCATGCTTTGACCATCGTCACTTTCACTGAAAAAAATTCTTCACATGTGGACAGATATATCAGTGAAAACTTCTATTTGCCTACAGCGCTGGACAAACATCGTAATTGGTGAAAACAGCAACGTGGTGTGCAACTCGACGCTTGAACGAAGTCACGGTCAAACAACCTGCAATTGTTAGTCAACTGATGTTGTACCTATGAAGATTGTATGCTAAATAATCACCACAGAACCTTTATGATTCAAGACTCTGGGGAAAGGCCATTGAGAACACATATTATCTTGTATTGAACACCAAAAGTCACTTGCAAATAGCATAGCGCTTGTTTGCTTAATTAGCAGATGAAACATAATTACAACAAACAAACCAACAAAGCAGAAGGAGAACAGGCCAACAACATATTACATCATAAGATAAAAGGTTAAAACAAACTCAACTCGACCTTAAGTAGAGATAGACAAAAGTAAAATCAGCACCCCCGTTCACACCAGAGCCATGGAACCAATCAACCGAGAACAGAACAGGCCATGTTGTTTCCCTTTTGTACTCCCAGTATTATTACCAGCAATGCAAAAATGCACCAAAAGAGGCACCATGCCTTTTTTGAAGCTGTGCACCTCCGTTGCATCGAGCCACAATGTCGCAAAACACTAGTCTATTGGTATTACTAGTACTCCCTCCGTCCCAAAATAAGTGTCGCTGATTTTGTACTACGCTAGTACAATTTTTGTACTAGATCATCGACACTTATTTTGGAACGGGGGGAGTACATTGTAACAGCCTGGTGTTATTTTCAACTGAACCAATATAGAAGTCAGAGCCCCTGTGTCTTTCTTTCAAGAAATAAGTTTCAAATTTCAAAGGGCTCTAAAATTAATTGAAGTGTGTGATGCTCTATATTTCGAGCACATCATCGTTTGGTACTCACCTTGTGTGTCAGACAACCTATCATTGTCCCCTGAAAACAATGTTCCGGAACAAACAGATGTGAAAATGGGATGATAATAGGAAATTTAGACAATGATGTTTATTGTCTACTCATAATTGTTGGCCAATCCGCATTGTGTCAACCTTTTTCGATAAAGGATATTTTCTATTGACTCGTAATGTACCATCGAGGGATACAATCACAACGAGCACACCCGGCCTTTGCATAACTAGGATGTACACGTCCAACACTAACACACACACACAAGGCTCAAGATGGCAAAGAGCCAAGTCATATAGGACCGAAGGTATGCCAAGGTGACGAGAGAAAAACTACAAACAAAAACAATGCGATCAAAATAAGGATCGACGATATACAACAACGACCATCGACACCAACCATCGCTTGACAACACAAAGACTATGACAAAGATTCTTCAAAAGCAATACCTTCAGGAAGGGAACGATGCACAAGCATCGTCGTCACCGGATCCAACCACCAAAGGCCAGATTGTGCGTTTTCACCCTGAAGATCAAGTTTGAGCAAACTCCGAGCAATGCCTTCAACGGGACAACGGCGCAAAAACGCCGACATTGCAAGTATAACCAACTAGTGTCTGACATAGGGTTTTCACCCCAGAGCTCAAGACCGGGTACTCGAGCCCAATCGAAATCAGCATATGTTATCTCCTCCACTTTCCACGATCCCAACATCATGGCATAGACTTGGATGTTAATTATAATTACTATAGTTTTAGCGGGTTATTGATGGTAAACCGATGCACATCATAACATGTTCTCAGTAGTCTGATTGGCCTACAACTAGTAATTACTTTTATTTATTTTGAAGAAACACAAAGTATGATTTAGATACACACACACTCACTAACACAACACCTAGAGAAGAATTGAGCCATGGATCTTAAGAGCAAGCAGTCACCACGATCGCCTCGCTGTCGACAAGAATGTCCTCTCCCACTACAAGAATAATCGGTTTTAATGGATGTACATGACGTCAAACCTTGGGTTCAATCCCTGGTATTTTCGAGGTATAATTGCTCTCATAGATATTTATGAATGAGGTTTGAACAACAGTTTTAAATCATCGAGAATATCCAATCACAAATATTTATGAAACCTAGTTTTTTTGCCTTTTGATATTGGATATACAATAATGTGACCATATCAAGTAGATTTGGTTTATCTACAAGCTACAAGTGGTTGACCATATCGAATCAATTTCGTACAATCTTGAAGCTACAAAGGTTGTTCGTACACCGATATTTTTGTTTTGGAGAATTAACACCCATCTAGTTCATTATTCATTTCCTTTATCCCCCACCCCCCTAAATTACATATTACCTTTACTATTAAAACATTCCAACCTTTCTAGCCAATATCTATTCCGACAATTTGGAGTATGCGCAATATTTTAAACATTGTCTCTTTTTGGCCCATATATAAAAACAAGCAGATAGAAAACACTACATTATCGGAAAATATCAACATACCATATATGGGAAGACTGTCGACATAGCTCTCAAGTTTTGTGCTTGGATCATGTGAAGAAAGTCTACCTAACGTGGGGGTGGACACACATATCATCGGCAAGATCCTCTACCCATCGTTCCTTGATGTGGTGGCGAGAAAACTCGGTGATCTCCAGGGGGACTTACAACAATGGCCACCATCTTGTCTTCAATTTGTTTTTGTTTAGCTTCTAGTCATGTGGGAAACTATGGAGTGCCAAACTATCTGGATGTTCTTGATGAGGTTGATCTCATGAGTGATTTTCAGGTTTCTCAACCAGCTTGGAGTGTCGGCAAAGTATGACACGGATACTCACTGCAGGCGGAGCTTCATTGGTGGCGACTATTACTTGTTCAATAGAACAACGTTCCAACCAAACCCTGACTAGTGACTATTGCAATGGCGGTGCTATGTGTATGTGCACTAGTAGAAAACAGGGCTTTCGTCCTAGCCGGATCGGAGCAATATTTCCGGTCGCGTTACGAACCGGGACTAATGTAAGCATTAGTCCCGGTTCGAGCGGCTAGGACGCCGGACGGGGCTCAACAGGCATCAGTCCCGGTTCGAATGGGACCTTTAGTCCCGGTTGGAGACACCAACCGGGACTAAAGGGCACCACCTTTAGTCCCGGTTGGTGTCTCCAACCGGGACTAAAGATAGACCTTTAGTCCCGGTTGGAGACACCAACCGGGACTAAACGGTCTCACCCCCTTTTTCCAGTTTTTTTTTGTTTTTTGCTTTATTTATTTTCTTTTGTTTGTACTTACAGCGAAATATTTAGAGTTTTTGAGTGAATCTTTTTGCTTTAGGTCACAAAAATTATAAACTTTCTGTTAGTGCCAGTAGTTTTCAAATTTGAATAGTTTAAATTTGAATTCTTTAAAATTTGTGTGAATCACTAGTTTGTGAATAACTTTATTTTGAAAATAGATTTTTGAGTGATTCTTTTTGTTGCTGTTTAATATTAGTGTGTTTTATCATTATATTCAATTTGGTAATTTTTAGGTTATTTTAAATAGGTGTTTTAATCAAAACAGATTATGTTTAGCTCTTTTAGTTTTATAGCTCAAAAAAATCAATAAATGCATGAAAAATAGCGAATGAAGTGGGAAAGGGTTGAAAATTGATGATGTGGCTTTTAATGGTGCATGTTGAACGCACAAAAAGTCTAGAGTTGAAATAAGTTTAAAAGAATGAAATACCTTTGTAACAGATGAGTTTTCGTCCAAAACCCTGATACTTCGAAAGAGATTGTCGAGTTTGTACACAAAGTGCATCCAGTTTTTGCCGTAACCATCTCAACTTTTTAGCACATGCTATGTGGGTGAAATATCATGCCAAGTTTCAACCTTGTCAGAGTTCATTTGTAGTGCTTTTCAATTTTAGGGTCATTTAGCTCAAAAAAAAATCAATAAATGCATGAAAAATAGAGAATGAAGTGGGAAAGGGTTAAAAATTGATGATGTGGCTTTGAATGGTGCATGTTAAACGCACAAAAAGTCTAGAGTTGAAATAAGGTTAAAAAATGAAATGCCTTTGTAACAGATGAGTTTTCGTCCGAAACCCTGATACTTCGAAAGAGATTGTCCAGTTTGTACACGAAGTGCATCCAGTTTTTGCCGTAACCCTCTCAACTTTTTAGCACATGCTATGTGGGTGAAATGATGATATGCCAAGTTTTAACCTTTTCAGAGTTCATTTGTAGTGCTTTTCAATTTCAGGGTCATTTAGCTTAAAAAAATCAATAAATGCATGAAAAATAGCGAATGAAGTGGGAAAGGGTTGAAAATTGATGACGTGGCTTTGAATGGTGCATGTTGAACGCACAAAAAGTCTGGAGTTGAAACAAGTTTAAAAAAAGGGTTATGAAAAAGTAAAACGGCTATAACTTTTGCATACGATGTCGAAAAAAAAAGTTTAATATATCAAAATGTTCAGCACGAGAAACCAGTTTCGATGGCAACCGCCATCGAATAAATATTAGTGTTACTAAATAATTATTCAATAAATATTAGTGTTACTAAATAATTATTGTTTTTTAGAATAATAGTTTCAAACTCAAATGGTGAAACGTGTGACATCATGCTCAAGGGCTTAATAGGATTGATATGATATATATAACATAAATTAATTGAATAAGTAGTTTATTTTTTTAAAACGTTTTTAATTCTTTTAGATTTTTTAAATTCGAAAAGAATAAAAAATCAGTTTTTGAAAATTAATTTTATTTTAAAATAAATAAATAAATGATGTCATATTTGGATTCCTCACATTTTTTTGATAATAATGGATATATTATTTGTTGAATTTCGATTTACAGATTTAAAGATATTAATTATGCCATATTAAATGAATAAATGGCAAAAAATGAATAAAATAATATTATTACTTATTTTATTTTTGTTGAAATTCAATATTATTATTACTTATTTTATTTTGAACTTTTTATTATTTTGGTTTTTTCGGTTTTTTTGTTTTTGAGAATTTTTGAGTTTTTTTGAATTTTTTGCCTTTTTTGAAGTTTTTAAATTAGTCATTGTTGTTTATTTGAATAATTGTTTAGAATTCAAAAAATTAAATCATGTGACATCAAGACCTAAGGGTTAATAGGATTGATAGCTTACTATTGTCAAGAAAACAACAAGTGCAGATTTGGAAACTAGGGGAGATAGAACTCGAAAGTTAAGCGTGCTGGGGTTGGAGCAGTGAGAGGATGGGTGACCGGCCGGAAAGTTAGACGATTTGGAATGAGTGGTCCACGCTGGAGCAGTGAGGAGGGGTGATTAGAGATTAAATTGTCAAATAATTGAAGAGCAGTGAGGAGGGGTGATTAGAGATTAAATTGTCAAATAATTCAAAGATTTGAAAATCAGGGGAAAAAATAAAAAAATGTCGAAAAAAATAAAAAAAATTATTTAAAAAAAAAAACACCAACCGGGACTAAAGGTCCTCCAGCCCCCGCTCTAGAAAGCTGCCACGCGGAGCCCCTTTAGTCCCGGTTCGTAATCCAACCGGGACTAAAAGTGGAGGCCTTTAGTCCCGATTGCTTAGTCCCGGTTGGAAAACCGGGACTAAAGGCCCTTACGAACCGGGAGTAAAGGCCCGTTTTCTACTAGTGGTGGGTGTGGGCCGACGGGGCTGGCAACCGGGGGGGGGGGGGGTGTTGGAAATATGCTCTAGAGGCAATAATAAATTGGTTATTATTATATTTCCTTGTTCATGATAATCGTTTATTATCCATGCTATAATTGTATTGATTGGAAACTCAAATACATGTGTGGGTACATAGACAACACTGTGTCCCTAGTAAGCCTCTAGTTGACTAGCTCGTTGATCAAAGATGGTTAAGGTTTCCTCGCCATTGACATGAGATGTTATTTGATAACGGGATCACATCATTAGGAGAATGATGTGATGGACAAGACCCAAACTACGAACGTAGCATATGATCGTGTCAGTTTATTGCTATTGTTTTCTGCATGTCAAGTATCTGTTCCTATGACCATGAGATCATGCAACTCCCTGACATCGGAGGAGTACCTTGTGTGTATCAAACGTCGCAACGTAACTGGGTGACTATAAAGGTGCTCTACAGGTATCCCCGAGGATGTCTGTTGGGTTGGCATGGATCAAGACTGGGATTTGTTACTCCGTACGACGGAGAGGTATCTCAGGGCCCACTCGGTAATACAACATCACAATGAGCCTTGCAAGCAATGTGACTAAAGTGTTAGCCACGAGATCTTGTATTACGGAACGAGTAAAGAGACTTGCCAGTAACGAGGTTGAACTAGGTATAGAGATACCGACGATCGAATCTCGGGCAAGTAACATACCGAAGAACAAAGGGAACAGCATACGGGATTAACTGAATCCTTGACATAGAGGTTCGACCGATAAAGATCTTCGTAGAATATGTAGGAGCCAATATGGGTATCCAGGTCCCGCTATTGGTTATTGATCGTAGAGGTGTCTCGGTCATGTCTACATAGTTCTCGAACCCGCAGGGTCTACACACTTAACGTTTGGTGACGATTAGTATAGTTGAGTTATTTTGTTGGTGACCGAAGGTTGTTCGGAGTCCCGGATAAGATCCCGGACATGACGAGGATCTCCGGAAGAGTCCGGAGGTAAAGATTGATATATGTGATAATAGTGTTTTGATCTCCGGAAGGGTTCCGGAATTCACCGGAAGGGGTTCCAGATGTTTACCGAAGTGTTCGGGTGCAGCAACACTTTATATGAGCCAAAGGGGTAAAGCCCACGAGGTATTGGAAAGTGCAAAAGGAAGTTTTGCTGCTGCCTTAAGCGGTACTACCGCTGGTAAGGCAGTACTACCGCGTAAGCGGTACTACCGCTTGTGTGAAGCGGTACTACCGCATAAGCGGTACTACCGCTTGTGTGAAGCGGTACTACCGCTCAAGCGGTACTACCGCTCGTGAGCGGTACTACCGCTTGTGCGCGGTACTGCAGGGATCCGAGTTGGACTCTTTCCCTGCGGGCCAAACCGACCTTGTGCGGGCAAAACCGACCTGGAGGAGGCTTTTACTCCAAGTTTAGACCCCAAGGCTCAACATATAAATAGAGGGGCAGGGCTAGCACACGGGACACATTAAGATTTCCCAAGCCGTGTGTCGGCAACCCTAACCCTCTAGTTCTCCCGTCATAATCTCCGTAGTGCTTGGTGAAGCCCTGCAGAGATTGTTCCTCACCACCATCACCACGCCGTCGTGCTGCCGGAACTCATCTACTACTTCACCATCGCTCGCTGGATCGAGGAGGTGAAGGCGTCATCAAGCCGTACGTGTGTTGAACGCGGAGGTGCCGTCCGTTCGGCACTAGTTCGTGATCGGATTGAGGGACGACTTGCGATTTGGATCGCGGAGACGTTCGACTACATCAACCGCGTTTCTTAACGCTTCCGCTTAGCGATCTACAAGGGTATGTAGATTCACTCTCCCTCTCATAGATGCTCATCACCATGGATAGATCTTGTGTGTGCGTAGGAAATTTTTTGTTTCCCATGCAACGTTCCCCAACAGGGGGGGCATTGCCCCCAGCCTTGAAAAGAAGCGTGAAGTTGAGAAAATTCGTAGGGCTTCGATGGGACTTTTTTTATTGTTTGCTGACCTCTGTACCATCTCTCCCTTGAAGGTGGCGGCATATAGATCTATGTGACAATGCTCAACACAGGGACTTGGGCACCGATGCAGATGGGAACATCCCCATGATGTAGCCCATCATAGTGGATGCGGCGCGGCACATTGCCATGGCACCTCTATCCATTGTGTTTGCCGACATCCCCACATCCCCATGCCCATGCGTGTAGTTAAGGGAGAGCGGATCTTTGGCTCCCTGAGTGACAGGGCACTCGTTATCTCAAAAAGTCCAATTTGGCGCTTAAGTTGCCAAATAAAGGCTTACAACGAGGCGCACACCATTCTTCCGTTGCTATACCTAAACAGTTGACCCATTTAGGGGCACTACATTTTCCGAAGCTCCCAACCAGTTTTGGGAAGCATCCAGAAACAACCGGTCAGTTTTTCTTTTTACTTAATCTATGTCTTTTTTCGTTTTTAATTCAGTTTTCCTTGTGTTTTTTTCTTTTTCTTTTCTTTTTGGCTTATCTTTTAGAAAAAATGTGAACATTTTAAATTTTTGTGAACCTGTTCTGAAAAAATCGGATAGTTTTTTTTAAAATTCATCAATTTTTTGAAATCCTCAAAGGGTTTTTCAAATTGGTATTTTTTAAAATGAGTATATGAAATTCATGATTTTTTTTCAAATTCTTGAACATTATTAATTTCGTTACTGTTTTAGAATTACATGACTTATTTTTATTATCAAATTCAGGAACATTTTTAAAATCCATGAACTTTTAAAAATTCACAAAAATATTTTCAGATTTCTGATTTTACATTTTTGAACGCATGAATTTCTTTAATCTACGAAAAAACTGATTTGGTTTTGTCATTGAAACAACGAGCGAGTTAATGGGCCGGGGCCGCTATTGTCCGTGCGTGCACGGCATCAAATAGGAGCACTGCCTTCGCTAGGGTTATTTCTCACCTATAGCAAAACCGCGTCAGGTGTGAAAGAGATTTGTGTAGTGTGCGAGCTTACACCACCATTGTCGTGCCACAAGATGGCTGCCGTCGCCCGTCGAGCTCGAATTGGAGTCGAGGTGACGCGCACGAGGCTGACAACGACCATCACACCACTGCGCCCTGGGACGAGCTCTCGGGGCACAGGCGAGGCCCCGCCTCTGGAATTGGTCGTCACCTCCACTCCCCTTGGCCTCGAGCCTCCCTATCTTTGCCATTCGCCCCCCTTGTCGTCCTCGTTTAACTCCATTGGCCGGAAGTGAGCCACGACACCCAACGTGTTTAGTGAAATGCTGCATCGGGAATTCATTTTCTATTCACTTTTTTACCAAATTCTAATGCCCTCAATGAATATGAGCCGAAATTAACATATCCTTTCATTTACGAGCAAGCAAAAACAATTTGGCTAGTACCTAAATCTTCTCTCTTCTCACTTAAAACTAGATTTGTGTAGCTAAAATTCGAGATGCTCTCAATGCTTTAGCTCGCGCGCCGTTTTACCGTTCTACTAGCTAGCAAATCCACGTTTATTTTTTTCCAGTAAAAAATGGATAGTGCACTCTAGCATCTCACACCAACCACCAGAGTCCACGTTTTGGATGATTGGTCCGTTAACTTATATATCGGGAGAAAAGCAAACAAATCGCCGCCGTTAAATAACCGATCGACGGCCGCGGCATGGCCGTCGTCACATCGTCCCTCCGCTGCGCGACCGCCGCCGCGCTCGCACTCCACCACCACCACCACCACCAACCGGCCTTCCTCGCCGTCCGCCTCCGCCTCCGCTTCCCGCGCCACCGGATCCCGACGAGGATGGCCATGTCGTCCTCGCTCTCCGCCGACGCCGCGGCCGCGCCCGCGCCGCACCAGGCCGGGCCGTGGTACGCGGTGCCGGACCTCAGCCTCCGCGACCATCGCTTCGCCGTCCCGCTCGACCATTCCTCCCCCTCCGCGCCACACATCACCGTCTTCGTCCGCGAGGTCGTCGCAGGTACGTCCCGCTTCCTCCCCCCTCGCATCTGACGGCTACCCCCCTCTCCCTCTCCGCCCGCGGTCACGGGGTTAGGGGATAAGATGGCCCTGCACACCCGCCGCTGGGTCGACGGGCAGGTTGCAAATCTCGCACACTCGTTTGATCGCTCACATTTTTTTTTAATCCTCTTCCAGAGGCACAATACATCCTGCGATTTTCCTGGAGACCAGGAATCTGTAGTATATAGCTTAGGAAGTATAGGAAGATCTCCTTTTGCATTGTCCACTGACATTATCATACTAAAACGCACAACTCGAGCTTGGTTTACTGAATCCTGGGTAAGGCGCGCGCGGCGGGTGTAACTGCAGAGACGCTGGGCCGAGTGTATGGATACATTGCCCATGCGTGAAAGAACTGAAATTAAGTTAGTGCAATGTGTCCAAACATCATAGGCTTGGAACACTGCATGCTAATTTCATGTTGAGGGAGCGAGCTTAAGTTACTAATACTGTACTGTTCTTTTATGTCCTGCATCCACATGACTGTTTAAGTGTATCATTACAGCTGGAAAAGAAGAGGCCCCTTTGCCTTATCTGATGTACCTGCAAGGAGGGCCTGGATATGAAAGTCCTCGTCCCACGGAAGCGAGTGGTTGGGTAAAGAAGGCATGCGAAGAATACCGTGTGGTATTGCTCGATCAGGTACATTCCAACTTCTTAGGCAGATGCTCTGTACACTTCGTTTTTGCACCCATCTTTCTCTTCCTGTGCTGACATCCTTTTTTACTTTTCAGCGAGGAACAGGATTGTCAACACCGTTGACAACATCATCTCTTTCTCAAATAACATCTGCTGCAGAGCAGGTGGAGTATTTGAAGCACTTCAGGGCAGATAACATAGTCAAGGACGCAGAGTTTATTCGTCGGCATCTTGTACCAGATGCCAAGCCTTGGACAATTCTGGGACAGGTATAGTATGTAACGTCATGTGACCTTGATGAGCTTATTTGTCTTGAATTTCTTATTTATTGGTGCTAATGCAATATTGTTTTTTACACCGTCTACCATTTCCTCCTTTACAGAGTTATGGTGGATTTTGTGCTGTTACATATTTGAGTTTTGCTCCAGAGGGCCTGAAAGCTGCCCTTTTAACCGGGGGGCTTCCACCACTAGGAAAGCCCTGCACTGCAGAAACTGTGTACAGAGCCTGCTTTCAGCAGGTTCAGCAGCAAAATGAGAAGTACTATAAGAGGTTTCCTCAAGATATACAGGTCGTTCATGAACTTGTAAGATACTTAAGTGAATCTGAAGGTGGAGGAGTAAGTCATTCTTAATATTTTTGCGCTTTCTCTCACATGTGAATTTGAAACTTGTATCTTATGCAACATTTTTTTTATCAGGTTCTTCTTCCATCAGGTGGCAGGTTAACTCCTAAGATGCTGCAGTGCCTTGGACTATCTGGTTTAGGTTTCAGTGGAGGATTTGAAAGACTGCATTATCTGTAAGAAATACTTTCAATTTTCTTCATTACTTGATAAAATAATGCGACTTTCTGATCTGTGCCACTCCTTGCTATTGTCTGGTACAGACTCGAGAGAGTGTGGGATCCTGTACTCGTTCCTGGTGCAAAAAAGAATATAAGCTATTACTTCTTGAAAGAGGTACTCAGCATCACCAATATGTTGATCTTTGAAATTTACCATGTTCTATGTTTCTAATGAGTAACTTAACATTATATTTTCCTGCAGTTTGACATGTGGTTACCTTTTGATCAAAATCCTCTTTATGCTCTCTTGCATGAGTCTATCTACTGTGAGGTAACTTTCGATACTTTGTCTAAATTCTGTTTAGATGGTACTGCAACTCTATTCATGTATCCAGGGATCTTCATCAAAATGGTCAGCCAATAAGATTTTCAATGAAAATGGAAGTTTGTTTGATCCTGTTAAGGCTACAGAAGAAGGCCGTCCTGTGTATCTTACTGGAGAGGTATGCCCAGATCTTTATGGGAAGCGTCATTCGTTATAGTCATGTTCCTACTAAATTTGAACTCTATCATGCGCTGAGAAGTAGACTTTGTAGCATTTTGGGCTGTCTGGCAAGTTTGTAATTTGTAACTCTTTAACTAATTATATGAGGCAAAGCTTTTGCCTTTGTTTAAAGGAAATGGTTCCTTAATAAATTAGTAGCCCATGAAGTGAAAAGCTAACATTGCAGGCTGTTTTCACTCTATGAATAGTCTGTAGTTACCGAAGTGTGGCAATTGGAAATTTCAAAGTTGCATTTTATTTGCTAAGATCTTACCAACTTTAACTTAGGTTGACAATGTTCCTTTTACGAAGAGATGGTATTCAGGGCAAGAACTCTTCTAGTTTAGCTATTCAAAGGAGCCAGACACTACCTTTTTCAGTACCTGGGTAACCTTGGGGTGAGCCATGTCAGGATGAACTTATGCAATGATAAAGGGGACACTCTTAGCAGCACCCTAGTGCGTACCGAGATATTTGTTGCTTATGATTTGTCATGAATTTCTAACATGTGTCTGTTTCCTTAACGCAGATGGTGTTTCCATTTTTTTTCGATGAGATCAATGCTCTACGACCCCTAAAGGAGGCTGCCCATTTGTTAGCTGAGAAGGAGGACTGGCCCCCATTGTATGATATCAGCGTGTTGAACAATAACAAGGTTTGATCTTCTTCCCAAGATTATAGCCTCCTCCATGGTATGCATGCTTGTTTCATCTGACGCATGGTGATGTATGGCACGCCGATTGCATGCAGGTCCCAGTGTCCGCCGCGGTGTACTACGAGGACATGTACGTGAACTTCAACATTGCCAAGGAGACGGCGTCCCAGATCGCCGGGATCCGGCTGTGGGTGACCAACGAGTACCCGCACTCCGGCCTTCGGGATGGTGGCCCTCACGTCTTCGAGCACCTCATGGGTCTCTTGAAGGGCAAGAAGCCTCTGTTTTAGCCTTTTAGCTCATCCATAGCTACGACAAATAAAGCCTTCATTTTCTCCTGGTTAAATAATTTTGAATGTCTGCACATATCCTGGGGCACGAATTTTGGCGCTCCAGTCACGCTTGCATGCTTAGAGCTGCACTATGTTATGCACAGCTCGTTGATATCCTTCAGAATTCATGCTCCAGTCAACCTGAATAAAGAAGTTCAGACAAAGAGGAAGAAAAAGAAATACAAGCCCAAGAATGGGTATCTGAATTCTGCCGGAGCTGGATTTTTCGACGCACCAAACTGTACTAGTTCAGACTTTATGTTTCATAGTATATTCGTAACAAGATCTGAAGACGAGCTGTTATCACAGCAAAGTAGTAAATTGTAAAGGACCATCTGTTAGTTCTGCTTCCACGTTGCGGTTTTGCTTCGAAGCTTCAGTATACTATAGCTTCAAATTATCTCAGTGTCAGCCAACTGCACAAGTTTTGCTCGCAGGGACATGGACTTTGTTCCTCTCAGAGCCAAGGGACAGTTTGCAATTTGTAGGCGAATAAAGTTTGACTGCCATATTACATGTAGAGAAAATGGATTGACGTATCTGGCTGCACTAACGGAGGAGCTTCTCTCATAGAGACAACTGCAGTATGTTGATGTCATTGTGAGACTCGGGCATCCCAAAGAATGAGTGCCAAATCCAAAGATGCTGTCATGCAATTACTTCAAGAGTGAGGATGGGCTTCTTACAACCCTCACATTGTCCTTGTTGAGCATATGTGCAATTCTTCCATTTTCAATGGGTGCAATCCAGGATTCAAGCATACCTGACCACCATCTTGCTTCTCACAGTGCCATGAGCTTCGCGTTGTCTTCGAAAGTTGGTTCTCTCAATTACTCCGGCCCAAACAACTTGACCATCGCAGTAGCAAACATGGCCATGGCCTCGTGATATGTGCTTCCGGACATCTCGAGGTACTCGTCCCACAGATCAGCAGCCGTGCCATAAGAAAGCATCCTCAATGTAGTCGTGCACTTATGGTAACAAGAGAATCCAATGGTTCCAGTGGTATTCTTCTTCTTTAGGATGAAGTAGTCATCATAGGCCCAGACACCATTGTAGAGGCGATTGAACACAGTTCGCCGCATCCGGTATTGATGGCAGAAATACGGCTCGAATAGCACATTCGTGACAAAGTAGTCACCCATCAACATCGTAGGCCCATGTGCCCTATTCCGATTCAACACTCGATATCCCTTGATTGATCCCTTGAAATCGAGAACATGCTTCTCCGCATGTTGGTCATCTTCTATAATCGCTTGCATCATCACTGCTTCATACTTATATTCGTCCTCATCTGACGAAGACGTATCAGCGAACTCAACGTAGAAGTACTCCTTGTACGCCTCCATCGTGTAAACAACAAAAATGTCAATAGTTTTGGCTATAACATTTGGTCGAACACTCGCAAGGTGTGGTGTCCGCACATGGACAGAAATGTGCAGCGATGTCGGCCTTGGACTACGCGGATACAGTGCAAAGGGAAGGGACAGAGTGAGAAAATTGGGGATCCTAGTGGGGTTTTTGGGTGGGCTAGGGGTAGGGATGGCACCCGCAGGGTATGGGTACGGGTGGAGCCACCCCATACCCTTACCCGTCCCTCGTGAGCTTACCCATCACCTTTACCCATACCCGTCAACGGGTATGATTTTTCCCCATACCCGTTACCCGACAGGGTAGATGGGTACCCGCGGGTAAAATTACCCATGTTTACAAAACATCAATTTGAACAACTTATAGTCATAAACATCAACATATAATCATAGTTTACAAAAATATATTATAAAAATAACATATACTTATAAATAAAATCATATAGTCATAGACAACAACACATAATCATACATTTTCACTTCACAAATTCTTGACATAGTGTAGAATGTCGAGATAATTTTGAGTTCACATAGATTTTATATGGGTACATGGGTATGTGGGTATGGGTTATATGGTCCCATACCCGTACCCGCTCTACCCGATGGGTATCAGATTTTCCTATTTATATACCCATGGGTAAATTTTTATTCCATACCCTTACCCTAATAGGGTTTTTACCCGCAGGGTACGTGGGTAATGGGTACCCATTGCCATCCCTAGCTAGGGGTGTCGGAGGCCTACGTGGCGGAGGTCCGGACGCCCGCAAACCTCCTCCAACTTTGCTTCCGGTTTTGTGGGATTTCAAACGTACGGACCATGCCTTGGATGTTTGTGCACGGTGTTGGTTGGCCTAAAGGACCCGGACCGCGCGGTCCGAACATTTGGAGGTGTTTCGGTGCACGACCTTGGAGTTGCCCAAGGAATAGAGGTTGCAGTGTTTTTCACTTACCAGCGGCAAATGGGTAAATACCCCCAACTTCTAGGGGACATAGAAAAACGAATGGTTGAGAAACTGGAAAAGTTGGACGAAACCAGTTGCAAAAATTGCACTACTATAAGTTTCAAGTTCCTAAGGAGTTGGTTTGCTGGAAACCCCTTTTGGTTCAACTTTTTAGCTTCTGGACCCAGAAGTTGGCAACTGAAGCTAAACCAAACACAACCTAAATTATGTATGAATATATGGGCAATAAAAAATTGATCAAGAACACAAACACAAACAGAAACACATAAAACAATTCGATACTACAACAAATTAATGCCCAATTTGAATTAGCTACTACTATTCGTGGATGAATTCTCATTTTTATTTCTCAAGTCGTCAAAGCATCCACAATAGCTTTTTATCTGCTTGATAATCATTATATGCATTTGCCCAATTTTGTCATGCCAAATCTTAGCATCAAACCAATCATGATCTCAATGCTTAAAATGACATTGTTAATGATAAATGTATTACTTACATAGGGCTCCATCATTGGACTATAAGTTTGTATCTCCACAATTTAATACTAATATATACTACAAGTTTGATGAACAATAATGGGAAGCTTTCCCATATGGAATTTGTGAACCGAATATGGGTTGTTATGTTCAGCTTATAGCATCTGAGATCTGAGTTCTGAATTTTTAAAAGCGTGCCATGCAAACATGGAGGGCTCGGTTGTTTGATCAACAATTTCGGGAACTTAAAATCCTTTGGTGATTTAAACTTGTCAAAAATGATGTGGCATATTTTCAACAATAGCTCTTTGTTATTGGAATATGTGTACGGAGTTGCTTTCCTTTTTCAGTTGGTCACCATCATTGGGATGGCAAATAATAGTTAATGAAAGTATGGCGAGATGTGTTAGAAGCTAAGGTCAACTCTAATTGGACATGTTCAATTTGCCGTGGCATTTGCAATTACAGTCTTCGTTACCCAGCAGTTTAACACCAAAGGGGGAAGATAAGATGAGGCTGAATAAAGAACGGACTGGGAGCTCGAATATACCAACAAATTCGCAAATTTATTTTACGTTGCAATGCAACTATTTTGCAAGTTAAAATCTGTAATAACAGATGATCAAGACCACGTACAGGTTGAGCGTCGCTTGGTCTTCCCAAGAAAATTTTCGATTCTAGCAATACGCTTTGCCCATCAAAACTTAATACTCTACTGCATTAATCTACAATAATATATTGCCCTATTGGTCCGTTGATCTACTTCTATACCGGAGGAAACTTTTACGACGTTCCTCGCGTATATACTCGCCGAACTTGGCGCGTTCGTGTAAACGTTGTTTCTCTTTGCACCACAGCTCCACCCAAGTCGTCCCGGACGAGTCGTCGGCCATGGCGGACGAGTAGTCGTCGTCCCATCTCCAGAACAAGGCCTTATACCTGTGCTTCCAGAGCTCGCTGTCATGGTCGGCCACGAGGCGGCCCAGTCCGGCGCAAGTGCTCGCCAGCCTCAAGATATCCAAGCCGTCGAGCCTCTCCACGATGTCCATCAAGACGTCGACGGAGAGCGACAAGAGGGCGTCATTGCCAGGGCACACGGCGACGAGGGTAGACCGGCATAGCTTCTCGGTGAGCTCCCCACATGCGCCGTTGCCAGTCAGTGCACGCGCGGTCTCCTCCAGGCCGCATGACAGGAGCGGCGCCAATGCGCGTGTGTCCACGCACGACCAGTGCGCTCTTGGCCGCGGGTCTTGGGCGAATCTGGGCACGCATACGTAGAAGACGACGTGCATGTCGTGCGCGCGCATGTGCAGCGGGACGGCCGCGTCCCGCCGGCGCGGCGCGGCGTACACGAGGGACAGAGTCGAGGCCGTCCGGCCCGCCCGACGCGGGACCCGCCCGGCCTTGCGGACGCTGTCGGCGTGGAGCACGAAACCGACGTCGAGGAAGGCGGCGTGGACGAGGATTATGAGGCGGCCGAGGAGGCGCTCTTTGTCCCAGCGGGCGGCGTCGATCACCCGGTGGAGGGGCGACATCTCTGCCATGCTGTGGCGTGCTAGCTTGATCGATCAAGAAGTTCTGCGTGACGGCGCGCTGGATGTATAGGACTGGAGCGGCGGCCTGGTAACTAGGGCAAAGGTCTCGCTTGACGTTTTCTTTTGAGATGAGAAAAAAAAAAGGTCTCTCTTGACAAGCAAACGGAGGGGTTCACGCAATTACCAGAGTGAATTACTTATTTAAGAGCATCTACAGCCGGACTTGGCAAATCCGACCCTGCAAACGCCCGCGGACGCGCCCGCGGACAGTGACCGATCACCCCTCATAAAACGCATTCCACATCCGGACATCTCAAATTAGAAACCTCAAATCCATATTATTACATGCAACGTGTGATCCGATCTTTGAGCGGAGCTCGTCCGGTTCCGCTCCCAGCTCGCCCCTCCGCCGTGGCCATGTACGGCGGCCGGCTGCACTCCCCAGAGTGTTGGTCCGGTCGCCGGCAAGGTAGGGTAGGGCATGGGACACGAGCTGGCTCACGGGACTCATGGCCCCGCCGTCTCCCATGCCCTACTCTTCCTCGTCGGAGACCGGAACCCGAACGGTGCCGGTGGACGTCAGATCAATGATGGATCCGTCCGGGGAAGAGCCCCCGACGTCCACCACGATGCGGTTGCGGCGCCCGGACTGATGCGCCATACGGGGCGCCGGAGAATGCGACTCCGCCGAGCCGACGTCCGCCGCCGCGAGGGCTTCCGCCGCCTCCCGCGCCCGCTGCCTTGCACGGCGTCCACGCCGAGCCATGCCTTCTTCGAAAGTGTCCCGAAAATCGGCGCGCCACTGGAGGGGTTGCGCATCCGCCACCGCGTTCGGACGCCAGGCGGACCGCACGGCCTCCGGCGAGGCTGCTACGGCCTGCCTAACGCCGGATCTATGCGCCATTTGGGCGGACGCAATGGATTCCCGACGGAGGGAGTCCGAGCCGAGCCGTCCACGGGCATCCTCCCGGGCGCGGCGGAGCGCAAGCCGGACGGCCATCTCCTCCTCGGGGCCACGCGGGATGAGCTCGGGGTCGACGGATCTGGAGTTGAAGGACTCGGATCCACTGCCCGTCATGCCGGAGACGACCGAAAGGAGCCGGAGGAGAGCTCGGGTGGCGGAGGGGAGTGGAGGGGAGGGAGTGAAGTGGCTAGGGTTTGGTCCGGGAGCGGATGGGGACGAATATATGTGGGGTAGGGGTGGGCCAGCATGGGCCGGCTCCGACATGGCGGGCGTGCCCGGGCGCCCCCATATCCGCCCCATATTTGTGCTGGATATGGGGGGTGCCGGGCAGCCCGGGCGTTTGAGGGCCGTTTGAGGGGTCCGTCTGGCTCAAAAAAAAGTGACCGGTCAGTGACCGGGCGGCCCGCCCGGGCGTTTGAGGCGGGTTTGAGAGGTCCGTTTGTAGATGCTCTAACACCGGCTTCATTTTTTTGCTTTATTTGACTCAATGAATAGTGTGCTACAAGATTTAGAGTCGCCTTTGTTCAAATACTATACAAGTTATAGCGTGCTATATTCAAAAGTAGCGACATAACAATGTCAAATATATCATAAAATTTAAGGCTTCCATATTTTCCAAGGAAAGAGAACACTCCAAATTAAACGGAGAAGCATACAAGAGCTAGGTTTAGGGCATGCACACTCATAATTTGTAAGGAAAGGGAACACTCCTAATTAAACAAAGAAGCATCGGTGGCTGACTTGCTGGCGTCGGCAGCGTGGTTGACTTCGGCTGGAGTTGTAGGCATGCCCGACGTCGCTACTTGGAGGGGGGATGGAGAGAAGCTGATGCCGCTCACGAACTGTCACCGTCGCTTTAAGAATCATGATGGGCTTCTTACAATGGCCGTGATATTGTCACTGTTGGGTATATGAGCAATTCTTTCATTTTCAGTGCATGCAATCCAATGATCCAAGCATGCCTGACACCCTCTTGCTTCGGAGAGTGACGAAGGCGGCCGAGCGTTTGTGCAGGTTATGTTGTATTCTATGATTTTTAGTTGTTACACCACCTAGTTATTGGGAATCCTAAAAAGAAAATTAAACATAGAATTTTGAACTATTTACCATCAGTTATTTTAATTTTTAGTGCACCTAGCTTCATATTTGAATTTTATGCGTTTTGATTGAACGGACTTGCGTTTGCGTTTGTACGTTATTTTTTTTCAAAACTCGAATGTTTCGTCCAGATAAGTTCAATTCCTAGATCCATCACTGCCTCGGTCAGGCGTCCTCATTTCTTCAATACTTATCCCGCGGTGGGTGTGGCCTCGCCGTCGGCTTTTGTGCTCCTCTGCTGCTGGCGTCTCTGGAAACGGCGAAACGCCACCGTGTACAGCTGGGACGGCTCGCTGTGCGTTGGGGCTACCCTCAAGTGCTGCAGGAACGACGCGGTTCTCTAGTGAGCCCGGTTTAAAGAAGATCACTCATCATCGCTCCCATGTCGATTGTTTGGCTAGATGTTCCTCTGCACACACACTGCTTGTGCGTTTTTTGCCCTCCTGATATATGGGAAAATTCAGGTGACGTATTTAGAGCTCGGATAGCAAACAAATTCGTAAACTTAATTATTTTACATCAGTTGCAATGCAACTCTTTTGCAAGTTTGTTTTTAAAGGAAATTCTATTTCTTTAAAAAATAGTACAGACGCAAGCGCTCATATACACGCGTATACATTCAACCCTATGAACGCACATTCTATCCCTATGAGGGCCTCCGAAAGACTGAGCCGGCATATCATCTTAAAATTTACGGAGTCACCGTAGGCACCTCGTCGTCGACGGGAACGTCCCATCCCACTGAATGCGCATCGCCGAAAATCCTGAAATAAATCCAGAAATAAATGCGAACACCAGGATTTGAACCCTGGTGGACTGTGGATACCACAGTCCCTCCAACCATCCAACCACAGGTTGGTTCTCAACTCTTAGCAAGTTAAAATATCCTACTCCCTCCGTTCCTAAATATAAGTCTTTTTAGAGATTTCATTATTAGACTATGTGTGTAGACATATTTTAGAGTGTAGTTCACTATGTAGTATCATATTGAAATGTCTACAAAGACTTATATTTAGAAACGGAGGGTGTATAACAGATGATCAAGACCACAGGTTGAGCTTCGCTTGGTCTTTCCAAGAAAATTTCAGTTTCTAGCAAGACGCTTTGCCCATCAAAATATAATACTCCGTATTAATACTAATCTACACATTGCCCTATATTGGCCCGTTGACCCGTTCCATGTTGGAGTAGCTTTTTACGACGACGACGACGATGTTGGCGTATATTTGCGGCGGCAAACTTGGCGTGTTGTTGTTTGGCTTTGTACCACAGCTCCGTCCACCCATGTCCGCAAGGACGAGGCCTTAAAATACCTGCACTGCCAGAGCTCGCTGTCATGGTCAGCCACGAGGCGGCCCAGTCCGGCGCAAGTGCTCGCCACCCTCAAGAGCTCCGAGCAGTTGAGTCTCGCCAAGATGTCCAGCAAGGCGTCGACGGAGAGCGACAGGAGGGCATCATTGCCAGGGCACACAGCGACGAGGGTAGACCGGCATAGCTTCTCGGTGAGCTCCCTCCATAGCGCGGCCACCCCACATGTGCCGTCGTCAGTCAGAGCGCGCCCGGTGTCGTCCAGGCCGCATGACAGGAGCGGCGCCACGGCGCTTGCGTCCACGCACACCCAGTGCGTGCCCGGCCGTGGGTCTTGTGCGAATCTGGGCACGCATACGTAGAAGACGATGTGCATGTCGTGCGCGCGCATGTGCAGCGGGACGGCTGCGTCCCGCCGGCGCGGCGCGGCGTACACGAGGGACAGAGTCGAGGCCGTCCGGCCCGCCCGACGCGGGACCCGCCCGGACTTGCCGACGCTGTCGGCGTGGAGCACGAAGCCGACGTCGAGGAAGGCGGCGTGGACGAGGATTATGAGGCGGCCGAGGAGGCGCTCGGCGTCCCAGCGGGCGGCGTCGATCACCCTGTGGAGGAGCGACATCTCTGCCATGGCTAGCTGTGGCGTGCTCGATTGATCGAGGAGTTCTGGAGCGGCGGGTAGCTAGGGCAAAGGTCTCTCTTGACCAGGCAGAGGGGAGTCCCAAAACTTGTCGCACCGCGCTCCTGGGCTCACCCAATCACCGAGTACCTGAGCCAGGCCGTCTGAACTTTGGACATTGGGCTCCAGCCTCCAGGCCATGCGTGGCCCAAAGAGAAAAGTAGTTCTCCTGTCTCCCGTGCATGGATCGGCCGATTTTCATATTTTGACCCTTTTTGTAAAGTTTAGCCAGATCTGATTCTGATCTAAAAAAAATCGAGATCTGACCCTCTTACTACCGTCAGGTGGATGACGGTACGGTATAACAGTCTACCGCCGAGGTCCCTCACGGTAGGACTTGACTGCGCCGTTACATCCGTCTGACATAAAAAATATCCTACCGTCAGAGTCTTTGGCGGTAGACTGTACAACCCAACCACCAAAGAGCATGACGGTAGGCTATGCAATATGCGTTGATTCTTGTAGTTTACCTTGGTGATAGTACTAGTACTTTACTAATATCTGTTTGCTCGTCCAAACATGGAGCACGCATGCATGCATGCAATAGTGAGCTGCTGCCGTCACTTAGTCAGTACGGTGCAGCCTTAGAGCATCTACAGTTAGACCTAGCAAATTTGACCCCTTAAATGCCTGCGGACGCGCCCGGTCAGTGACCGGGCGTGTCCGTTTTGAGCCCCTATAATTTGGTCCGCGCAGCCACACTTCTTATTTTTCTTCTCATATGTCCGGTCACTTGCACGTGATTGGTGGAGAAGAAGAGAGAGAAAGAAAATAATGAATAAGAAAAGAGAATAGGTGGTCCGGAGTGGGGTCGCGTCCTACGTGGTGGACTGACCGGGCGTGTCCGGGCGCGTCCGCGAGCCCTCATATCGGCCCCATATTTGAGATGGATATGAGGGGTGTCGGTCAGTCCGGGCGTTTGAGACGGATATGAGGGGTCCGGTTGGGTTGCATTTTTGTGACCGGTCAGTGACTGGGAGGGCGTTCCGGGCGTTTGAGGAGCATACAGGGGGTCCGGCTGTAGATGCTCTTATGTTTGTTTGGGTTGGTGGAGAAAGAGAAGAGGGAGATGGGCGGACAAATTTTCTGTTTTAACCTTTTGTGCTAACAAAATCATAAATTGACCTTGTTTGCAAATAATTTTCAAATCTCACCTTTTTTGGTCACGCCAACATCCCTGGCGTCAAGCTTACATGGGAGACGCCAGAAACCCTGGCGTCTGGTCCTTGGCCCACAAGTAGAAAACAAGCCATTAGTCCCGGTTGGGAAGGGCCTTTAGTCCCGGTTCCCCAACCGGGACTAAAGTATAGAGACTAAAGGGTCTAAGGCTTTAGTCCCGGTTGGCTACGAACCGGGACTAAACCCTGGCCACGTGGGCTGCAGAGCGCGCCAGGGCATGGGGACCTTTGGTCCCGGTTGGTAGCACCAACCGGGACTAAAGGTTAAGGCTTCATTGTTTATTTTTTCTTTTCATTTTGTGTTTTCCATTTATTTTTTTCCTCTAATTCAACATGATCACTTGCATCCATCCACTTTAATCAAATATATGTCATATAACTCATCATCATCTTACTCATCTAACAAGTCATCATCATCATCTTAATCATACCAAGTTAAAATCTCATAAAACAAAAAAAGATAAAATGACATAGTCCTCCCTCATAGGACCTAGTCCTCCCTCCTAGGTAAAATGACATAAAACAGAATAACACCTATGTCTCCATGATGAAGCAAAGAGATCCAACGGTCTCCAACTTGTGGCTTGCGGTCCTTCTTTATTTGTCCCCATGCTTCAATTTGGAGCCGTCTTGGTGGTTTGCGCTCAGTCGAGTATGCAAAAGAGAACTCGGGCTGGAAGGGGCTTTTAATTGTCATATTACCTTCGAGTTGCATCAACGGAGGCACAACTTCATTTGGTAATTTCTGAACATAATAGTAGCCTAGTTAGCAATGTAATCAATACCATTTACGCAACAGTACTAGTATACTTAATTAGCAAACTCTTACCAAGGTATTTCGGCAAATGTCATCCGCCCTCAACCTATGCACTAGTGTCTTGTACAATGTATAATTTGGGCCAGTTCCCAAATTATATGGGAAGATATCCCTACCAACTAGAACACCAATAACAAAGTTGATAAGATCATCCTTCTCCTCCCAAGTTAGATGTGATCCATAAGTGTAGTGTGTCGTGTCGATTATGTTCTGTATTTCACTCGAAGAAACTAAATAAGCTGTAAATTATAAATTAACAAATTTAGTATGGATGAACACCAAATATTTTTAAATATAGAATGCAAATTACTTGACAAATATGCATGCATGGTTGACAAATTCACATGGAGGTAAAACAGGAAGCATATCGACATCCACCCAAATGTCGATGTTTCCTTCAATATGATCTTCAGGACGAAGATCGAAGGTTATTTCCATATCCTCCTGAAATCCATATGCCTTGCAAAGAGCTTCCCAATTTGAGCACCCTAATTCTGTGTTATTAGGTGCATTCATTACTTTCACCAGAAATGTGTGACCATGTTTAGTCCTCAAGTTGGCTGTCCTCGTCTCGAAACTCTCGTGCTCTTCGAAACCGAGCCTCTCCAAGAAATACCGTCTTGCATGACAGGGGATGAACTAGTCGAATTGTATAAAACAGAAATTACGCGTTGGTACTAAGAAACATAAGTCATGCTTAATTACGAAAAAACAGTTGTCATCGTTGCGTACCGTAGAAATATCAAAGTCCTCGTAAAGCTTCATGGTGAAGAACCTGCCGTCTCGCAGCCCAGGCTGGTCGCAAAGACCCTTATCTTCACCGCAAAGTTCACACGCTTGGATCCTATCGTCGTCTGATGACGACGACATTTCCTGTGTTCATGATTCAAGAATTACGGCACGCTTGGATCCTAATGCGTGTGTGACTTTCGGTCCGTCGAGGCTTTCCTTAAATAACTCTCATATCTCATGGTGTGTTGGTGCGCACTCTCTCACACTGATATGGTGGTGTATATATGTTGGTGGACACTCTCTCACAGTAATAGTTCGACCGTCGGTGATGGACGCCCCCCCTCTTCTCTTCTTGCGCATTATACCGACGAATATATCGCAAAGAAGAGAAGAAGAGGAGGTGCCCCCCACGACAACAGTCGGGATTCCTCCATCAAGAACACACATGAAAGTCACACAAGGAGCAACGACAGACCGAAAGTCACACACGCATTATACCGATAAAATATCACTAATACATTTATAATGAACTCGAATATAATATCACTAATACATCATCTCGAATAATCCAGTTAATGCATCATCAAATATTAACTAATACATCTCGAATATTATCATATAAGATCACTAATACAAATCGAATACTATCGAATAATCTAAGTCACTAGCGGTTCCTGAGTCGCGGGTGGTGGACACCCAAAGATAAGGAACCATCACGGGATCATAACTCGGGTGAGATCCCTGAAGAATCTGCCAGGTATTGTTGAACATGGCGTCCAACGCCGCCATGTAGCGACGGACGTGCTCGTCCTCCTCCCTGACACGGCGACGTACCACCTCCGCGGGGGCCCGCTCCCTCTGCACCGAAAGTGGCCCACGTGACCGCCACCAAAGAAGCTCCGGGTCGACGACGAGACCAGGATTCCTCACCAAGCTCCGAGCCCGGGAAGGTAGCACCTCCCAGTGCCAGCCCGGCGGAGCCCAGTCCCGGACATTGCGCCTCTCAAGGATGTCGACGCCGACTCGACGCCGACAAGGATGCGGGCCAGGCATTGTCGACGTCGAGACAAATTCCTATGAGAACATTTTCTTATTGTTTAATCACTAATTTTTTCAAAACCCAAGAATTTTTCTCTAATCTAACATACACATACTAATTTTTCCTAGGAGTCCTAATTAAATAAAACATAAAACAACTAAAACATAAAAAGCATCATAAACAAAATCATCTAACAATATCAATCTACTTATCCATCTACTACAATTTTCTTAACACGTTGTTTAATGAAAAAATGTTGCATACCAACCATAAAAAATTTCATAACACTAAAAAGATGTTCTAACAATTAGAAAATATTTGCACGTTTTTAAACAATATGTGTGTCTCTGTGTGTGTGTGTGTGTGTTTGCGGCACCGGCGGGGCTCCTGCGTCAGAGATGGACGGGGCGGCGGGGCTCCTACGCCGGAGATGGATGGGGCGCGTGTCGTGGGAGCGATTCCGACAGTACGAAGGGGGTAGGGTAAAGGAGCATGATCTACCGAGATGCATATGGGTGACACGGTATTTTAGCGAGTTCGGGCCTCTCACGGTGGAGATAACAACCCTACGTCTCGTGCTCCGGAGAGGCTTTGTTTATCTGTCGAGTGGAATATGAGTATCCTTACAGAGGGTGCGAACCCCTGAGCCAGAGGGGAGGGGCGGCTTATATAGAGTCCGCTGCCCCTCATAATGTCCGGCATCTAAGGGTCCGATCGTGGCTATAATGGTGAACGTTACTGGTAACGTATGCAATAAATGCTACTTATGATCTAGACGAACGCCTGTCCATTAGCCTCCCTGGGGTGACTTCTGGTCTTCTGCGGTCGACTGTCTCCCGGTTCTTCCGAGTGAAAGATAACCGTCGAGTGAAAGGTAATCTTCGAGTGGATATTGTCAAGTGACTTGTATGTCTTGGTGATTTCAGTCGGAGACTTCCTTGTTGTCCTTAAGCTTTCTGGGGCAGTGTCCTTAGGTGGGGTATGTAGGTCAGGCCTATGACCCTACCCTAGGTACATATCCCCATCATTAGCCCCCGAATGGATCGGGGTTCGAGTGTAAAAAGGAATCGACGCGGGTTCTGATAAGACACAAAAATTCCGAGTGCATTTTAGGGCTTCACTGAAATCTGTGTCGATTGGAACCTTTGTCAATCATCCTGATCGATTCTGTCTTGAAATATATCCGAGTGAACTTGAACGCAAAATCCGGTCCGAGTAAGTGCTATTGTAAGTTCATTTCCGATTGTATTCCTGTCCATCTTGACTTTACACCCACTGGGTGTTTTCTTCAGATGCGTACTTGCTTGTTTTTTCCTCGAGTAGATCGGGTCTTAGTCGAGTGGTTTTTGGTCCAGTGGGGGCACGCCGAGTGCACCCACTGGGTGTAGTCCCCGAGACCGCTGTCGAATGGCGGTGACATCGGCAGGGGTCTTAGATTTGCTTTGATAGTCGCTTGTCATTCGACAGGCCGGACCTGGTCGAGTGATAGTAGGTCCAGTGGGGGCACGCTGAGTGCACCCACTTGGTGTAGTCCCCGAGATCGCCGTCGAGTGCTTGCATCGGCGGGGGTCTGATAGAGACAATCTTCGCTTGTTTCTTTTCCAATCCTTTGCTTGGCTAAGTTTGTTTGGTTTCTGAATGAGATGGATGCTCATTACTCGGAAGAATTTTGAACTTAGGCAAAAACTGGTTCGCAACTGAGTTTCCGAGTGAAAGTGTTGCCTGTCACTCAGAACAACCTTTAACTTAAGCGAGGTCTGACTCGCGGCTAAGTCCCCGAGTGAGAGGAATGCTCGTCACTTGGGAGAGTTCTTAACTGAGACGAAGACTGGTTCGCAGCTCAGTTTCCGAGTGAATGGGATGCTATTCACTCGGCAGGGTTTTTAACTTAGGCGAAAACTTGTTCGCGGCTAAGCCCCCGAGTGAGAGAAGCGCTCGTCACTCGGAAGAGTTTTCAACTTAGGCGATACGGAATCGCAGCTAAGCCCTCGAGTGTGGATGATGTCCTCACTCGGAGTGGTTTTAACTTAGGTGATACGGAATCACAGCTAAGCCCCTGAGTGTGGATGATGTCCTCACTCGGAGTGGTTTTAACTTAGGTGATACGGAATCACAGCTAAGCCCCCGAGTGTGGATGATGTCCTCACTCGGAGTGGTTTTTAGCTTAGGTGATACGGAATCACAGCTAAGCCCTCGAGTGTGAATGATGTCCTCACTCGGAGTGGTTTTTAACTTAGGTGATACGGAATCACAGCTAAGCCCCCGAGTGTGGATGATGTCCTCACTCGGAGTGGTTTTTAGCTTAGGTGATACGGAATCACAGCTAAGCCCCCGAGTGTGGATGATGTCCTCACTCGGAGTGGTTTTTAATTTAGGGGATACGGAATCACAGCTAAGCCCCCGAGTGTGGATGATGTCCTCACTCGGAGTGGTTTTTAACTTAGGCGATACGTAATCGCAGCTAAGCCCCCCGAGTGTGGATGATGTCCTCACACGGAGTGGTTTTTAACTTAGGTGATACGGAATCACAGCTAAGCCCCCGAGTGTGGATGATGTCCTCACTCGGAGTGGTTTTTAACTTAGGCGATACGGAATCGCGGCTAAGTCCCCCGAGTGTGGATGATGTCCTCATTCGGAGTGGTTTTTAACTTAGGTGATATGGAATCGCAGCTAAGCCCCCCGAGTGTGGATGATGTCCTCAGACGGAGTGGTTTTTACCTTAGGTGATACGGAATCACAGCTAAGCCCCCGAGTGTGGATGATGTCCTCACTCGGAGTGGTTTTTAACTTAGGCGATACGGAATCGCGGCTAAGCCCCCCGAGTGTGGATGATGTCCTCACACGGAGTGGTTTTTAACTTAGGTGATACGGAATCACAGCTAAGCCCCCCGAGTGTGGATGATGTCCACACTCGGAGTGGATTTTAACTTAGGCGATACGGAATCGCAGCTAAGCCCCCGAGTGTGGATGATGTCCTCACACTGAGTGGTTTGTTAACTTAGGCGATACGGAATCGCGGCTAAGCCCCCCGAGTGTGGATGATGTCCTCACTCGGAGTGGTTTTTAACTTAGGCGATACGGAATCGCAGCTAAGCCCCCCGAGTGTGGATGATGTCCTCACTCAGAGTGGATTTTAACTTAGGCGATACGGAATCGCAGCTAAGCCCCCGAGTGTGGATGATGTCCTCACACTGAGTGGTTTGTTAACTTAGGCGATACGGAATCGCAGCTAAGCTGAGCGATGGCACGCGGGGCGGCCGATGATGAAGACATGCCACACGGAGTGGCGATGCGCGGAGCTGCCGAGTGACGAAGACGTGTCTCGCCGAGTGGCAATGCGCGGAGCTGCCGAGTGACGATGGAGCGTCCGGCTGAGTGGCGATGCGCTGAGCTGCCGAGTGACGAAGACGTGTCTCGCCGAGTGGCGATGCGCGGAGCTGCCGAGTGACGACGACACGTCCCGCCGAGTGACGGCGCGCGGGGCTGCTGAGTGACGATGGAGCGTCCGGCTGAGTGGCGATGCGCTGAGCTGCCGAGTGACGAAGATGTGTCTCGCCGAGTGGCGATGCGCGGAGCTGCCGAGTGATGACGACACGTCCCGCCGAGTGACGGCGCGCGGGGCTGCCGAGTGACGATGGAGCGTCCGGCTGAGTGGCGATGCGCTGAGCTGCCGAGTGACGAAGACGTGTCTCGCCGATTGGCGATGCGCGGAGCTGCCGAGTGATGACGACACGTCCCGCCGAGTGACGATGCGCGGGACATCCGAGAGAAGTAAATGTCTCTGGCTGAATGGCGACGGGGCGGTCAAGTAACGGTGCGCGGGGCAGCCGAGTCGAGAATGTTGTCGCGGAGGCGTCCGACCAGGTGACGGCGCGCGGGGCGGCCGAGTCCAGCATGTCGTCGAGGAGGCGTCCGAACAAGTGACGGCGCGCGGGGCGACCGAGTCGACCATGTCGTCGAGAATGGCGCACAGAGGCGTCCAGGTAACCTGTGTATGAAAAATAACACAAGCTAACATAAAAAATTCTCGAAGTAATTTGATATTTGTTGAAATGATTTGTGTAAATTACACCCCTAGACACCCACTGGGTGTGCCAGGTTCTTGCTGGTCTGGAACCAGCAATAGTCTAACAGAGTGAAGGATCCGACTGAACTTGTGAAAGTGAAGGATCCGACTGAACTTGTTTTGAGTATTGGACCCAAATGAAACGGAAGTGTAGTGTTCCGACATGAAAATAAACAACCGAGCGCAGAGGTACCCTCGGTGGCGTGGCCTCCGAGTGAACATCATGTGCGACTTACTTGACACTCGGTAATGCATAAATAATTAATTTATTGAATGAAGTCTGTGAAGAATGACTTAGCTGCCTGATAACGCGCGGGGCGGTCGAGCGAAGTAGACACGTCCGGCTGAGTGGCGACGCACGGGGCGGCCAAGTGACGAAGACGTGTCTCGCCGAGTGGCGATGAACGGAGTTGCCGAGTGATGACGACGCGTCTCGCTGAGTGGCGATGTGCGGAGTTGCCGAGTGATGACGACGCGTCCAGTAGAGTGACGGCGCGCGGAGCTGCCGAGTGACGATGGAGCGTCCGACTGAATGGCGATGCGCGGAACTGCCGAGTGACGTAGAGGCGTCCTGCGGAGTGGCGACGCGCGGAGCTGCCGAGTGACGTAGAGTCGTCTTGCGGAGTGGCGACGCGCGGAGCTGCCGAGTGACGTAGAGGCGTCCTGCGGAGTGGCGACGCGCAGAGCTGCCGAGTGACGATGGAGAGTCTGACTGAATGGCGATGCGCGGAACTGCCGAGTGATGACGACGCGTCCAGTAGAGTGACGGCGCGCGGAGCTGCCGAGTGACGATGGAGCGTCCGGCTGAATGGCGATGCGCCGAACTGCCGAGTGATGACGACGCGTCCAGTAGAGTGACGGCGCGCGGAGCTGCCGAGTGACGTAGAGGCGTCCTGCGGAGTGGCAACGCGCGGAGTTGCTGGGTGATGAAGACACGTCTAGTAGAGTGACGGCGCGCGGAGCTGCCGAGTGACGATGGAGCGTCCGACTGAATGGCGAGGCGCGGAACTGCCGAGTGATGATGACGCGTCCAATAGAGTGACGGCGCGCAGAGCTACCGAGTGACGATGGAGCGTCCGACTGAATGGCGAGGCGCGGAACTGCTGCGTGACGAAGACGCGTCTAGTTGAGTGACGGCGCGCGGAGCTGCCGAGTGACGTAGAGGCGTCCTGCGGAGTGGCGACGCGCGGAGCTGCCGAGTGACGTAGAGGCGTCCTGCGGAGTGGCGACGCTCGGAGCTGCCGAGTGATGACGACGCGTCCGATTGAATGGCAATGCGCGGAGGTGCCAAGTGACGAAGAGGCGTCCTGCGGAGTGGCGACGCGCGGAGCTACCGAGTGATGACGACGCGTCCGACTGAATGGCGATGCGCGGAGGTGCCAAGTGACGAAGAGGCGTCCTGCGGAGTGGCGACGCGCGGAGCTGCCGAGTGACGATGGAGCGTCCGGCTGAATGGCGATGCGCGGAACTGCCAAGTGACGAAGAGGCGTCCTGCAAAGTGGCGACGCGCGGAGCTGCCGAGTGACGTAGAGGCATCCTGCGGAGTGGCGACGCGCGGAGCTGCCGAGTGACGTAGAGGCGTCCTGCGGAGTGGCGACGCGCGGAGCTGCCGAGTGATGACGACGCGTCCGACTGAATGGCGATGCGCGGAGGTGCCAAGTGACGAAGACGTGTCTCGCCGAGTGGCGATGCGCGGAGCTGCCGAGTGACAATGGAGCGTCCGACTGAATGGCGATGCGCGGAACTGCCAAGTGATGAAGAGGCGTCCTGCGGAGTGGCGACGCGCGGAGCTGCCGAGTGATGACGACGCGTCCAGTAGAGTGACGTCGCGTGGGGCTGCCGAATCAGGCAAATTGAAGATGACCTGCTCAACCAAATGACGGCGCATGGAGCGGCCGAGTCGGGCAAGTGGATGAAGACAATGAGTGGCCGAATGAAGGTTCGTCGAGTGCTAGACCCCTCCGTCTGGAACCCGAATGAATGCAGTCCGAGTTGACGAGTTCGTTCGGCTAAGCTTTAACCCCGTCCGAGTGAACCTGGACCTGCCCGAGTATATCAATGAGGCGGGGAGGAAGTGCCTTGCGTGGGGACACGCTGACGTCTTTGTAGACGAGACCAGAGACGACAACGGGGCGAACGACGCCGCTGGTCGTCGCGCATGCATGCTTGATGAAGGTATCGTACGCAAGGTCATCGACGACGACGAGCCAAGTGACCCTGCAAGTTAGCAAGTATAGGCACGAATATTTTTCGCCATACCAGCACTTCCGTTGACAAAGCGGAGCCAGCGGGGTTGCCTATTGGTGGGAGTCGTCCTTCCGTTTCCTTTTTTCCCTGCACGCAGTCAATTGACCATGGAAGTGGCCACGTTATGCACACACTTACGAGGGAGTTTACGAGGCATTGACTCTTTTGATCCCGAACGGCCATCGGTTGCAGGTTGTGGCTGTTTTGCAGGTCGTCGCTGCAGCGCGCGTCCGCCGCGGAGACCGTCGCTGGCGACTGACGCCGGAGGAAGGAGCGATGCGCGCCTGTGCCACGTCAGGCTTGCGCCTCCACCACGGAAGCCGAGAACACGAGGCGGAGTCGACAGCCGTGCGCGGGTGCTCAACGACAAGGTTGAAGACGACGATGAAGCGGACGACGCCGGCGGCCGTGCGTGACGACGACGAGACGGACGGCGCTGGCGGCCATGCGAGGAGACTCAACGACGACGTCGCAGACGAGGTGCAATTGGTTGCGCAGAGGTGCAGCCGGTTTCTTGTAAGTGCTTGGATTGATGTCTGTTTCCGTCAGCGGGAATCGATCTACCGCCGGACCAGCGTCTTTTGTTCCTTTGATTCTTGAACATGCATGTATCGATCGACATGAGTGCACGAACGTGTGGACATGCAAAAAAGAAGCAAAAACCAAGTAGCACATCATCGATTAATTGTTAGATCATAAGCGGATAGTACTCAGCAGAGAGAAAACTCATGATCGATCCGTTTGTGATCCGTCGGGTGAAGACGTATCTTTTTCCCTTCTTTTCGTGATGCGACAGTTACTCGCGAGATGCGGAGACAAACAGTATGAACTGTAAGAACAAGAAATTAAACATAGAAGAATAAATAAAAAACCATATGCATCATGGCTCGATAGACGCCATGCCCCACGGTGGGCGCCAACTGTCGTGGGAGCGATTCCGACAGTACGAAGGGGGTAGGGTAAAGGAGCATGATCTACCGAGATGCATATGGGTGACACGGTATTTTAGCGAGTTCGGGCCTCTCACGGTGGAGATAACAACCCTACGTCTCGTGCTCCGGAGAGGCTTTGTTTATCTGTCGAGTGGAATATGAGTATCCTTACAGAGGGTGCGAACCCTTGAGCCAGAGGGGAGGGGCGGCTTATATAGAGTCCGCCGCCCCTCATAATGTCCGGCATCTAAGGGTCCGATCGTGGCTATAATGGTGAACGTTACTGGTAACGTATGCAATAAATGCTACTTATGATCTAGACGAACGCCTGTCCATTAGCCTCCCTGGGGTGACTTTTGGTCTTCTGCGGTCGACTGTCTCCCTGTTCTTCCGAGTGAAAGATAACCGTCGAGTGAAAGGTAATCTCCGAGTGGATATTGTCGAGTGACTTGTATGTCTTGGTGATTTCAGTCAGAGACTTCCTTGTTGTCCTTAAGCTTTCTGGGGCAGTGTCCTTAGGTGGGGTATGTAGGTCAGGCCTATGACCCTACCCTAGGTACATATCCCCATCAGCGCGCGGCGGCTCTCGGGCATCTCCGGTGGTGGCTCTTGGTGGGGGATGGGCTCGGGGAGGGGCGTCCATGCGCATGGCGGCAATGGCGGACGGGGAGGGGCGGCCATGCATGGCGGCAATGGCGGACGGGGAGGGGGGCTTCAGGAGGAGAGGGAGGAGAGGGAGGAGAGTGGCTCACAGCGGTCTCGGCGGCGAGGTCGAGGCGACGGCGAGGTCGGGGGAGAAGAGGGGCTGGAGCGACGGCGAGGTCGAGGCGACAGCGAGGTCGAGGGAGAAGAGGCGTCGGGGCAGGGGCGGCGTCGGGGGGGGGGGCAGAATGGTAGAGGTTGGGGAAGAAACGACATATATAGAGGGACTCTTTAGTCCCGGGTCGAGGCTCCAACCGGGACTACAGACCTTTAGTCCCGGTTGGTATAACCAACCGGGACTAAAGGTCCTCCCGGGATTCCGCGCGGGAAGGTCTTTTCGGCGGCCCAAATTACGCGCGGGAAGGGACCTTTAGTCCCGGTTGGTAGCACCAACCGGGACTACAGCTGTATTTTCTCTTTTTTGTTTTGTTTTGTTTTTCTAATTTCTGTTTTTATATTTGGAATAACTGTTAGAATATTTATAGTTTTTTAATGAATCTTTTTTGCTTTAGGTCAAAACAATTACAAATTTTCTGTTAGTGCTAGTAGTTTTCAAATTGAAATAGTTTAAATTTGAATTCATTTGAAATTTGTGTGAAACAGTAATTTGTGAATAACTTTAGTTTAAAAATAGATTTTTGAGTGATTGTTTTTCCTGTTGTTTAATATTAGTATGTTTTATAATTATGTTAAAGTTGGGAATTTTTAGGATAATTTAAATAGGTGTTTTAATCAAAATCAGATTCTGTTTAACACTTTTAGTTTTATATCTTCATTTGTTTTAATCAAAATCACCCAACTGAACTCTGAAAAGGTTGAAACTTGGCATGGTATCATCATTTCACCCACATAGCATGTGCTAAAAAGTTGAGAGCGTTACGGCAAAACCTGGATGCACTTTGTGTACAAAATGGACAATCTCCTTCGAAGTATCGGGGTTTCAGACGAAAACTCGTCTGTTACAAAAGGATTTCAATTTTTTTAACTTATTTCAACTCCAGACTTTTTGTGCATTCAATATGAACCATTAGAAGCCACATACTAAAATTTTAACCCTATCTAACTTCATTTGCTATTTTTCATGCATTTAATGATTTGTTTTGAGCTAAATGACCCAGAAATTAAAAAGCACCACAACTGAACTCTGAAAAGGTTGAAACTTGGCATGGTACCATCATTTCACCCACATAGCAAGTGGTAAAAAGTTGAGAGCGTTACGGCAAAAACTGGATGCACTTCGTGTACAAAATGGACAATCTCCTTCAAAGTATCGGGGTTTCGGACGAAAACTCGTCTGTTACAAAAGGATTTCAATTTTTTTTAACTTATTTCAACTCCAGACTTTTTGTGCATTCAATATGAACCATTAGAAGCCACATACTAAAATTTCAACCCTATCTAACTTCATTTGCTATTTTTCATGCATTTAATGATTTGTTTTGAGCTAAATGACCCTGAAATTAAAAAGCACCACAAATGAACTCTGAAAAGGTTGAAACTTGGCATGGTACTATCATTTCACCCACATAGAAAGTGGTAAAAAGTTGAGAGGGTTACAACAAAAACTGGATGCACTTCGTGTACAAACTGAACCATCCCGGCTACTCACTAGAGAAGAAAAGTGATGACGGTGCAGCCAGTCACATCCCAGAGTGGGATCTTGGGGTATAAAACTTTTTCTTCGCGTGTGTCCCTTGATTATTGCACCGTAACCATGGACAATCTTCATCATTTAACATGATGCTTGGGTCAGTCTTCACTACGAAGGGAGGAATTTCATCAAACTTTTCATAATCTCTTGACATGTCTGTCTTGTCCTCCACTCCCACGATGTTTCTTTTCCCAGAAAGAACTATGTGGCGCTTTGGCTCATCGTATGATGTATCTGCTTTCTTATCTTTCCTTTTTTTCGGTTTGGTAGACATGTCCTTCACATAGAAAACTTGCGCCACATCATTGGCTAGAACGAATGGTTCGTCTGTGTGCCCAAGATTGTTGAGATCCACTGTTGTCGTTCCGTACCGCGGGTCTACCATTACCCCTCCTCCAGTCAGATTGGCCAATTTGCACCGGAACAAAGGGACCTTCAAATCACCTCCATAGTCAAGTTCCCATATCTCCTCCATGTAACCATAATATGTGTCCTTTTACTTGGTGTTTGCCGCATCGTCAAAGCGAACACCACTGTTTTGGTTGGTGCTCTTTTTATCTTGGGCGATCGTGTAAAATGTATTCCCATTTATCTCGTACCCTTGGAAAGTCAATATAGTCGAAGATGGTCTCTTGGCCAACAAGTACAAGTCATCTTCAACATTGTCGTCATTCATGAGATGTGTTCGCAACCAACCGCCGAAAGCCTCAATGTGTGTACGTTGAATCCAGGGGTCAGACTTCTCCGGGTTCTTCGAGCGTATAATATCCATGTGTTCCTCGATATATGGGGTGACCAAGGTAGAATTCTGTAGAACTGTGTAGTGTGCTTCCGCCCAAGAATGCACGTCCGTACATATTATTGATTTTGGTCCAAGCGTGCCTTTTCCACGCAGTCTCCCCTCATGCCGCGATTGAGGAACACCAATCGGCTTAATGTCAGGAATAAAGTCAACACAAAACTCAATAACCTCCTCTGTTTCATGGCCCTTGGAAATGCTTCCTTCTGACCTAGCACGGTTACAAACATATTTCTTTAAGACTCCCATGAACCTCTCAAAGGGGAACATATTGTGTAGAAATACAGGACCCAGAATGGCAATCTCTTCGACTAGGTGAACAAGGACGTGCGTCATAATATTAAAGAAGGATGGTGGGAACACCAACTCGAAACTGACAAGACATTGGACCAAATCATTCTGTAAGCTTGGTAGGATTTCCGGATCGATTACCTTCTGAGAAATTGCATTGAGGCATGAACATAGCTTTACAATGGCTAATCGAACATTTTCTGGTAGAAGCCCCCTCAACGCAACCGGAAGCAATTGCGTCATGATCACGTGGCAGTCATGAGACTTTAGGTTCTGAAATTTTTTCTCCGCCATATTTATTATTCCCTTTATATTCGACGAGAAGCCAGATGGGACCTTCATACTGAGCAAGCATTCAAAGAAGATTTCCTTCTCTGCTTTGGTAAGAGCGTAGCTGGCAGGACCTTCATACTGCTCATGCATGCCGTCGTTTTCGTGCACACGTTGCTGGTCCTCCCGTGCCTCCGGTGTATCTTTTGTCTTCCCATACACGCCCAGGAATCCTAGCAGGTTCACGCAAAGATTCTTCGTCACGTGCATCACGTCGATTGCAGAGCGGACCTCTAGGACTTTCCAATATTCTAGCTCCCAAAATATAGATTTCTTCTTCCACATGGGTGCGTGTCCCTCAGCGTCAGTCGGAACAGATTGTCCGCCAGGACCCTTTCCAAATATTACTTGTAAATCCTTGACCATATCAAGTATGTCATCACCAGTACGGAGGACGGGCTTCTTCCGGTGATCTGCCTCACCTTTGAAATGCTTGCCTTTCTTTCTTAAGGCATGCTTGGCCGGAAGAAATCGACGATGTCCCAGGTACACATTCTTCTTGCATTTGTCCAAATATATACTTTGGATATCATCTAAACAGTGAGTGCATGCATGGTATCCCTTGTTTGTCTGTCCTGAAAGGTTACTAAGAGCAGGCCAATCATTGATGGTTACAAAGAGCAACGCTCGCAGGTCAAATTCCTGCTGTTTGTGCTCATCCCACACACGTACACCTTTTTTATTCCACAGCTGTAAAAGTTCATCAACTAATGGCCTTAGGTACACATCAATGTCGTTGCCGGGTTGCTTAGGGCCTTGGATGAGCACTGGCATCATAATGAACTTCCGCTTCATGCACAACCAAGGAGGAAGGTTATAGATACATAGAGTCACAGGCCATGTGCTATGCTTGCTGCCCTGCTCCCCGAATGGATTAATGCCATCTGCACTTAAACCAAACCATACGTTCCTTGGGTAATCTGCAAAGTCCGGCCACTCTCTCTCGATTTTTCTCCACTGCGACCCATCAGCGGGTACTCTCAACTTCCCGTCTTTCTTACGGTCTTCTTTGTGCCATCGCAACGACTTGGCATGCTCTTTGTTTTGGAACAAACGTTTCAACCATGGTATTATAGGAGCATATCACATCACCTTGGCAGGAATCCTCTTCCCGGGGCGCTCGCCCTGAACATCATCAACAGGGTCATCGCGACCGATCTTATATCGCAATGCATTGCATACCGGGCATGCATCCAAATTCTCGTACTCACCGCGGTAGAGGATGCAGTCATTAGGGCATGCATGTATCTTCTGCACCTCCAATCCTAGAGGGCAGACAACCTTCTCTGTTTCGTATGTACTGTTGGGCAATTCGTTGTCCTTTGGAAGCTTATTCTTCATTATTTTCAGCAACTTTTCAAATGCCTTGTCAGCTACACCATTCTCTGCCTTCCATTGCAGCAATTCGAGTGTGGTACCGAGCTTTGTGTTGTCATCTTCGCAATTTGGGTACACCACCTTTTTGTGATCCTCTAACATGCGCTGCAACTTCAACTTCTCCTTTTCATTTTCGCAGTTTCTCTTTGCATCAGCAATGGCCCGACCAAGATCATCAGCGGGCTCATCTGATGCCTCAGCTTCTTCTTCTTCATTCTCTTCCCCCATAGTACTACCATCATATTCAGGACACCCAGGATAGTTGTCGTCATCCTCTTCTTCTTCATTCTCTTACATTAGAACCCCTCTTTCTCCGTGCTTGGTCCAACAATTATAGCCGGACATGAAACCGGACGTAAACAGGTGGACGTGAATCTGTTTTGAGCTAGAGTAAGTCTTATTATTCTTACACACACCACATGGACAACACATAAAACCATCCCGCTTGTTTGCCTCAGCCGCACGCAAAAAACTCTGCACGCCATTAATGAACTGGGGAGAGCGTCGGTCAACGTACATCCATTGCCGATTCATCTTCATTACACAACACTGAAAAGACCAAATTAATACAAGTTTATACATAAAGTTCATACACACTTATTCTCATAAAACAACATAAAACTATCTAGATAAAACATTTTAAATGCAACAACAAATGCGATCAAAATCGCAACTAAGGTAAAAATTGATCCAACAATATAATGATAACAAGCCTCTTTATTAATGGCATATTTTCTAATCTTTCTAATCTTCAAGCGCATTGCATCCATCTTGATCTTGTGATCATCGACGACATCGGCAACGTACAACTCCAATTTCATCTTCTCTTCTTCAACTCTTTTCAATTTTTCTTTCAAATCCTCGTTTTCTTTTTTAACTAAATTTAACTTCTCGACAATAGGGTCGGTTGGCATTTCCGGTTCAACTACCTCCTAGATAAAAATATCTATGTCAACTTGATGGGCATAATTGTCATTAACACGAAATGCAACAAATAGTTATAAAAGAGAATATACCACATCTGAATTGTAAACCGGACGAGGGCCGACGGGAACGGATATCATAACCATGGCACTATATATAACAACAATCATACAAGTAAGAAAACTATTCAAGTAACTATCTAAATCATACAAATACGATTTTATTTATAAAAATGATAAGAACACAAGAAGAGACTCACCAAGGTGGTGCCGGCGACGGGACGGTGCGGTCGATCGATGGTGGTTAGGACGGGGACGGGAAGGCACACTAAGTAAACCACACCTACACATATGCAAACTAAGGAGTTAATTTGAGCTCAAATTGCATATAAATCAAAAAAAACTACCACATAATTACACCCAAACTAAAACCCACAAATCACTATACTTATAAAGCATAGCACGAGCTGATCTAGCAATAAGAGATGAAAGGACAAAGTTGCTAACCTTTGTGGACACTTGGATGGATTGGGGTGCCTCAAATCTTGACAAATCTTGGTAAAAATGGAGGGAGGAGCTCGAGCTAGGGGAAGAACAGAGAGGGGAATTTGAATGGAGAAACAGAGAAATGGAGTCGGGCTGGACGAAGGGTTTATATAGGGAGAGCTTTAGTCCCGGTTGGTTATACAAACCGGGACTAAAGGTCCATCTATAGTCCCGGTTTGTGATACAAACCGGGACTAAAAGGGCTCGTGGGGGCCCCAGGCTGACACCAGCCTGCCACCACTCCTTTAGTCCCGGTTTGTGATACAAACCGGGACTATATGTCCCAAATGAACCGGGACTAATGGGGCCCGTACCCCCTGACAGCTCCTAGCCGTTGGAACCGGGACTAACGGACACATTAGTCCCGGTCCAAAGCAAAACCGGGACTAAAGGTTGAAACGGAAGGCCTGTTTTCTACTAGTGGCCCGCTAGCCGTTGACCGGCTCACGTGGCAAAGGGCCAAACGTCATGCACCCTGGTGTCTGGTCCCTGCCCCGCATGATCAAGGGACCAGACGCCAGGATGCATGGCGTTTGGCACTGGCTCATCGTGCGGGCCAGGGACCAGGGTGCATGGCGTTTGGCACCGGCTTATTGTGCGGGCCAGGGACCAGACGTCAGGGTGCATGGCGGTTGGCCCTTTGACACATCAGCGGGCCAGGTTCCTGATGTTTCCTGTGTAAGCTGGACGCTAAGGATGTTGGCGTGACCAAAAAGGTCGGATTCAAAATTTATTTGCAAACGAGGTCAATTCGTGATTTTGCAAACTGAGTGACGGCGTAGTTAAGTCCTACCGTCAAGGCCCGTGACGATAGGCAGTTATACCCTACCATCAGACACTATGGCGGTACGAAAAAGGGCCAGATCCTGAATTTTTTTGAGACTAGGGTCAGATCTGGTTAAACTTTGCAAAAAGGGTCAAAACACTAAAATCGGCCGCATGGATCAACCGTCGGCTACGAATTCATGAGCATAGGAACTTTAATTTCGAGCCTCATAATTTCGCCCGTTTTGCTTGTAACCTAGGAATAGGGAGACATGTATGGTTGGGCAACCCTCATGATCCAAACCTTATGCCAATGACTTTGCTTCAGATGAATAAAGTGGGCAAGATTTCACAAAAAAAACGTCGACTCGGAAGTTTCCAAAAAAAAAAGTCGGCTAGGAGGAAAATAATACACAAAAGTCTACCAGAGCCCTTCGGCTACACATGAGTTCATAGAAAGGTTCGTATTAGAGCTAGAGACAAGGCCGTCACCTGAGGCTAGAAGATTAGTGGCAAGGCCTAGGGCGTCACCTCAGGGATTTACAAAAATCCATATGGATGCAAGCATGGCAAAATCTGAGTTGAGAGGAGCGGCAGCGGCAATGTGTCGAGATGAGGTAGGCCTATACCTAGGCATCTCCTCTCGGATTATCATGGGAATTACTGAAGTAGCTAAACAAGAAATTATGGTATAGAGAAGCCTTTGTCTCTTGAAGAGGACATGATGATTCAAAACTTTGTAATCTCTTCAGACTCCAAACAAGTCGTGAACGACATCGACTGAGGAACAAGAGTAGTACATATGGTAGCATCATTAGTAAGATAATGCAACAAACTAGATTACTCGATTGCAATTTTATCTTTGAAGGTCATGCATCAAACGCCGGAGAACGGCATTTTGGAGTTGGGCCTTCATGGAGGCCGATTTTTTTTGAAATATCAGAATTCATACCTTTTGGTTTGAAAAAAATCTGAAAATAATTGAACAAGTACACAAGGATGTGATGTGCATGTGTAAAATTTCAGAATGAAATACCTTAGGATGCGATCTGTACAAAAATAACAAATTCACGGACTTTTGAGATGAATAGTATTTGAGGCCTCCATCTATGTCTGTATTTTTAAAAAAAAATGGAAATGTAAACATATGAATTTTGTTGAATTTTGATTTTTTTTAAAACCAGCCTCCATGAAGGCCGAGCTCCAAGAGCAATTTTCGCAAACACTGATGGAGATAGGTTAGCTAAGTTTGAAAACTCTTTATCAGGGGAGACATGTATGATTGATCCATGCCCATAATCCTCTTAATTTGTATCCCAGTCCATATGGATTATGATCAATAAAGCTTAGCTATATCCCTAAAAAAATCAATCGTCGACTGATAAAATTAGGATACGTACAAACTCGCCGGAGTAGCATAGTCATGTATTTCGTCAATCCATCAATAAACATCTGTTTCAAAAAAAAAAACATCAATCAAGTTTATGCCATGTTGTCCCATTTTTCATCCTTTTCATGTTATTATCTCTCATTTCCGCTCACACCGCACACATACAGAGTGGGTTCTCTCGGACGTCCTCACCAAGCCCATCAACATCTATAGCTAATTATGTTGCTCATAAATTAGCAAATTTGGCTAAGGGCCCGTCTTGTAATAGGAATTTTGTCGAGCCTCCTAGTGAGTTCATCCCTCTCTCATTAAGTGATATAACACTAGTTGAATCGTAAATAAAGAGAGGGATCTGGTTTAAAAAAAACATCTATAGCGAGTGGGTCTACAAGGCCAACCAAGACGGCACTGGCGACATGGACTTATAGACTATCCGGTGAAAAGTGTATCTTTGGCTTTAAAATTTGTTCACAAAAGAGTGTACTTCTATCTTCTCAATGCACTTTAAAATAGAAAAAACGCTTCTCTCTCATCATACGGTAATCAAGACCAATAACATTCTACGCATGGTCTTCTTAATTTCTACATGCACTTTTTTTTTTTTTTAGAAAAGGAGGATGACCCTCGGCCTCTGCATCTGGGAGATGCATACGGCCACTTTATTGATTATTCTCGAGGACCTTACAAAGTATTACAACAATATGCCTGAATCCACCATCATGGCAAAAAGTGCCGCTACTCCTATCCATATGATGAAGGGGTGCTAGCTGGGCCACTACCCAAACCACTCACCTAAGCCTAACATCAAAAGCCGGAAGCCCCAGCCGAGCCACATACCGGGTCTGGGGCACAAACCGGTCAGACGCACTCGTGTGCTGTTGCCGCCATCTTCCACCGGTCCGTCTTCAGAGCAGATATTGAGGCTTCTACCTTGTCTAGCCACTCTGCCATCGACGTCACCATGACGCCAGACAGCTACCTCCTCCTGCGCGAGTCCATCTCCACGCATCGGACGCCGAGTCTCCACAACGCCATGCCGCCGATATCCGCCGCCATCAATGTGTGAGATGAAGCACCGCTCCACCATCCCTCCAGCCAGCACTTGCTCCAAAACGATGCCCCCAGGAGGGAAAGCGATAAAACGCCATCATCGTCCGATCCAGGAAGACCCAGATCTAGGGTTTTCCCCGGAGCATCCCGAGCCTGATGACGCAAACTGCAACCGGCAGCTGCTCCACCAGACGAGCGCCGCCGACGTCCGCAGCCTCCAAGATGAAGCTGGCCAAAATGCGCCGACACCGAACCGCCGCCACCTCCACCGCCGCTTGAGCAGCCCCCCAGCAACGCCTTCAGGAAGGAGCACGCCACCGCGGTGTCGTCGTCGCTTGGAACAAGGGGGTCTGAGGTTTTCACCTGAGCTCCTGGGAGGGGTGGAAGGAAGGGGATCCTCTCCGAAGCCTCCAACAAGGGGAGCAACACCCAAAGGCGCTGCCTTCGGAGTGGCCGCCGCGCCGGCCAAGGGATTCCCCCGGAACCCTTCCAGCCACCGGATCTGCAAGGCCAGCACCCAAGAACAGCGAGAAGCCATCAGAGGCCAGATCCGCTGCAGATCGGAGTAGATCGGGGTCGAGGACGAGCATCACCATGGCCACCAGCATCCAGCGAGAACCGCCGCCGCAGCCGACGCCCACCACCTTCCCGCCACCCACACGGCCACCGAGACCCGCCGGCCGAGCATGGGAGGCCGAGACCGCGCCTGCAGGACCAGATCCGCGATGGATCCATGCCCGCGCCGCCGCCCCGGAGCCAACCCCTCGCGCAGCCGCCACGGACTGTCCGCCCGCTCGCTCCGCCGTCTGACCGCCGCGCCGCCCGACGCGCCCTCACCGCATCAGCATCAAGACTCCGCCGCGCCGCCGCATCTCGCGCTACAGCCGCACGCCGTGAGGGGAAGAAGGGCCCCGCCGCTGCCGACGCGCACCGGGCTTCGCCCGGCGGCGCCTTCTGGCGGCGGCGAGGGGAGGGGATGGTGTAGGAGGCGGGCACGGGGTGGGGGCTAGGGTTCCCCCGCCGCCGCCCGCGAGAGCGACGCGAGGGGTGGCGAGGGGAGGGGATCTGGACCTTGTTAATCCTTTACGTACACTTTTCACCGGAGAGAGATGATGGCTTGCACCTTTCCAATGCATTTTTTACTTCACTCCATAATTTGTCCTAAAATTTCTATATGTACACTTTTCACCGGACGGAAGGAGCATTTACGTACTAACAACAATGCTTGTTGCTTGTTGGGTCGACCGTCGACCGAGTCAGTTTCAGGTCTCAAATGAAGATTTATCATCTCCGTCCACGTTTTTCCCTAATCTAGAGATCGATAATAGTAGAATTGTGCGTCGGAGAAACATTTATTTTCTTAACATCCAATCATCCAATGTATTAACTAGGTTTGGACAGGGTTTCGTCCTTGTATGTTTTGTCAACTACTAGAGGCAGTTGCCCTATGATGAGTTTGCTCCAATTCCAAACTCGGGATTTACGAGTTTGCTCCGGGCACTAGGCAAAATTGCCTATTCCGGTATTGGATTGTGTAACCCCAAATTATGAGGCACCCTCGTGTCACTATTTCAGATCAAAGATTCACAGCAAAATCCAACTCTAGAGTTCGCTGCATCACCTTAGTCCCAAAATATGTTGTGATCAGTGTGTTCAAACAACAATGGAAAATGACGCATAAAAAAGAAGAATTTTACACCCGGGTTTCTAGCACCCGAACAAAAAATAGGGTGTATATTATATGTATTCAGGAAATATAACGCGTGACCGCGCGGCGGGTCATCTTATGGTGTGATTCAGCACCATATAGGGCCGATGCGCGTGTCATTTTTTCCCGTATAATCCCAGAAAAGGATCGGGTTCCACTATCAAGGGAGAGTGGAACAAAACATAGCATCCTCATGCGAAACAAAGAAATAAAGTAGCCTCAAAACCTGTTGCCGCAAAAGGCTAACATTAAAACGCAAAGTAGAGAGTAAATATTTACTCTATGTCAATCATCGTGTGCGGGCATACCTCGTGAAGTGTGCTAATCATGCGGGCATTAAGAGGCAAAAGGCGCAAGTTTTTCTCAAAATATGACGTATCTTCTAAAAGCCCATCCAATGGCAGCCAAACCTTTAATTTCTAGGTTTCTATTCCTAAGTAGGAAACTAGGGATCCACCGAAAATATTGAAATGCAGGCAGGTCTGTTAATGGCACCAATGCACCTACACACCATACTCCACAAATACTTAGCAACCAAGCAGTGGAGAAAGAGATGGTGGATAATCGGCACAAAGGGTCACCAGTCCATTTCCTTCTAAGCATGTTATATTTAGTGGCAGTAGCATTGTGCCGAGCAGCCCTAGGCAAATTTTAATTTTCAATGGTATCTTTGCTTTCCAAGTATTCTTATTAGATCTAGGGTTAATTATCCTTTTGCCCTCGGTGGTGTCCATGTACTCAGTTTTGCCCTCAGTTGCGAATCGTGCTCAGTTTTGCCCCTAGTCTGTGCGCAGCTACTATGACGAGGCCAAACGGCCAGATTTAAGTCGATTCCGTCTATTGGCGTTAGTGGTAGTGGGTCCGGAGCTTACACGTGGGACCGCGTGGAAGTGGGTCCGGATCTTACATGTGGGACCGCGCAACGATGACAAATCGTAGGGTTCGAACCGGGCACACCCGACGCCGATCTGTCCCGTGCGCCGCCCGGCCGTCCTGCGGCACCGCCACCACCTGCACCGCCACCAGCTGCGCTGCCGCGGCCGTCCTGCTCCACCGCCACCTGCTTGACCGCTACCTGCTCCGCCCTCCACCTTCCTGCGACGACGCCACGGGTGGGGCGCTCGTTCCGCCACTGCGCCCGCCACCTGCTCGACCCGCGGCGTGGCCTCCTTCCGTGCGCCCGGCCGGAGCGCTGATAGGTGGGGGGCTAGTGCACAAAGAGGAAGTAGGAGGGTGAACCCCAGGGCGAAATGGCGAGCGGCGGCGACCCCGGAGTATTTGGCGAGGCAGGCATCGGGCCGGAGATCCGCCGCGTCCACGACTGGGTTCCCGAGGGGTAAGTCACGCATGCTGTTTATATTGAGCTTCCTTGTGCATTTCAACAGTCGATTCGAGTTGGTTTGAGGTTGATTTTGCTATTGGTGTGCTGATTGTGTCTCTGTTTTTCGTGGGTTAGGATGGAGTTGCGGTTTGCTTTCTTGGTGCAAATTAGAAGGGACCGGTACATCCTGAATGCAAAAAATAAGAAGAAATTCCAAGGAGGTTTCGATTATCTGTTGCCAATGGCTTGTAATTGGAGTTTCAGACAATTTGGGGAGGTAATTTGCAGCCAATATCCTTGGGGTTTGCTTGATGAAGTGGAATACAAATACTACGATGGGGGAAATAAATGGGTGACAGTTAGTAATGATAAAGAGCTCGCTGCCATGTTTGCTAAGCATAAGGAGAAAGAGAATTTTCATGTGAGGCTGCAAATTGATGTGCTTGAGCAGGCATTTGGACCTAGGATGGCGGGTGCACCTTCTCGGGCAGAACCATGTCGGCGTAATGGCAGCTCTAGCCAGAACAGTTCAGTTAGTGCACGGCGACGTGGTGGCTCGACAAGCGTGGGCACCGGCAGAAGGGTCCCCCTTGAAGTGGAACCTGACTACAATTCTGGGGTTGATGAAGAGAAGCTATATTCTGATGTAATTCAGAATTTACGACGGGCACCTCAGGCTGAAAACCAAGATGAGGCTGACAATGATGTCCGTGTGGAGGATGACGCAGTGGGTGAGGACGAAGACCTTGCAGCTGTTGAATGGGACCCTTTAAACCCTCATATGGAAGAAGGTTCCGTTTTTGCATCCATGAGTGAGTGTAGAAATGCACTTGTGACGTATTGCATCAAGGCAGAACGTACTTTTGAAATTGACAAAAGCGATCAAGTACGTTACCGAGTGCACTGTCCGACTGAGGGTTGTCCATGGAGGATGCTCGCATCTAAAATGCGAAATAGCATGAATGTTCAGGTCAAAGAGAACCCTTTTAGGCACACATGCCAGGAATCAACCCTTAGGAAGGAAACAATCAGTAGAGCCAAGTCAAGATGGGTGGCGGAAGAAGTAAAGAAGTGGGTGAAAGAAAACCAGCAAGTGGGTGCAAAGGAATTGCAGAAGAACATCAAAGACAAGTTCAAGATAGAGTTACCATACATGAGGGTGTTCAATGGTAAACAACATGCTATGGATTCTATTTATGGTAACTGGCAAGAAAGTTTTCAATTGTTGTATTCATTCAAAGGTGAAGTGGAGAGGACCAGCCCAGGTAGTATTGTAGATATTGACCACCACACCATGGAGTACACATTCAGGGGAGTGACAAAGACCAAGGAATGCTTTAGGAGGGTTTTTATCTGCTTTGAGGCTTGTCGCCTGGGTTTTTTGGCAGGCTGCAGGCCGTATTTGGCTATTGATGCTACTTTTCTCACAGGGAGATTTAAAGGACAGTTAGTAGCAGCTTGTGCAGTTGATGCACAAAGTTTCGTATTTCCAGTTGCGTACGGTGTGCTGGAGACAGACTCTGAGGAGAGCTGGACTTGGTTTTTGCATAATCTGCGTCGGGCTATTGCACATCCCAATGGGTTGGTAATTCATACAGATGCCTGCAAAGGTTTAGAAGTGGCCGTGGACAATGTGTTCCCTGGAGTAGAGCATAGGGAATGCATGTGTCACCTTGCTGCAAATTTTGTGAAGAAATGCAAAGGAAAGGTGTATACCGACAATTTATGGCCAGCATCTTTGACTTGCAGTGTGAAAAAGCACAACTACCACTTGAGGCAGTTATACACGAATCCCAAAGTGAAGGAATACTTGGAAACACACCACTCCAAGTTATGGGCCAGAAGCCAATTCAGTGAACTGAGCAAAGTTGACTATGTGCACAATAATCTTGCAGAATCTTTCAACTCAACGATCTGGAAACTAAAGGGTCTTTATGTGGTGGATTTGCTTGATAGGATAAGGATAGAATACATGCAGAAGTTTCATTATCGTGCAGGAATAGCCGCGGCAAAATTCATGGGCCACATTATCATCCCTGCCGTGATGAATAAACTGAAGCAGAAAACAACAGGCTTAGAAATGAACATTACTCTTTGCTCGGGTACCACAGCAGAGATATCATTTTTGGATAAAGAGAAGAGGGAATGGAGATATCCAGTGGATTTAGAAGCTAGAACTTGCAGTTGTAGGCAATGACAGATAACTGGGTTGCCATGCATTCATGCCTTGTTTTTCATCACTTCTCTCTCAGGTCCAGCAGGGAACATACAACAGTATATGCATGATTACTACTCTGTTGCAAGGTTCAAAGCCACATATGCATATGCCTTACCTGCTTTGGAGGGAAAACAACAATGGGACATAGTGGACCCTGGATTCAAGCTTTGCGCTCCAGTTCTGAAGAGAGCAGCGGGTAGACCAAGGAAGAGTCGAATCAGACCTCGCAGCGAAGGAGCTGGACTTGGAGCGAGGATGCGTAAGTGCACAAGGTGTGGTGGGTCTGGTCATTTTGGTAAGTATTGTGATAACACGGTAGATCCAGCGTTCGGAGAGTGTTTCGATGAAGGCTTTGATGAAAATGTTGGTCAGCAGCCGGTTGCAACAGATGATGAAAATGATGGTCAACAGCCGGTTGCAACAGATGAGGATTTTGACGAGGTTCCAAATGATGATGGTCAACAGCCGCATGATTTTGACGATGATCCAAAATATCCTCCAAATGATGATCCAAGTGAGGCTCCAAATGGTGATCCAAGTGAGGCTTCAAATGGTGACCAACCTTCTGTCGTTGTGAGCCTCATTTCTAAGCAAGGTTTTTTTCGACCTTGTCTAAATCAGCCAAATAACTTCCCTACACATCTATTCTATATATACAGACTATGTGAGCAGGTTTTTCATTTTTTTGATTTTTTTTAATTTGTTATGCTCATTTGAATTCTGGTCAAACCTAACTTTGACCAACATTTAAACAAGTCTAAAACATGAAAATGAAAAACTAAGCCTGGATCCTTCTTAGTCACTCCAAAATGAAGCTTTGGTGAGGTTTTTGAAAATTTCAAGTTCCAAACCCCAAACCACTTCTCTTCACTTTCATACATGAGAGTTTGAGATATCACATGAGATACTTGAAACCATGAATTTTTCGTTTGAATGTATGTAGACCTTGTTTATCAACTGAAATCGTTAGTATATGACATAAGAAGACTATGTGCACAGGTTTTTCATTTTTCTGTTTTTTTTTGAATTTATTATGCTCATTTGAAATCTGGTCAAACCTATCTTTGACTGACTCCAAACCCCTCCCAAACCTCGCCGAACAGTGACCGTCCATCAAACCCTAGCACTGAACAAGGACCGTCGATCTAGGAAACTGCGGGGAGGCGGGGTGGCGATCCGCGAGATGCAATCTGATTGGATGTCCGCTTTTTTTTCTCAACGCTGTGGGCGCGCTGGATGGACCGTTGGGCCGCCTCGCGGTCCGGGACTGTGAGCGTTGTTAATGCCCCGTCTCAGCCTTTCCAGGCCAGCATGCATGGGAAGCGAGGCAACGTCGGCATGCATGCGCGGGCGAGCGACGTGGGCATGCATGCGCGGGCGAGCGACGTGGTTCAGATGCATGCAGTGATTCAGATGCACCGCAGTCACACGCGCTCGGATACACACACGCACGCGCTCAGATACATGCACCGTTCACTCCGGGCAACCCTTCTCTCTTCCACGCAACCCTTCTCTCTTCCATGCACGCGCTCAGATACACACACGCACCGTTCACTCCGGGCTCGAAACCCTTCTCTCTTCCTCTCCCACTCCCACGCCTATTTATATGCCTCTCTTCCTCTCCCACTCACCACCCAAGCCAGATCCATTGTCTCCACTTCAAACACCCAATCCATCCTCTCCGAGAACCCCAAGCACCAACTGAAGATGCAGTACAACGGGCCGACCTTCCTTCGTCCGCCTACCGTGCAGGAGCTGAGCTACCCGCCGGGCATCCTCGTGGAAAGCACGCTCCGTGTGTGGGCACAATCCAGGTGGAGGGGGGCTGTCGGGCTCGCCCGTGACTTCCTCACCGCCGGCTTTGCCCACCTCCCACCAGGCTCGCCTAGGATGTTTACCCTCAACGAGGTTCGCGACCGCGCCGGCACCCTCAAACTGCTCACGGTCACCTTCGCCAACCCGTTTGACGCGCGCGAGCTCCTCGGCGAAGTGTTTTGGTGTGGCTGCGAGTCCATCTTCTTCACGGAGTACAACATCTTCACCAATATCGACTGCATCTTCCCCACCGAAAACCAGATGCACTCCCTGTCGGTGTCAAAACCGGCAGATCTCGGGTAGGGGGTCCCGAGCTGTAAGACTAGGATCGATGGTAACAAAGGGACGAAGGAGACGGTGTTTACCCAGGTTCGGGCCCTCCTATGGAGGTAAAACCCTACGTCCTGCTTGATTATATTGATGATATGTAGGTTATAGAGTTGATCTACCTCGAGATCGACTAGCTAAAACCCTAGATGAGTTTCTGTGTGCTCTGATCTAAAACCCTCCCGGTTTATATAGACACCGGGGGGTACTAGGGTTTACACATGGTGGGCCTCCTGCCGAGGATGGAGATGGCGATTTCCTCATCTTGACTTGGAGTGCACGACGCGCCTTCGGGGCTTCCTTCTGGAAAGTGGAGTCTTGATGTGTCTGGCCCTTCTACAGAGAATGGCCCATCGAGCCGGCCTATTGAGAGATGAGCCGGCAGTCCGAGGACCCCTTAGTCCGGGACTCCCTCAGTAGCCCCCGAACTAGCCCCCAACGCCAAGGGTCTCAGCTCCAGCTGCTTCGCATGATCAGAGTCTTCGGCTTGCGGGGTGAGTACCTCTTCCCTTTCCATGATCGGCTGAGACTAGTTCGGCTTCCGATGACACGTATTTCTTCCGATCATATGATTGACCGAACACCATGAATTGCTTAGCCCCGAAGGCTAATCGCCAAAGTGTAAACAGTGTTTTCTGACACCCCCCTCTGACGAAGGGTCGTGGCCTACCGTGACCACTGAACCAGTTACAAAAACTCGATTCACGGTTTGGGGCCTTTTTTCAGCGACACGACTTATCAATGCGCAGATCGTGATCCGTTTCACATGGGATATGATTAATCTCCACACGCGCATAACGGCACGCATGTCTTGGGAAGCGGAGGGATTTGTGGCGCGGTAAGCGAGACTAATCGGTGACACGTCCCATAAAAAGGGAAAAAAACCCAAGGCCTATTCACGCTTCCCATTTGCATCCTCCGCCTCCTCAATCTCTTTGAGCCCCGAGAGCCCAGATCCAGTTCTTCCTCACCCTTTCCTCCGAGCTTAGCCATGGAGGGTTCTGGCTCCAACGGCAAGTGGGAGGCCTCCACGGTCACTGACTAGGATATTCGGGACCTGAAGCAGGCCGGCTACCTCCCCGCCAACGTCTTCCACAGCGCCCCGGAGAAGAACCAGGTGATTCCCACCCCCAAGGCAGGCGAGAGGGTGGTGTTCGTCCCCCACTTTATCTGGGGACTGAGCTTTCCGCTCCACCCCTTTGTCAGGGGTCTCATGTTTTTCTACGGTCTGGACTTCCACGACCTTCCGCCGAAATCCTTCATGCACATATCGGCATTCATCATCGTCTGCGAAGCCTTTCTGCGGGTCGAACCGCACTTCGGCCTATGGCTCATGGTCTTCAATGTCAAGCCAAAGACCGTGGCAAGCGAGCACGCGGACTGCGGAGGGGCGGTCATTAGCAAACTCCCCCGTGTCGAGTGGCCATCTGGCACCTTCATCGACACGATCAAAACCTGGCAGAAGGAGTGGTTGTACATCACCGAGCCAAGGGACGAGAGCTGGGCGGCCCCCGCCGAATTCAGATCTGGGCCCCCCACGAGATTGACCTCGTGGCTCAGGAAGGGCCTCGACTGGGGGTCAGATGCTGAAGTTAAGCTGCTGCAGAAGCGCATCACCTCGGTGATCGAGGCGAAGGTGGAGCTGGTCAACGTGGTCCAGGTCATGCTCCACCGCCGTATCCTCCCCTGCCAACGCCGGGCATCCCCCATGCGGGCTTACCGTCCTGACGACGAGCCTACCGTGCGTCAATTCTTCCGCACCACCCCGGAGAAGCTGTGGAGGGCTTTGTTCAAGCCTCAAAAGAGCTGGCCGGCCAAGGAAGAGGATACGGGCCTAAGCACCATCAACCCCCCGACCAAGGTATGGTATAACTTCAATTCATTGACTTTGTTTCTTCGGCAAAAGGTCTGAACGGCTTCTCCCCTTCTTTCGCAGAAGTGGCTGAGCAAAGCCGCGAAGGTTAACTGCCCAGCTCCACAACCCGAAGACCCCAGGTCGAAGCTGTTGGCGGCGATGCTGGTCGTGGCGCCGTACTCGGCGCCCGAAAAGAAAGAGAAGAAGAAGAAGGCCAGAGAGGGCCTCCGCATTAAGGACCAGCGAGACGCTGCGTCCGAGGAAACCCATGCCTCCTCTAGCCATGAGGAGGAGCATGATGACGGGGGGGAAGGCGTCCCCCCCCCCCCGCAAAAAAGAGGGCGTCGTCATCGGATATCGTGGAGGAGGCAGCTCCTCCCGTCCCGAAGAGGGCGTGTCGGGCGAGGTTGATCCTGCCCGACGATAGCTCGGATTCTAACACAGAATCCGAAGAATTTGAGAGGGTCCCTCGAAGGAACCCAAGGGTCAAGCCCCCCGCTCAAAGGTAATGAATACGAGGACTCACTGAGTTATTTACGCAAAGTATGTAATAGTTTTTTAAACGCATGGGCGCCTTTTGGTCTGCAGCCCACCGCGCGTTCTTCCCACCGACCAAATATCGGACGGGGAGTCCCCACCCGCCGAACTGGCGGAGAGCGGGACCGCATCGCACCCTACATCTCTGGGGGTTGCGAAGGATACCGCGGAGGGGTCATCCAGCCAGGCTCCGTTGGAGCCGAACACTGGCGGAGGAGGTGACCATGCCATGGCCGAGGCTGATGCCTTGGCCGCTGAAGGCCAGGGAGAGAAAACTCCCCAGGCTGCTGAGGACCAGGGGGAGAATGCTCCCGCGGTCGCCGAAGAGGAAGGGCGAAGAAATGCCGAGTCCCCTCCGAGGACGTCTCCAGAGCTCTCTCCGCCTCCGGAGTTACCGGTTTAGTCCCCGATCAGAGATCGGACTGCCCGATCAACACCGATGCCGCCAACGGCTGGGTGGCCGGTTATGGAGGAGGCGCTAGCAGGCGCCCCCATCTCCGAGGATCACCACACTCTTATGGGTGCGGTTTTACAAGGGATTCAGTCCGTTGATGACGGACTGAAAGAGGCCTTCAATGGTCTCTTAGCGGGCTTCAAGGTGAGTCAAGTAATACCCCCTTTTCCCGAACAATGCTAATTTTAAGTGTAGGGTAACGCAGCAGAAAACAAAAAATTTCCGACCTACGCACCAGCCCAGGACCACTATGGAGACTGCATACAAGGTTTGATCTTTTTCGTTACCGACTCGTAGCGCAGCGGAAGTAGAGTCGATGACGATCGGCGGTGCAGATCCCCGCAGCTAGGATTTACAACCTCCCAACCGCGAGGATGTATACCCTCATCCGCCCCACGGACAACCCTCCGGGAGGCGGTCGGACAGTCCCCCGGACGGTGTCACGGACAGCCCTTCGGGAGGACCATCGAGACTCGGACAGTCACTCGGACAGCCCTTCGGGAGGACCCTCGAAACTCGAACAGCCACTTGGACAGCCCTTCGGGAGGCACTCTCGAACTAAGACCGAAACTACGATCTCTCTACAGAGTTGCACACATACGGTGTCATCTATCCGGCAAGGCTTCGCCGTCCAGAACTAGTTCCCACCGGAACCCAGACAGCCTTTCGGCTCTACGAAACTATTTCGCTGGGAGGGAGAGAGAAGCCAGATAACATCAGATGGCATGTGTATGTGAGAAAGAGTGAGTGTGGAGAGTGCATCTCCACCTCTATTTATAGGAAAACCCAAGGGGTAGGGTGACACTTGAAATCCCCAAAATGCCCTTCACAAGGGCACAAAGGTAAAAGCAAGTGGGCAGCCCTTATCCTTCCATGTCATCCCTAGAGATATTTGTGAGTAAAGCCCCAAAAGGTGGCTTTCCATAAAGTAATCCAAAAAGCACTTTCACTATTCACGACGACATATTTCAGCGTCCGTTCGAACTGAAAATATTCATGTGGGCTTAGAACATTTCCAGTACCCACTAAAATAATTTTCAACGCGTTTCGAAACAATTCCGGTTTAGTGATTTTCATCTGCGAAAAGCATCTGAAGCGGTTCCGGCAGCTCCGGAACATTTCCGGTTTTCATCCCGGAAAATTCCAGAAAGTTTCCAGAACGATTCTGGCACCCTCCAAGAATTATCAGGCATGTGCCGAAACCATTTTGACTTTATGGTGTACTCCGAAACAACTTTTCGGTTTAGTGATTTTCAGCTGTGAAAAGCAACTAAAGCGGTTCCGGCAGTCCGGAACATTTCCGGTTTTTGTCTCTGAAAAATCTCAGAAGTTACCGAAACAATTCTGGTACCTTCCAATAATTTCCAGGCATGTGCCGAAAACAATTTGACTTTATGGTACACTCCGAAACAACTTTTCGGTTTTACCGAAACTCTTCCGGTGTTCTCTCTCTCCGGAACTCTTCCGTTGTCTCCGAAACTTTTTCGGTGAATTTCTCTCAGACTCCCTGTCTAGTATTCAGCAGATAGATGACCCTTAAGCGTGTGACCCTATAGGTTCGGTGAACTATAGACATGACCCGGAACCCCTTCCGATCAATGATTAACATCGGAGCCGTGGACACCCATATTGACCCCCATACCCACACGAATGAATATTCGAGTGAACCTCCAGTTGCCGTGTGCTATTCCTATTGCTTCGCGATATGTTACAAATACCCGAGGTGAGATATGTTGGCATCCCCGTGGATCAACAACTTGTTCACTATGCCAGTTACCTCGTTACCGGTATTGTTCTCTTTTCTCGTTCCCGTGTTCCGGCATCCCCGTGATCAAATCACAAAGTGTCTGGCCAGACGATGATGGATACCGTAACACCGAGAGGGCCCAGAGATATCTCTCCATCGTCGGAGGAGCAAATCCCAATCTTGAGCTATCAAGTTACTTGACATACTTTTCCATGAACCCGTAAGCCGCCGTAATTGCCACCCATTTACGGATGACGTTTAACAAACCCCAAAGTTCATGAAGCAAGCATGAAGAAACTCGATACTCTCATGGTCTAAGGAATCATGCAAACGTTAACCATCTCTGTGTTATTAACCATTAACTAGTGACGAATGAATCTCATAGCATAACATCAATTCGGGTCGATTCAACACAAATGTTCTTCCAACATTGTGCCCTCAAAGTTGCTGGCATAGACATGCCCATGATCAGGAAAACAGAACCATCATGCAACACTTGAGCTAGTCTTAGAGGCCAGACTAGGAATACATTTTACCGTTTATTATTCCACACGTGCATATGAGTCTTCCTCCGAGCCTCGTGGTTATTGTAGACTCGAGAACCATAGCAGTTATAGCATGGAACATAAACCTAATTATGAACAGGGAGATAATCAATAACATTTATTATTGCCTCTAGGGCATATCTCCTACATTAAGTTTGTGCTATCTTTATATATGTACTAGCCCCCGAGCCCCGGATGGGTATGCGAAAACGCATCCGGGGGTCAAATAGTAAGGAGTGAACAATGATGCACAAGGCACCATTTGGTCCTGCAATGTTCGTAAAACCCGTAAGAGGTCCAAACAGAGGGTCGTATTTTTGACAGTTCGGAGGCTGGAATGTACATAACTGGATGCGTATATTATTTTTGTAGGCCTCGTCATTGGCAGCGGCCGGTAATGCCGTTGAGCTGACCGAGCTAAATCGGAAGCTCAAGATCTCCGAAGAGGAGCTTGATAGCCTGAACAAGAGGTTCGACGAGGCACAAGGTAAGCCGAATTCTAAGATCCGAGCTGTATATTGATAATGACCCGCACTGGTGACCCAGTGTGATTTGCTTATTATTGCTTCCACAGCTTCAGCTGCGGAGGTTGAAAGACTCAAGGCCGAGCTCCAGGAAATGAGGCAAGGGGCCGAGGAGAAGAAGGCGGCCGCCGAAGAAGCGGCAGCCACGCTTTCCAATTTGAAAGCTGCAAGCGCCAAGCATGAGGCCCGTGTGGAGGAGGTGCAGCAAGAGCTCAAGGATGCCGGCACGAAGTGCGAGGCTCTTGAGCAGAAAAGCAAGGAACAAGCCGCCGAGCTAGCCGCCCTGAAATCCGAGCTCCAGAAGGAGCGAGTGGACAGGCGGTCCTTCGAAGAGGAGGTTCGCCAAGTCAAGGCTGTCATCGATGGTAAGCCATATTCGCTGCGATGCACCTTTGGTGGTAGCAAATTTGCTTTGCTCACCCAGGTGTGGCGTTCCTTAGGCATTCGTGCGGATCTCCAGAAGAGTGCGGCGGAGGCGAACAAGCTTTATGCTTCGGGGGCGGAGGATGATGAGGCCCGGCTATTCTGGGCGCAATTTGAATCCCCCGAGTGCTCTCCCCTCCTCGTTGACCACATGAAGCAACTGATGGAGATTCACAGAATGGCAGAGCCGGCCATGAAGGACCTCTGCATCCGCCTGTGGCCCGATGAGCCGCTGTAGAGCAGCTATTTCGGCCTGGTGCAGAAGCTACGTGATGCTGCGCCTCGGGTTGACGTGCTGAAGCGCTCTGTGTGCATCGAGGGCGCGCGGATGGCCTTTGCAAGGACCATGGTGCACTGGCCAAAGCTCTAGCCGACCAAGATGGCCACCGCACCTCCGCCTCCTGACAAGAGTCATAGGTGCCCCGAGCTGTACTTCCCTCATGTAATGGAGGGTTCTCGGGCAATAGAGGCTCAGTGCTCCAAGGATGTTTTGTATGAATGAGCGCGGTGTAATATGTCCGAAGACTTTGACGCTTTATAATTAGTGTTGCATGGTTTATCATGTCTTATAAGTAGTTTATGTTTATTTAGACTCCTATGTGGCCGGTTTATCTGAAAGCAGCGAGTCGTCGGCTTCAGCCCCCACGTAGATACTACGCGGGGTGTCCCTGTATCCGCACTTCTACCCTTAGCCGAAGTATCGGCGCCCGAAGGCGGTAATGCGAGCGGGACAAGGCAATCGGACTATGGTGCTCTATCGCTTTCACTTAGCCATGGGAGTGTAGAAAAATGCGGGGGGCTGATAACCAGCCCCCAGTGTGATGTTCGAGGCCGAAGCCGGCACCACATGGTTTGTGCTAGACCGAAACCCATCGTATAACACGGAATAACCTCTATCGATCTTTTAGTATGACACTAGTGCTCGGATTTGCAGACCGGTTCTCGCTTACTATGACGGTCAGTTTTTGGCTTTCTCTGCTGAGGTGCTTGACCAGACGAGCTGGAAGCACAATCACAGTGGTTCTCCCTTTGCCCTTTTAGCCGAACGAGCGGAACGTAAGAGGGCAAGCACAGGAGCCGGGCAACCCAACAATTGACCCAAGACATAGTTCGGATCCGATGCATATAAAGCAAAACCCAAGACGCCGAACACACGATCAGTTGTACTGGGGTGATGTTCAAGGCGATTTTCAATTTGAACCCCCGGTCTATTAGCCGGTTGCATCATAATATATACCGAACAGTTTTCGCAAGAAGCGTTACCAAGGGAAGAACAGAGGATGTATAAAAGACAACGAAGTGGCCATATATAATGGTGTTGTAATTGCTCAATAATTCTTACAACTTGGATTGCCGAAGCAACTCTTTATTGGTAGATGAGATATAAAATTTACAGAGGGGAGGCTATACCAGGAGTCTTCGATTGATGACATGACGTCCTCGATGTGTCTTGTCGCCTATCCGTTCATGTTCCTCTGTGGAGGTTGCATCCCATTAAGAGTGATGCTGTCGCCGAGCGGACCTTGGGAAGAAGGTCTTGAGAAGTCACCGAAGTATCGATGAGCTTTACGCTTTTTAGCAGGTCCTTGATGGTACCTGTGACTTGTCCGAGGACGTGTATTGGTATTGGTCGGTCCAGCCGAACACTTACCATTTGATGGCTGCTCCCCATTGCTGCCCATGGAATCTTGAGCGCGAAGTTGTGCCTTCTTGGCACGTGTTTGGCGGTCGTTAGGGCTGTGCAATGGGGGGCGTATCCCTATTTCTGGGGAGCAGAAGAGTCTGGGAGTTCGGATTGAAACCGAACTCGTTCGTCGACCTTATGGGCCTTTATGGCCGATTTGGGTGTTTGCCGACCGTCCTCATAATGGAATTCGGCCGCCAGGGCCAATGCATGCTCCTCAGTTCGGAGGGAACGCTCTGTGTTGCCGTTGACGGTGATGACCCCCTTGGGACCAGGCATCTTGAGCTTGAGGTATGCGTAATGCGGGACAACATTAAAGCGAGCGAACGTTGTTCGGCCGAGCAGGGCGTGATAGCCGCTGCGGAAGGGGACGATGTCGAAGATCAATTCCTCACTGCGGAAGTTGTCGGGCGAACCGAACACTACTTCCAGGCTAACAGAGCCTGTGCACCGGGCTTCGACACCTGGGATCACTCCTTTAAAGGTAGTGTTGCTAGGCTTTATCCTTGACGGGTCTATGCCCATCTTTTTCACCGTATCTGAATAGATCAGATTGAGGCTACTTCCTCCGTCCATTAGGACTTTGGTGAGGTGATACCCATCGATAATGGGGTCTAGGACGAGGGCCGCCGAACCTCCGTGACGGATACTGGTCGGGTGATCTCGTCGATCAAAAGTGATCGGGTAGGCCGACCACGGGTTAAACTTCGGGGCTACAGGCTCTACGGCGTAGACCTCTCGAAGGGCGCACTTCCTCTCCTTTTTAGGTATATGAGTGGCGTATATCATGTTCACGGTTTTTACTTCTGGAGGGAATTTTGTCTGACCTCCATTGCTCGGACCGAGGGGCTCCTCGTCGTCTTCGCTGCGTGGGCCTTTGCCCTGGTCCTTGGCTGCGAGTTTGTCGGCCTGTTTAAATACCCAACAGTTACGGTTGGTGTGGTTGGCGGGCTTGTCCGGGGTGCCGTGGATCTGGCAAGGCCTCTCCATGATCTTGTCCAGCGGGGTGGGTCCGTTGCGGTTGCCTTTAGGAGGCTTCTTCCGCTGCCCGGATCTTGGGTTGCAGAAACCGGCGTTAACGGCCGTGTCATCAGCGTCGCTAGTGCTGTGCCGGCGTTTGTTTTTGTTACATCGTGGTTTCCCGTTTCCATCCCGGACTTCGGAAGTACCGGGGTCTTCGGGGTTGTGGCTTCGCCTTGCTAGCCAGTTATCCTCGCCCGTGCAAAAGCGGGTCATGAGCGATGTGAGGGCGGACATGGTCCTGGGTTTATCCTGACCGAGCTGGCGAGCCAGCCACTCGTCCCGAATATTGTGCCTGAAAGAGGCTATAGCTTCGGCATCTGGGCAATCGACGATCTGGTTTTTCTTGGTCAAGAACCGGTTCCAGAATTGTCGAGCGGGCTCTCCGGCCTTTTGTACGACATTGCTTAGGTCGGAAGAGTCCGGGGGCCGTACATAGGTGCCCTGGAAGTTGGATCGGAATGCATCCTCGAGATCGTACCAGCTCCCGATAGAGTTTTCGGGGAGACTGTTTAACCAGTGCCGAGCTGGCCCCTTAAGTTTAAGGGGTAGGTACTTGATGGCGTGGAGGTCATCCCCTCGTGCCATGTGAATGTGGAGGAGGAAATCCTCGATCCACACTGCTGGGTCAGTTGTTCCGTCGTATTGTTCGATGTTCACGGGTTTAAACCCTTCTGGGAACTGATGCTGCATCACCTCATCAGTGAAGCACAGTGGGTGGGCAGCGCCTCTGACCCTGGGTATATCACGCCGGTAGTCGGTGTCTGTTCTGGCACGGTTTTGGTCCCGAACTCTATTGGTTCGGTCGTGCCAGGGACGGTACTCGTCCCGTCTATCCGGGGAGTACCCTCTAGATCCGTAGATGGATCTGGTGCGGCCTGTTCTATCATCCAGGTCGTGTCGCAGGTCATACCTGTCGTCAGGCTCCATTGGCTCTTTTCCCTTCTGCGGGGTATCGCCGGCCTATAACCGGCCTCGCCAGCCGTCCTATCTCGCCCTCGGGGAGGGCGGTCCGGCTGGTCGTATGGAGTGTGCTTCGGGGATGGCGTGTTGGGGAGCTCGTCGTCGAATTGCGGCAGCAGCCGCCGGCGGGGGTAGCTCTTGGGTTGATCCCATAGACCGGCGCCGTGTTCTTCCTCGGCTGATAGAACCCTTGTCCATCTATCGTTGAGGGTGTCTTGTTCGGCCTTGAGTTGCCGCGCTTTTGACTTTAGGCTTCGGGCAGTTGCTAAAAGCTGTTGCCTGAACCGTTCATCATCCTCAATGGTTTCGGGGACGATGATGTCCTCGTCGTCCGGGCTATCCTCCTCCTCTACAGGGGGGAGGTAGTTTTCATCCTCGGAGTCGTTCAGATCTTCGGGGTCGCGCTGGTCTTCCGGCCTTTCCTGGTCCTCCAACGGATACTCGGGGATATCGGGATCGCCGAGGTCTTCCGTGGTATCGTTTTCCCCGGTGCCGGCAATAGCTTCCCTGCCCTTTTTTGTCTTTGATCGCTTACGCGGTTTCCGGCGTCTTGACGGCGCCTCACCCGAGTCATCACCATTGTTCGCTGGTGTGCGCTCGCCGTTACCGGATGGCGTGTCCACCATGTAGACGTCGTAGGTGGAGGTGGCAGTCCATCGCCTGGTGTTAACGGGGGTGGGAGCGCGATCCTCTTCTTCCATGTCGTCTGCCTCCTCGGAGGCGTAGTCCAACATATCGGTTAAGTCTTCGATAGTGGCTACTAAATGGGTGGTGGGTGGGACGAAAAATCCCTCTTGACCCGCCTCAAGACCGACCTGAGTGTGGATCGGGATTGGGTCATCGGTAGTTTTCATCAAGGAGATCCGATCCAGAGCTTCGCAAAGTGTCGAGAGCTCGATCGGGTCGATCTGCCCGGCGCGTCTGGAGTTAACCTCTGACGAGTCCGCACGAGAAGTGTATTCGGCAGGGGTTGATACCCGGCCGTCTGGCGCTATAACCGGATCCGGACCTAAGTCCAGATCGTCATCGGGATTAGCCCCGTGACCGGGATTGAAAGCGACCTCCGACCTTAAGGCCTCGGAGTCTTCGGGCGCGTCAGGTGGGACTGTGAGCCCGGTGAGCAAGAGATCGCCCCGAGGGTCGACGAAGAACTCTAAGTTCCCGAATCTGACTTCTTGATCAGGAGCGAAACTCCTGACCTGGCCAAGGCGGCCGGTCGGGTCAGCGTGCAGCACGATGCTGCCGAAAGCGAAGATCTATCCAGGGACAAAGGAGTCCATGCTGCGGACTTCTTCGTTGATGAAGACGGGAGCCATCGATTCCTTGGGCGATCACAGCGAAACTCTCAATGAAAGCACCAATGCCGGTGTCAAAACCGGCGGATCTCGGGTAGGGGGTCCCGAGCTGTGAGACTAGGATCGATGGTAACAAAGGGACGAAGGAGACGGTGTTTACCCAGGTTCGGGCCCTCCTATGGAGGTAAAACCCTACGTCCTGCTTGATTATATTGATGATATGTAGGTTACAGAGTTGATCTACCGCGAGATCGACTAGCCAAAACCCTAGATGAGTTTCTGTGTGCTATGATCTAAAACCCTCCCGGTTTATATAGACACCGGGGGTACTAGGGTTTAGACATGGTGGGCCTCCTGCCGAGGATCGAGATGGCGATTTCCTCATCTTGACTTGGAGTGCACGACGCGCCTTTGGGGCTTCCTTCTGGAAAGTGGAGTCTTGATGTGTCCGGCCCTTCTACAGAGAATGGCCCATCGAGCCGGCCTATTGAGAGATGAGCCGACAGCCCGAGGACCCCTTAGTCCGGGACTCCCTCACTCCCTTCTCTACTACGAGGAGTGAAGTTGAAGACGGTGGTGAAAGGGCACGGCCAAGGTGGAAGAAAGGTCAAGATGAAGATGTTCAAGAAGGGGTGCGAGCCCGGAGTGAAGTTGTTCGTCAAGCTCGTCAGAGCATCTACAGCCGGACGCCTCAAACGGCCCCTCATACGCCCGCGGACGCGCCCGGTGAGTGGCCGGACAGGAGAGAGAAGGAAAAAGTGATCCAACCGGATCCCTCATATCATCCCTATACGCCCGGTCAGTCCACCACGTAGGACGCGACCCCACCCCGGACCACCTTTCCTTTTTCTTTATTCATTCTTTTCTTTCTCTCTCTTCCTCTCCACAAATCACGTGCAAGTGGCCGGACATACGAGGAAGAAAATGAGGAGTGTGGCTGCGCGGACGGACAAATAGGGGACACCCCCGGTCACTGACCAGGCGCATCCGCGGGCGTTTAGGGGGTCATATTTGCTATGTCCGACTGTAGATGCTCTCATGTTTTAGTTTTATCGTTTTTATTTTGTTGCTTTTCTATGTCGTACGTGCCGTGTCGTGTCCCTGGACTTATCTATGTAAGGTACCCATCTATGTAAGGACGGTGGTTTGCATCTTATTTATCTAAGTTATTATGTTTGTTCAAAAATGTCTGTGCCCAAAGAGTTCATTTGTGTGTGGTGAAAAATGTTCGTGCCCATAAATGTTCGTGCCCAAAGATCAACAAGTGAAAAATGTTTGTGCCCATAAATGTTCGTGCCCATAAATGTTCTAACCGGAATCATGTGGCAGTGCAAACATGTGTTTCCAAAAATTCAGTACAAAACAAAGGAAAACCACTCTCACGCGTGTGCAAACATTCAGTACAAACATGTGTTTTTAAACCCTAAACCAAGTCATGGGATCACAGCAACAGAACTCGTCCTTGTTCATTGTTTCCCGAGCCGAGGCAGGAAGGAGTGGGTTACGGGGAGGAAGGGGAGGAGGGGGCGGAGGAAGGGAAGGAGGGGGTGGAGGAAGGGAAGGAGGGGGTGGAGCGGCTACCTCTCTCAGCTGGCGAGGTACTGCAGGGGCGGCGGCGGAGGCGAGTTGACGGCCGGGGCCAGGAGCTGTGGCGGACCGACGGCGACTGGAGGGCCGGACAGGAGCTGGGGCGGGGCGGCGGAGAGGTTGGAGAAAGAGGGGACCGGCGGCGGGGTAGCTACTGGCCCATCTCCATGGATCTGGCGGCTAGGTTTTGCGTCGCGGGAGGAGAGCAGAGGAGGGGGGCGCGCGAGGGGAGGGAGGAGCGGGTCCCGCGAGGGCAGGGGAGGGTAGTCATTCGAGGAAAGTGGGTCGGGGGGAGATTTCGCTCGTGTGCGGGCTCAGCCTCGCTCGACCCGGCTGGCCTCGGGTGCTTCTATCGAGCATAGCGGAGAGCATTTTTTGCATGAGATCGACATAGCCCAACAGAGGCCATCCACCCTACCAAACAACGAAAAGTGGGTCGAACAGGGAACTTTCAGCCTCGTGCACCTTCCGTGCAGGCTACCAAACACACCCTATGTATAGACTCCTTCCCTTTCCATGTCAAAGTCTTTCCATCTGCCCTACCGGTTACCAGCGTAGCCCTAAACGCCACAAACCCACGCGGTCTTGGGTTCGAGTCCCAGCCGCACCATTTTTGTTCATTTTCCACCCTTCTCATTTGCCCACCCCGAATGGGCCTAATTGGATGGAGTTGGCCCATTAGTCTAGCCGACACTGGGCTCTTGGCTCTGAATTTGGCCCATAACGAAACCTTTTTTTTACAGAAAGGCAGAGCAGAGAGCTGCATTTCATTGATCAAAGTTTCAGAATTTCTCATTTCTTCTCACTTTTTTTAACATTTTTTCATACAATTTCAAGCTTACAAATTCCTCCCAAATTCATGCCTTTCCATACAATTTCAACATTACGCCCAGTGCGATTACCATACCAAAAAATGACCAAATGTAATTGCAAATGGGTATTTGTGCTTGATCTTCGAGCTTCCTAATCTTCTGGTTCAACCTCCTAAGCTCAACATCTACCTCTCTGTCATTGCGTGCTCCGCCCTTCGTCTCTTCTTCCGGAGTTCATGCTGCGGCCGCTGTCGTTCGTGGCAGGATGGGCAACCATTCTTCGTGCTCTTCTAGCAATTCATTCATCAGAGTCTTGGCCAGAGCATCGACCCAAAGAAAGAAACATTTCACCTGCATGAACGCCAAACAAATCAACCGTATCGCTCAAGGATCCCGACCACAAAAATGGTGCAATTGCCCCGATTCTTACCCCATTCTCGCTGCACACGTAGAACGGACTATTATGATTCTTCGGTGTGCGCGAAACCCTCCGATCAACCTCCGCCTGGCACCGCGGACAAAGGAAGATCAGCATCTCCACGCGCGCCGGACTCTCGATCCGCGAGGTGGCGCGGGAGCTAGAAGAAGACATTGAGCTCGGAGCCGAAGGGGATCTCAACGCCGCCGCGCCCACCACGCCGCCACCGCCGCGCCCTACACCGCCCAGAGATGAAGGGGATCTCGACGCCCGCGCCCGGCTCCTAGCTACCAACAGTGGTCGCCACCCACCTCTGCGCGTGTCCGCCTCCAACCCCGTCCCCCGCCCAGCTGATTCGTTGCTCACCGCTGCGAGCGTCGGGGGCGCGCGCCGCTGCTTTTATCGCACACCCGCGGCCAGCAACGGCTCTCTGCTGGGTCCCATGAGCCACGAGAGCAACGGCTCTCTGCTGGGTCCCACAAGCCACGAGAGCAACGGCTAGCGACGGTCTGATCGTGTAGCGCGTCTCCGCCTGCTGCCTGGTCCCACCCGTAAGGGCCGAGTCAAACACGTTGACCTGACGGAGACGGCAATACTCACGGAATGAGTAGCTGTGCACAGACCAGGGGCAAAACTGAGCACGATTCGCAACTGAGGGCAAAACTGAGTTCATGGACACCACTGAGGGCAAAAGGATAATTAACCCTTAGATCTATCAGGCCCTACATCAGACACATGGTTATATAGAAATTTGACGGCAAATTTTTCATTTTTATTCTAGATCCATTTGGGGGAATCCCTGTTGTATGTCATGTTGACACCATGTAGCATTTCTCGCAAAGTGTTTAACTGAATCATCTGCCATTATTCAACCAACTCTTGAACGTTAACCTTCAATCACTGTCAGCCATCTGTTTAACAATTCTACCAGTTCCATTGTTGATTACTAACAAATCAGTAAACTGATCTTACAGAGGCATATTGTCAAACCATGAACCAAACCAAAAATCGGTATGTTGACATTTCCAACTACCATAGAACTCCATGTGATGTATAAATGTTTAATCTTCAATAACTCAGACCGACATGGAGAATAATTGATAGTACTATTAACCCAATAGACGCCACTCTCAATCTTGTATTTCTTCTTAACTATCTCTTGCCATGCTGCCTCTTTATTCTCCAAATTTCACCAGAATTTGCATAAAAAACTTATATTAAACCTCTCCAGATTTCGAATACCTAACAATGCCTTTTTTTAGGCCACCACACCATGTTGTACTTATTTTTAGCATTGATTCTCGTCTAGAAGAACTTCCTGGTTGCTTTATACATCCTCCCAACATTTATTTTTGGGAATCTGTACACAGAAGTAAACTAGCATGCAGGTCAGACGGGCATTGATTCTTGTCACTCATTTTTTCAAAATGGCAATTATCCTGCATTCATTAAGAAGAAAAGAGTTGCTCAGTTAATTAAGGAAAACCGAGCGAAAACCAGATTGCCCAGTTAATTATGGGGAACTGGGCAAAAAACCATCACAACCGCTGAGCAACACACATAAGAAACTCCACACACACACCACTTCAAAGAGGGCCTCGACAAAACCGCACGCAGGCGTCATCGTCATCACTCCTCCCCTAGAGGCATCATCGCCATCCCTACACTCTGAGCAAACGACCCCGACTTCGCCGTAGACGATCGCTGACTCAACCCACACTGCAACGTCCGCAAGGGGTTACATGAAGATCCACGTCAAAACTCAGCCACCCACGAGCAGACAGCGCAGCTCCAACTCTGAAGGAGAGCTACGAAGGACAAAACCAGGCATGGCTGGCGCCATGGAAGATCGCCGAAGGGGCCACCTGCAGCCAGTCATCGTACACCACAGGGCCCCGCCGCCGCAGCTTCGACTTCACAGCAACAGACAAACCGAGGCAAACCCATGGACACGCCGCAAAAGAACCGGCTACCTCAACCATTGCCGCGTCGCCCATCGCCCCCACCATCATCGTTGCCACAGAAGCCTGCACGTCACAACCCGCCGCCATCCACCAGTCCCACCAGCCGATGCCGAGCTCCCAAGACGAAGCCCCCGAGAGGGAATACGACACCGAGGCGCCCCCATCATCCGATCACAGATCAAGGGTTTCCCCCGAAGAGGCCAAGATGGCCGGATCCGCACGGAAGGGGTGCGGCAGCAAAGCAGCGATGCCTCCAGAAAGGTAAACGACGGCCACAACCGCCGTCATCGTTGGTCATGGCACAAAGCCGAGACAGAGTCTTCACCCAAGCTCCCGCACTACCTCAGTCGCACATCATCCCGCATCAGCATCGGCAAGCCCACCAACCAGCACCACCATCGGAGCTGCCCATCGACGAAGAAGAAGTACCGAGATCCGCCGTAGCCAACCACACCTCGCGGAGACCACCGGCGGGCAACCTCCAGAACGAGGCACCAGATCCATCAACGGTCGTCCGGACGCAGAGCCACCTGACGCAACACAAGCCTCCGCACCTTGCAGAGCACCATGCCGACAAGAAACAGAGGAGCGCTGCCCGAAGCCAAGAACCACCTCGGTTTCAAACTGCAGCCAAGCATCAGAAGCGCCGACGTGCCCCATGCACGCCATTGCGGTTGCCGGAGACCGAAACTGCAACACTCGCACCTGGAGGCGTTCTTCCTCGCCGTATCGGGCCCCCGATCCGCGCATCACCGCGCCCCTCGCGGCCAAAGCCACCGCCTGAGCGTTGTACGGCCCGGCCTCATATGCACGCCTCGCCATGCACCACTGCCGAGCGTCCCTGCTCGACCACGCCATAGTCGCCGCACCTCCTCGGCCCCCTCTATGCACACCTCCTTCGCCCCGCACGGCCGCACTGCACGCATGCACCTCTGGTGAGCACTAAATCCACCGGGACGAGCAAATCCACCTCTCGCAAAAGGGGGACGAGATCCAGCCTGCCCCCACCATGCTGCAGCACCGGTGCCACACCCCAGCCATGGCGCCCATGGCCATGAGCCCCCATCACGGAAGCTCTCTCGTCCTCCTGGCCACACCCTCGCCCCCCAACGCCATCGCGCGCCGGCGGTGGCTGACCTCCATGCCAGCCGTCGCCCGCCTCGCACGAGCAAACCCCAAGCCGACATGAGCAGATCCCGCCACCGCCGGACGCCAGCGAGCTTTGTCCAGTGGTGTGAGCCGACGGCGGCGAGGGGAAGGTAGTGGACGGAGTGACGGCCGCGGCGCAAGCTTTTTCCGCCCGAGCCGCTCCTGACGAGCGACGCGGGGGCGAGCGTTTTTTTTCTTCTTGTCACTCTAAAACCAAGGGATAGTGTTTCATGTACAGGTTTTGATGAAGCACGGACTAGAGAGATGCTAATTCGTGCGTGTAGATGGCCCGATCTTTCACGGCGATGCTTGATCAACAATTCGTCCCCGGTGTTCCTCCTTGCAACCTCCAATAACAATCTCTACCCATGCACAATCAACACACGAACAAAGATAATGATCCCCTCGGATCAACACGTAGGCGTCGATGTGATGATCAAACCTCCGTCGCTAGCAATTTTCCACGATGAAAAATCATAGATGATACACAAGATATGGTCATCCAAAACTTGAATGTTTTACTGTGTTCTTCGTAACTCACAATAAACGAAAAGTCAAAACTAATCTTACATCGGCAGAAGCATGTGCCTTTATATGGCAACACACTCACGTCACTTAGCCTACAGATAAAAAGGAAACAAATCTTACCTAATGAACTAAACACATTGAATCTGGACTCCTCCTATTTTATTCTCTCTCCAAGAAAGACAAACGTGTAATTTCTAAGCTGTTTGTAACACGTAATCTTTACCTAATAATAATAAAGTGACTATTGCTTCTTGCTCCCAAACTTTCGTCCGTTTTCGTCCGTCACCGCAATTTCGTACGTCAGATTCTTTATTAGTGCGCTTTGCTCGCTCGCTCGCACACGTCTTGCTGTGCGTCCGTTCCATGGGCTAAGTAGGCCTCGAAGCAATCAATTGGGCCAGCTATTTTTTCTTTAATTAAAAAATAAAGCCCAACTATTTTCGTCCGTCGTCCGTTATGGCAAAAAAGAAAACAATTATCTGATATTCTCCCCACATAATCCCACATTGCTCTGTTAGACTTAATCTCATCGGTTCATATACGTGCACGCACTGCTAATTCAACAAGAAGCAACTGAATTTAAAAAGCAGAGATGCGAACAAACGCAACAAACAGAGCAGAGAAGGCTTTAGGAAAGGAAAGGCAGAGGGTGAGCACGAGCCTAGCTTGGATGGCCGGAGCCTCCGGCCACAGAGGATGAGCCGATGAGGTGAGGCGCCGCGAAGACGCAAGACAGATAGGCGCTCACCGGCAGGGTCGGGGCGATGATGGCAGCTCCCAACGGTGGTCCAGCTACTCGATCCCGCGGGTTAGCTCGATTTCCATGGAGTCCTCCCGAATCAAGGAGTCGGATGTGTGCAGCGCAGCGGCTTCCGCGGTAGGCTGCAGCAAAAAGGGTAGGAGGGTGGCCGTCGGTGCTCGGGACCGGCTCCTCCGACAGAAGAGCCGGTCATGGCCGATGGAGGGGAGGATCCTGACGGGATCCCGGCCCGGCCGCAGTGGGCTGCAGCAAAAAGTTGGGATATGGAGATGGCGAGAGCCAGAGAAACTGAGGAGATAAGGTTGCGACGACGCAGTCCATAATCCAGACCATGCTGGAGTCTGGTTTCTTCTGGACCACCTGACGTGTCTTCTTTTAAATCACCTGACGTGTATTAGCTAGCGCGCATGTTTCCGACTGCATCACAAGGACCAAGGACGTGTACATATATGTTTGTTCTCCAAACCAGTTTTTGTTTTAACGTTTAATTTGACTGATCTATTTTTTTCCTCTGTTTTCGAGCATATACAACCGGACTTGGCAAATCCCATCCCATATACCCCCGCGGGCGCGTCTGCCGACAGTGCCCGCCTGCCCCTTATATATTGCGTCGCACATCCACATACCTCAAATGCAATTCCCAAATCCATGTACGTCGATCATCCGATACAAATTGTTTGAATTCAACCGTTCGAACAAAGCAAATCAAATCACATTTTAACAAACCGAACATGCGAAAATGAAATCAATGTCCGAGCGAGAAGGGATGTTTGTCGGACCACTGGCCGGACGCGGCAATCCATGCCTCCTGCTCGTCCGGCTTGTCCTCCTTCGCCTGCATCCTGTCCGCATGAACCGCGTCGGCGCTTGGATGGATGGGGTGTGGGGAGCCGGACGTGGTGGGGGGAGACATCTCCTTGACCATGTCCGCACCTACCCGCAACGCCGCCACCGCCTCCCTCTCTCGCTGTGGGCGACGTCGCAGCTTTCGAGCGACATTCTCCGCCTTGCAAGACGCGGTGGAGGAAGGGACGCCAACGGACGAGGCGGATTGCGTCTCCCTCGCGATGGTCGGGGATGGGCGGGAAGATATCACGGCGGCGAATTGGGACCGGTGCTGAGGATGGGGAGCAAGAGTGGCGGACGGTGAGGTCTCGGCGCGCGGGAAATGTTGGAGGGCGGCGGAAGGAGAGGAAAGGGTTTGGAGGATTTGATGCAATTTGCGGTACGGTCGGGCTATCAGGTCCGATGTGGCGGGCGTGCCCGGACGCCCGTTTAAGAAGCCCGTCTGGGTTGAAATTTCGTGACCGATCAGTGATCGGGCGGCCTGCCCGGACGTTTCACACGGATATGAGGGGTCCGGCTGTAGATGCTCTTATGTCCCTCACAAACTCATACCGACAAAACTGAGAAAGAAACAAATATTATACATAAATGGATATAAGGATTAGAGAATATTGGACTATCATATATATAAAGGTTAGGGCAGACATATCGAAAACATATATGCTCGCACAACCAGTAAAATAAATATAAAATAAATTGTCTACATACGCTATTGATTTCGGTTGATATGAGTGCATAATAAACCATCCGTGCCAAAACAGAGACATTTACATGCCATGGCAATAGAGTTTTTAGTCGATCTCAATAAAGTTATTACTCCGGATCAGGAAAAAGATACCATGTCTAAATTCCCTTAAGATGGACATGTTGGATGCGATATGGGGAAACTTGGCAACCACCTTATGCATACTTTTGCCCCAAACATTAATGCTATGGCGGAACAAGGACAATTATATCTAGGTAAAATTACTTTGGAAGTGTTGAATGAACAACATTTTTATGGTCTGACGATAGTACAATAATTAATCTGTCGATGTGGTATGCTTTTTCACTAGCCATCGACGATGTGATTTACAATGTTGTAACATTTTTCTGCTTCCTAAATTGTATCCATGAAAAACATGACACTAACCACACATGCACTGTCATTAATTAACTCATTCATGCTTATTTGAAACTGTGTTTAGGGATACCACAATACAAAAATACTATTTAAAAAGATATAGTAAACAAAAATAACCTACTTCAGTGAACTAGCTTACTTTCTTAAACAAAGATAATTACAAAAGTCGCTATATCCCACCACCATGATTTAAATACATTAATAATTTTATGTATGATAGCATTAACTTTACTTAGTGATAATGATCTAAAAGGAGCTAGATAGAATACTTAAAATGCGAGCCAAAATGGTTGCACAATTTTAAAAATGGGCTATCAAGAAGAATTAAAGCATTACTATACAAACAACACATATATTTTGAAGCTTATCAGTAGGCTAATTAAATTAATGTATGAGTAACTATGTATGCTTTATTTATGATGCTAAATCTAATCAATTTATTTTTTACTCAACAACAGATTCCTATAGTATAGAAAACCTGCATAAAGGAATTTGGGTCGCAATCTCCAATCATGGATGCTAAGGAACAAAGAAGAAAAAAAGATATAGAACGGTACACACGGATGACCGACAAAAACAAACAGAAGAAACTAAAAAAGCGTTGTGAAGCCTATCAGCAAAATAAAAGAATTAAAGATTCAACCCAGTTACAAAAAAATATACACAAAGGGAGGAAAAATATGCAAATATGGAGCCAGCCCAAAAGGCAAAAAAATGCACACAAGGAAGGAAGGAATACGCAAATATGCAGACAAAACAAAAAAGCTAGAATAGGGCAAGTTACATCTAACCATGAATTGAGGCGCAGAGTAAGCAAATATTCAATTGCAATGAAGAACCTCGATGTATCGCAACAAAATAGGAAGTTAGACCATCTATACGACAAGGACTTCACGGGAAGCACACGTGACAGAAGTATGCATGATTGGGCGTCGGAGGAAGTATACCGGATTTTTATTGTCTGATGTCGGTAACTCCAAATAAGCACTACAATCTACGATATTTTTATTATCGGTATGACACTCTAAAGATAAGGCTATTTAGTTTTCTAGGATTAACGTCGCAAGTTTCGAATTAGCGCCCCAAAGAATTCTATTCTTAGTTGAATCAACATTATTGTCATCATCAAATTTATCCTCTACCTTTTCAACTTGATTAATTATAATAGGCCTTTGCTTCGTAGCGAAGCACGTCAATTTTTTTCTCACGTTGCAACGCACGAGCATGTTTGCTATGAAATATAATTATCAGAATGAAACATGTTAGTCACAAAAAATAATCCATTTTAGAAAATTATTAAAATTTTCAAATTATTTTCTCGAAAATTACAAAAACAATAACCTTCTAAATAAATTCATGTTATTCTAAACAAACAAAAAACTATATAAAAACTATTCCTTGCATCACTACTTCGTCATGGATGAAAATGGGGAGCTGAAATACATCGTGACGAACAATGTTATGGAGGCTTCTTCACATTCACACTTCATGGACTAAAAACTAATACTCAGGGTTATATTATTTCTGACATTTGTTAAAACTGGATATAATAAATGTTGTGAAATGACACATGGAGCAGGTTCTATTAATTTTATCGCCCGTTGCAACGCACGGGCATTTGTACTAGTGAAAGTATAAAACCAGGACTCAAGCACTACTACGGATCGGAATTGAGCCTATTAAAAATATATGTGGAGGAGTACGGAAGTTAGGATTTTTTTTTGAACACAGTACAGACGCAAACGCTCATATACATGCGCATACACTCACCCCCTATGAACGCACACATGCACACCCTACCCCTATGAGCACACATGCACCTCGTCATCGATGGAACGTCTCCTCCCACTGAATGCACATCGCCGGAAATCCTGAAATAAATCCAGGAATAAATGCGAGCATCAAGATTTGAACCCTGATGGGCTAGGGATACCACAGTCCCTCTAACCATCCAACCACAGGTTGGTTCACGTTAGGAATTATTTTTGCTGGGCGTGGCTCCTTCTGGCTAACCGCCCGATGGCTCAGCACATTCGGTATTGGCTTGTCTCTTGGCTCTTTAAATCAGTCAGAACTCTAGATTTAATTTGGCACTGCATCCTTCTCTCGATGCTTGTATTTTCCTTCTGATTGGCTTGTTAATCCCAGTCCCACAAATCATACGAGCTCTTTCAGTTCCTCTCTGTAGTTTATATGAGTTCATCACATGTTTTTCTTGTCGAGCCATAGCACAATTCTGAACTTGACTAACAATGCCCATAATTAAATTATCTTGCACCTTCTTAATTGATCCAGACTGAATATGTGAAATATTTGACGGCACACTGGCCGTCATAGTGGTCATATCAGGTTCTCCAACATTAATGTTGGAAGGTTGGATAAAACTGATAGGAAGTTCTTCTGGCAGGGGAGCAATGCTAAACCATCCAGACTCTTATACATTTTTTTCTCAACTGGTACCCAATCAACAACATGCAACCTACCGCCACAAACAGGAACGCCCAAATATCTTGTAGGCCAATATTATCATATAATTGTCCTTTATCATCATCATGCAAGACCATTAGTACCTCACTTTTTTTAAAATTGATCTTCAAATCAAGAAATTTGCTCAAAAAGGTATAATAGCCACTTCAAATTCCTAGCACTATCAATATCAGCTTGTATAACCTTAGCATACTGTAAAATTGCCACCCCTTTATCAATCAGATGGGAAGCACGCCTACAATCTGACCACAATTTTGGGTTAATTGCGTCATTCTCTGTAAACAATTTGCACTAATATTGAATACAAAAGAAGAGAGAGATCCCACTATCACCCCCTTAAAGCTACCAAAGTTTTTTTTCCCATAGCATCATTGACTAACATTATGGGTCCCATCTTTGACAATTGTTCTGGGATAACTTCGACCCATCGTAGCTAGATGATGGCGCATGTTGGTGCCGCGTCTATGTAGAGGACTATTGTCATATCACATTGTGGTCGTGTGTTAGTGCAATCCTAGTACTCCTTCCGATTCATATTAATTGTCGATGATTTAATACAACTTTGTACTAAATAGGCAACAATTAATATAGATTGGAGGGAGTTTTATATCTTCCTTTGAGAAACAACCAGCTGAGTTTGAGAGAACACCACCACAGAGCAACATATCTGAGATGAACCAAATGAGTTGGAAAAAAAATCTCTGAGACCAGGACCCACCCGGATGGATTCCACGTGGCCTACATCAGATGGCAAGTCAAGAAATTGAGTTATGTGATGGATCGAGTGTGAAGCCATGTTCAAGGACAAATGCAAGAAAATTACCTTTGCGAGGCAAAGAGGTGTTGACTAAATCAATGGCAGACGCTATTCCTTCAATCTTGATGGCATGCTTCAAAAATTGCCTCAAACCCAATTGGGGAAATTTTGGTAGGGAAATAGAAAAGGTGAGAAGAAAAAGGCGTAGGTTTCTTAGAACACCGAGACCACACCAAAATACATGCGAGGCTTAGGCCATCGCCATATTGGAATCATCAATTTGGCTTTTGGAATGACTAGTGTGGTGGATTGTGTATTCGTCTATATTTGCACCACCGCTGCATCCAACTCATGCCGGAAGAGTCTTTGTCCCATGCCCAGAAGAAAAAGCGCATACACCTGTGCTTCCAGAGTTCGCGGTCGTGGTCGGCCACGAGGCACCGCAGCCCAGTGCAAGTGCTCGCCACCCTCAAGAGGTCCAAGCCGTCGGTGAGCCTCGCCAAGATCTCCAGCATGACGTCCACAGGGAGCGACAAGAAGGCATTGACAGAGGACAGCGCGAGGGCACTCCGGCAAAGCTTCTCGGTGAGCTCCCCCCAGAGCGCGCCCACCGTGCAGGCGTTGTCGTCCGTCAGAGCGCGCGCCGTGTCGTCCAGGCTGCGTGACAGGAGCGGCGCCGCGGCGCGCGCGTCCACGCACACCCAGCGCACCACTAGCCCTGGGTTTGGGGCGAATCTGTGCATACATACGTAGAAGACGATGTGCATGCCGTGCGCCCGCATCTGCAGCGGGACGGCCGCATCCCGCCGGCGCGGCGCGGCGTACACGAGGGACAGAGTCGAGGCCGTCCGGCCCGCCCGACGTGGGACCCGCCCGGCCTTGCCGACGCTGTCGGCGTGGAGCACGAAGCCGACGTCGAGAAAAGCGGCGTGGACGAGGATTATGAGGCGGCCGAGGAGGCGCTCTGCGTCCCAGCGGGCGGCGTCGATTACACGGTGGAGAGGCGATATCTCTGCCATGGCTTGCTGTGGCGTGCTTGATCAATCAAGAAGTTTTGCGTGACGGCGCGCTTGACGCATGGACCTGGAGCGGTGGGTAGCTAGGTCAAAGGTCTCTCTTGATAAGCAAAGGTTTTTTCTAGGGGTATCAGGCAAAGGTGTGGGTAGCTTCTGGGCTCACGCGATCAACGAGGACATGAGCCAGGCCGTCTGGGCTTGGACTGGGCGCCAGGCTGACCCTTTCGACATGTCCGACGCATTTGGTCCGTGTGTCCGTTTTGATCTAAATGAATGAAAACGTCGATGCAAACTCAAAAAACCGTGACTTTCAAAAAAAAAAACTTTAAAAACCGTTTGCTCATTGTTCGTCTAGACGCATTTCCGATCCATATTTGCGTCTGATTTGCATCCACAATGACACATCATGCGTGCGCCTCGGGCCGCGTATCGGCTGCCCAACCACCACCACAGTCATATTAAATACGACCCACCCACTTTGGACCTGCATGGCAGCCGCTATAAGCGTCATGAGTCCATGATTATTTTAAATTGCAAGCGTGTGGGGAAGGGGGCCTCATCTACTTCCCCACTCCCATCCACATCTAGCCACACCAGCTTTCCCGCCCGCGACATGAACCCTAACCCTAGCCATGGCTGGCTTGTTTGGGAGGGGGAAAGGAAAGGCGAAGCACGATGCCGAGGCCGGCGAGCTGCCTGCATATATTTCAAACAATTTGTGAATTAACCGTACGGAATTCGTGTAAATACGGGTGGATTTTATACAAACAAGACGTCATTCATGCGAACACGGCGGATTTTCATTAGATTTCAAACATTTAGAACAAAAAAAAAACCGTTCCGACTCGACCCTAAACCTATCCTAAGACGGCATCCGGTGTCCAAGCACTTGCCGTCCTTCATCTGCCGTCCCCATGATCACCGACGATAAGACCGATGAAGTGAAGCTACGGTCTCCGACGAGGAAGAGTAGAACACGGGAGACAGAGTAGACCACATGGGACCCCAGGCCCTGCCGCCTTCCGTGCTCTACCCATCCTCGGAGGAGTTTGCGTCTTGTCCGTCGCCAGTGCACGTGAGGTTCACGATGATGACGGTGGCGTCGGCACTGTCATCGTTGAACCGACCCCCTCCCACCACCCACCCACCCCCCCCCCCCCCCCCCGATAGTTCGTCGGCGGGACGTAGGAGGTGCAACTGGCCTTGTTCTCGTCCGCGAACGCATGCAGCTGTGCCTCCGTAGCGGTCATTTCCTGGCGAGCGGGCGCTTGAGCGCGGAGGGCGTCGTAGTGTGCATGCTGTTCGGCGACGAAGTTGGGGTTCGTTGCGGTCATGGCCGCCATGGCCTCCTTGCTCGCGTGCTCGCCGTTGATCTGGCCCTTCGCCGGTCGGTGTTGCTGCAGCGCTCGCTCGAACGTAGACATAGGCACCGGCGCAGGCTGCACCTCTTCTATGGCGGCGTTGTAGTGCGTCTGCGCCTGCTCCATGGTGAAGCCGACATGCACAGTCGCGGGCGTCAGGCGGTGTCATCGGAGCCCATCTCCATCATGGTGTCGTCATCGCCATCGGAGACCTCAGACGAGCTAGCCGGAAAGTCGGCCTCGATCCACCTTGCACGGCGGTTCTCCCAGGCGGCGGTAAGGGCGGCGGTAAGGGCGGCCACCTCGTGCTTCATCTCCGTGGAAATGCTCTCCCACAGAGCTTGTCGCCTGCAGTCTTGACGAATGCGGTGCCAGGAAGGAGGATGGGAAGCGGCTTGTGTTATGACGTCGAGTTAGCTGGGTGTGACGACCTATAAATACGGGATTCCGGTGAGGCTAGACATTAATGCGTGGCCCCGAACTGGGTTTCTCGACCGGCGAGCCTGCTTAATGGCGGCATACGGCCAGACGGGACATTGAATGGGTGTGGTAGATATTTGTCCTATCTCGTCCAGTAACGCGTCGTTGTTGGCATTAAACATGCGCAGTCACCAGGGACGCGTCCCGGGCCGCGCCCTCGGCCGGCTCGAATGGTGATAGCAGCGAGAGGTCGCGTCCGCCCTGAGCCGACTTCAATGTGATTCGGCGCCCTCTTCTGCGGCATGAATGCGGGCAGCTGACGCCGGGTGGGAACGCATGTGGACGAGGGGGGAGGAAGTTTGGATAGGTCAGAGTGGTCAGAAGCGGGCATGAGTGCTGTCTGAACGCCCGCAAAACCCTCACGTTTGTCTTCTGTTTACAGGAAAAAGTGCATCCGGATAGCCCTGTGGACCAATACACCGATACAGGCCCGCGCTGGATGGTTTCCGCGGCCGACCCGGACGTATGCGGACGGTTTAGGGTCGTTGTTGGAGATGCCCTTACCCAGCAGATTAACACCAAAGGAAGCTTGAATACCAAACAAATTGACAAATTTATTTTACATCCGTCGCAACTCTTTTTTTTTTGCAAATTAAAATATAAAACAGATGATCAAAACCACAGGTTGAGCTTCACTTGGTCTTTCGAAGAAAATTTCAATTTCTACCAATACGCTTTGCCCATCAAAATCTACATATTGCCCTATATTGGCCCGTTGTATATTGGAGTACGTAGCTTTTTACGACGACGATATTGGCGTGTATTTGCGGCGGCGAACTTGGCGTGTTGCTGTTTCACTCTGCACCACAGCTCCGTCCACCCATGTCCGCAAGGACGAGGCCTTAAAATACCTGCACTGCCAGAGCTCGCTGTCATGGTCAGCCACGAAGCGGCCCAGTCCGGCGCAAGTGCTCGCCACCCTCAGGAGGTCCGAGCAGTTGAGCCTCGCCAAGATGTCCAGCATGACGTCGACGGAGAGGGACAGGAGGGCATCATTGCCAGGGCACACAGCAACGAGGGTAGACTGGCATAGCTTCTCGGTGAGCTCTCTCCATAGCGCGGCCACCCCACAGGCGCCGTTGCCAGTCAGAGCGCGCCCGGTGTCGTCCAGGCCGCATGACAGAAGCGGCGCCACGGCGCTTGCGTCCACGCACACCCATTGCGTGCCCGGCCGTGGGTCTTGTGCGAATCTGGGCACGCATACGTAGAAGACGATGTGCATGTCGTTCGCGCGCATGTGCAGCGGGACGGCTGCGTCCCGCCGGCGCGGCGCGGCGTACACGAGGGACAGAGTCGAGGCCGTCCGGCCAGCCCGACGGGGGACCCGTCCAGACTTGCCGACGCTGTCGGCGTGGAGCACGAAGCCGACGTCGAGGAAGGCGGCGTGGACGAGGATTATGAGGCGGCCGAGGAGGCGCTCGGCGTCCCAGCGGGCGGCGTCGATCACCCTGTGGAGGGGTGACATCTCTGCCATAGCTGTGGCGTGTTTGATCGATCAAGAAGTTCTGCGTGACGGCGCGCTTGATGCATGGAACTGGAGCGGTGGGTAGCTAGGTCAAAGGTCTCTCTCTCTCTCTCTCTCTCTCTCTCCCTCTCTCTCTTTTTGACCAGCAAACCAGAGGGCTTTTTCTTTAGGGGTATCAGGCAAAGGTAGGTAGCTTCTGGGCTCATGCGATCAACGAGGACATGAGCCAGGCCGTCTGGGCTTGGACTGGGCGCCAGGCTAACCCTTTCGACATGTCCGACGCATTTGGTCCGCATGTCCGTTTTGATCTAAATGAATGAAAGCGTCGATGCAAACTCAAAATCCGTTTGCTTATTGTTTGTCTAGACGTATTTCCGATCCATATTTACGTCTGATTTGCATCCACAAGGGCGCATCTTGTACATGCGCCTCGGGCCCGCGTGTCGGTTGCCCAACCACCACCACGGTCATATTGAATGCGATCCATTCACTTCGGACCTGCATGGCAGTGGCTATAAGCGTCGGGAGTCCACGATTATTTTAAATTGCAAGCGTGAGGAGAAGGGGGCCTCGTCTCACCACTGGAATTTTCGTATACGCCGGGTGTGAGGCTCTTCCCCGAGAGCCAAAACAAGGACACTCGGCAAAGTAAACAACGCCGAGTGCAGCACATGGCTTCACGGCAACTAACTGCCGTTGCCGTCACGGGCTCACGACAAACCAGCACCGCACGACAAACGGGGCAGACGTCGAGAGCCACTCTCGACAAAGATAACCCACATGGCATGTCCGTTCGAAACTGACGTTAATGCGCAGCCCCGGACTGGGTTTTTCGGCCAGCGAGCCTGCTTAATGGCGGCATATGGACGGACGGGACATTGAACGGGTGTGGTAGATATCCGTCCTATCTCGTCCAGTAACATGTCGTTGGCATTGAACAGGCGCGGTCACCGGAGAAGCGTCGCGGGCGGCGCCCTCGGCCGACGCGAATGGCGATGGCAGCGAGAGGTCGTGTCCGCCTTGAGCCGGCTTCAGTGTGAAATATATTGCAATCGATTCCTGCATTAACGCGCTTGGTATTATCTAGTTATTTAAAGTCATGAATCCTTACGATATTTTTTGTTACAAAAGTCAACGGTAATACCTTAAATTTTGGATCCCTGATGAACTTCTCTATATGGATTGCCACTTTTTTTTTCATTGTGCGAGTTATCAAATCCCTATTCCGAGACATCATCATCCTATCATCTTGTTTCTAACACAGAGCAGATTTTCAAGAATCTTAGAGCATCTCTAGCAGACCCCCTATTCTCCGAAAATGTAAACGCAGTTTACAGTTCGCGCGGAAGGGTGTATACGGGCTGAAAATCAGAGCGGCAGAGCAGAACCTGTATCTCAAACCGTAAATTTTGAAAAAACTCTTTCGCGCGAGAAATTTAGCGAAAACGATGGCCGGAGCTTCGATCATTCAACAGTACATAGCATAGCATCGATCATTCAACAGTACATAGCATTGAGCCTTTACATAACATAGAGCTCACCGGAGCTAACTACACCTAAGCTAACTAGAGCTCACCGGAGCTAACTACCCTACCGCACTACGCAAAATAGAGCTCACCGGAGCTCGTGCGGTAGCCGTCCAGCGGCAGCGCTCAGTCCTCGTCGGAGGAGGAGGTGAGGTCGACGTAGATGCGCGCCTGCTCAGGGGCTTCGCGGCGCCACTCCTCCACCTTGTCACCGAAGGCGCGGGCCGACGCGACACCCTGCTCGTAGAGCACGGTGTTGATCTCCTCGTCCCTCCGGCGGCGCTGCCGGTCCTCTTCCGCCTCCCGCACACTGCGCGCTAGCAGCGCGGGCAAAAGGGCATCCGCCTCCACCGGGGAGAGGTAGTCCTCTGGCCCGACGACGCCCCCGGCACGTCGCTCCGGCCCCGCCTCGGCCTCTGGCTCCCTCTTCACCGGGGGGAGCTCCTCCAGCCCCCTCTTCACCGGAGTGAGGGAGGAGCGCGAGCTCGACACGGCAGAGCAGCTGCCACCGCCGGAGAAGAGGCGGCCGCGCGCGCGGTCGTACTCCTCCGTCTCGCGGCGGAGGAGCGACGGCGGCGGCGACCGGCCCCAATGCGTGTACCGCAATGCGGCGCGCTTCCGCGCCGCGTCGGATCTGACACAACGCGCCCTCTCGGGGTTGTCGTTGGCCATCTCCAGCGGTGGAATGGAGGGGCGGGGCGGCGGATTGGATGGGAGCGCGGCGAATCTGAGTCGTCAGCGGTGAGGGATGGGGGGTTTTCGCGGCGGCGGGGGGATAGGGTTCGGACCCGTATCCAGCAGCCGAACCCGTAGATATAGTGGTCGCGGGATCTCGTTTCCGGGCCACTGAAAACTTTTTACGGGCCGGGCTGCGTTTGCGGTATCTGTTCTGGCAGCTAAAACGGCCCAAACCCGTAAAATCGCAAGAATTTTACAGTTCCGGCGATTATACGGGGTCTGCTAGAAATGCTCTTAGTTCCATCGTCACGTGCCTTCAGCAGCTATCAATTGTGTGAATTTGAGTCGAGGGCATACTGCTAGATAGATCGGACACATGGTTGTTGAGCGTTCTCGAAAAACTCGACCTATTGCAACTAGATAGATCGGACAAATGCACCTAACCCCCACCATTCCCTACGATCCTAATCACATCCCCGGTCCCGTCTCATTCTCCCTCACATCCGCCTATTACCCGTTACATGCTAGTAGACCTGGTCATGGACAACCCTGCCCGGACGGCCCGACCCGACCCGGCCCGTAAATCCCGGGTCGGGCCGGGCCGGGCTCAGACCTGTGAAAAATGTGATTTTAGTCACGGTCGGGTCGGGCCGGTCGGGCCGCGTCGGGCTTTCTCGGGATCGGGCCCAATTTATTAGGCCCGACGACGGTCGGGCCGGGCCGGGCTTGGGCCTGGGTTCTCAGCACTGGGTTTTTTTTGGCCCGGCCCGAGGCCCAACCTGACCCGATATATGGCCAGGTATACATGCTAGTCACCCTTTCGTCCGAAACATTTCCCGCTACTCCCCATCCCGCTCGACGAAACATTCCCCTCTGGTCCACTCAACGAAATGTTTCTATTCCCGCCCATAATATTTTCCCGCTCCGGTCTAAACCAAAAATATATTGTATTTCGTATCGGTCTCCTGAAAATTTCCCGGCTCAGGCCCAAATCAGTCTTACCGCCGTAGAGTTCGAAATGAAAGAGAAAAACAAGAGAGAGGAAAGGAAACCCACGGCCCATATACCAAACCAAACCAGCCGCCGCCCCCGCTTAGGTCTCTCTCCTGTTAGGCTAATTTAGGTAGTTTTACTGGGCCATGCACATTCACTTAAAAGTTCTTTCTTTCAGACATTTGGCAAATTAAAATTTCTCATCCAGTGTTCAGTTATTTTTTTAATTTATTTGTTGCTCATGTATGTGTTAACCTGTACTAAGATTGTTTAATATATACACACACAATATTCTGATCACGGGATGAGAATAATATTCTGATCACAACCTGAACTTCCTGAGTTACACAACCTGAACTTCCCTCTGTAGGAACCCGACCTTCGGGCTATCTTCGCAATCGTGTCTCCCCGCGTGAATTCTTCTAGCCAGTCGTGTTCTTAGTGATGTAAGTGTAACCAGGAAACAGTTTGTAGCAACTAAATGCCTGTTTAAAATAGGAATCTCGCTCGTTGGCGGATTTGCTCTCGGGTCGTGATGAACGTGTGTCTGTTACAAGTTTAATGCATGCTCTGGATGTTCTCGAACCTCTAACACGATGGGAATTGGGTTTTGGTATGAGTTTCGTGGACAATTTGTTGTTATTTTTAATGGATTTGATTTCGGGTGTGTTCTTCGTCCGCAAGAGATGCATCGTCCGCTTCTGTCGATTTCTCATTTTCCTGTGAAGATTGCCGGCGGATTTGCTTACTTTAGTGAAATTAAAGGCTTCCTACGTCGTCAATTTCAATCGGGAGGGTCCATACGGTTTGAATTCCGGTGATTCAGTGTTGGCACTCCCGCGGCTGTTGCACGGGGTGTTTTTGCATTTTTGAGATTTGCCCTCTGTTCATTTTTGTTGTAGAAAGGGAGTTGCCAGAACATTTCCATGGAGGTGCGGACGTGTTTAAATCTGGCGCAGGGGATTTTATGCTTCGGACGAATTCGTTCGTTCAAATTTATTAGATTATCTAATGGTCGTTGTACAAGCTGGACTTCTGCGTTGTTCCTACCTGAACTTCTGCTTTTCCTTCTTTCCAAGGTAATGCATCAAGTCCTCTGTATTTCTTTCTTTTTTCTGCCATTTTTCATTCTTGCATTGGTTTTGATTTTTTGACTCGGTCCCGTGAGCAACCATGGAATTGGCCGATGGATATGCGTGTAGTTTTTATTTTTTCTAGTATGTTTTCGCACTTCTAATAGTTGTTGGACTTCACAGAATAACTATCCTGAACTTCTGTATGCTAATTGTTTTTAACATGTTAATTTGAGGTTTTACAAAACCCCAAACTTCTATATCTTCACTATTTGAACATCTTATTTTAATTTTGTTTGTTATTTTTGGATTTAAATATTTGTAGACATTGAAATCGGCATTGCGCCTATGGACCAACGCGGTAGCGCGAGGCCGAGCCGGGGGGGAGGGGGGTCGGGAACCCCCCCTCCCCTCCCCCTGCGAGGCCGAGCCAGGAACGAGCCGGAGCAAGCGACGACGCGGCGTGCCGCATCGTCGCATGCGGAGGCGAGTCCGTCACATCCGTGACCCCACTATCTATCTTAGGGGTGTGGCTCTGGGGTGCGTGCGGGTGGGGGTGGAAACAGAATAACCGCATTGCGCCTGTCAACCTAGCGCGCACTGCCGCGGTAGCGCGAGGCCGAGCCGGGGGGAGGGGGGTCGGGACCCCCTCCCCTCCCCCTGCGAGGCCGAGCCAGGAACGAGCCGGAGCAGGCGACGACGCGGCGTGCCGCGTCGTCAGATGCGGAGGCGAGTCCGTCACATCCGTGACCCCACTATCTATCTTAGGGGTGTGGCTCTGGGGTGCGTGCGGGTGGTGGTGGAAACAGAATAACCGCATTGCGCGTGTCAACCTAGCGTGCACTGCAGCGGTAGCGCGAGGCCGAGCCGGGGGGGTCGGGCCCCCCCTCCCCTCCCCCTGCGAGGCCGAGCCAGGAACGAGCCGGAGCAGGCGACGACGCGGCGTGCCGCGTCGTCGCATGCGGAGGCGAGTCCGTCACATCCGTGACCCCACTATCTATCTTAGGGGTGTGGCTCTGGGGTGCGTGCAGGTGGGGGTGGAAACAGAATAACCGCATTGCGCCTGTCAACCTAGCGCGCACTGCCGCGGTAGCGCGAGGCCGAGCCGGGGGGCCCGCGATGAGCGGATGCGAGTCCGCGGGGACCCCCGGTGAGGCCGAGCCAGGAACGAGCAGGAGTAGGCAACGACGCGGCGTGCCGCATCGTCGCATGCGGAGGCGAGTCCGTTGAGTTAGTTATGGACTTCATGTGTTTTTTTATTTGAACTTCTTCTTTGTTTCGTATTGTTTATTTATTCATATGCCTTACTTCGCTTGATAGTGTACTTGAACTTCTGTTCTTTATTTTTTGAACTTCTTCTTTGTTTGTAAGTGCTTATTTGTGTATATATTTTACTTCCATTGGTAGTGTACTTGAACTTCTGTTGGCCATCAATTTTTGGTTTTAAGGGATACCAACAGATTTTTATTTGATCTTATCTTTTTAAACAGATGCATTCAAATGGTGCATTCATTTTTCAACACATGCATTTACTTTTTAGTGGTTAGGGGTAAAACTGTAATTAACCCCGGTGCTCCAACACCCGCTAGAGAGCCCCATTTACTGCCCCGTTGCCTGCCCAACACCTGTCAGAAAACCCTCTCCCCCTATCGCTCGCTCTCTTCTTCCTCTGTCGCTCCGCGCTCTTCCCCCAACTTCCACCAACCTCCCCCGAGTTCTCCGCCGCTGTCTCCTGCGCTCGCGAGTGGAGTAACCGGCGCACGCCCCGCTACTTTTTCTGCCCCACGCCCCGCTCTCCCTCCCTCAGACCGCTCTCTTCTCCTTCGAGGCGAAGCCGGCAACTGTCTGCGCGCGCATGGCGTCGTGGGGGTGGAAGAACCGCCGCGGATTCGTGCATCGGGGTTGTTTGGAGAGGTACAAATGCTGCCTCCTCCTAATGCTTGCTCTTAGTTTTTGCCAGATCTGTCGAGCTCTCACTATTTCTTCTGTGTGCTCTCGCATCCGCCTCCTCCCTTTTCTTCTGATGGTTGGATTGGAGATTAGGTAGGGTTCTTGTGCGTGTGGTGGGTGGATTCCATTTCCCCGTGGTTAATTTTATCTGTGAGATGCTTGTGTGTGCTAGTTTAGCCTTCAGACTTGTGTGGATTTCATTTTCCCATGGGTAATTTCACCAGTGAGATGCATGTAAGCAGGGTGTGGTGTGTTGGTTGATGTTGGATCTGATGTAGTTTGATCCCTTTGCTGTTATTGATTTGGTAGTCTAGATTGCGTCTGTCACATACTAGTTAGTTTCTAAGAACTATTTTTAATTTGCTGTGCTTCCCTTGATGTGGTATTGTTCATCTTCACAGTTGTTGTTGTGATTTAGTTGTTTTATTCTAGGGTTTGATTTAGTTGTTTTTGTATTGTTGTTTGATTTTCTACTTTCTAATTATGTAATTTCTTCCCTATTTTTTGTAGGCGGATCTAGGGTTTGTACTACCATTCATCAAGGAGTGGTATTGTCATGGCTTCAAAACCTTCTTCAGATATGTAAATGTATATGCATCTTGTATTTTAAATAGGAGTTTTCTTATATATTTCTGCCTATATCTTCACTTGGTTGTATTGTTGGACTGCCCATGTTTAAAAGTGTGAACTTCTTCCATAGGTTATGTGTATGCATTTTACTCTTAGTTGAAGTTAGTAGAGTGTTGCTTAGATTATTTTTGATGAATTGCCAGTGAACTATGTCACCAAGTGTGTTTGGACTTCCTAATGTTTCATATTTAGTGTATATCTTTGCATTTTGTGTTATCATTTTCATGGTATTAAGAAGTAGTTTGCCTGTGAAAAAGTATTTCTGCTCATGCTTCATCTTTTTTATGTAGTACTGCATTGGGTCACATAGTTGAACTTCTGGTTTTATTTATTTCTTTATAATGAAATTTGGTTGAATTTCTGTTTGTGCATTGTTTTACTGCTTTGTTAGGTATTGTTGAACTTCTAGACATTCATCTATATGTAGTACTTCCTTTGGTGTAGATTGTTTTATCTTTAGTATGTAGATTGTAGATTGTGCATTGTTATACTGCTTTGTTAGGTATTGTTAAACTTCTTCACATTGGACAATCATGTATATGTAGTACTTCCTTTGGTGTAGATTGTGGATTAAAACTCAGCTGCCTTTTTACTGCCATTTTGTAGTTGGTGATGAATTGAATAGTTCTGAAAAAATGCCTGTGATCAAGATGGAGCTTCAGAAGTTAATACTGATGCTCCAAGATTTGATGCGGCTAAATCACTTATTATTCCTTTGACTATAATTGCTGAGGTTGCTTCAAGCCTTGAGGAAAATTTAAGCCTCACGGATCTTGCTACTGCAGCTCTTGCTTCACCTAGTATGTGCAAATCCTTTCCATTATGTTTTTAAATTCTAGAGCCATGTTTTTGAACTTGTTCTTGTCGTGTGTTTTGTATTTTGTTCCTGACTCTTTTCCTTTTGTTATGCTTTTGTGTTCTTGCAGATGTATCCACAGAGGAGGAAGCTGTGAACACCATCAACAATGTACTATCTGACTTGGGTGTGCCAGATAACACTGCTGCGGCCGAGCAGGGGGCTCCATCAGTTGAAGGTTGTGATTCTGTTCTGGAGCCTTTGTGCTCTCTTCAGTTGTCAGAGATGCAGTCCCAGTCTGTTGATGGCACTGAACCTGTCACGCAAGCTGAGGATGTGCCCCTACAGCTTCTTCTAGAGGATCAACGCAAGAGGATGAAGCAAGAAGATTATGAGACGAAGAAGGCGGCACGCCTTGAGGAAGCTGAGCTCACGGTTGGGCATGGCTCTGTTGCTAAAGAAGACGTGCCGCGTGCCACTGATGGCATGGCTGCCCCTGTGAAGAAGAAATTCAAGAAGACCGTGGCTAGGAAGCATTTAGTTGGTGAAGTTACTCCTCGGAGAAGCCCACGTGTTTGAAAGGCTGCAGGACCAAGTGTGGGTGAACTTCCTGAAGTGGAAGGCCAAGCCCGCGGTGGTACGCCACGTTGTAGTCCTCGTGTGCTTGCCACTGCGGCGCCTACACCTTCTCCGCTTGGTGCTGGTGCATCTGGTAAGGGCAAGAAATGCGTCGTTAAGCGCAAGGTTGCACCGGCAAAGGTTAACAAGGGTTGCAAGAAGCGTTCTCGTGTTGATCCAAACGACCAGGATGATGCTGATTTCAACGCTGATGACGAGGATGACGACGATGATGATGCTGCTGCTGATCAGGTATGAATCTCTCATGTTTACTGTTTTTGAGAACATTGTAGAATTGTTGTTATATTTTGTGTATGTAGTACTGCCTTGGTGTACATAGTTGACCTTCTTCTTATATGCATTTAGAGATTAGCTGAACTGCTTGGTTTATATGGTATTACTGCCTTTGTGTACATAGCTGAACTTCTGCTTATATACATGAAGATATTAGCTGAACTTCTTGGTATACATTGTTTTAATGCCTTGGTGTACATAGTTGAACTTCTGCTTTGTAAAGTTCTAACATTTAGAAAGCAGCTTAACTTGTGGTCATACATGGTTGTACTGCCTATGTAGTCATAGTTGAACTTCTGAAATGTACATTGCTAACATGGAGAAAGCAGCTATACTTCTAGTCATATATGGTTGTACTGCCTATGTAGACATAGTTGAACTTCTGAAATGTACACTGCTAACATGAAGAAAGCAGCTGTACTTCTTGTTTTTAATGGTTGAACTTCTGCTATATACAATTTTTTGTCCATGCTCTATTTGCTTATGTAGTTTTTCCAATTCAGCATTAGTGAACTTTTGGTTTAGTTTGTTTGACTCATTGTTCTGCCTTTTTTCCTGTCATTGCATTTTTTGCAGTATCAGCTTGTGAAGCGGCCTGTTCTGAGGAAGAGAGGAGGCAAATCAGTGGAAGAAGCTGATGAAGAAGGAGATGATGCGAAACGTTTTAACAAGACGGTTCGCTGCTCACTGAAAGAGGTCAAGTTGTGCGCAAAATTGCTACAACTTAGGCACAAGGAGAGGGTTATCAAGCCTGGTTTTGGTTCTGTGTTTGATTTGACGATTGATTCCAACATCTCTCGTCCTTTGATGGGCCACATCTACACCAAGATTGACCCTTTAACTATGATTCTGGACATGGGTGAGGCGAACAAGGTTTTGCGTATTACAAGTGATGCTATTCACCATCTTTTTGGATTCCCTCAAGGTGATCGTACCCCTCCTAGGCCCTCGGATGATGGGTTTGATGATGCTGTTATGAGGCTGAAGGCCAAACTTGGCTACAAGAGGAGTGATGATATCAAGACAAAGGATCTGCGGAAGATCCTCGAGGAACTTGTGAAGGATGAGAAGAATGATGACCTGGCTCTGCAGGTCTTTTACCTGATTCTTTTCATGAAGGTTATTATTACTGGTACGTCTACACGAGTGTCCAGGGAGGCAGCAATGGCTGAGAATCTTGTTTCTGAAGATATGGCAAATATGGACTTGTCAGTTGGTTGTTGATGATCTTCGAAGGGTTGTTACTAGGTATCAGCAAGGGACTAGCAGAGGAAAAGCTGTTACAGGCTGCGGCATTGCGCCGCTACTTATGTATCTTGACTGCCTTATCATTGGCAAGAAGCCTGTTGTTGATTTGAGGATCCCTCGCATCAACTACATGGACCAGGCCAAGATGTCTGAGCTTGCTACTGCTGACTTGGTTAAGAAGGGTGATGAGGACCCAACCAACTGGGTGTTTGGGAAACTGCCTGTGAGTGTTTCTATCCATCATTCTTTCCTGTACAGTTTAACTTGAACTTCTGGTACTGTCTTCAATATTTGTTCCATGTTCCTTCATTGTTTTTTGACGCGTTGACTTTTGTTTTATATGTAGTGGAAGACACAGGCTGAGGTTGTGTTCTTTAGGGTTATCGAACGTCCTGTTCTTACTATGCCTCGTGCCTGCGGCCTAGGGAGTGGAGGTGCCCCAAGATTTGAATTCTCCCGGGATGTCAATACTGGTGCTCCCCCTGTAGATCCTGGAGGTTCTTCTGCCCGTGTGAGTGCTGCAGGTGGCGTTTCTTCTAAGGGTTTCTTTGATGCTGCCAATGTTTCCCTTCTTAGGATTGATGGTCTTCTGGAAACTGTTTGTGGGGAGATGGCCCGTGTTCCGACAACTCTTGAGCGTCTTAGTCGCGTCGACGGGATTCTTCCTCCCGGCCATGGATTTGACGTTGAGTCTTCGAAGGAGGTTTTGTCAATTTAAGCTAGAATTCTTGCTGAGCTTCGTCAGAGCACTTCCCACCTCCGGACTAGCTTTGGGCTGTTCAAGGAAATGCAGGATGCTCGTTGCAAGCCTTTTGAAGATGAGGCTAGTGTTGTTGTCAGTCAGATTTAGAGGCAAGATGATTCTGTTCGTTTGGGTCATGAAGGAGGCAACGAGGAGCGTACTGAAGAGGTTTGTTTATGTTGGCTTTGTTAGTTCTTTGAATTAATGTTCATTGTTAGCTTTTCAGTTATTACTATTTTTTGTCATAGGTGACCCTTCTTGATTTCATGTTTTCTGAACTTCTTTTTTCAGTATTTGTGTTTCATATTTGACCTTCTCTGTTTACAGTATCTGGACTTCCAGCCCTACAGTATCTGAACTTCTTTGCTTTCCATATCTGGCCCTTTTTTCCTTTGTATGATAGTAGTTTGATATCTGACCTTCTATGTTTATTGTCTTTGGACTTCCTCCATGTGTCAGTGGTCATAGTTGTCCTTCTTTAGTTATATAATGTGGACTTCACCTGATTAGACATTGTGTTCTATATGATTTTTGTAGGTTGTTGATGATGGTGCTAGGGTTGATGAGGATGTTTTACCTGAAAGTGCAACTGTCCCTGTGCATGAATCTGCTCCCGCGAGTGATTTATTTGTTGATGAGGTTTATGGCAGTGATCCTAAAATATGTTTTTTCTTGTCCATTTGTTTCCTTTTTATTTAACTTCTTGTACATTTTTTTACTATGTGCCCATTTTTATTGACTTTTTGTTCTTTGCTGCAGAATGACGATGCTAGTGTTCCTTCAGAGAAGGTTGCAGACAAGGCTGTATCAGGCACTGGCTGCTCCGATGGGCTGGATCGAACTGAACCTCAGTCGTCCATCGGTGCTGGGGTTTCTGATGCTGAGCAGGGCAAGACAGCTGAAGATATTATTTCAGAGAAAGATCCCATCGAGGCTGCAGTTGATACTGGTAGTGCTCGTGCAGGCACGGAGAAGTCTCCTGCAGCAGAGCCATCAGTTGTTGTTGATGCTGGTTCTCTAGCTCTTCCTGCTGCAGCACAACCAACAGTTTTTGTTGTTTCAGATTCTCCAGCTGCTCCAGCTGCTACTGGTGTGCTTGCCGACGACACTGCAATGTCTACTGAAGATGATGATGAATAGACTGAAAGTGATAGCTTGGGAAAGGAGGATGATCTTTCCAGTGCTGCAACTGGTCTAGGCAAGAATCCATAAAGAGAGGAGCATGCTTCTCTCTTCTTTCCCCATCGCCATCCCTTTTGTTGTTGGTTTGAGTCTTTGATATCCCTATGTACTGTCTGTGTGGTGCAAGTTGAACTTCTGGTTTGTGGTTTGTCATGTGGTTTGTAAATAAAGTGAATTGAAGCTGTTTTTATGTGGGGAAAGGTTTGTAATGCATGGGTTGTGATGTTTTTAATCCTGTGGTTTATCTTTCGGTGTAGCAGCTGAGATGTGCTTGTGTTGTTTGTTGCTCCTGTCGTGATCTATGTGTTGGTATGTTGCTCTTAATTTCTATTCTTTTGCTGAGCAGATAGTGAACTTGCTGTCGTCCGAAAGAAGGTTGATGACTTTTATTTCAGTGTAACTAGGCTTAAGAGTGATCATTCTAAGAGGTGAGTGCAGCTGGTCAGAATTTATATGCATCTAACTTATGTACTGCCTGTGGTTTTATACCTGAACTTCTTTACTTTCTGTTGCTGAACTTCTTTACTTTCTGATGCTGAACATCTAACTTTACTTTCTGACGCCTGTTGTTATGTAGCTGAACTTCTTTGCTTTCTGTGTGATGAACTTCTTGAGTTTCTGATGCTGAACTTCTTTACTTTCTTTTGTTTGTTTTAGATCAAAGATTATGTTCCAAAACAATGAGTGTGAAGCTACTGTTGAAGATGTCGTAGCGTCTTTTTCTCCTCGCGGAATGCTTCGATCTAATGTAGCTGAGGTTGCACTGTATTGTCTACGTGCCAAATACCAGGACTCAGAAAAACTCATCATGTCGTATTGGGTTTGTGTAAGTCAACCCTATAGTAATTTCTTTTTTGTTGTTCTTTACCATATTAGTTAAAACTTGTTGGTCTCATTGTATTTCATATGTTGCTGTTATCTGCATTATATTAGGACAAGATTTACAGAGGGCATTTTGATTCCCGTGTGAGGAAGTACTTCTTAGAGACTGGTCCAAATAGCATGAATGCGCATGATTCTGTAAGCAATATTTGTTTCTTTGTCTCTGTATTTGTTTCAACTGTGATCCTCTCTGTTTATATTTGTTTATTTTTCTCTACTCTTGATATTAATTTTCAGTTTTAATGATTGTGTGTTTATCTTGCGTCAGGTTATTTTCCCCACTTTTGACCCACCTGAACTTCCTGCTCACTTGGGTGGTGTTGGTCATTGGGTTTCCATATTTCTTGACATGAAGAATTCAAGGTTCCAGCTTCTCGGCTCCTACTATGGACCAAATGATGACTGTGCGGTACGCCTGTATCGGCGGATGACTGATAACATCACGAAGCTTTGGAGCGATGCCAGCAATGACAGGGAGACACCCTTCAGTCCACTTTCTATTGACCATTTACCTTTGGATTGGATTGATGTCCCCCAACAGACTAACAAGTATGAGTTCCACTTTTCTCTTTATCACTTTCTGTTTAATTGTTGTTGTACGTAAGCTGCAACGTCTTGTTATGCTTTTGGCTTTCTTTGTTTTAACACTGTTCTCTTTGTTTGATGGAAGTATCGACTGCGGATTCTTCATGCTTACGAATGTTAATTCGTATCATGATGGGGTTCTTGCAAACTATTCCCATGAGAATATCTTGGATATCAGGAAGACATGGTTGTACTCAATTGCTTCTTCTAACTTGTTTGAAACAGACTTCCATGGTCTGTTTGGCTACTATTCATGTAAGTCTTGAAACTTGGACTGCTTACTTGGACTGCAGCTTTTGTTCTACATGAACTTCATTGTCTTTTACTTGCTTGTGTTTTTTGTTTCTGTATTTTTTCCTGTCATTGCTTACTTGGACTACAGCTTTTATTCTACATGAACTTCAGAGATGATACCTTTTTATGCTTTTGTTAGTTGTAGTTGAATGTTTTCCATTTCATCAGTTTATCTTGAACTGTGCCTTGGGTTGTGCGTGAACTTCATTAGTTTTTAAATGCAACATAATTTTTAGGTCAACTTGAGTAGTTATCATGACATCTATATTTGTTGGACTGTACATTGTGTTGTATCTGAACTTCAGTTATATTTAATGGTCTTTTTTCTGACAGTGGAGCCGTTGGACTTGACCGATTACCACTACTCATTCCTCGGGTCACAGGAATACCAGCCTAGGGAGGAATCGACGAGTACAACTCTGAGAGAAGATGAGAGCTCTCGAACCCTTATTCCTTCCAAGTTGGGGAAGCAGCCTGTCGGTATTGGTGCTGCTCCAAGTACCCCTTGCTCCGGGAAGGTTGGTGCAGTCCAAGCAGAGGTGATTTCGTCGGATGATGATTTTGAGAAGATTTCTTACCCGAAGAAGGGTAAATCTGCTGCTGCTACTGTTGTTGGGAGAGGTGGGAAGAATGCTGTCATCACCAGGAGGAATCCGGCAGTTGAGTCTGGCAACATAACTTCCTCAAAGAGAGCAGCAAGATTTCCTATGAAGTGGCGTTCTCCTGTCGCTCCCCTAAAGAAATACAGTTACCCTCATCTATCTGAGGCCCGGAGGTTGAAATAGATTGTGCTTAGTGAAGATGGTCTGAAGAAGTATTCTGAGTGAGTATTCTACTTATGTTTTTGCTACCAGAAATGCTATTTTTGTGAACTTCTGATGTTATAGTATCTGAACTTCTATTCATTCTCCTTGTCTTGGAGTTGCGCTTCTAATATTTTTCCCATCCTTTAAATCTGCAGGACAACCTACTGCATGTTTACCGTCCCTCCTGAGAATGTGATTGACCTCACAGGACGTGTCCTTTATACTATTTTCGGTGAAGGGCAGCAGATGGAAGGAGACGTAATTGACTTTCTCATAAACTTGTGGACGGATAAGCCGGAGACCTCTGAGATCTTCTCTTGTGCTGACAGGGTTGTTCTGAGTCCCTACTTCATACAGGTTTTTGTTCTTGTAACCCTATCTCCCTATTTAGCGCTAGATTTCGTGAAGTGGCATTGGGAGGTGTTTTTATTTTGTCGTGATTATTTCGTGTTCTTAATCTTTGTTGATGGTCTGTTTGTGAATGCAGTACTGCCTGGAGTATGATTTTTTCGGTACATCAGTTCCAAAATTCGATGTAAAAAAATTGGCTTCACTCATCCCAATGTTTGTTCGTAAGGAAGAAGACCTTCTTAACACAAAGCTGGTTAGGTTTTCATAACTCTTCCTTTTTTTATTATGTACATCCATTTGCTGAGTTTCTCCAGAAGTTTTTGTTCATCTCGGCTGTTCAATACTTATTGTTTATAGTTTGTGTTAACCATTTTTTCAATCTTGGCAAGTTTTTTTGATACTTTTCAAGCCAATTAACAAATTAGCGCACTACAGTGTGTATGTGTTGAATAGATATCGTGGGAGCATTGACATCCTTGATTCACTCCCTTACTCTAATAAGGGACATTCACGAACAAGTTTCCACGGAGACTGCCAAAATATCGTGAGCGTTTCTTAGTCTGAACCTCCCGTCATATTCTCTTTTTGACATGAATTTTATTCTGCCTTCCATTGACAAAACATTTTTATCTCCGTTTGGTAATACTGCTTCAAAGTTGTGTGCTTGAACTGAATATCATTTGACAGTTGAACTTTAGATATCATTAAGTTGAATTTTATGCAAGTGTCGCTTTTATGTACCTGAACTTAGCTTTTTGTTTAAGATGTTCTTGATTTTATCGTATTTGTCATGTCTGGCATATCAAGAGATTCGTTGGGTTGCTGGAGGAGATGTACGGCAAGGCTGAGTACAAAGCGAGCAAGCAGCCAAACTGCGTGGCTATTGCAAAGAGGCCGACTTATGTTGATGTTCCAAAGCAACTGAATAACGAGTGTGGTTTCTTCGCTGTGAAGCTGTGCTCTACATATGATGGCGATGAGCTTGTTGAAGATTTTGGTGATGTGGAAGTATGTTTTGTCCTTGTTCCTTTGTCTCATCATCCTTTCATGTTTTATTTTGTTTTTGCCGACACGCTCCTGCTGTGCTTTTAGTTATCCTTTACTGTTTTTTTTATTCTTCATTCTTTTTGTTTGCAGGCTGCTGTAGATGACTGGAAGGTCGAGTTCATGCACACTCTAGTCTTCAGCGAGAAGAATGAAATTGTGCGTGGAGAGCTTCCTGTTGAGATCCAGTCCTTGGGCCCGTGAATTCTGCGTGTAGAAGCATTGGTTTTAGTGTAGATTTGATTCCGTAAAGACTTGGTTTGATAATGATTGGAACGATTTCGTAAAGATTTGGTTGTAAGAATGGTTTAGTAATTTGTATATCTATAGCTGCAGCACTTTTTTTTATGTTATTGAGGACAAATGTATCTGTAATGAAGAATGATCGTCTTGTGAATTTAAATGTATTGCACTGTTTCAGTATTCCAGTGTTGTTTGTTTTTCCCCAATTTATGATCTTGAACTTCTGCCTGGGTTCTGGTTGAACTGCTGGTTTTTTGTGGACAGTGTTTTTTGTCCACAAATCCAGTGTTGTTAATTTTGGCCCCAACATGTGAACTTGAACTTCTGCTTGAGATCTGGCTGGGCTCCTGGTTTGAGATGGAGAGAATTTTTGTGTTGTAGAATGTATTATTATTTTTCAACTCAATCAAGATGTAGCCTTTTGTAATTTTTGTGTTGTCCTATTTTTCTAATTTTTTAACTGCAAATAGTTTTCAACTAGAACTTCATGTAAAAATATTCTCATACACTCCTTTACGTTTCTTGATCTTGTGGGGATTCTACGTGAACTTCTCCAGGTATCCAAACAGAACTTCATATGTCCACGCGTCGTCTTAGGATTACTAGCTTAGTTTATACGACAATACTTATTTGTCAAGCATATTTTTCCTACATTAATTATTATACCAGAACTTCTTCTGTAAGCTTACTTGAACTTCATAGTTTATTCTTTATTCCTGCTTGCTCTTTTATGGAATACATCACCAGCGACCCCTCTCATAATATACCAGAACTTCTAAAGTAAGAGTACTTGAACTTCTCAGTGTATATTCATTTATTCTTGCTTGCTCTTTTATAGAATACAGCACCTGCACCTCCTCTCATAATATACCAGAACTTCTAAAGTAAGAGCACTTAAACTTCATAGTTTATTCTTTATTCCTGCTTGGTCTTTTATGTAATACATCACCTGCACCTCCTCTCATAATATACCAGAACTTCTACAGTAAGAGTACTTGAACTTCTACTATATAATTTCTTTGAAACTTGTACAGTAGAACTTCTACAGTAAGCTTCTCCAAAAATATTGTTCAATAGTGTAATAACATAATATACACTGACATGACATAAGTTTGCTTTGTTTAATCGACCTAGTCTAATTGTTCATCAGCCTTGCGCTCCTCCAAGGCTTTGCTGGTAGTGGTTTTTGTTTGACATATACCTCTTCCTCTTCCTCTTCATCTTCCTCTTCATCTTCCTCTTCGTCTTCCTCTTCTTCGATGATGTCTTCATCTTCGTCTTCCTCATCCTCCTATTCATCTTCCACCACTTTCTTGATGCTGGCTCTAGGTTTTGCTTTCTTTTTCTTTTCTGGCTTTTGACTTGTCTTTTCAGCCTCTGCGCGCTTCGGACATGTTCATGCATTGTGTGGAGCATATTCCTTGCATATGCTACAAAGCCTGCTGCTAGCTTTCTCTGGGTGTGGTCCCTTGTTTTGTTTTTGAACTTTGGGCTGTTGTTTTTGAGCTTTTGGTTGCTTGACCTCCTCGGCATCGTTTCTTTCTAAGAGTGTTGGACAAGTGATGTTGTTGTGTCCTGCAACCTTTTTGCACACACTACATTGCCTGTGTCCAAGTGGCACTCCATTGTCATCCAGCACGACGACTCTATCTGCAGATGGTGCCTTTATTTGAGCTCTCTGGTCAATTTTCATTGTTGCAGAAAGTTTCTTCCTACCCTTTGTTTCAGAGTACAGCGGCAGTTTCATCATCTCTTGCTGCTGCTGCTGCATCAATTGGCCAACATCCTCCTTGCATCGGTCGGCTTGAGCAGCGGTCTGGAGCATTTCAGCTTCATAATAATGAAGGTCATCTTCAATTTCAGCATCCTCTTCAGCCATCCTTTCGTCAGCATCTGCTTGATTGCTGAATGTATTGCATCAAGTTCTTCCACGAACCTCTTGAGAACATAGAAGGCTCTGTCATATTGTTGTTCACATCTCAATGCTTTGAGAGTTTTGATCTGCCATCCGATGCAATTGTGTTATAGTCCCTTGTATCAAATGTTGGTTGTGATTTTGCAGTCTTTGTGTACCGTTTCAGGATATACTTGTCTGGAAATTTGTCAGCCCTCAAGTAGTCCAGTATGTTCATTATGTGAAGGCAGAACAGACCTGAATTTGTGAATGCAGAATACATTGTTTGTGAGCCAGTAATGAGTTTCATATATTGATATGATACTACTAGTTTAGCTATTTAATGAGTTTGTTTTTCCGCTCACCTGTGTGTGTCCAAAGCTTGCATTCGCACTCATATATTTCATTCTCTGGGTCAGCTACAACCTGGAATTCATGCTTTGACCAGGCAAACCTTTCTTCATCATCATGGCCACCCTTGTTGTGGTAGTACACAAGGTACTTAGTGGCCTCTGCTGTCATTTTTGCGCGAAATAGCGTGCTCTTTCTCATCCTATCCCTCATCTCGCTGTACACGGCTCTCGTGTACTTGATAGCCATGTCTTCCTCGTAGCCGTAATTTGTTTGTGTGACAGGATTGCTCTGCACATGTCAAAAAATAAGATATTAGTCGAGCAGAGTCATGGGTTTCATTTAAATACCAAGTGCACATGTTCAAGGAAGTCACAATACCATGCTGGCCATTGTTTGCTCATTCTCCTTCTGCAGCCGAGTTTGTATGCAAGCATTTACCCGCCTAGCAAACTTGTGTAGGTTCTGTGTCCCCTTGACAAACCCTCTCTTGAGCGCGTGATTCATGCTCCCGCTTCGTTGTGTAGAAGTCATTCTAGCACAGAAAATGTTATTGTAATATGCTGATATCCACATTTTCCTATCACTCCACGGCTGCATCATCATCTGGTCGTTCTGCAGGTTGTACTTCTGCACGAGTGCAGCCCAGGCAGCTTCAAACTCTGTTGGCATTAGTAGCCAGTTTAAGATTGCTGTGAACTACTCTTTGAATGTTTTATTATACTTTTTGTACAGCAACGCGAGGTATTCCTTGAACTTCTCCAGGATGTGCCAACGGCATAGCTTGTGGACGGTATTTGGGAATGATTGTGGTATAGCTTTCGCCATTGACGGGCACTGGTCTGCATGAATTAAAAAAATGAAACTTGCTTCTTGCACTGATGGTGAACTTATGTGATACAAGTACTTGAACTTCACAGGCAGCAGTAGGACTATGTAGTAATGTCACAAAGTTTTTTCTTATAGCAGTGTTGTTGAACTTCTGTGGTACCAGTGATTGAACTTCACATGCAGCAGTAGGACTATATAATAATGTCACATATATTTTCCTTATAGCCGTGTTGTTGAACCTATGTGATACAAGTAGTTGAACCTCACAGGCAGCAGTAGGACTATCTAATAATGTCACACAATTTTTTTTCTTATAGCAGTGTTGTTGAAGTTCTGTGGTACAAGTGATTGAACTTCACAGACATAACCATATTTTTCTGAACATGATACATATTTTTTTCTTACAGTAGTGTTCTTGAACTTCTATGATTCCTGTATTTGAACTTCACAGACATAACCATATTTTGCTTCTTGTACTGTTTGTTGGACTTCTGTGCTACCAGTGTTTGAACTGCTTGGTTTATAATATTTTTCAGTTAAAACCAGTATACCCAATATACACCCAGAGCTGAAAAGATGATGAAACTTGTAGAGTTTTTTTGAACTTACCTGTTAGAATGCAAGTTGGGTGTTTGTTGTTCATGCACCGTACAAATGTATCGAACAGCCACTTGAATGACTTTGCATCTTCGTCTCTGATCAGGGCAACAACAAATATCGTTGACTGCAAATGGTGGTTTGTTCCAACAAACACTCCCAGAGGCATATGAAATCTGTTAGTCTTATAAGTTGTGTCAAATGTTACGCAATCGCCAAAATCTTGATATGCTCCCCGGCAGCTTGCATTGGACCAGAAAATGTTTTTAATTACATTGTCGTTGTCTACTTGTATGTCATAGAAAAACTCATCATTGATTGCCTTCATGTCTTTAAAGAAAGATACAAGTTTCAATACATCATCCAAATCATCTTTCCTCGCATTCATAGCTTTCCTGCAAATTATATGCAAACATGCATTCGTTATTTTGCTAGCAAGGGTGGTGACTTAGGATTCTATGTACATTGCAGTATGTGCATTTTTCAATACTTACTGGTTTAGTAGGTCTCGTCCGGTCATGCTTAGGAAGTAGCTTCCATCTTCATTTTCGGATAGCATGGACATAATTGTTGTATGTTTGACATCATGGTACTGCAAGAGCTTTACGTACTCCAAAATAGTGGGGTCATAATTCTTGTGTGAGTGCAAGAATACCAGCATGTCAGCAGTTTGGATGAGGTGGTGATTATGATTGTACTCAATGTCCACTACCACACATGTGTTATCCTCTTGCACCTTCACCCTCATTCTTGCATTGCAGCCTGTCCTCTGCGATGTTTTGTTTCTCTTCCTTTCAGCTTCTGAAACAGAAGTTCTGTGTTTCCCTTGGAACGCGCAAACAAAATACTTGTGATTCTCATTCCTTCCCATCTTCCTGATGCCAAAACCAGCGTGTCTGGCGTATCTGTTGTAAAATTCTCTGGCTTTCTCTACATTCTTGAATGGCATCTTTAGTCTTGGTATTAGATAATTTGGGAGATCCGGCATCTGCAGAAAAAGAAAAAAAATACAAATGGTACGTTAAAATGCAGTTTATAAATTTGTTATCTTTGAGGGAGCAGAAAAATTGCAGATCATACAAGATGCATATATAAATAGTTAAATTTTGTTCACTTACGTGCGCGTATGATCGCAACTCCACCGGAGTCTGCTGCTGGCCCTCTGGGATGGGGCACGGCGGAGTTATCATAGCAGGGTGCAGGAGTGGATCACGAGGAGGAAGGAGGGCTGAAGATGGCCTCTCTCTTGTTTGCGTCCTTTTTTCTTGTGGTGGTTGTGGAGGCATGGCGATCCTGGTTTTAGTTTGCTCTTTTGTTCTGTGAAGCAATCCATCTACCTCATGTCCCGTACGATCCTGAGTTGTAGCAACAGCAGCAGCATCCAACGGCGCTTGTGTGCAGAGCACTCTCCTCCGTGTGTGTGTTCCTGTTGGATTTGTCCTGGCATCCGGTTTACTTGCTGCCCTTTCACATTGACGAGCCACACCAGGATAACCTCGAGAGTTATACGCAGGACCTGAGCAAACACCCTCCTCCATCGGTGTGCTTGGAAGTCTGCTGGTGGATACAAAGAATCCGCGGGGGATTTCCAGCGTCACCCAATTAGGTGGAGGCGCAAAATGGTGCGGATCGGGTTGTGACCCAGCATCTTGGAAGTCTGCATGTGTTTCCGGTGTCAACCAATTCTGGTGTTGAGCAGATTGGGAATGTTGTTGGTGCGTTTGAGGTGTGACCCATTGAGGGGGTGGCACAACGCGTACAGGCTTAGGGTTGTGTACTTGCTGCTGGGAAGTTCTAACCTTCTTTCTACGTCTCTCATCCTGCTGGCATAAAAAAAAAGAATGTGTTAGCACACAAGTCACATCTGCATATACTGGTGTTGCTGAACTGAGCATTATTCACAGCCTGAACTTCTCATAAAAGTGTTGTTCATGTACATATTTTTCCTAGGACAGGTATCACACTCTGAACTGAGCTGAGCATTCGCCTATACTTGTGTACCTGAACTGAGCACTCTTCACAGAATGAACCTCACATTTTGAATTCTACACTATTTGTTTTTTTCTCTACCTGAACTAAGCACTCTCCACATACTGAACTTCTGGTTTGCAAAGGGGAAATACTGTCTACAGTTAAACCTGACCTTCATGTGTTTTCATGGTTGAACTTACTAGTGCATACCAACCTGACCTTTATGTGTTTGCATGGTTGAACTTACTAGTACACACCATCCTGGACTTCATGTGTTTTGCATGGTTTGCAAAGGGGAACTACTATATACAGTCAAAAACCTGACCTTCATGACTTTGAATGGTTGAACTTCCTAGTACATTCCAACCTGAACTTCAATTGATCACATGTTTGTTTTACTTTCCTTTTTTTGCACACAACCAGATACATACCAACCTGAACTCTAGCCCACTGACTTGTTGAACTTCACATGGTTTTTTACATATGAATGCAGGCAGATTTTTTAATTTTTGTAGCCTGGACTGAGACTCACACACTACCAGAACTTCACATGGCTGAAAGAAAATAGCAGACAGCAGGAAGTTCAACCATACCTTGGATAGAAGTTCGGCCAGCCTTTTTCCAGCAGTAGATAGGCTACCTTGAGAGCAATTCATCGGAGAGTTGGGAGAGATATCCCATGGCATTCCATGTCTTGCAGAGGGTGCGAAGTTCATCTGCATGAAGCCAGAAGTTCAGGTGAGGCAAGATTGAAGGAGGAGCCAAGAAGAAGGAGGAAGTTCAGGTATCTAAGAGGGAGGAAGTTCAGGTACCTGTGGTGTCGCGTTCGTTGCTAGATTTGAAGGCGCCGCTGATGCGCCCTCCGCCGCTGAGATGCTCCCTTGGCCGCGCCGTTCGCCGTACCTTGCGCCTTGGCCGTCATTAGCTCTGCTAAGCCGTTGGGAGGAGGTGAGGATGGAAGGAGGAGGCCTCCGAAAGTCCATGGCGGCTTCGTTGCAGAAATTCCGGCGGCTTCGCCGCCTCCAGGCGACGCGGGCTCCCTTGCGCCGGCGTCCGCCGGCGGTCGGACGGGAGGTGGAGACGGAGGGGAGGCGCTGGATCCGGTCGGCCGGGAGCTAGAGACGGAGGGGAGGCGCTGGATCCGGCAGAGGTCGGCGGCGAATCGTGGCGGAGGCCGGCGGCGAATCGCGGCGGAGGCCGGTGATCGAGGGGAGGAGCGGCGAGGAGGGGGGCTGGGGCGAGGAGCGGCGAGGGAGGGGGGCTGGGGCGGCCTCGATCGGGATCGGACCAGGTGGATCTTGTCGGGGTGGGCCGGCAGTTTGGGAAGTTCAGGAGGGAGCTGTCGGGCCCTTATAGGGCTGGCTGTGATCCAAATAGTTATTCTAATCATGGGATTAGAATAGTGCCACTCTATATATATATATATATGTGTGTGTGTGTGTGTGTGTGTGTGTGTGTGTGTGTGTGTGTGTGTGTTTGCGTCCGGCTTTTGTAATGTGTAGCATCTATTTAAAGAATTTGACAAAAGTTCACTATACTTGATGCAGATCCAAAGATTAGATACCTAAGGATCCTTGAATTTGGAAAGCCATTAAAGCGGGGAAGAGATTAGCGAAGTCCTTCGAGGTAAGTGGTAACACACTTGACTTGGATCAGCTCAAAATTTCTATTATGAATGTAGTTTATTCATATACATAATAAGCTATTTGATGCAGTTCTTGTCCCTAGAGACTTCACAGGTGCATCGGGTATCTTGAACCATCAACACCGCCTCCACCTGACATTTTCCCTGGGCTTTGGGGAGTACACCGGGCAGCCGACAGCTGCTTAGGTCATGGCAGCAGCCGGGACTGATCTTCTTCTTGGCGCATGTGTGTTACCTTGCCAAGATCTACAAGCTTGGTGACATGTTGCTAATCTTCTGATCCTCGCTCGCTCACCCTACTCGGTATCTACCATCATGCCATTATCATTGTCATGCTACCTCTGGCTCGCCACTAGAATGGAGTTCTCATGTGGAGTTGTTCGGATGTGCGTGCAGGTGCAAGAAATTCAGGAAGTTGGCCAAAGTAGAGTTGTTCTGGAGGGTATCACTGTTGTGCATCGCCGTCCGGGCCAAAATCTTGTCAGACTATGTGTGGACATCAGCCACCTGAAGCATACTACCTTCTCAGAAATTGTAAGAACAATTGGCACGATTATTAATCATGTTCCCTTCCTTTCCTTTGTGCTTAGCGAATTTAATTGATTGATATTTCTATTGTTTTGGTATGTCAATAGATCTGGTTGTATTTCCACGGACCCGGGAGGAAGGAGCAATGCTGCGGTGGGTGACCTACGGGAGGCAATGCACTCCATGGGTGTCATTCAATTCATCGGCATTAGTGCCACCAAGGACGATCACAACCTCTACGTTGACGCTGCGTTGTGTGTGTGTGTGTGTGTGTGCAACACACCAAACTCTACGCTTTCATAGAAGCAGAACATAATACAAGGTTATTCAAATATAAGTTATAGAAGTAATTCAAATGAACAAATGATAAGTGTGCACGAAATGGTATAATGTCATTTAGTTTATTAATATCTCACGCTTATTTGAGGTCTGGGTTTAGGTACGCCATTGACGTTGAGAGAGAGAGAGGCTAGCACCTTTTCTAACTAGTGTCAATTATGTATAGATCCAGTCCTAACAATCATATATAGCCCAATATAATGTTATCGCTAATTTCTTCTGTCAATATGTTTGTGATTTATGTATAGAGCTAGTCATGGGAGGTGAAGAATAATATGTATGTGCAAATGAAGCTGGTGTACCTTGGGAGGTGAAGAATAATAAGTGTGAGAAAAATTTGGATGATCTTACTTTGAGACTTGCTCTCCAAAGGAGTGTGTGTATTTTTTTAGCTTTATTGCTTTTGTGCTACTCTGCAAGTATGCTTGTTCCTGCCAGTATAAGGACAAATATTCTTGTAATTTACAGATCCTTGTTTTTTTTTTGAATAATCAGAGTTTATGATATTTTTCCTTTGTTTTTTCTTCTGAATAATCAGAGTGGCAATTGGAAGTTTTGTTATGCTATATGTACGAAGTGCACCATTGAATTTCGTTCTATGTATACAAGCATAATTTTCTTTGTTTCATGACACCCTACTGTTAATGTGCATATGCATGTTGATCACCTTTTCAATTTGGATTATGACAAAGCATTGTATTTATTTTTCATTCAATTTATTAACATGATAGCACTTCAAGATTGTTTTGCAAATTGCAGACTCGTTGATCTTGGACTTGGTGGTCTTCAGGTACCTTGGAGTGTGTGAGCCATAGATTTGCAAGAAGAGATATATTTTGAGGATAAATGATGCAGCGGTCACTCATGTACAGTACGATCTGTATTATGGTCAGGCTCTCCTGGTGAGGGCAATGCGAACCAATGCAAAGCCTATGTTCTTCCTGAATAGACTTGACACTTTGTTTTACATTTTGGAGATACGAATAATCTAGCTCTGTACACGCCATTGATTTCTCGTTTAACATTCGTGATGGTATCAGATGGCTTGCCTTTGAAGATTTTATTATGTTTGACAGTATGTTGCACTAAAGCTTTCTCTTTTGTGTGGAAAGAAGTTACACTCTTATTATTTGAGTGGTAATGCTACGTTGGTCAAACTACTTTATGTGAGAGTGAAATGCTAAACTGGAGAAACTGCCTTGTGTCATGTTCCACTAACTGTGCATAATACTTCATGCACATTGCAAGTATAGGTAGAATCCTTGGTATTTTCAATGCACATTATAGAGTGAGACAATGTTTATCATTCATCAACAAAATAACGGTATTTTCTACGCATAGAATAGACAACTTCAAATGTTATAAAATAATGTCATTTCTTTCCGTAGGCTTTGGTCTATCTTCCACAACCTCACTTGCAAAATATTGCCATTTTCATTGCAAAACTCAAGTTCACGTGACACATAAACAACCCACACACATAAAAGGCAGGCAAAAAAAATCAGCTACAAGGATTACTTTCTCCTTATATAACTTGTATGATTTGCAATCTTAAAGGACCTTCCTCTCTGCTGCATAATCCCATGGCGGCTCACCCAATTCCCATACCGAAGTCGTGAGTTGGAGGTACCCCTCTACGGCGATGCGTTCAACCTTGGGATGGTGGGTGGCGCGGGGTCGTGTAAGAGGGGCAAATAATTCCTGCAACCTTTGACAACCTGAAATTCAGAATACTTACTTACTTTATGAACAAAACATGGTTTCATGACGACAGGTCGCATGAACCTCAGTCGTCGTGCAAGTTCTCGGGGGCATTGGGCCTGAGCAAATGACTGAAGGGCGAGCAACATGTTCTAGCCGAGAGTTGGAGACCGACGGCTAGAGAGTTTGGCCATAGCGTACAAGCTGGAAAGGAAGGCATTGCACTGGAGGGTGGTGCAGGTGGTAATCGAGGAGGCGGCGATTAGTATTGCGTTTGGCGGCAAATCGAATTTAAGCGCGGAAGACATGGGTATCGATATGAGAGAGGGCGAGAGCCGTAGGAAAAGGGATTTGATGAAGAAAGAACATGAGACATGGGTGTGGGTGTTATCGGCTTGGCTAGGCCAACTAATTGTGATACATGTGAACCTTTTTTTTTCTTTTTTGATTTATAGGTGGCTAAATCTCACTATATTTATACGTGTTCATATGCCATTTTTTTTAAACCAGAATAAATAACGAAAATGTAGAATAATATAATAAACATGTTCATGAATTCAAACAAGTCATTAACTTTTTTATTTTTTTAGTACATATATATCCTTGCCATTTTGATAGTAAAAAAAACTAAAATAATTGTTTATGATAGACAGATCATTCTACTGGTATTATTACGAATTCTTTATTTCTACTCGCATTTGCACATATGAAGACGTGCGTTGCAGTTGCACGTACGCGTTTACTAGTCACCTAATCTCTACTATTAAAAGGGGATCGAACGTCGTCGTTATGGTTCAACCCGTTCGCTCCCCCGCCTCTTTCGATGCCCGCCAGCCCACCTCCCCTTTCACCGCGTGTAAAAAAACCCATCCCCACCTCCTCCCGTGACGTCCCGTCCCCACTCAGACTACCCACAATGAGAGTAACATAGGTAATAACATAGATGCCACCTAAGCAAAAAATATGATGTGGCAGCTAATTAATGAGAAGAGAGAGAAATTGAGTAACATACTATGTTGGAGTGAGGCGTTTTGGTGCCCAGGCTCATCTGCACCCGTTCAGTAAAAAAATCAAAACAAATACTAAAAAAATTCAAAAAATTCCAAAAAAAAAAAAAAATTGGGTGTAAGATAATTTCGTGCGTGAGGTTCGCTCCAATTTTTGTATCATTTGAACATCTAAGCAGCTCTCAGCAAAAAAAAACAAATCGGGTCAAAACAGTGCGTGAACAGTAAACTTTTTTAGAGACCCCGAATTTGTCTTTTTTGCCGACAGCTGCTCAGATGTTCAAATGATACAAAAATTGGAGCGAACCTCACGCATGAAATTATGTACCACCCAAAAAAAATTGGAATTTTTTGAAATTTTTTAGTATTTGTTTTGATTTTTTTACTCAACGGGGTGCAGATGAGCCGGGCTCAGAAATGGATTTTCGACTATGTTACTACTACTATGAGTAACATAACACATACCAAGGCAAGATGAGTCTATAAGCTAATAAATGAAAGGATCAATATTACTACTCATTGTGGAGGTAGTAACTTAGACTAGTAACATATGCATGTTACTACTCTATGTTACTTCCATTGTGGATAGTCTCAAAACAAAACAAAAAAACTGTTGTCACACACGTACACACGTCCCAGCTAGCCACATCCCACGTCTCACCTCTCCCCAACCCCTCGCTCCCTTCTGTTCTCGCTGCCCCACCCATATGGATCTAGGGGAGGGGGATGCCTCCAATCCCGTGCCTTCCGCCCGTCGTGAAAGAGGGAGGAGCGCAGCGGCGGTACTTGCTTAATCTCCCACAGAGAAAGAGGCGGCCATGGTTCCGGCGCATGGTGCCGTGGTTGGGAGGCGCTGCTGCTGCTCGGATTGCGGGGGTTCCTTCTGTCCTCGCGGTGCTCGCAGTGGCCACAGTCCTGGCAATGGACGACGCAGCCCACCCCGCACCCTCCTCTACAGGATGCCCCCTCCTTTTCCGTCGCCATCCCCGCCGCATCCCCTCGTGTTGGTCGTCGTCTTATCCCCTCGTGACGGCAGCCCCACGGTATCGACCGTTGCCGCGGCATCCCGCGCGAATAAGAATTCAACTGCTTTCTTCTTTGGATCCAGGTGGTGACATCAACAATAGATGGAGGCTGCCATAGAATATGGGGAACCGCGAGGGGCACATGTCAGTAGAGGTGCAGGCGCGGCGGAGAGGCTCATGGCAACGGCGTAGGTGGAGGAAGTACTCATGTTGATTACTGCTGTCAATTTCTTTTTGCACACAAATAATATTTTTATTAGTACAGAAGGAACACCATGAATATAAATAGTTTCAGGAATTACATAATGTTCGTAAGATGCTTCGAATAGTCAGCTTCACTGAATTATACATCTAAACTTTCATTTGCATAAATTAACTGCAGTCTGTTACAAATTTTGTATCATATTCAGGTTAAGTTCAGTTCATATATGCCATTCAATGAGCTTTGGTCGACCTTTCTTTTTTCTCCTATGTTGTTCGTGATCTCATAATGCACAAAATCAAAGTTTTGGTTTGCGTCATCTTAACCAATTAGCCTCTATCCATTGTACTTGAATGCAAAATAAGTTCAAAGTAGGCTATTCATTGTCATCTTCGCATATTTCCAGTCCTAATGTCTTCTGTATTTGTGCAGGATTGGGCGCTTACATACAATATGTCGACTTATGCAGAAGAGAAGGGCCCCATCACTCGAGGCTGGGTACAGCCTAATATTCTTATACAACATTATTTGGTCTGGACCATGTCTTACATGATTAAAATTGGAATTTTGCTTCAATTTCAAATTTTTGTTAAGTGAAATTTTCTTGCCTTTGTTTGTTTTGAAAAGGCCATGATTTTACCGGAGAATGGATTATTCATGTGTAGTCGTAGTAGTGGTACTGTAGCCTTTAATGGTGTTCCGAAGAATAGAAATTTGTCTGCCGATGTCTCATGGTAAGGAAAAATAAATATTGGCCCATTCTTTGTCCTTTGTATGATTGTGGTCATAGTGTATTTTAAGGCCATATAACTTTCTATGGTTGGGAATTACATATTGACATGTATGTAGAAATAATAACATTAAGTTTGTTTCAGCCTTTGGGTGTACTGGAAAGTTCCTGTTACTCGAAATATTTTATCACATCATGCGGGAATACTAAACCCAAAAAATCCTAGACGGTATAAATAATTAGTTGTAAATATAGTATTAAACAACGCCTGCCAGGAGAAATATCAAAGGCTCTTTGAGAAACCTAATATTAACCAGTTAACTCTCTTTTTTTCCTTCTCTTAGTTTTGCACCACTATGTTTTTATCCATGGATCCTTCAGTACCCTATATATTTACAAGGACGAAAAGTAGGCCAATGTTTTTTTAATGACATTGACAACCTACTTCGATGAGCCTTTTGAGATGTACTAAGCATTGAAATTTTTCTCATGTCATTTAAATTTAGTGCATAGTGCAGGGATTTATTTTTTGGTTCACCACATGCAGAGCCCATCAAGAACAATTTTTGAAGGTAAGCATCCTCATGCAAGCCGTGGTGTTGTTCAAAATCTGTGGATAATAAGTTTGCTGAGAGAGTAATTTTTGTCCTTCTATGGTATTCTCAATAAGGGATTTTTCATGGCCTTGATGATATATACATACCATATTTGTATGATTTTTAGCGTGTTTCAAGTGAAAGACAGTAACTACGGAATGATGTTTAAATAATTTTTGTTTTGGTTTGGCGATGAGTTTTTTCTTTTATTTCCTTCTTGGTTCAGTTTGGAACCAACCTTCTAAGAAACTGAAATTTGATTTATAATATTAGGTCAGTGATTCCATTCTAAAAGATTGGCTTATGTTATTTGACCCTTGCCATTATTTTCTTGTTGTCTGTACGAACCAGAAACAAATATAGTTCAAATATCTAAAATGAGATGGTCTATTGTTATTTTGTTCCCTTTTTAGGTGCTTGCAACATGGTTTTGTTTCGGGATAGGATAATGAAATGGAAAGAATCATTTTCCTTTGTAGATACCAAATGGCCTTGCAGAAGGGACAGCAATAAAAGATGTAAAGCATTTCGTGTGTAGTTATGACTGGAAAACATGCCAGCTGTGTATTGCTACTGCACCACTATGACTGCACCAGGTAAAGTATGAAAGGTATAGTTCCTCCAGGATCCTACAACGAGAAACTAGCTTTTGCAGTCACTAAGCTCGTCCAACAGACCGGCAAAGAGATCGGATGTTCAACATCTAGAGCACCAACACTCAGCCGACAAGAAAAATATGAGCATGGGCATCATCAAGTGTGACAGTTCTACATTTTGCTCACTAGCCTTCACTAGTAGAAAACTGGTCTTTGGACCGAAGCATTAATCCCGGTTGGCTTCTGGACCGGGACTAATGCTGCCAATAGTCCCGGTTTATTAGGCTAGGCATTAGTCCCGGTTCATTAGGAACCTTTAGTCCCGGTTGGTGTTACCAACCGGGACTAAAGGGGTGGTGGCAGTGTTGCGTCAGGCTGGGGCCCCCATGAGACCCTTTAGTCCCGGTTTGTAACACCAACCGGGACTAGAGATGGACCTCTAGTCCCGGTTGGTGTTACCAACCGAGACTAAATGTATCCCTATATATAGTTGGTTCTTCCAGCCAGAGCTCATCCTCTCCATTCTCTGTTCTTCCCTAGCTCGAGCTCATCCCTCCATTTTTGCCAAGATTTGTCAAGATTTGAGGCACCCCAATCCATCCAAGTGTCCACAAAGGTTAGCAACTTTGTCCTTTCATCTCTTATTGCTAGATCAGCTCGTGCAATGCTTTATAAGTATAGTGATTTATGGGTTTTAGTTTGGGTGTAATTATATGGTAGTTTTTTTGATTTATATGCAATTTGAGCTCAAATTAACTTCTTAGTTTGCATATGTGTAGGTGTGTGGTTTACTTAGTGTGGCTTCCCGTCCCCGTCCTAACCACCGTCGATCGCCCGCACCGTCCCGTCGCCGGCACCACCTTGGTGAGCCTATTCTTGTGTTCTTATCTTTTTTATAAAAAAAATCGTATTTCTATGATTTAGATAGTTACTTGCATAATTTTATTACTTGTATGCTTGTTGTTATATATAGTGCCATGGTTATGATATCCGTGCCCGTCGGCCCTCGTCCGGTTTACGATTCGGATGTGGTATATTCTCTTTTATAACTATTTGTTGCATTTCGTGTTAATGACAATTATGCCCATCAAGTTGACATAGATATTTTTATCTAGGAGGTAGTTGAACCGGAAATTCCAACCGACCCTATTGTCGAGAAGTTAAATTTAGTTGAAAAAGAAAACGAGGATTTGGAAGGAAAATTGAAAAGAGTTGAAGAAGAGAAGATGAAATTGGAGTTGTACGTTGCCGATGTCATCGATGATCACAAGATCAAGATGGATGCAATGCGCTTGAAGATTAGAAAGATTAGAAAATATGCCATTAATAAAGAGGCTTGGTATCATTATGCAGTTGGATCAATTGTTACCTTAGTTGCGATTTTGATCGCAATTGTTGTTGCATTTAAATGTTTTAGCTAGATAGTTGTATGTTGTTTTATGACAATAAGTGTGTATGAACTTTATGTATGAACTTGTATTAATTTGGTATTTTCGGTGTTGGGTAATGAAGATGAACCGGCAATGGATGTACGATGACCGACGCTCTCCCCAGTTCATTAATGGTGTGCATAGTTTTCTGCGTGCGGCTGAGGCAAACAAGCGGGATGGTTTTATGTGTTGTCCATGTGGTGTGTGTAAGAATGATAAGACTTACTCTAGCGCAAAACAAATTCACGTCCACCTTTTTACGTCCGGTTTCATGTCCGGCTATAATTGTTGGACCAAGCACGGAGAAAGTGGGGTTCTAATGGAAGAGAATGAAGAAGAAGAGGATGATGACAACTATCCTGGGTTTCCTGAATATGATGGTACTACAATGGGGGAAGAGAATAAAGAAGAAGAAGTTGAGGCATCAGATGAGCCCGCTGATGATCTTGGTCGGGCCATTGCTGATGCAAAGAGAAACTGCGAAAGTGAAAAGGAGAAGTTGAAGTTGCAGCGCATGTTAGAGGATCGCAAAAAAGGGTTGTACCCAAATTGCGAAGATGACAACACAAAGCTCGGTACCACACTCGAATTGCTACAATGTAAGGCAGAGAATGGTCTTTCTGACAAGGGATTTGAAAAGTTACTGAAAATAATGAAGAAGAAGCTTCCAAAGGACAACGAATTGCCCGACAGTACATACGAAGCAAAGAAGGTTGTCTGCCCTCTCGGATTAGAGGTGCAGAAGATACATGCATGCCCTAATGACTGCATCCTCTACCGCGGTGAGGAGTACGAGAATTTGAATGCATGCCCGGTATGCGGTGCATTGCGATATAAGATCAGTCGCGATGACCCTGGTGATGATGTTGAGGGCGAGCACCCGAGGAAGAGGATTCCTGCCAAGGTGATGTGGTATGCTCCTATAATACCACGGTTGAAACGTTTGTTCCAAAACAAAGAGCATGCCAAGACCGTAAGAAAGACGGGAAGTTGAGAGTACCCGCTGATGGGTCGCAGTGGAGAAAAATCGAGAGAAAGTGGCCGGACTTTGCAGATGACCCAAGGAACGTATGGTTTGGTTTAAGTGTAGATGGTATTAATCCTTTTGTGGAGCAGAGCAGCAAGCATAGCACATGGCCTGTGACTCTATGTATCTATAACCTTCCTCCTTGGTTGTGCATGAAGCGGAAGTTCATTATGATGCCAGTGCTCATCCAAGGCCCTAAGCAACCCGGCAACGACATTGATGTGTACCTAAGGCCATTAGTTGATGAAGTTTTACAGCTGTGGAATAAAGAAGGCGTACGTGTGTCGGATGAGCACAAACAGCAGGAATTTGACCTACGAGTGTTGCTGTTTGTAACCATCAATGATTGGCCTGCTCTTAGTAACCTTTCAAGACAGACAAACAAGGGATACAACGCATGCACGCACTGTTTAGATGATACCCAAAGTATATATTTGGACAAATGCAAGAAGAATGTGTACCTGGGACATCGTCGATTTCTTCCGACCAAGCATGCCTTAAGAAAGAAAGGCAAGCATTTCAAAGGTGAGGCAGATCACCAGAAGAAGCCCGTCCTCCGTACTGGTGATGATATACTTGATTTGGTCAAGGATTTACAAGTAATCTTTGGAAAGGGTCATGGCGGACAATCTGTTCCGAATGACGCTGACGGACACGCCCCCATGTGGAAGAAGAAATCTATATTTTGGGAGCTGGAATATTGGAAAGTCCTAGAGGGCCGCTCTGCAATCGACATGATGCACGTCACGAAGAATCTTTGCGTGAACCTGCTAGGCTTCCTGGGGGTGTATGGGAAGACAAAAGATACACCGGAGGCACGACAGGACCAGCAACGTATGAACGCAAAAGACGGCATGCAGCCAAAGCAGTATGAACGCAAATGACGCTGACGGACACATTGAGGCTTTCGGCGGTTGGTTGCAAACACATCTCATGAATGACGACATTGTTGAAGATGACTTGTACTTGTTGGCCAAGAGACCATCTTCGTCTATATTGACTTTCCAAGGGTACGAGATAAATGGGAATACATTTTACATGATCGCCCAAGATAAAAAGAGCACCAACCAAAACAGTGGTGTCCGCTTTGATGCGGCAAACACCAATAGGGAAAAGGACACATATTATGGTTACATAGAGGAGATATGGGAACTTGACTATGGAGGTGATTTGAAGGTCCCTTTGTTCCGGTGCAAATGGGTCAATCGGACTGGAGGAGGGGTAATGGTAGACCGCAGTACGGAATGACAACAGTGGATCTCAACAATCTTGGGTACATAGACGAACCATTCGTTCTAGCCAATGATGTGGCGCAAGTTTTCTATGTGAAGGGCATGTCTACCAAACCGAGAAAAAGAAAAGATAAGAAAGCGGATACATCATACGATGAGCCAAAGCGCCACATAGTTATTTCTGGGAAAAGAAACATCGTGGGAGTGGAGGACAAGACAAACACGTCACAAGATTATGAAAAGTTTGATGAAATTCCTCCCTTCGCAGTGAAGACTGACTCAAGCATCCTGTTAAATGATGAAGATTGTCCATGGTTACGGTGCAATAATCAAGGGACACACGCGAAGAAAAAGTTTTATACCCCAAGATCCCACTCTGGGATGTGATTGGCTTCACCGTCATCACTTTTCTTCTCTAGTGAGTAGCCGGGATGGTCCAGTTTGTACACGAAGTGCATCCAGTTTTTGTTGTAACCCTCTCAACTTTTTACCACATGCTCTGTGGGTGAAACGATGATACCATGCCAAGTTTCAACCTTTTCAGAGTTCATTTGTAGTGCTTTTTAATTTCATGGTCATTTAGCTCAAAACAATTCATTAAATGGATGAAAAATAGCAATTGAAGTTAGAAAGCATTGAAATTTGAGGATGTGTCTTAGAATGGTTCATATTGAATGCACAAAAAGTCTGGAGTTGAAATAAGTTAAAAAAATGAAATGCCTTTGTAACATATGAGTTTTCGTCCGAAACCCTCATACTTCGAAGAAGATGGTCCAGTTTGTACACGAAGTGCATCCAGTTTTTGCCGTAACCCTCTCAACTTTTTACCACTTGCTATGTGGGTGAAATGATGATACCATGCCAAGTTTTAACCTTTTCAGAGTTCATTAATAGTGATTTTGATTAAAACAAATGAAGGTATAAAACTAAAAAGAGTTAAACAGAATCTGGTTTTGATTAAAACACCTATTTAAAATTTCCTAAAAAATTGAAAATTTAACATAATGATAAAACATACTAATATTAAACAACAGCAAAAACAATCCCTCAAAAATCTATTTTAAAACTAAAGTTATTCACAAACTAGTGATTCACAAAAATTTCAAAAGAATTCAAATTTAAACTATTTAAATTTGAAAACTACTTGCACTAACAGAAAGTTTGTAATTGTTTTGACCTAAAGCAAAAAAGATTCATCAAAAAACTATAAATATTCTAACAGTTATTCCAAATATAAAAACAGTTATTCCAAATATAAAAACAAAAAAACAAAAAAATGAGAAAATAGACCTTTAGTCCCGATTGGGTCCACCAACCGGGACTAAAGGTCCCTTCCCGCGCGAATTTGGGCCGCCGAAAAGGCCTCTTTAGGCCCGATTGGTATCACCAACCGGGACTAAAGGGAGGACCTTTAGTCCCGGTTGGTATCACAAACCGGGACTAAAGGTCCTTTCTATATAACCCCGCCTTCTTTCTCCCCCAAATCACTCCGTCTTCACCTGCTTCGACGACGCCGCCAGGCTACCCCGCCCGTGCCCTCGATCGACGTCGCCGTCCGGCCTCTCTGCCCACGCGCCGCCGTCGCTCTCCTCCTCCACGCGCCACCGCCGCTCCTACACGCGCCGCCACGGCTGCCCGAGCCCACGTCCGGCCGCTCTGCCCACGCGCCGCCGCCGCTCTCCTCCTCCACGCGCCGCCGCGGACACCCGACCCACGTCGGCGCCGCTCCTCCCCTCATCCGGCGTCCTCCTCGCGTCGTCATCGTTGTCTTCCTCCCGCGCCCAGCTCCGTCGGGGAACTCCTGCCCGCGTGGTGAGCTCCTCTTCCCCTCTGGCACCGTCCGGCCGACCCCCTCTCCTCCCCACGTTCCCTCCACGCGCGCGCGCTGCCGTCGCCGTGGAGCTGTTGTCGCCGTGGAGCCGCCGACCGTTCCAATTTGTCTGTTAAATTTCGTCTTTTACTTAGTTGTAGTTGTTTTAGTTGTTAGTTAGGTTGTTTTAGTTGTTTTAGGTTGTTTTAGTTGTCGATCACCGAAGGAGTCCCCGACGATCGCCGGTGAGGAGCCCTGGACGATCGCCGGAGAAGTCCCCGACGATCGCCGATGAGGAGTTTAGTTGTAGTTGTTTTAGTTGTTTTAGGTTGTTTTAGTTGTTTTAGGTTGTTTTAGTTGTTTTAGATGTTAATATGTTCTAGTAAATGAGACTTTTTATTAGACATTACCTATTTTATATTAGGCAGATATATGATGTTTAGATGTTTAAATGTTTAGTTGCATAGCGTAGCCGTTGAGTTGACGATGCCCGGCCAGCATCCTCGTCGTCGACTCGGTGGCAACAGCCTGCTTGAGAGGCGCCATGTCCGGGACTGGGCTCCGTCGGGCTGGCACTGGGAGGTGCTGCCTTCTGGGGCGCGCAGCTTGGTGAGAAATCAGGGTCCCGTCGTCGACCCGGAGGTTCTTTGGTGGCGGTCGCGTGGACCACTGTCGGTGCAGAGGGAGCCGGCCATCGTGGAGGTGGTACGTCGCCGTGTCAGGGAGGAGGACGAGCACGTCCGACGCTACATGGCTGCGTTGGACGCCAGGTTCTCCAATACCTGGCAGGTTCTTCAGGGATCTCATCCGAGCTATGATCCTGTCATAGTTCCTTATCTTTGGGTGTCCACCGCCTACGCCGCGAGACGTCAACTAGATCTGTATTAGTGATATTATATTCGAGATGTATTAGTGATAATATTCGATGATGTATTAGTTATATTATATAATAATATTCGAGATGTATTAGTGATACTATTCGATGATGTATTAGTGATATTATATGATCATATTGTTGCATTGCCTTGTATTGATTTGCATATCTCCGGTTTTGCTTATTGAATGCATTCTAATTGTTTTATATTTGTTCCGGATTAGTTAAGCTATGGACGCTAGAGACAGAGACCGTGATCAAGAGAATGCCATGTACGACTTGATACGCTCCGGAAACGAAGAGAATGAAGAAGTAGATGATGGCTCACAATACCTTAACCCATCCGGTGAGGGAATTGAGGAAGAACAACCAAGAGACGAAGGGGAACCAACTGACAATGATGGCGAAGAAATTTTTCTTCATCATCAGAAGTCCGACGAGGTATTAATTTGCCCTCTGGTGATCATCAGAAGTATTGATTGATTTGTATATATTAACGAATCTTTCTTCTTTTAGCCCTCCGGATCGAGCAAATCTTCTACAAGGGTTAAACGTGGCCCGACAAAACCGTTGAAACAAGGCATAAAGTACAACATCGATCAAATCAGAGCAGATGGCGAACCGATTGCTCCTAAAATTAATGCAGACAAATTTATACGTCAATGCGGAGTTATCGTTAGGGACCAAATCCCGATCTGGGTTCAAGAATGGAATCAGCCAAAAGATCGCGGAGTTCCTTTTGTCAGCCAAAGAGCAAAAGATCTGTTTTAGGAGGAGCTCATGAAACATTTCACCCTACCAGAGGGTCTCACAGATCTCCAATAGGAGAAAGTCAAGAAGTGTGCTCTTAAGAAGATGGCCACACAATTCCAGACTTATAAGAAAAGATTATGGACCAATTACGTGAAAGAAGGAAAGAAGACTCCATAATTCAAAGGAGAATATACGAAGTTAAAAGATGACTGGGACAGATTTATGCAGTTCAAGGAATCAAAAGAAGCTAAGAAACGGTCGAGAGTAAACAAGAAAAATGCCGAGAAAAAAACGTGGCACCATCATCTGGGGCCAGGTGGCTACAAGTCTGGGTTGCCTAAGTGGGATGAATCCGAGAGAAACATGAAGGCTGCAGGGGTCACTCCAGAAACAGAGAATTGGCCCGACAGGTGCAGGACTTGGTTTTATGCACATGGGGGAAATTGGACCCAAAGACAGGGAAGGTTCTTGAACAGGCAAGTCTTAAAGAAGCCACGGACGAGTTACTTAAAGCAATAGAAGAAGCTCGAATGGGTTTGTACCAGCCCGGGAGAGAGAACGACGAGCTTACACGCGCCCTCAAGAATCCTGAACACCCGGGACGAACACGAGGCAAAGGCCTTGTTCCGTGGCTTCTGGGGTTTGCGGATTGGAATGACAGTTACAGAAGCCGTGAGAGAAAGAAGAAGCATGAAGTAGATCGGATTCAGATGGTAGAAGCAAAGAACGCGGACTTGGAACGCAAATACATGCTGCAGCAGGAGCAAATCAACAAACAAAGCCAGCAAGGCACGTCTCAACAGCAGGAGCATCCAGATGCAGCATTGGATGGTGCCATTCCATCATCTATGCCGAAAAGCAGTGTGGGTTCCACGGGGGTCCCGGCCGATGATGCACTGCTGGCTCGCTACCCCGTGGATGATATCCTAGAGTCGACAGCTTGTGAGCTACACGTGAAACTCAAGAACATATCCATGAAGGCGGCGGATGGCTTTGCTTTACCGAGTAGACCTGAAGCAACTTGCCATGGCAATCCGATTCCACCTGGCTATGCTCGTGTCGGGGTTGATGAAGTTGTGTCGGCATATGAATCACTAGATCTTGACTACCTTGGAGGTGAAGGGGAGCGAACACTGGGAGAAGCCAGGCGTTGTGTCATTTTATGGAAAAAGGAATGCATCGTGTTTCCAAACTCGGTGCCAAGGCCACCGACTCCTCCTCCAAGTCCGCCGCATCAGCAGACTCCAACCCACCTCGAGACGGAGTGCAGGGTGAGTCCTCCAAGTCCACCGCGTCAGCTGACTCCAACCAACCTCGAGACGGAGTGCAGGGCGAGTCCGCCATATCGATCTCCGCCACGTCAGCATAGTCAATCCCACCCCGAGACGGAGCCTAGGGCGAGTCCGCGAAATCGATATCCGCCGTCTCCCAAGGGGAAGAGAGCATAAAAGAAGAAACCCGAGCCTCCTGGAAAAAGAAGTTAGCTTACGAGATGACTGCCGAGGAAATCGATGAACAAGAGGCTAAGGAATTGAAGGCCCATTTTGGACCGAAACAGCCCCCGCCGCCAAAGGAGAAAATACATGAGGAAGTCGTACAACACTTTTTGAATGCAGCTAAACCGGCGGAGAAAAGGACGGTATCAAACTATGAACGCTCTATTAGCAAGTCCTATCATAAACAAAACAAACAGAAGTCGAGCGGTAGTAGCAGTAAATGCGGAAAAACTGTTCCCTAGCTCGGAGAACAGGCAGTGCAATCGATCACCCCGCTCAAGGTGACTACCGATAAGGTGGTAATAACCGACGCTGATAGAGAGAATGCTAGACAGCTCGGTATCACTGTTGAACAACTCCTAGAGATCGAGGAATTCCCACCGACGGATCCGAAGGAACTAGAATGGGCATATGTCCCCGGGAACCCTCTCGTGAGTCCTGAAGATGAGAAGCTTCTATCAACGCAAATGTACAGCTTGCATCAGTGGTACATGAGAGAAGTAAAGGTCGGGCGAGAGAGCCTCATGGTGAAAGTCAAGCGAGAGCATTACATCCATGAAAATGATTTGTGGATTGAAAATGAAGAATTATTCCAGTTATTCAATCAAAAAGCACTCGACAAATCTATCGTCAGTTGCTACTGTCTGTAGTGATTTCTTTCTGTAATTTGATTAAGTCTCTAGCTCAGCTCGTTCATTGCCTGTAATTATCCTCACTATATTCTTTTTTGTAGTATTGTGCAGAATGAAGATTTTTGAATTGGAAAGAGATGGAGTCTATGGCATTGGGTTCATTGACCCAAATACCGTTAATGAAAAGGTGTTAAGTACTTACCCTAAAGACACGGAGAAAATGTTGCTAAGGTTTTTGAAGGCCCTAAATACCAAACCAGAAATACTTTTACCTTACAACTTCAAGTGAGTGTTACTTTTATCTTATATATATATATATATATATATATATATATATATATATATATATATATATATATATATATATATATATATATATATATATATATATATATATATATGTTAAGTGTAGTTGATGAGTTATGCATGCCCGCTTATACAAATCGTGTCCGCATCTACCACTGGATCCTTCTAATCATTAGAATTGACGACGAAACTGTTGAAGTACTCGACTCACTAAGTAAAGACCCTGAAGAATACAGAAGCCTGCATTCGATGCTCGACAGGTAATTTCAATCATTTACGCACTATGTCGGCCTCTTTAGTTCGTTTCCTGATATCAAGTAATTAGTAACTCCTTTATTTATTTTCTTTACCAGGCAGGGTTTGGAAAAAGTTCACCAAAGATGTTAGAGGTGAATGGAAAGAGGAGCTGAAATGGAGAAAGTCCAAGGTATTTAAGTAGTACTAGCTACGTCTGCGCATCTCTTTAAGTATAGTTTCAATAGCATTATCATCCTTGATTATTATCTGATTGAATTATATTCTCGTAAAGTGCATGAGGCAGCAACAAGGGACTTCTTTATGTGCATATTACATTTGCGAGAACATTCGTTTTATGACCGAAAGGACCAAAACTACAAGAGATCTTTAGGTACGTAAACACCATTCACATTTTTTATCATGATGTAATATATATATATATATATATATATATATATATATATAGGAAAATGGCTATGTACTCTTGTGAGTACGTACTCCCGCTCCTCATATACCACATAGATGAGTCTTTTATACCTCATTATTATTTTTAATATACTTCATTAATAATTACTAGATACCTCAAAACGAGTTTCACGAAAAAATTCATGTGAGTTTACATATTTTTAAAGGTGTACGTATATACTGCTTTGTTTATACGTGAAAAAGGTATATTACAAAAAGTACGTCGCAGCTGATATTTTTTCAACAAAACTCATATTGAGGTATCTTAGAATATTTAATGAAATATATTGAAAATGATAAAGAGGTACAATCAATGCGTATATGAGGTATATTAAGGATGGGAGTACATACACCCAGTAGTACAAAAAGTTAGTCATATATATATATATATATATATATATATATATATATATATATATATATATATATATATATATATATATATATATATATATATATACACAGACAACTAACATGTTCATATTGATCTCCTTCTTTAAAGATGCGGGAGAAGCTCCTACCAAAGGACCGCATGCGAGCAATTCAAGAAGAAATTGCGGGTTTTTTGCTTGAGCAGGTCATATCTCCCGACGGAGAATACCATTACACCTAATGCCTGCATGTAATGATTTGCAAATTGTAGGAAAAATTGTATATATCAAATCGTACATATGTGTATGCATGGTCGTACGAAAAGTTCTATATATATGATTGGTTCTACGAGATATTATATTATATATGCATAACGTGTACGGTACGTAGCAGCGTAAAATATGTTTGAAATGAAAAAGAATTAAATCGAATACACAAAACGAAAAGAAAAAATAAACAATAAAACCTAAACCCATAAACCCCAAAGCCCCTAAATCTTTAGTCCTGGTTGGTGTTACCAACCGGGACTAAAGGTCCCCATTCCCCGGCGCGCGCTACCATCCCACGTGGCAGGGATTTAGTCCCGGGTCGTAGACAACCGGGACTAAAGGCTTGTACCCTTTAGTCCCTATACATTAGTCCCGGTTGGGGAACCGGGACTAAAGGCCCTTTCCAACCGGGACTAATGGCATGTTTTCTACTAGTGCTTCCACCTACATTATAAGATGTACTATAACTCTATCATGCAGCAAATTGACTTCCTAATGAACAACATAGGAAAGAAATATATTTGATATTTTTTTTAGTATGGCAAGTATAGCTGTGTACTCCAAAATTATATGTGTGATGATGCATGAGCACTTATTGTTCGTACGACATTGTTCAGGTCTTACATTAGTCTGAACCTATCACAAATAGTAGGATTAACTAACAATAGTATAAGACAAATAATTTTATACGTCCGACTATAATCCAGTATTATCTCTGTGTAAGATTGGACACAATGCCCAACAGCCCAAGATGAACCCTTCCATGAATGTTGTCCTATTGACTGCAAGAAATGGACCAAGATAATATTGTTGTCCTGTTGACGTCGTGGAAAGTGTGTCACCAAATATCAACTTTGAACAAAGTGACTAAGTCTTCTTTGGCTGGGCAAGAGTTCATTGCGACGGGTATGCATGCTTACCATAGATATGAACTCTGAACTCTTCATCATACAATGCACAACACTAGGGCTATGCCATATGGATTCAAGTGTTGGTACATTTGGTGATATACATGGACAACGCATATGAAGTCAAATATCACTCAAATAGTGCGATATTTGGTCAAAAGCTTTGTGATAAACATGTTTAGATTAAATCATGATGATAAAAATACGTATATCTAGAATTTTAGTATGAGTTACCATGATTTTTTTTCAACCGTATCAACAAGGTGATATTTATCGCAACACAATCATAAATCGCACGCGACATACACGTCATAAATTATAGTGATGTTCTGTCAATGTCTAAGTTTGTTGTCCCGTGGCAACGCACGGGCATTCGACTAGTTAATTATAAGAGGCTTAATAAGTATTGGACGCTTATACCATGGGATTGCTAGAGACTGCTTCTTTTTACACCACCGCTCCATCCAAGAAGTCGTCTTGGACGAGTCATAGTCGGCCAATGCGCACAAGGGCAAGGCTTCATACCTGTGCTTCCAGAGCTCGCGGTCGTGGTCGGCCACGAGGCGCCTCAGTCCGGCGCAAGTGCTCGCTACCCTCAGCAGGCCCAAGCCGTCGGTAAGCCTCGCGAGGATCTCCAGCGTGACGTCGACGGGGAGCGACAGCAAGGAATTACGAGGGCACATGGCAACGAGGGCACGCCGGCACAGCTCCTCGGTGACCTCCCTCCAGAACGCGGCCACCCAGCTGGTGCCCTCATCGGTCAGCGCGCGCGCGGTGTCGTCCAGGCCGCCTGAAAGCAGCGGCGCCGCGGAGCGCGCGTCCACGCACGCCCAGTGCACGCCTGGCCGTGGGTCTTGGCCGAATCTGGGCACGCATACGTAGAAGACGACGTGCATGCCGTGCGCGCGTATGTGCAGCGGGACTGCCGCATCCCGCCGGAGCGACGCAGCGTACACGAGAGACAGATTCGAGGCCGTCGCGCCCGCCCCAGTCGGGACCCGCCCGGACTTGCCGACGCTATCCGCGTGGACGACGAAGCCGGCGTCGAGGAAGGCGGCGTGGACGAGGATTATGAGGCGACCGAGGAGGCGCTCTGCGTCCCAGCGGGCGGCGTCGATTACCCGGTGGAGCGGTGAGATCTCTGCCATGGCTAGCTGTGGCGTGCTCTGTCGATCAAGCACTTCTGCGCGACGGCGCGTCGGCGCGCTGGATGCATGGAACTGGAGCGGTGGGTATTGCTAGGTCAAAGGTCTCTCTTGATTCAGCCAAAGGGATTTTTTTTTCTTGAGCAACCTTTTTTTTTTTTGAGAAATCTTGAGCAACTATTCAGGCACTAATTTTTTTTAGAAGCTCACAAAGTTTTATTAAGTCATCACAATGTTTACATGAACAAAATTAAGATCTTCAGGGTGACCTAACCAAACATGACGGTTAAAATCTAGGGACAAAGCATGCTGCGAGATTATGAGCCCAACATTCTAGGTTCTAAATTCATGGCTAAAACGACAATATGAAAAATCACTAACAGTAGTAGTATCTCACGAACTATAGCACCGAAGCTGGCTCTAGAGCCCTTTTAAGTGTGTCTATACTACAACCTTGCAATCAGAAGCAATAGATATTCTAGGACTATAAAGGTCGCCGGCGAGTGCTTGAGCCTCCCTTATCGCGATGGCTTCAAGTGTTTCCGGATCAACGAGCATATGGAAAACAATGACTGATGCACCTTGGAAGGCTCCCATGTATCTCGACAAATCGCTCCAACAGCTCCCCGGGATCCATCTCTTGCAACTGACGCATCAACATCAATCTCGGCATATGACTGAGGAGGTGGCTCCAATTGGTTTGGTTTCGGCGCAGTTGTAGCATGTGATATAGTGCCTGGTTTCTGCAAGAAGTTAATATTATGAAGATATGAAGCAATAAATTTGTTTGTGGCGAAAGGCGTCTAGTAAATGTCCTCCTGTATTGCTTTCCGCCGCGAGCTCCAAATCGCCCAAAGAGTGACGATCATTCGAGTAAACTGATCCGTGAGGGATTCATTCCTAGTAAATAGGCAAGTATTTGCATTCGGTTCCGTCGTCCTGATCATGTGTTCAAGCATCACTTCATTGGACAGTGCCCAAACACTCCTTGAAGCACTGCAGTCAAGCAAAGAATGGCGCTAACTATCCCTGGCACCACACATCGGACACACGGTGGTGGTGGCCATGTTCCTGTGTTCCGACACATCGTGTGTAGGCAGCGAATGTTGGGCCAAACACCATGTAAAGTTTTTGAGCTTAGATGGCACCGGTGTCATCCACAGAGATAGCCAACCCCTCGACTCGACCGTTGAATTTGACACATCTTCCCTTTCTTCCAATCACGCCTCTCTGGCTAGTTTTGTTTTGATGATCATCTTATAAACTGATCGAACAGAGAATCTCCCCTTCGGGTCTTCACTCCATGCCAAAAAATGCACTACATGTCTGGTACATAGTGGAATTTTCATGATCCCCCCGGCGTCGATTGGAATGAAGACTCTCCTGATTATGTCTTCATGCCAGGTTGATGAAGTGTGATCTATCAAATCTGAAACAAGTTGGGGCGGGTTTGCTACCAGTGAAGCGAACGGCCTTATTGACCCTTGTCTAGGGATCCAATTTTGCCTCGAATTTGTGTTGTTGTGCCATGTCCAATTCTGCGGACTATGCCTTGACGAAGGATGTCCCACCCATCCAATATAGAGCGCCATACCTGGGATGGGTGAGGTCCTAATTCAGCATCCATAATCAAACAAGAAGGAAAGTAGACAGCTTGTAGTAGACTTGCACTTAGTGAGGTCGGTTCATTACCCTCCAAGCTTGTCGAGACAATTGAGCAAGGTTAAAGATCTCTAGGTCGCGGAACCACAGGCCATCGAGATTTTTTGGTCTAGTCATTACATCCCATGAGACCCAACATGGTCTCCGTTTCCCTCGTTTACTACCCCACCAAAATTGCCTCATAATGCATGTCATGCTCTCCCACGACCCTCTGGTAAGTCTGAAGCAAGCCATAGAATATACAGGAATAGCATGTGCCACCGATTTGATCAAGACTTCTTTACCAGCTGCCGATAGTAGCTTCTCCATCCACGCTCTAACTTTCTCCCAAACTCTATCTCTGGGGTATTTGAACATGCCATTTTTTGGTTGACCCGCTTTTATTGGCATGCCCAAATATTTGTCACTAAGGGACTCGTTTTGTACATTCAGACAATTCTTGACTTCCTGCCGCAGGCTATCGGGACACCCTTTACTGAAAAATATAGATGGCTTTTCATGGTTGACCCTCTGGCCAGAAGCTGGACAATAGGTTTCTAACAAGTTTTATACCTCATTTGCACCCTCAACACTGGACTTGAAAAGCAGCACGCTGTCATCCGCAAACAAAAGGTGATTCACTGCCGGAGCTGTGGGAGCCACCTTAATACCACCGAGCATTGGTTACTGAGAACTGTTTTTTTAAAGGCATGAAAGGCCCTCCGCTACGATTAAGAACAAGGGGAAATGGGATCTCCCTGTCGGATACCCCTGGTTGGCTTGAAATGATCTAACTTTCACCATTGGAAGAAACTGAAAAGGTTACAGAAGTGATCATACTCATGAGTATTTCAATCCATGGTTGTGCAAAGCCCAGATTACCCATAATAGCCTTGAGGTATGGCCACTCGAGCCTGTCATAGGCTTTCATCATGTCCAACTTTAAAGCACAAAAGCTATTTGTCTTTGATCTGCTCCTCTTCATAAAGTGCAAACACTCATAAGCACAAATGATATTATCACTTATTAGCCTTCCAGGAACGAAGGCTGACTGTTCATATGATATGATCTCTCGCAAAATGAGCTTCACCTATTCGCCACCACCTTTGATTCTATCTTACAAATCACATTACAAAGGCTTATAGCTTTGAATCGTGATAACAAAGATGGATTCATTACCTTAGGTATTAGCACTAGTACCGTTTCATTGATACATTATGCGCTCTCCTCTCCTCGTACTATCCTTAGTACCTTGTTGGTCACCTCATCACCAGAAATATCCCAATGCATTTGATAGAAGTGTGTCGGGAATCTATCCGGCCCTAGAGCCTTAGTAGGGAAAATCTGGATAGGGCATTTTTCACTTCCTCTCTCATGTAAGGAGCGCACAGGGACATGTTCACCTCTGGGGTGACCTTGTTCGGGACATGCATAAGAACTTCCTCAACTCCCTGTACTCCCTCAGAAGAATATAGGTTACTATAGAAATCTGTCCCCATCTGTTTAAGCTCAGCCTGATCTTCGACTTGGACCTCTAACGCGTTAGATAGTGCCCGAATCATATTTTTCCTGCGCCGCATACTTGCTCTCATGTGAAAGAATCTGGTGTTTTTATCTCCTGCCAAAAGCCACTCCAATCTAGATCTTTGTCGCCACATTATTTCTTCTCGATGATAAAGCTCGCGAGTCTCTCATTTATCTTCATCTACGCATGATTAGGAGACGTGCGACCTGGCACATTCCGAAGTCTACAATTCTGCTTTTAAGAGCTTGATCTCCTTTCTCACCGACCCCAATGTGTCAGTGCTCCACGTGGTCAGGCTTTTGGACAGCGCTGCCAGTTTGATGCGGAGCCCCTCGGCAGAATTTTCGATCAGTGGCTCTCCCCAGCTAGACATAATTGTTTCCTTCCATTGCTCATGAGTCTCCCACATTACCTCGTATCAGAAACTTGGCTTTGTTGGAACATGCGTCTCCTCCATCCTGAGTAAGATAGGGCCATGATTCGATGAGGCAACTGTCAAGTGCGTTAGACTCGCATGAGGGAACCATTGTACCCAGTCTGCCAATGCAAGAGCACGGTCTTGCCTCACCCGGGTGAAGGAAACCACCAGACACTTTTTTTCTCGAACGTCCAGAAATGACCTTGATAGCCTAAGTTAAGCAGCATGCAGACATCAACTGCATAGGCATTATCATAGCCTAAAGAAACTGCTAAAGCTTCTATAACATAGCAAGATAGAGGAGGTTGTTGGAGGTTCTTAACATAACTGTTAAGAACCTTCAATTATTTAAGAACCTCCAATTAACATAACTGATAAAGAAGCTTCTACACAGTATCCCCTCCAATTAAGAACCTTCTTTAACTTTAGCAAGTCTAACGAAGCTTGACCATGGATGCCTCGTTCCTCATAATACGCATGTTCCGGGCTTCCGACATGACCACCAACATCCCTTGATGGACAACTTGGCTACACAAAATGAGTATATGAAAAAAGACACTATCAAGTGAAGTGATGTCTCGCTCCACTTGAAGACATAACAAGCATTTATTTTACTTCAAAGTAGGTCTACCCTCTTTTCTGTAAACAAAAGGGCACACACCTTCATGTCTAATAAAAAGTTCTATAGCAAATCAATTGAACCAATCTGGCTTCTCTTAATAAGCATGATATTTTCAAATTGGAACTAAAACCAACTTCAATATACTTAAGTGTTCAATAAACAGTATCTTTGCCGATGACATTTTTCTTGAAAAGAAATGTTAAAAGTAAGTAGTTGTGTTTCATGGAAGTACTTGACTAATTTTATTTTATTTTATTTGCCAACATGCCATCGTCAGATAATGACAATTTAAAGATGATATGACAACATGACTAAGGGAGAGAAGTGGCAGAGACATATATTTTACACTTATACATAGACATACACGCTCCGGTAATACAAATAAATCAAGGTCATGAGATAGTCTACTTCCTTTTTTGAAGCTATCCAAATCACGCTCAAGTGGTCAATGGTAATTTGTCTTGCACAAAACTAAAAGATACAACCATGATCCACTTATTTCTAGATTATGCATTACTGAAGTTAATCCTTCAAAAGGATCAACTAACAGAAGGAAATGTAGAAGACAAATAAGGGCAGCAACATAGTTGTAAAACTTCAGTTTTTACACAACTATATAGAATAACAAAAGGTCTAACTTAGTAAACCAAAAGTACTCTCTCCGTCCCATATTTGTTGTCGCTGAAATGGATGTATCCAACGTATTTCACTGCTAGATACATTTCTCTGAGCGGCAACTAATATTGAACGAAGGTAGTACCCATGCTTCTAGTCAGCTCTCATTCGTGGGCGTTGATGTTGGTCTTCTTGTGGAGCAGCAGGAAAGCATTCTTCCAACACCACCCCCCCCCCCCCCCCCCCCCCCGCGCAGGTCATCATGTGTAGCACAACGCGGTCATTGAAGTCAATGTTGTCGATATCCATCCCTTCCCTAGAGAAGCTCCTCAACCCCTGCATGCCGCTAACGGTACCTGCTCTATCGTGTCCTAGTTCTCTCGGATGATCAGCAGCGCACCCATCCGTAGCTCGGCTTGAAAAAGTATCAAACAGTAAAGTTTCAAACATATGAGCACTGCCTAACTAGCCCTTAGATACTTCACTGGTTTTAGAATATATCCCTGACATAAAATATTTTGAATTTCCTTTGATAATGAGCAAATGGCATGTGGTGTTTTTGGCAAGAAATCAATTTTCATGAAGGTCTAGTGCATGAATAGAAAATTTGGAAAGTGATCTAATTAAACATGGATGGAAAAGAAAAATCCTACCTTTCTTGATCAAGGTGCCCAAGCACCTAGGTGCCCCAAACATTTTAAATTTCATCAGATAACCTACAACATCGATATAGTTTTCAGAAAATAAACATCGTACTGGCAAAATCATATTAAAAAGTGGAATGTACAAGATTCATCTTATGCTTGGAAAGAGCCTCTGCAATCATCTTTATCGGTCGTCTGGCTCTAGTAAGGAAGAATCCAACTTCCCTATCCATATATGTAGAAGTGATCCGAACCTAAGGTTGAGCAAGCAAACAACTTGTATACTGCTAAACAATTTTACAAAAATCAAACATTTAAGTAACAACAACACCAACACCCAGCAGTGAGTGCTTTTTAATCAACTATTAGTGTGAGTGCTTTTTTTCTTATATTGAACCCTACTTAAAGGACTTAATTTGGTTTGGAAAGACACCAACACCCAGCAGTATTGTGGATATATTTACTTATTCGGAAATTTCACAAGTGTTGCCTCTACTTTATTTTTATTTCTTTGTGGTAGTCAGCCCAAATTTAAAAACTGACTATTAGCGTGAGTTGTTTTCTTACACTGAACCCAACTCAAAGGACTTATGTCATGTGGGGGCGTACGTATAGGAGACGTATAGCCAGAGAGAAGAGGCCAGCGGACAAGGGGTGTCCAGATTAGTATCAGGTTTGGAAACGGAAGGGTTTTCTGTCCCAAAGAAGGTTTTCCCTGCTGTTTCTAAACCAAGTAGGAGTCTGTTTCTATTTCTAGTAGGAGTCATCAGGTAACTTGACTATTTATATTGGCCCTCTGTGGAGGAACGAATCAAGCAAGAAAAAACACAACTTTGTTACTCTACGCCATGTGCGCCTCTCCTCCTTCCTGCCACGGGGCGACGAGGCTTCAAGCCTCGTCCTCCCGTAGAGCACAGCTACAACCTACGGTCAACTCCCAACCCTCCTAATTCCCAAGCATCTGACAATTTGGTATCAGATTCATCGATCTCCGTTGCGCCGGCAACCATGTCGACCTCTCCCAAGAAGCCTGATCTTCCTCAAACCCTCGAAGACCTTGCTGCCAAGGAACATGCCGATTTCGAGGACGTCCAGCGAAATCTGGGCGATCTAGCCGAGGGCGTCGAACTCCTCCGCAGCGACATGACCAAGGCCCTAAAGGATGTCACCGACGCCCTGACGGCGTTCAGAACAGAATTCAGCGATCTATCACAACAGCAGCGTGCACAAAACCTGGCCATAACCAGGTTGGAGCGTGCCAGCCGTGGCGAGCCTTCCCTCGGCGCCGCCGACACCCAATTAGCGGCTGCCCGCGTGGGAGGTCCACTCAGGTCGCAGGCTCCACTTGGTTCTGCCGACGAGCGTCCACCCCGCCTTTACAAGCTCGACTTCCCTACCTACAACGGTGAAGGTGACCCTCGACCATGGTTGACTAGATGCAATTTGTTTTTCCTCAGCCAGCGCACGCCCGACACGGACAAGACCTGGATGGCCTCGTACCATCTAACAGATGTGGCTGCCCTATGGTATGGCCATCTAGAGGAGAAGATTGGCCGGCCAACTTGGTCAGACTTCGTTGCACGGGTCAGACAGCACTTTGGCCCTCCCACACGTGTCAATCCCTTCGGCGAGCTCATCTCCCTCCGTCGGACGGGCTCGGTGGCGGAGTACACCAAACAATTCCTCCAACTCTTGTCCCGCATCAAGCCCATCCCAGATGACGAGGAGCGCAACATCTTCACCAATAATCTAGGTGAGCCACTAAAAACACAGGTCGAGCTGCTGCGTCCAGCTACTCTTGAGGATGCTATGGACATGGCCGTCTCCTATGAGCACCTCGCCGTTGTGACCACCGTTACTGCTGCCACTCCGACGCGCCAGGGCCGTCCTCCACGCCTTGTTCCAGCAGCCCCAGGTGCTGCCACAAGCGACCCCTCTTCCGGAGGTGGGCCTGTCTTCAAAAAGCTTAACGCCGCTGAGATGGAGGACAGACGCAGCAAGGGGCTATGCTTCAACTGCGACGAGAAGTATGTCCGGGGACATCGTTGCAAACGCCTCTTCTACATCGAGTCTGCCGACGACGACGAGGAAGACGACGGCGACAACCTACAGATCTCGCTGCTCGCAATCACAGGCGTACGTACCAGCGACACAATGCAGCTAGTGGTGCGCGTAGGCGAGCGCAAATTGGTCGCTCTCCTCGACTCCGGTAGCACTCACAATTTCATCAACGAGGAGCTTGCTGCACAAGTGGGCAGCCACATCTCCACAGGACGTCGCCTCCGCGTGACAGTAGCCAATGGAGATCACGTCACATGTGGCGGTCTTGTTCGACAGGCTGCCATCACCGTAGGCCAAGAAGACTTCCTCGTCGATCTTTACGCCATCCCCTTGGGTGGGTTTGACGTCGTTCTCGGGACACACTGGCTCAAGACACTAGGGCCCATACTTTGGGACTTCACGCGTCTCTGGATGTCTTTCTAGCGGTCCGACCATCGCGTGGAGTGGTACGGTATCGCGGCGTCAACCCACCCCCACCACATTCACGCTTGCTCAGGGCGGGAGCTTCTTGATAGCCTCCTCGCTGACTATGTTGACATCTTCGCAGAGCCTCGGGGCCTGCCGCCGCCTCGCACTCACGACCATCGCATCTGCTTGGTGCCTGGTACCGCACCGGTGGTTGTTCGGCCATATCGCTACCCGGCTATCCAAAAAGATGAGCTCGAGAGACAGTGCGCGGACATGTTGGAGCGCGGCCTTATCCGCCGCAGCACTTCTGAGTTCTCTTCGCCTGTTCTCCTGGTGAAGAAGCACGACAGCTCCTGGCGATTCTGCATCGATTTTCGTGGCGTCAATGCCAACACCATTAAGGACAAGTTCCCTATTCCTGTAGTAGACGAGCTACTTGACGAGCTAAAGGGCGCTCGCTTCTTCACAAAGCTGGACTTGCGCTCTGGTTATCACCAGGTGCGCATGCATATCGAGGACATCCACAAAACGACATTCCAAACACACGAGGGCCTGTTCGAGTTCCTTGTCATGCCCTTTGGACTCACCAATGCGCCGGCGACCTTTCAGGCTTTGATGAACGATGTACTTCGTCCCCACTTACGCCAATTTGTGTTAGTATTTTTTGATGATATTTTGGTGTACAGCTCTTCATGGTCCGAGCATGTTCGACATGTGCGAGTCGTTTTGGAGCTCATGCGCCAGCACAAGTTATTTCTCAAGCGCTCCAAGTGCTCTTTTGGGGAAGAGTCGGTTACGTACCTCGGTCACATCATCTCCATCGACGGTGTCGCCATGGATAGTCAAAAGGTCATGGATGTTGTTGACTGGCCGGTGCCGCGCACAGTTCGTGCAGTCCGTGGTTTTTTGGGGTTGGCCGGCTACTACCGGAAGTTCATCCGTGATTTCGGCATTATTGCAGCACCCCTCACAGCCTTGCTCAAAAAGGATGGATTTCTCTGGTCTGAGGAGGCCACACATGCTTTCAGAAAGTTGAAGACTGCCCTGACTACAGCACCGGTGCTTCAACTTCCGGATTTCACCGTGCCATTTATTGTGGAATGTGATGCCTCTGGCTCGGGATTCGGCGCAGTGTTACACCAAGGCGCGGGGCCTGTTGCTTACTTCAGTCAGCCTATTGCTCTTCGTCACGCCTCCCTTGCTGCATACGAGCGCGAGCTCATTGGTCTAGTACAAGCTGTGCGACATTGGCGGCCATATCTCTGGGGTCGTGCCTTCATTGTCAAAACCGATCACTACAGCCTCAAGTTCCTTCTCGACCAGCGCCTCGCGACTATCCCACAACATCATTGGGTCGGCAAGCTCCTGGGCTTTGATTTTACCGTAGAGTACAAGCCTGGCCGACAGAATATTGTGGCTGACGCACTGTCGTGGCGTGACGCTTCTGATGCACGTGTGTGCGCCATAAGCGGTCCTACCTTTGATCTATTTGAGGAACTTCGTCAGGCTGCACACACTGACCCAGCTCTCATGGCATTCCGTGAACAACTAGAGAATAGCGAGCTGGGACCGCCATGGGCACTCATTGATGGCATTGTCACCTTTGAGCGTCGTGCCTATGTGCCACCTTCCTCCCCACTTGTGGCAGATATACTTGCAGCATCCCATGATACTGGCCATGAAGGTATTCAGAAATCGCTACACCGTCTTCGTCGTGACTTCCATCTACCACAGGCCCGGACAGCTATTTAGGACTACATCCGCAACTGCCTAGTTTGTCAGCGTAACAAGACTGAGCAGCTCCATCCAGCAGGCTTGCTTCAGCCCTTGGCAGCACCGTCTCGGATTTGGGAGGACATTGCCATGGACTTCATCGAGGGGTTACCAAAAGTGGGCGGCAAGTGTGTCATTCTTACCGTTGTGGATCGTTTTTCCAAATATGCACATTTCATTCCGTTGGCGCATCCGTACACAGCTGAGACGGTGGCCAAGGCCTTCTTTGCCGACATTGTTCGTCTGCATGGCGTACCAGTCTCCATCGTTTCTGATCGAGATGTCGTTTTCACCTCTGGCTTTTGGAAGGCTCTCTTTGCTGCTTCCGGTTCTCGCCTACACATGAGCTCAGCTTTTCACCCACAATCCGATGGCCAATCGGAGGCCGTTAATCGGGTAATTGCTATGTACTTACGCTGCCTCACTGGCGACCGGCCCCGACAGTGGCTTCAGTGGCTGCCATGGGCAGAGTACTGCTACAACACATCTTACCACACAGCTCTCAAGGATACGCCGTTTCGTGTGGTGTATGGCCGTGATCCGCCTTTCCTTCGTGCATACTCTCCGGGTGAGCTGCGCAATCTGGCTGTGGAGCACAACATCGCAGACCGCGACCAGTTTCTTCTCGATGTTCGTGACCATCTCCTTCAGGCTGTGCAACACTACAAGCATTACTATGATGGCAAGCATCGGGAACTTTCGTTTGAGGTCGGCGAATGGGCTTGGTTGCGTTTGCAGCACCGTCCAGCAGCGTTCCTTGGATCTGCTGCAAAGGGAAAGCTCGCACCTAAGTACTTTGGTCCCTACAAAGTCCTTGCCAAAATTGATTATGTTGCCTACTGTTTGGAGCTTCCGCCCCGCGCCCGCATCCATGATGTTTTCCATGTGGGTGTTCTGAAGAAATACCAAGGCCCTCCTCCAGATGCTCCGCCGGTGCTACCAGCCATCTTCCAAGGCCGTGTTCAGCCAACACCTTCAAAGGCGCTGCGTTCCCGACTGTTCAGGGGTATGCGGCAGGTTCTCATCCATTGGGAGGGCCAACCGGCGTCTGATGCTTCATGGGAGGATGTTCCAGCCTTCAAAGAACGCTATCCAAGCTTCCAGCTCGAGGACGAGCTGTTTCAGAATGGAGGGGGAGATGTCATGTGAGGGCGTACGTATAGGAGACGTATAGCCAGAGAGAAGAGGCCAGCGGACAAGGGGTGTCCAGATTAGTATCAGGTTTGGAAACGGAAGGGTTTTCTGTCCCAAAGAAGGTTTTCCCTGCTGTTTCTAAACCAAGTAGGAGTCTGTTTCTATTTCTAGTAGGAGTCGTCATGTAACTTGACTATTTATATTGGCCCCCTGTGGAGGAACGAATCAAGCAAGAAAAAACACAACTTTGTTACTCTGCGCCCTGTGCGCCTCTCCTCCTTCCTGCCACGGGGCGACGAGGCTTGAAGCCTCGTCCTCCCGTAGAGCACAGCTACAACCTACGGTCAACTCCCAACCCTCCTAATTCCCAAGCATCTGACAATTTAATTTTATTCGGAAACACACCAACACCCAGCAGTTCAGAGAAGAAGTCATAATTAAGTAACTATGTCTAGCTTCCACCACCGGTAACCATGCCCTGCTCGATAATAAGACTATGCAAGTAATAAGAGTAATTAGAGTATCAGCTATCCCTATAAAAGGTAATTCTGAAGACTTTGAAATTATAGCCTCAACCTATGCCGATGTGATTACTGCTTCGCAAAAGCAAGGTAAACCTCAATATCAGGCATGTGGAGCGGGTGAACAAATATATTCTATGGTTGTTCATGAAGATTTGTTTTTTCAAACCGGAGTACATCGTGAAAAATAGAGCATGGGACCCACACGTTGGTGCTACCAGTTAAAGAAGTTTGTGCCACGAAAACGACGTACAATCATTAAGACCTCTGCTTGGATACAAAGAAATTACTCTTGACAAGAGGATTGTCACAAAAAAAAATGGAAGGTAAGATTCATTCCTTTTTTGAGGAAAATATATACGATTCTTATCCCTGTAATAAGAGGGAATTCTTAAGCCCGTGATTGACCACAAACATTGATCAAACAATGTGCACATCGCATGTTTCTGGCCTTTCCCAGAAGATCAGCATCACCAACCTACAAGTTAACATTTTTTCGTGTGTATTACTGATTAAATGAAAAGAGAATCGTGCATCCGTTGCCGTTTTGAAGTTACAAGGATAAGGATGTTTTCATGGCCTAAAGCTGAACTTGGCTACCCAAATGATAGTTCTTCGTTATACGGACAAGCAACACTGAAATGATTCAGTTGCCTAGTTTACAAAGGTTAGATGATCTAATTTGATCAGTTTTCCACTTAAATTAAATATAATTAAACTTCAGTTTGACTAAGCGGGTGACACTCTGAGAGGTGTGGTGAGCTTTTCTTCAGAGGTGGTTTTACACTAGTTGCTTTTGACCTCTTTATTTTGAGCACCACCCAAATGTTTAACAAGAAAATAGTTACAGTACTAAACCTGAGCATTCCTTGAGAATACACAACGGGAGATATTTTCAACAACGATCTGGTTGCCTCCAATGAGAACCACGCTGTTGAGGTTTCTTCTTGTAGGTACCCAAGATATGGTGCCTGCAAAGTAAATCTCAAACTAAGGTACAGCACGGAAACAAAATATCCAAAATCATTTGAAAAAGATACGCTATAAAGAAACTAGTGCCAACACCAGCAAACAAATTGATCAATGTGCCCTTTTTTCAAGGATGCATGTAGTCGATGTGGCTTTGATAAAAGAAGAAAACAATGTAAGAAATGAATGATCTCGGGTAAGAGATATGAATGATCAATTCAAACACGGGGAGGTGGAGGCAGTGCGGTTGTGAGGGAGATGTTGCCGCCGCTCGCCTCAAAGGTGAGGTTCACCTTGTCCAGGAGCCACGACATCGCCCCTATTCGCCTTTCCCCCGGTCCTTCACCGGTCGGCCAAAGCTCGTCTCGTGGTGCGTACATCCTGACAATGACGAGAAGACCATAAAAAATCGTTAAGTGGAGAGGAGCCAATATTGTAAATACTTAATCTGCAGCACATATAGAAGTCTAGTAAAAATTCACAAACGGTATGACCTATATGTTTGACAAAACATATAATATAATAATATATGAATGGTAAGAAGACGCCTTTATTCAGCACATATCGGTTAGTCATAACAGAACACAATGTGGTAGCCTATAATATGAAGTGAAATCTTCGCCGCCACCTAAGAGTAATGTAAGGTAATGTGAAACATATCAAGGTCCTTGCCGAGAAAATATTATGCTGTTTTCAAGGATCAATAAAGGTTACATACAGCAACACCATCAGGATTAGGGCCGCAATGCATGCGGGTGGGCATCTCGGTGAAAACCGATGGATCGTCGGAGGCGAGGCTCGGCTCTCGGGACCGATCGACCGCGCGGACGTGTCCTGCTGTCCCTCCCTGGCTCCGTCTGCACGCACGGATATGCAAAATGCACATACACCAGGCCTCCAAGCCAAGACAAACCAAGATCGCAAGATACAGTACTCCGCGTTTGCAGGGTTTACGCAAGACGCCAAATGTGCTCCCACAAATTAACCAAAACACGTACGCACTAGTACGTAGTAGATCGGCACGCTATCAGCATCCACCCAGCCACGCATTGATGATTTGCAAAAGCGTTTGCAGCCTTGTCGTACGAACTGTTTCCTGCCCCTATATAGGTAGACTATAGACGCATAATTTACAGTCTACTCCCTCCAATTCTATAAGAGCAACTCTAGCAGATCCCTTAAAACGTCGAGCCTTATGCTGTGTTTACAGTTCGTGTCATGCCTCGGATACGGATCGAAATAAGCTGCGATGGATCGGAAACTGTAAATTAACCTGTAAATTTTGAAAATCAAACTTCATGCGAAAAATCAAACTACTTCATTCCCACAGTTGATCATCATACATACTTCTTTGATCATCATACATACTTCTACAAAATACATAGAGGAGTGGCGGAGCCACCGTACCCTAGTGCCAAAATTTGGCTCACCGGAGCCATCCGGATGCGGCGACGACGCTGCGGCGGAAGACATCCTAGTCCTAGTCGGAGGAGGAGCCACTGGTAGAAAACAGGCCTTTGGACCGGAACATTAGTCCCGGTCGGGTTTTGGACCGGGACTAATATGTCCACTAGTCCCGGTTCATGAGGCTGGGTTTTAGTCCCGGTTCATGAGGAACCTCTAGTCCCGGTTGGTGTTACCAACCGGGACTAAAGGGGTGGTGGCAGGGTTGCGTCAGGCTGGGGCCTCTGCGAGGCCCTTTAGTACCGGTTGGTATCACCAACCGGGACTAGAGGTTCCTCATGAACCGGGACTAGTGATTCACAAACTAGTAATTCACAAACTAGTGATTCACACAAATTTTAAAAGAATTCAAATTTAAACTATTTAAATTTGAAAAGTACTGGCACTAACAGAAAGTTTATAATTTTTTTGACCTAAAGCAAAAAGATTCATTCAAAAACTATAAATATTCTAACAGTTAATCCAAATCTTAAAACAGAAAATTTTCCTGTTTAGAAAAACAAAACAAAACCAAAAAGAGAAAATAGACCTTTAGTCCCAGTTGCAGCCACCAACCGGGACTAAAGGTCCCTTCCCGCGCGGAATTTGGGCCGCCGAAAAGGAGACCTTTAGTCCCGGTTGGTGGATCCAACCGGGACTAAAGATGGACCTTTAATCCCGGTTGGAGATACCAACCGGGACTAAAGGCTCTTTAGTCCCGGTGCGCGACACCAACCGGGACTAAAGATGCCGCCCCTATTTAAACCCCCCTTCTTCCTCCCCAAATTATTCCCATCACGCCCGCTCGACGACGACGCCAGGCTGCCCCGCGCGCGCCCACGACGTCGCCGTCCGGCCGCTCTGGTCGCAAGCGCCGTCACGCTGCCCGCCACCGCCGCTCCTCCGCGCGCGCCCGCCTCGATCCCCGCCCGCTCCTCCAAGCGTCGCCGCGGCCCGAGCCCGTGCCGGCGCCGCTCCTCCCCGCCTCCGGCATCCTCCTCCGTCTCCGGTCAGTGAGCCTCTCCTCCTCATACAATGTTTTTTGACCTGCATCATTTGTGAACCCATCCTCCTTTTACTTAAGAAGAATTTTACTTCTCCATTTATTGAGTCAAATGTGTGCCGTTGTTCAGTGTTTATATTACAAAAGATACTTAGATGTTCATCTTTTAACTCATCGTGTTTTATTGCATCTATTCCGGTCTGTATATAGGCCATATTAAAATATCTGAAACATCTTCTATTTGTGAACAGATTGTGAGCACAACCTTTTATTATTTCTGTTGATTATTGTATATGTGATGTTTCAATTTATTTGTACAGATAAACTGTAGAAACTCCAATGTTTCCTATGTCAACTATCCTAGATATAGTAGGGACTGCTTAATAAAGTATTTACTAGACTCTCAAAAGAGATATATACCATATAAGGTTTGCATGATTTTTTTAAGATTTATACCATACGATGTTTTTATCTATATCTGTTATACAAAATATCATAAAACAAAGAATATCAATGCTTTGTAGTATCACAAATGTGTTTGAGAATTTCATCTGATATAAATATCGTAAGAAACCATAAGCCGACAAAATTTCTAAATGAACAAAGGAAGAAAATGTACGTAAAGATATTTGAATTTTCTAGTGTCTCAATCAAATTGTGAAACTATTTCCAATATAAAAGAAAGTTTCCATCTAACTCTGAAGGAGTTTTCCACGTATTTATTATTATTTCGATCGCTAGTAACATCATCTAACTGAGCAAGCGTAGTAGAAAAATGTCCATGTTATTGTTGTATAGTGCAGTCAAGTTCTTTTGCGCATTCAATATAAATGCCCTTGATGTTAACGACAAAGTTCAACCGACAATATAAATGCCCTTGATGTTAACGACAAAGTTCAAGTGCTGATGCAACCACCACATTTTACTTGTCTATGACAAACACCTGTGATGTGCATCCTCTGAAGTTCTTCGGTGGTTACTGATTAAGTTCCAGCAGTCATTCTAATTATAAAATCATGCAATTATTTATAAGTTCTCGACGTCGATGATGCCCGGCCCGCATCCTCGTCGTCGACTCGGCGGCGACAACCTGCTTGAGAGGCGCCATGTCCGGGACTGGGCTCCACCGGGCTGGCACTCGGAGGTGCTACCTTCCAGGGCACGCAGCTTGGTGAGGAATCAGGCTCCCATCGTCGACCCGGAGGTTCTTTGGTGACGGTCGCATGGACCACTATAGGTGCGGAGGGAGCCGGCCCGCGCAGAGGAGGTATGTCGCCGTGTCAGGAAGGAGGACGAGCATGTCCGACGCTACATGGCTGCGTTGGACGCCAGGTTCTCCAATACCTGGCAGGTTCTTCAGGGATCTCACCCGAGCTATGATCTTGTGATGGTTCCTTCTCTTTGGGTGTCGACCGCCCGCCCGCGTTGTATTCAAGCTATAATATTCGAGCTGTAGTAGTGATGTTATATGATAACATTCGAGGTGTATTAGTGATAATATTCGATGATGCATTAACTGGATTATTCGAGATGTATTAGTGATATTATACGATGATGTTGCTAAAAAAATTAATGCATTATAATTTGAATACTAAATTGTTTTATCTTTCTTATGGATTAGTTAAAGCTATGGACGGTAGCGGCAGAGACCATGAAAAGGATCTCTTCGAGATGATACGGCACTCCGAAAACCTAGAGATTGAACTAGATGATACAATCCAATATCTGAACAAGTCCGGTGAGGGAATTGAGGAAGAACCAAGAGACGAAGGGCACACAAACAATGATGGCAAAGGAAATGTTCTTCAATTAACAAAGTCCGGCGAGGTATATATATATCATTACATGTATTAATTTATTTGTGTGTGTGTCTATATATATATATATATATATATATATATATATATATATATATATTAACGAATATTTCTTCTTTTAGCCCTCCGGGTCGAGCAAATCTTCTACAAGGGTAGTACGAGGCCCGGCCAAAAAGTTGGACACTGGCATAAAGTTCAACATCGATGTAATCAGAGCAGATGGCGAACCGATTGCTCCTAAAAAAAATGCGGATAAATTTATAGCTCAATGCGGAGTTATTTTTAGGGTCCAAATCCCGATCACCGTTCAAGAATGGAATAAGCCAAAGAAAGGTCGACGAGTTAGTTTTCTCGACGAAAGAGCAAGAAATACACTTTGGGAGACGCTCATGTCACATTTCACCCTACCAGAGAGTTTCACATATCTCCAACGGGAGAAAGTCAAGAAGTGTGCTCTTAAGAAGATGGCCATACAATTCCAGACTTGGAAGAAAAGATTATGGGCCAAATACGTCAACGCAGGAAAGAAGACTCCACAATTCATTGGACCACTAGAGAAGTTAAAAGATCAGTGGGACTTATTTGTGCAGTTCAAGGAATCGGAAACAGCTAAGGAACGGTCGAGAAAGAACAAGATAAACACTGACAAAAAACAGCATCACCATGTTCTGGGGACAGGTGGCTACAAGGCTGGGTTGCCTAAGTTGGATGAATCTGAGGCAAAGATGATTGCCGCAGGGGTCACTCCAAAAACAGTGGGTTGGCCCGAAAGGTGCAGGACTTGGTTTTATGCGCATGGGGGAAAGGTTGACCCAAAGACAGGGGAGTTTATTGAACTGGTAAGTCTTAAAGAAGCCTCGGACGCTTTACCTAAAGCAATAGAAGATGCTCGAACGGGGGTGTTCCAGCCCGAGAGAGAGAACGACGAGCTTACACGCGCCCTCAAGAATCCTGAACACCCGTGATGAACACGAGGCAAAGGCCTTGTTCCGTGGGTTGAGGGGTTTGCGGAGTGGAACGAGACTTATAGAAGCCGTGCGAGAAAGAAGAAGCAGGAACTAGGCCGTATTCAAATGGTAGAATCAAAGAACGCGGAGTTGGAACGCAAATACATGTTGCAGCAGGAGCAGATCAACAAACTTAGCCAGCAAAGCGCGTCTCAGCGGCAGGAGCAACCAGATCCAGCATTGGATGGTACCATTCCATCTATGCCGAGAAGCAGCGTGGGTTCCACGGGGGTCCCGGCCGATGACGCACTGATGGCTCGCTACCCCGTGGATGATATCCAAGAGAGGACAACTTGTGAGCTCCACATGAAATTGAAGAACATATCCATGAAGGTGGCGGACGGCTTTGCTTTACCGAATGCACCTGAAGCAACCATCCACGGCAATCCGATTCCACCTGGCTATGCTCGTGTCGGGGTGGATGAAGTTCTGTCGGGATATGACTCACTAGAGCTTGACTTTCCTGGAGGTGAAGGGGAGCATACACTAGGAGAAGCCATACGGTGTCTCATTGTATGGAGAAAGGAATGCATTGTGTTTCCAAACTCGGTGCCAAGGCCACCGACTCCTCCTCCAAGTCCGCCGCGTCAGCCAAATCCACCCCACCGCGAGACGGAGCGCAGCGCAAGTCCGCCGCGTCAGCCGAATCCACCCCACCCCGAGACGGAGCCTAGCGCGAGTCCGCCGCGACCGCCGAATCCACCCCACCCCGAGACGGAGCCTAGCACGATTCCGCGATATCGATCTGCGCCGCATCAGCCGACTCCAAAGCAGAAGAGAGCACCAAAGAATAAACTCGATCCTCCTGCAAAAAGAAGTTAGCTTACGACATGAATGTGGAGGAAAACAATGCCGAAGTGGCTGCCCAAGTGCACGCCCATTTTGCACCGAAACGGCCCCCGCCAAAAGGAGAAAATACCTGAGAAAGTCGTACAACACTTTTTGGATTGTGCTAAACCGGCTGTGGAGAAAAAGCAATCAAACTATGATCGTTGTATTAGCAAGTCATATCATCAACAAAAAAAGCAGCAGTCGCGGAGTACAGGTAGTAATAAATGCGGGAAAACTGTTCCCCAGCTCGGAGAACAGGAAGTGCAGTCGATCCCCCCGCTCAAGGTGAGTACTTATCCGGCGATAACCGACGCTGATAGAAAGAAGGCTAGAGAGATCGGTATCACTGTTGAAGCACTCCTAGGCATGGAGGAAGTCCCCACGACGGATGAGAAGGACCTAGCATGGAAATATGTCCCCGGGAAGCCTATGGTCAGTCCTGAAGCGGAGAAGCTTCTGTCAACGCAAATGCGCAACTTGCAGGAGTAGTACCTGAGAGAAATAAAGGTCAGGCGAGAGAGCCTCATAGTGAAAGTCAAGCCAGAGCATTACTACCATGGTAAAGATTTGTGGATTGAAAATGAAGAACTTTTTCAGTTACTCAATCAAGACTCACTCGACAAATCTGTCGTCAGTTGCTATTGTCTGTAAGTAATTTGTTTCTGTAATTTAAGTCTCTAGTTCAGCTCGTTCATTGCCTGTAATTAATTATCCTCACTATATTCTTTTGTGTGGTATTATGCAGAATGAAGATTTTTGAATTGAATAGAGATGGAGTCCATGACATTGGGTTCATTAACCCAAATACCGTTAATGAAGAGGTGTTAACTACGTTCAAACAAGACACAGAGGAAAGCTTGCTAATGTTTTTGAAGAGCCTATATACCAAACCAGAAATACTACTTCCTTACAACTTCAGGTGAGTGTTACTGTCTTGTACTACAAATTCTATTTTTGCTTACTCGATGTTAAGTGTGTAGTTGAATGCACAATGCATGCCCGCTTATACAAACGTGTGCAGAGATACCACTGGATCCTGCTAATCATTAGAGTTAACGAGGGAACTGTTGAAGTACTGGACTCACTAAGTAAATACTCTAATGAATACAAAAACATGTATTTGATGCTCGACAGGTAATTTCAATCATTATCGCACTATGTCGGCCTCTTTAGTTCATTTCCTGGTATCAAGTAATTAATAAATCATTTATTCATTTTCTTTGCCGGGCAGGGTTTGGAAAAAGTTCACCAAAGAGATTGTCGATGGAAACCAGAGCTGAGATGGCGACGGTCCAAGGTAATTAAGTAGTACAAGCTACGTCCGCGCATCTCTTTAATTCTAGTTTCAATAACCATTATCATGCTTTATTATTATCTGATTGAATTCTATTCTCTTAAAGTGTTTGAAGCAGAAACAGGGACTAATTTATGTGCATATTACGTTTGCGAGAACATTCGCTTTATGACCGAAAGGAGCAGAGATGCAAGACATCTTTGGATACGTAAACACTATTCACAATTTTTTTATCATGATCTAATATATATACACACAACTAATATATTCATATTGATCTCCTTCTTTAAAGATAGTGGATATGCGGGATAGGCTCCTAGCAACGGACCGCATACGAGCACTTCAAGAGGAAATTGCGGGATTTTTTCTTGAGCAGGTCATATATATATATATATATATGTGTGTGTGTGTGTGTGTGTGTGTGTGTGTGTGTGTGTGTGTGTGTGTGTGTGTGTGTGTGGTCGTATGAGAAATTCTATGACATATGATTGGTTCTACGAGAAATTCTATTTGTATATGCATAACGTGTACAGTATGTAGTAGCGTAAAATATGTTTGAAATGAAAAAGAATTAAATGGAAAACACAAAATGAAAAGGAAAAATAAACAATAAAGCCTAAACCCCTAAACCCCTAAACCTTTAGTCCCGGTTGGTGTCACCAATCGGGGCTAAAGGTCCCCAGCCCCCGGCGCGTGCTGTCGGCCACGTGGCGGGGATTTGGTCCCGGTTCGTGGCCAACCGGGACTAAAGGGGGGCTTTAGTCCCTATTTATTAGTCCCGGTTGGTGAACTGGGACTAAAGGCCCTTCCCAACCGGGACTAAAGGCTGTTTCTCCACTAGTGAGCCGACGTCGACGAAGATGGCGTCATGCACCTCGGCTTCACGGCGCCACGTAGCCAACTTGTCGACGAATTGCTGCGCATTCGAGAGCCCCTGCACGAGGAGGACGGTGTCGAGGTCGTCGACGCGGTGATGGCGGTGCACCTCTTCCTCCTCCTCCTCCTCCTCCTCTTGCACACTGCGTGCGAGAATGGCCGCCTCAATGGCGTCCGCCTCCGCCGGGGGGAGGAAATCCTCCGGCCCGATGACGTCGCCGGCTCGTCGCTCTGGTCGGCTCCCTTTTAATCGGAGTCAGCATACGGGAGCTCGATGCCTCGGCGGAGCTCCCCGAGGCGGAGGAGCTGCCCGCGCCGGAGTACATCCACACCATCTTGCGGTTGTACTCCTTCGTCTCGCAGTGGATGAGCGACGACGGCGGCGAAAGCCTTGCTTGGTGTAGCGGCGCGCGGCGTCGGATGCCACGCACCGCTTCTGCTCGGAGTCATCGTCGCCGCCGCAGCCCGCCGACCAACTACCGGGCCACATTTCGAGGAGGAGAGGGGAGATTGAGCTCGCTCGCAACGAGAAATCGAGAGGAGAATTTTGGGTTGGCAGCGGCGCGCGGATTGGGTTTCGCCCCGTATCCAAGCCGCCAACTCGTAGATATAATACGCAGAAGGGGCGGTTTGCGGGCTACTGTAAAAAAAATACGGGCCGAGCGACTATACGAGCTCTGGTCTGGCCCAAAAAATGGGCCAAACCCGTATAATCGCCGGCATTTTACAATTTTGGCCGTTTTACAGGTCTGCTAGAGTTGCTCTTAGAGCTATCGTCTTGAAACGCAAATTTAAGCATCATTTTTTTATACTACCTCTGTCCGGATCTACTAGTCCTCCTCGTATTTTTCGTCATATTTTGGTCATGATGCTTATATGTAGCAGAAAAAATATCATTACAAATTACATTCAAATATGAATCCATCGGGAAAAACTGATATGGGAAACTAGAGGTGGGGCTTCAATTTGAAATGAGATCATGAGTCGAGCGTATCGTGTGAGGGAAAGACCAGGAGGCGAGGGATCAATTGGAAGGTTCTTGAAAAAAAGTCTTATATATATTTTTAGGAAGGTAATTTCATATATGGACAGACATAACTATCGAACGTTAAGTTTTTAAACATCATTACGAACGATCTGGTTCGTAGCAGTCGAGTGTGATTCTTCCTCTGCCCTTGTCTCGCATGCATGTACACTATTAACCTAAGTAATCATGATTGCTAAACAAAAAATACGCGGCCATGCGCGTGCATGCATGCATCTTGTTTGCCACAAACTAATAAAGAAATGGATGACATCAGCAAAAGATTCTCTTTATTTTGAAACTTCAAAATATTTTGTAGCTCAAACCGTCGCTCCGATTGAAAAACCGTTTTCACATAAAAGATTCGTCGCGACGAGACCTTCGAAACTAGATCCCATGTTGGTATGTTTTGACGACTTTTTTTTTCAGGTCAGAAGTTACCATGCCCGTAGTACTAACTTATCATGGTGTTTACACTGAAGTTACCGAAGGTGTTTCAACTATCTTTTTTGCCTGGATCAAAAATTTACCATGATGTTTATAAGTAAATTATCATGTCTACAGTACCGCCTACCATCGGTGACGTGCCTCGGCCGTAGGGTGAGGTCCACATGTCGACATGGCATGACTCACTTTATAAACAGAACTTTGCGGGTCGTGTCAGTCCAGGGCTGTTTAGGTGTGTGTCGGGTTGTGCCGTACCCGGGTTGGCCTGTTGGCCACCTATAATCAGGTCTGTGGCGCGTAAAATACCATGCTATTTACGCAAAAATTATCGGGTGTATGTGGAGATATTTCATCAACCCCCCCCCCTCACCCCCGTCGTCAAAGTTACCAGGACCGGTGTAAATAAGTTATCGGGTCTACGATGTGTGAGTTACCATGCTATTCACACAAAAGTTACCGATAGGATATTTCATCAACTCTCCCTGCCCCGTCACCAAAGTTACCATGACCGAGGTACATAAGTTATCAGCTCCATGATGTGTGAGTTACCATCTATTCACACAAAAGTTACCGGGGGGATATTTTATCAACCCTCCCCCCATACCAAAGTTATCAGGACCGAGGTGCATAAGTTATCAGGTCTGCGGTGTGTGAGTTACCATGTTATTCACATAAAAGTTATCATGGGATATTCCATCAACCGCCCCTGCCCCCTCTCCCTCGGCGCCAAAGTTACCAGGATCGGGGTATATAAGTTATCAGATCTGCGATGTGTGAGTTACCATCTATTCACACAAAAGTTACCGGGGGATATTCTCACCCCCCGCCACGCTCGCGAAAATTACCCAGGGTGTACGATGTGTGAGTTACCGTGCTATTAACATTAAAGTTACCATGGGTATATTTCATAACCCCCCGCCCCGCGTGCGAAAATTACCCAGGGGTGTACATAAGTTATCATGTCTTGGGGACGTAAAAAAGCCATGTTATCTGCACATAAGTTGTCGTGGTGTGTTTCAACAACTCCCCCATTTCCACCCCGTCGCCAAAGTTATCAGGACTAGGGTACATAGGTTATCTGGTTTGTAGTGTGTGAGTTACCATGCTATTCACGCAAAAGTTACCGGGTGGTATATTTCATCACCACCCCCACCCCCCCGCGTGTCGCCAAAAGTTACCATGACCGGGGTACATAAGTTATCAGGCTACGAAGTGTAAGTTATCGTGCTACTAACATTAAAGTTACCATGTGTATATTTCACCACCCCCTCACCAAAGTTATCAGGACCGAAGCACATAAGTTATTAGGTCTGCGATGTGTGAGTTACCACCCCTGCCCCCTCCCCCCTCCTGTGCCAAAGATACCAGGACGGGGGTATATACGTTCCATGGTGAGAAAAAATGCACAGAGAAAAAAAGTACAGACAAAAAAGTACTATCATTGACACTCGATGAGTGAATCAAAAGATTACGTTGAATAAAAAATCATTGGCATTAAATGGGATGGCTGCACGGAATATCAAATGGAAGAAGACAATGCCATGAAATTAATTTCGTGAATCAATCTCACGGAAACTGACAAAAAAATGGTGTTTTAAATATGCTGACATGGCTCTATCGGGAGACGTCAAGTGGTTTGGTGGTAGCCTGCTATGGGTCTTCTCCAGGAGACCGGAGTTTGAATCCTGGTCATGGCAATATATTTTTTCTCTCCCGCGAAGGCAGTTTTGAAGCAAAAGAAAGGAATCGGGAGCGGTCGAGGGAGCGAAAAAACGTTCGGATCTATCGTACAGATCCGAACGTTCGGAACTTACAATTATGATATGGTTCTAAATTCTTAATTACTTAATATTTTCCTAATGTTTACTTGATTAAAGGAAGGTCGGGCGAATCGATTCTATTTTTAGTTGAAGGAAGAAAAAACCAGCAAGGGGTGATGGAAGGTGGAGGCAAAAATAAACCGTGAAAATAAAAATAAAGCGTGCGTACCGGCGTATCAACTCCCTTTTCAGGAGTACAGATAGTTGATACAAACAATATTTGAGTACTGATTTGATTTGGTAAGTAGTGATTTCTCTTGGTAAGTAATGATTTGGAAATAGTGTTTTGATTTGGAAATAAAAATGTGCACGTGGTTGTGTTGGTAAGTTATGATTTGATTTGAGTGAGTTAATGCATGATGTCATTTTGGAAAGTTTTGATTTCATTGAGTTAATACAAGCGTCAAATGGGCCGATCAAAATTGACTACGGTTGATCGAAAGGTCACCTGTACGACGCTCATAGCGTAAAATAAGGTTTACCAAGGCGTTGGTGGGAGGTGAGGCGAGACTACCAACTCCCCCTTTAGAAGTAAAGATGTCACGTACGCCATGTCCCTCGTGATTTTGGCAGCCCGGAAACATGTTGTGTCGTGCTCCACGCCTCACGTGATCACCCGAGGACCATAGCGTCGGGCCTTCTGGACTTTCGAGGTAACACGTGGCCCATTGACACATCCCGACTACTCAAACCTTCTCGGAGAAGTAGGTCGGTTCCTTCGGCACCTCCTATTTAGCGTAGGTCACCCGTGAGCGACCTGGCGTGTACCCCCTCACGCACTCGATGTAGGTATGGGCCGGCGTATTTTCAGATTTTATTTTACACCGGTTTTGGCAAGGTTCTAGAACCTGCCCTGAACTAGTTTTTTATTTTGGATTTTTTTTCTGTTTATTTTCTTGTTTTTATTTTTCTTTTCGTTTTCCCTTTTTGTTTTAATTTTCTATGTTTTTATTCATTTTTTATTTTTATTTTTATTTTTCAATTTACAAATATGTTTTAAATTCTAAAATATTTTTTGAAACATAAACATGAAAATTTTGCAAATACATGAATTTTTGTTGAACTCATGGATATTTTTAAATTATGAACATTTTTCAATTCCCGAATATTTTTTAAATTGGTGGCAAGGCGTGAACAATTGATTTCAATTGGCTATTTTTTTTGAAATTTGGGAATAATTTTTGCCCTTTTACTTTTATTTTTTATTTATCTTTTAATTTTTAGTTTTTCTCTCGTTTTCTTTTCTTAATTTCGTTTCTTCCTTTCCAATTTTTCGAACAGTTTCTGAAACCTGGTGTGAACATTTTTTTCCAAATCAGGGTGAATATTTTCTTAATTGAAATTTGTCCATGGTATTCAGATAATGTTTGTCATATTTGTGAAATTGTGAGAATTTTCTAGATTCATGAACTTGCTTTCCAAATTCATGACCATTTTTCAAAATCGTGAATAATTATTGAATGCATGAATAGTTTTTGAAATTGCGTACATTTTTTTGGAACTCATGAACACGTTTTTTGCATAGGCGAATATTTTCTGAAATTCCGGAATAATTTTGGAATGCATGAACATTTATTTTTGAAATCACAAACATTTTTCAAATCAGCGATAAATACTGAATCGGTGAACATTTTTTGGAAATTCATGAATAGTTTTTGCATTTAAGAAGGTTTTTTCAATATGTGAACATTATTTTAAACCACATACATTTTATGATTTTCTGGAATATTGTTTGTAAAATTCATTTTTTTAATTTGGAACAAAAATCTAAATTACTGTAAAGAAGAAAAATAAAAATAGAAAAGGCAAAAAATGCAAATCAAAACAAAATAAATTAACCTGGTGTCCATCCCGGCTCATGGGTTGGCCCAATAGGGGCGCGGGGGAGGGGAGAGCTTGGAGACGCCCCTTGCCCGTGTGGGGCCCATAGATATCGCTTTGACCTGCTTACACCGTCATAAATCCCTATAAATACCGAACCAATCCATCGTGCCTCCAGAAGAATTTTATCTCCACCACAAGCCTCTGTTCCGAAGATATCCCATTTGTAGCACTGTTCCGGAGCCCTGGCGGAGGAGGAAGCCATTGTCGGAGCCATCTTCATCAACTGTGTTGCCTCCATGACCGTGCGTGAGTAGTTCCCTTAGGACCTATGGGTCCATAGTAGTAGCTAGGTAGTTTTGTCTCTCTTTTGGATCTTCAATACCATGTTCTCGTTCCTGACCGAGATCAATTCAATGTAATCGGTGATGTGTTTGTCGGGATGTGATAAATTGTCACATTATGATCAGATTGCTCGTTGAATTCAATTGAATCTATGATGCTTGCAAGCCAAACAGGGTTATGTAGCACTTTCTTGGAAGTATCCAAATTAGTTATCGGCCCAACGAAGAGCAGAGGAGAGTATTTATATTAGCGCTTCTCTCGCACACAAGGTGTCATAATTCTCATGTGAAGTAATTGCATGTGATTTCTACAATTATCATTACTGTCATGATGGACGTATGAGCCACGGTGATAAATATAAAAGGATTGAAAGTAATGACGGTAAAAGCTCTTGGAAGTAAATAACATAAATAAACGTGAAAGTAAGGTTACGTTTCCTGCAAGGAAGAAATTAGGCACGGAGAGAATTTCAGCTTGTGGTATATTTCAGGTGTGCTAGTGCGACGGTAATATCAGTTACCTTGTATTGTATTCATAGCATTTGATATGTTTGTTCTGTTGGCAGATCACCCGTGGGTAATGGCACTCCTCCTCGCAGGGTTATATTCCATTCTATGGTCCTGCTTCGTCGATGCCATAGAGTGGTTGTCTCCACAATTAAGGTCCTTGGACCAGAACCAAGCATTAGGTTTGATGGATCACCGTTATATCATATTGTATTTGGTCCTCATACATATCTCCACATGTCACATCAGAAGTCACGGATTCCCTAAACAATATGTGTTACATGCATAGTTCTTGACATCATGTTGTCTGGGCCCTTAAATTGGACAACACACATAGAGTTCACCACAGCATACCAACTTACTAGACATGTCAAAAGATTACAAACACAACTGACGACATATAGATCAGGCAGAAATGAATCTTTACCAATCACCTACATCTCCCATGCCTAGGGGAAATTACTCACACATCATAATAGAGGAACCAATCACACCAGAGATTAAGCCAACAAAAACCATATCAATATTACTGTGAAGATCCACAATAAGAGGAAATGGTCAATCCAACTAGTCTTGATCTCCAGATGGGAATGAATAAAGTTACAACTTGTTCTAACAACTTGGAATTTCTCTTACAAAGGAGAGGGATGAGATGATGATGGGGATGAAAGAACAAAAACTAAGAAGATCTCCGAAGGTTCTTCGGATCTCTTCCTCTTCTATTCTCGATGTGGCGGCGGCTAGGGTTCTCTTCTTCTCCTGGTCCCTTCATGAAAGTGTCTTGTATAGACATGGTGGAGTTGTTGGCACTTCATATGATCGCTCATACGAGCGCGCCCGCTCATATGGAAGGTCGTCTATTGCTCTGGTGCGCCAGGTGGCTTGGCTCTTCACATGGAAGTTGCTCCATTTGGCTTGATTTGTATTAATCTTACTTGATTTCCTTACATAAGTGATATTTCCTGCCAAACAATGGGAAAAGGATTTGCTTCTCTTTTTTAGGATTAGAGTTAGAAATAACCGAGAACTGGCAAGGATCTAGTGAAAACCAAACAAGATTAACTCGAACAAGAACGTAAATTCTTGAGCCATCAACTCCCCCAAGCTTAAAACTTGCTCGTCCTCGAGCAAATAAGAAATCAAGAGAATGAAGGAAGCTTGATATGAGTAGAAAGAAGTTTTACTGGCTCGAGAGAGTATGACATATCCATCCTCAGTTATCGTGCAATCTCAGTAAACAAAGTATTTGCATTTGAATAGTTGCACTTAAGTTCATTGCCTAGCCATGTGTAGTTTCATACCACTAATTCTAATTTCTCAAGCCAACATTTTCATAGTTAACCAAGTAATACACAAGCAAAAACATTTCCCTCAATTAGATGGATATTCTTTTCAGAGAACTTTAGTAAAACAAATGCACTTGGGGTTTTGGAAGTGAGGATAGCAAAGAACTCAAGCATTTCATTAACACCCACTAGTACCTCCTAGTCATGGCCCTCAAACACTTCTCTCAATCATTATCCTTTGGAATTTCAATTTTTAGTGACGGGTTTATGTGAAAAAATTCTAAATGCCATGGGGTTCTGTTGTGGCTTAATTTTGTGCACTATGGATCAAAAAGGGTTGTCTCTTTCGACCTCGGCGATTAGTGCGTTTATTTACCACATACACACTTCTTTGGAGAATAACGATCATTTACCACTAAATCTCCAATTTTGTGACGGTTTTGAAGTTACGCGAATTATCTCAACATATAGCGACGGGACATGAAGCCAGCCATGTGCTGGAGGTCCATGGTTTCACTATCACGGGCAAATTTTGGCATCACCTCAATCACTTGAAATATTCATTCCTCCAAATAACTCCATCAATAGGTATTATTAAGACAATAAAATTAGTATTATGGAGTGACGTGCTTCAATGCTTGTTCTCCTCAAAAAACTGAGCCCCTAAGTTTTTCTTTAAAAAAATTAGAGCAAAAACATGCTTCTCCACAAAGTTTCACTAGCAAAATTTGAAGTTGGGAGTTATGACTAAATGATATTCAACTAACAAGGGGAACTATCTCAAGTGCAGCCAGCCAAATAAAAATTCTTTCTCGAATAAAATTAGCTTGTTTGAGATAAGCTTTGGCACATCCCTCTTACAAACCAGAGCATCACAAGAAGACTTGTGGTCCCGAGAGGGAACGAGGGGCATGTTCATTGTACTGTTAACAATAGAAACAGCCGTCATGTAAAAATTTGGAACTTTCAGGGTTCATTTTGCCTTTTCAAATCATTATAAATCCATTTAACATTCATAATTCAAATTTGAACTACATGTACATGCAACAGCAAACCAAAACTGGTTGAAAAAATTGCACTCATGACATGGCACCAAGATGTCGTGGTATTTTCTTCCAATTTGAGTAACACAAAAGCATTTATTAATTAGACGTTACAATAATATCAGAGTATAGTAACACCCGGGTCCCACATAATTGGCACTCTCTTTCGTGTTTCAAGGTTTGGAAGGTGAGTACTACGGATTATTAATCTGTCGGTCATGTGAAGTCACACGGCTTTTGACTCGGCAATCGTGTGCAATTGAGGCCATTGAATTCTGATGACTGGTGCATCTTTTGTAGTCTGCCCCATTCTACCGCTAGCGTGGATCAAGATTTTGGCCGCATATAAATGCTACGCGTCGACGCCATCCCGCCTGTATTCTCATTTGCAGTCTCTCCTCGCTCCCCCCCCCCCCTCATAGAACTCTGTTATGGCACAGCCAGTCTGTCCACAAGCCAAGGAGGAAGCAACAACCCACAAGGACGTCAGGGCACAGAGCAGCGACGAGAAGGACCCCTACGCGCCGCCAAACGATGTTGTGCCATACCCCCCAATAGAAGAGTGGTTTGGTGGCCAGTGCGATCTGGCTATGTGGAAGGCATTGCCGTCGGCTGAGAGAGCCAGGCAGGTGGCGTTCAAGAAGGAGTTGGCGGAGGAGCGCGCCAGGTAACTGGCGGCCTGTAATGCTCGTAGTGCCACGGGGGAAATGGAGGAGTTGGAACTTTGCCGGCGGGCGCGTCGACAGACGAAGAAGGTGGATGAAGATGGTCGTTACAACACCATGAGGACCAGAGGTGTTAGGCGCCTCATCACTGCGTGGAGGTGGGCCAATAAGCTTGAGCGTGCCACCGCCGAAAAGCTCCGGTGGACGCCCAATGAAATGGCCAGATCGGTCGCGCGTGTCTGCCAGCAAGAGGTTGATCGGCACGTCGAGCGCTGCGAGGCATAGGAGGTGGAGAACCCCCTACGCATTGGGAAGCCGTCACACACCATGAAGTTGGTGGCAAGCGACTGTCGGAATACTCGCCCCTCAAAGAGGGATTATTAGTTTTATTACTATCGTTCGTCTTTAATTTTTATGCACTGTACGTAGTAGTTAAATATCATCACCCACTACGTGAAGATATTATTATATATGCAATGAACTATTGAACAATTATTATATATTATTAATTTCATATTTCTATCTGTTTTCCTAATCATTTCTAGCTAGCTGTTACACACATTGAAACAGAATAATAGAACAGAAATCATCCACACATTGAAACATAGCAATATTATGATTGTTGTGCAGACATTGCGATCGATATCGAAATGATACAACAAAATAAAACGAGTATATGACTACCACCCTTTCCTACGGAAGCTCTTGGCTCTGCTTGAACTCGTGTAGGCGTTCGTCCAAGCGGTTGACACAACTCGCGGTATAGCTGGAGCACGATCTCAAGCTCCAAGTTGGCTATTTCATCCGAGATTACCATCTCGAGGATGTGATGGCCATGTTCTTCTACTATGCCTTGGCGGACACCTTGGCCAAGGAGGCACTTGATCCTACCGACTAGCGCGTTGGCATCGAGGGGGGCTGCGGACAAGGCGAGCGGCGCGACCCGTGCGAACGGCGCGGTCGGCGTCCAGTGCAAGTATGACGTGGTGGACCCTGGTACAAGTATGGCGCGGACGGACGTTGCCCATTCCTGATGAGGAATCGGACTACTGACGGGTCGTGGACCTAGCTTCAATGTCCTGTCGGATGGGATAGTGGGCAAGCGGCGATGGATCCGCTCTTTCTTTGTCGCGCACCACGCCTCTCACTTTGCGGCGCTCCATCGATCTTGTTGTGCGGTGCACTGCACCTGTTTTTCTCTCTGGCGCACCACTGATGATCTTGTTGTGCAGCGCATAGCAGCCTCTTGATGTTGACGTGCCTATCTTGCTCTGTGGCGTTGTCGCGCCCTGCGCCAAGGGTCTGCTCAACCCTGGCGATGACGCGCAGCACATCGTTATCTGGTGCGTTGCCAGGGACGCCCTCGGCCTCGATGGGTCGTTGCGCCTGCCCCGGATCATTTTTCGCGTTGCGGACGTTGATGGCAGAGGTGGCGCTTCGTCGGGTTGGCAAGGTTGGAAATCATAGAAAGGCTATAGATTGCGCTAGTTGTGCATCGGCATGTGTTGCGTGCCGCTTAAGCTTATGCTCAATCGCTTGTGACGAGAAACCGTTGGGGAAGTGGCAGGAAACTGTGGCGTGTTCGGGTAAGGCCACTAATGGAAACATAGGAAAGAAGGAAGCGCAACACCATTGATGGAAAACTTTGGAAAGAAGAAAACCTGGTAAGATGGGGGTTTTGCGGATTTCGACGATACGGGCGGGAAGCTTGCGCGGTTGCGCACGGGAACCTGCACGGTTACGCCGGAACGGGCTCACCAGCCTCTTCGAGCCGGCGCATGGCCAAACGAAACACATGTGCAGTGCTCAAGCGTGCACTGGAATCCTTCGGTGAAAACGCGGTGACAAGACGTGCGAGAGGAGGACGGGATGACACGCAGGCAGACAGATAAGAATAGAAAAATGTTTGCAATTTTATTACATAGCAAACAGTCATTCCCTATGCAGTGTCGCGCATGATTGTTCGCCCACGGCTTGTTGACGTCCATTCCCTGCGTGTTCAATGGCTCCATGTGGAGCGCTGGCGGAAAGCGTCACAAGAAGAAGCAGATGATTTGATGATCTCTCCTAGTTTATTATGCATGTAATTGTCTTGTTTATTAGGTGTGCAAATATTATCTATAGTCAATTATGTAATTGAATGTTTATTTCGGTTATGCAATCATGTTGTCATAAGTATATATGTTGTTGTTCTGTAGATGGAGCATAGATGTGTTGTGCGGACAGGGCAAATCACATAAAGAACACGTCAGTGATGATTTCATCAATCGCAGACAATTGTTTACTAGCAAGCGTTTGCCCATAGCACACAGAGCTTATTAGCGGGAATCGTTTGTGTTATTATCGATCTTCCCACACAATTTTGATTACTGACCTATTTGCGGGTATCAAACACATCTTGTTACGTCGAATCATTCGTGTTCTTCTGGATCATCGTAAACAGTTTATATGAGTGACATGTATGTCGTGTATCGCACACATCTGGATCTTTATAGACATTTGTGTTATTTTGGCACATCGCAAACAGTTCATGTGTATCAATTGTATGCCACGTATCGCACACGCAACTCTTATCTGAATCGTGTTTGATGGATCAGCCATCGCATTCATTTCATTTTCTTGGAGACGATTTTATTACCATATATTGTTTGGGACTCATGCATGTGTCGTCTTATGACCTTATTGTAGTAGTGCTCGCCGAGTCCCTTCGAAGCACGTTCAATTACATGAACACCAGTTTCTCCAATTGGAGCCAAGGATGGGCTCCTGACCAGCCGCCGCCAAAATGATCTCACCGGTTTGGGCTTGCAAAAGCTTAAGCTTGGGGAGGTTACTACCACTTCTACATCAAGATGTAGCAGTATCATTTAATAAGTTGTAATGAGGTTGTACTTCGGCTCGCTGAGCTTTAAACACTCATGTTGGTTTGTTCCAACACTTTGTTTTGTATTTGCTTTCGTTTTTACTTTTTCTTTTCGGCATTTGTGATTTTTTTTGGATTGCAAAGTTAGCATCAAAAAACTAAAAGAACCAAAATCGAATAAGTTTTGCTTTGCTTTTTTCTTTTGCCTTTGGATTTTGTTTACATTCTTGCTTATATTTAAGATGAGTTGGTCTACAGAGGACAATGAGGAATGCAATCTTAAGGAAGAGAAGTGTGTACATTCATGATCGTGAAGGTATGTCCTATGACTCTTTTCTTTTGCACTTGAATTACTTAGAATATATGTAGTAGTAGTATGTATGATATGTGCAAGTGGGAGTAAGTTTTCATTGCTAAAACAAATGTATTGTTCTAGTAGCTGAAATAATTTTGTAGCCTTTGTTTTGTTTAATCTAGATAACTAAGACTTGCTATGGGACTATTTTTAAAAGAAAGTGATCTTTAACAATGAATAATCATGCTCAAGAGAAAGTCTTCAAAGACTTGATGTTGAAAACAATTGTAGAGAAGACGATGTTAGAGATACTCAACCCTATAATCTTAATTTTAGTAGACTAAATAGCACTTGTGGATTAAATTTTCTAGAGGAACTTAGTTGAATGGTGAATGAGATTATGCCAAAAATCTGTGTTGTAATTATTACATGGGGCTTCAGCTTCTCGTTGGTGCTATGGCCTTGCTACTGTATGCACGTGTACGTGTGTAAATTTGGCTTCGTCACCTTTCTTGATGTAATGCCGAGAACTTTGCTGCCAATGAAAGATCCACCAGAGTTATCCAGCTTTATCTTGAATGTGTGTGTATGTGGTAAATAATGGGTACTGGTCGCAAGAGCTTGAAAGAGACAACATATTGGTCCATAGTACCAAAAATTAAGCCACCGTGAAACCTTATGCATGATCACTTATTTGGCATAATCTCGTCATGTGACAATAAAAGTTTCAGCAAACAATTATTGAAACAACGTGCTCAAGAGACTTGATGATGAGACACTCGTGGGTGTGTTAGCGAGTTACTCTAGAATCATGTTGTCTTTACATACCTTTCACTCCCTAATTTATGTTTTCATTTCTCAAAGAAAAATAGAACCTCTTATGTGCATTCACGGCAAGCAAGTGTTAACTAGAGGAAATAGAGTTAAGTTCTACCATTTTATTTTATCTAGTGGAGCAAGAACTTTGTATTGACTATCTTACGTCACTAACACTTGCATAATAAACATGCCACCACTACAGCTATACTAAGTTTTCATGTCAAGGTGTAGAGGGCTATCTAGACGTATTGAACGTAAGTGCACCAAAACCCTCTCGTTGTTTCGGTTTAAACAACTAGTTCCCTATGATTCGTATTTCTCTCTATGTTGCTCGAGGACGATCAAGCTTAAGCTTGGGGGAGTTGATGAGTGCTATTTTTAAAACCGAGATATTCACTTTGATATTTTTACTAATGACTAATGAATGCAATGGATTCCAAATATTCAATATTTATTTTGTTTCCATGGGAAATGGAATATTTATGGACAAAATCAAGCGAATACATGGAAATTAGTAAAGTGGAGATGGAGGAGATCAAGTGGAGGCGCACCAGAGGAACCGGAGTAAAAGACGGTGTTCCATAGGACCATCACGCTCGTATGGATGGTCGTATGGCATGCCAACCGAAGCATCTGATCCACCTGAACAACCTTTATAAAATGTCGGATGCCAAGTGCGCAATAGAACAAGTCGCCACATTGTCATTTTCGCAGCAGCCATCTCCATCAACCCTAGTCGCCGCCATTTCCCATCTCCATCTCCGTACCCACCACCTTCATCACCATCATAGTTCTCATCCATCTAGCCATACTTGTAATCATGTATCACATCCAACATCTATTGTAAGACATATTGTCAATCAATCAATCTTCATGATGCGTTCTTCAGTGAGTTATTCGTGTGATCCGATCTCCATGTGTGAGTAGTTCGGTAAGGTCATGGGTTGAGGCAAGGCCTTGCAACCCGATGTATTTGTTGGAGGGATTAATGGAAGTACTTTGAGTTAACGTCTCATATATGTAGCATAAAGTTTCTTTGAAGTTGTCACTTGTCTCGTTCGCAGTCTTCATCCATGCAAGTACCCAAGATCATGGAGAGCAAGCCACGAAGAGGCTAAGGGCAGGGAGACTGTGATGTGATATTCTGAACACTATGCATAGAAAGGTTTAGTATGGTAACACGGATCCTATCTTTGGGATTCAAGAGGTGTAGTCATTAAATGCCCAATGTTTTGTCTGATTATTGCTATCTTAATTATAGGGGCAACCCGCGCGATGGATAGGACCTTCGGTTGGACAACTGACTCTTGGTGCAGGACGCGTGTCGGTCAAGACATAACTTGGACACATCCCTGATATGTCTCCAATGTATCGATAATTTATGAAGTATTACTGCCATGTTTGCAATAATTTTATATGGTTTTGGTGCATTTTTATATGATTTTCATGGACTAACATATGAATCCAGTGCCTAGTGTCAGTTGTTGTTTTATGCATGTTTTTGGATTTTCAAAAAAAATGTACCAAACGGAGTCCAAACGCAACGAAACTTTTTGACGATTTTTTGTGGACCAAAAGAAGACCACGAAGCTTCAGAGGAGTACTAAAAGACACACAGGGGCCCCATAAGGGCAGGGGCACGCCCTGGGGGGTAGGACGCGCACTCCCCCCTTGTGGGGCCTGACCACGAAGCTACAACATTTTCGTCTTATGTTCTTCGCTATTCATAAGAACTTTGGAGCGATTGTTTGTCGCACGTTGAGGGATTGATATATGATTCAATTGTGTTTATGATGTTGAGAGATTGCACTAGTGAAAGTATGAACCCTGGGCCTTGTTTCCAAGCATTGCAATACCGTTTGTGCTCACTTTTATCACTTGTTAGCTTGCTGTTTTTATAATTTCATATTACAAAAACCTATATCTACTATCCATACTACACTTGTATCACCATATCTTCGCCGAACTAGTCTACCTATACAACTTGCCATTGCATTGGGTATATTGGGGACATAAGAGATTTTTTGTATTTGATCGTAGGGTTGTTTGAGAGATACCACGTTCATCCTACACCTCTCGCGAATTGATAAACCTTAGCTCATCCACTTGAGGTAAATTTTCTACTGTCCTACAAAACTTTGCGCTTGGAGGCCCAATAGAGTCTACAAGAATAAAGTTGCGTAGTAGACATCAATCCCCCACTTTATACGTAGCAAGCACATCTCGATGGATGACTTCGAGGTCACAAATTAAGATCGTAATGATCCCGACACAAATATATAGTTCAAGCATAAGACCTCATAGCAATCCCTATTTTTTTATTATAAGTGTTTTTAGTATTAGCTTGATTCCGATCCAGTCAAAGCTTGAGTTTAACTCTTTTGCAAAAGCTTGTTAGAAACCCTAGCTTAAAGGGCACCGTCCTCTCGTGGGTTCGATAACTTAGGGCCACCTCTGCAAAAAGAGTGGAAATCCTTCCTGCTCCTTTACTGGATCACTAAAGGGACTAATCAATGAGTGTCATAGACAAGGATTACTCATGCAATGACGAAGCACATGATCATCAAAAAGGCAGAGTTTGGAGTGAATTGCAAAGAAACACCACATTTGAAGTTCTCATCTAGAATTGACATCACATTTCTTGAGCACCCTAAAAATGTACCTTTTCCTTGCTAATTTTCTCAATAAACACTAATGAGCGATCTGGGCCAAATTAATCCGATTTATGATAGTTGGGGCCTACTAGTAACTGCTGACATGGCATAAAATGGTCAACATCATTTGTGTAACGCCCAAGATGCGGTACTATCCTCATCCTGGCTCGATGCCTCAATAGGGATAGAAGCGCATCTCATCGTTTCGTAAGAATGGATATCACAAGAATGGGACGTGAGGATTCGGGGTCGCGTGTTTGGATGGGCGGATCGGGATGAGCTGGATCGGGACGGGGTTGTCCCGATCTGACCTTGGAGAGGCCATGGCGCGTTGACGGGGCTCGCTGGAGCTCGAGGAAGGGGCGCCGAGGCCGGAGACGAGGCGGGGCCGGCCTGATCCGTCCAGATCCGGGCCGGGGCGACGACGGCAAGGCGGCGCGACGACTTGGAGTCCGGCGGCGGGGCTGGTCGGACGCGGCGGTGGCGGGGCAGGCGGCTCGGGCAATGCAGCGCTAGGGCACGGGCGCGGGAGCTTGGGCCTCGGGCGATCAGTTCGGGCCTGGGCGGGCCCAATATGGGCTGCGGCGGCCGCGATGGCTACGGGCGAGCCAGGGCGACGTGGCGGCGTGGGACTGACTGGGCGCAGGGATGCGGCGGCGCCAAGTGGCGGAGCTGGGTTAGCCAGTGCTGTAAACGAGGGAGGAGGATGGTGGCGGCTGGGCTGCCCAAAATGGAAGTGGGGTCTTCCTTTTATAGGTAGGGGGCAAGGGTATTGGTTTGGGGTGTTTTTCGGAGCCTCCGATCGCGATCCGATGGCTCCGATCGGAGAGGGGTTAGGGTAGGCTTAGGTGGGATGTGTAGATGGCATTGGGCCAAGAAAAGAGAGAGGTTGCGGCCCGTGACAGAGTTTTACAAACCGAAACATCCGACGATTTAACCGGCTATAGTGCTGCTATAAGTTTATTCGTTGGGGTACCAAACGGACTCCGAATGTGACGAAATTTGGTAGGCAGTCTACCTACAATAAAACAAGAGTTCATGCCAACTTTCAACCCATTCCGAGAATATTTTATACACACTTTAAAAACAATATTTTTATGATGTCGCAAGCGCGTGCGAGTGTGTTTGGTCTCGAATGGACGTTGACGAGAACGGAGAGAACCGACAACTATGTACGGATGCAAGTTTTGAAAAAATTGATGGCGGCGGAGTGTCGATGCAATGCATATGATGTGAATGATGTGATGATGAATGCGACAAATAAATAAATCACATGGCGAAACTCGAAATACATGGAAGGAATCTGGAGTGCCGGTCTCGGACTGTTACAATTTGTTGACCGTTAACTTAGACATGGCGCTTGGGTCGATTGGTGGATGGACGCAGCGGCGTACGCATATCCCCTGTTGTCTTGGAACCCGATGGCGACTGCGGAAGTCGCGTCCCTGGACACAACACGGGCAGCAGCGCGGAGTGGGCACTCGGGTGACAGTTGTGGCGAGGAGCAGCTCGGGTTGTGCTGCTCAAAGAGGCGGCAATGCCATCTCAACAGCCCATGGAGCAGCACGGGTGGTGGGTGGCCTCGGACCCATGCTGGAGCAAGTCGTCGACGAGAAGTAGCGGCAATGTATCCGACGGATGAAACCAATGGCGGTGGGTGCGTGCGAGCAGGAGAGGTACAACACGGGAGGAGAGAAGGTGGACGAGGGGTGTATAAGACCTGGACAGGTGGGCCCTCCTTCAAGTTAATAGTCAATGACATTTATGTTGACCATATAGTGACACGCGGACCTAACCAGCAGCCCGATATGTCAGAAATCGGGTTAATTCGGCCTAGATCGGTCCATAGTATTTATTGAGAAAATTAGCAAGAAAGGAGGTAGATTTTTTAGGCTCTCAAGAAATGTGGTGGCGATTCTGGATGACAACTTCAAATGTGGTGGTTTTTTGCAATTCACTCCAGAGTTTGAGATGAAGGATTTGGGTAAAACCTCTAGCACCTTCACTCATACATTATGAAATACCATGTGGTCTATATCTAGAATATATTAGAGAAATTCTTTATAGAGAAGTTTTATCCATCTAAAACTCCCAATGTTGTTCAATCTTTCGACGTAGAGTAAGATCTATTTAGACCATGAGAAGGTGGAAATAAAATACTGGGACTCAAGGTTTCATATCATAGTGTCATTGGATCCACAAAACAAAGTTGGTTGGGAATCAAGAATATCTTTCAATATCTCCAAGTCATTAAACATATTGTCCTACGCTTTTAGTTTCACGGAAATCTGGACATCAAATATCATTGGATACATCGATAGATGCCATGTCAGATTGTACACAAGCTTTGTGTGTCTACTAGATGTGCTAGTCATCCCATGGAAGTCTTCAAAACATATCTTAGTGGCTACATCTACCAACCATTATCTCCAAGATAATGTTGCTTGTGTTGCCCGGATGCAAACAGGTTATAATAAGCAGTATCACTATATTATCCATCTTGCAAGTCAAACCATGCGACAACCTCATTGGTGTGTTCATGATGTGTTTAGCGACTTCAACATTCCAGAAACATGTTCACGTAATTGGTATGTAACGGCTTCGAAATTTGCAAAAATCAAGGGGAGGGGTATCTTCCTCAATTACTCATGTGCAAAGCATCATCTTATACTCTCTTTTTTTCCTTTATGAGTTACTTTGACAGATTCTCATCAATATTTTCAATAAGGTAATATCAATACAAGATCATATGTCATACTCCTTGTTTCTTCCATCAGGATTTTAGGAAGTATATACTACATATTGATTGTCCTCTTAATTATATGAGTTTTCCCGTATTAAGTTGGAAGAGGCAACTATGTTGCATCATGTTTCTCCTTATTTTTCCCACTTGGTTTGAAGGACTTCTGTGACATATCAAACACTATACTCCTCAAAAATTTCCCAAAGGTTTTTTGGAAGGTCATTTTCGAAAGGATGATACTACATGGACGAATCACAGATTAGGGGGGGTAGTAGGGTTACTTAAGTCATGTTAATTACGAGATCATTCCTGCTTGTTTAACCACAAGCAGTTGCCTTACTAGCAAGAACCGCGTCAGTTCCTAATTCCTAACTTCCATCCTTTCCCGAAGATATATATGCCTCTCCAATGCCCCCCTTCTACTTCTATAGAATGCTACATCATCTATTAAAGATCAACTGCTTCTGGTCAGAAAAAAAGATCAACTGCTTTACAAAAAAAAAAAAAAAAAAGATGAACCGCTGTTGTTTATTGTTCCTTGCCGATTCTCTCTTGATCGTCATTCCTCCCAACACTATTTTAAGGTTTGGCCAAAGATGAACCACATGTACGAATCCGCTGTGGTAAAGGTCGGAGTACAATTTGCCAGATGCCCGTCCTTACTTGACTGCACTACGTAGGAATAAGTACCGAGGGGGTGCAATGCAAATAAGCAATATACTCTGGGCAATTTATCCAAGTGCAAGTTCCAATTGTTACGTTAAGTCCGGCAAGCACATCCCAGCAGAGAAACGCGCTGACATAAATAATACTCCATTACACAACAACAGATGTACGCTAAGCAGCACATGAACTGCTACACACAAAAATGCCTGCTGCTCAGCCAGCAGAGCACTTTACTAGACTTTCAGTACCCACTACATTTGCAACCTAACATAACATAACTAAGAACGTTAATATCTAACTGCAGATCAGACGAGTTCTGAGTTCAGAGCCACCCACACACGCAGATCCATGTTAGCCTTCTCTAAATCCAGAGCCACCCACAGCACCTGACGGGTATATGTTTACCTGGCAGGTGGTCGAGCCTGATTTGTCCGCTGACCACCACCGGGCTGCAGATACCGTTCGATTGCTTGATCGTAAGCGGAGCCTACCAGGCTCCCCCTCATCTGCCCCGTGGGCTGCCAGTTCGGATCCATCTCAATCTCCGGGACATCAGGCTCCTCGAGCAGGGGCGTAGCGGGAGTCGGAGAAGGTGGTAGACCAGGAGACTGCACACGCGGTTGCACTGGTGGTGCTAGACCAAGAGACTGTACACGCGGTTGCACTGCTGATGCTAGACCAGGAGACTGCACACGCGGAGCGGTAGGTGCTAGGCCAGGAGACTGCATGCGCGGTTGCACTGGTGGAGTTGATGGTCGGGACACTGCTTGCGTTCTCATTGCCTGGCTCTGCTGGGGAACGTAGAGATGGCCTGGTATGGCCTGACTAACTGCCCCGCCTCGGTTCACCAGTTGGCCTATTAGATTGTCGAATTGTCGCTGGTCATATTGCTGATATTGTTGAGGGTAAGGAGCTCCATAGGCATTAGCACCTCTACCCTGTCCTGGGCCTCCCGTCGGCGGTCTCATACGCATGAAGGGATTTGCAGCAAGGCCCATAACCCGACCACGTGGATGGTTTGGCATGTTGCGCATATCCTGCCAGCATTATGCAAGTCCATCAAGAAATATTGTTTATCAAGATAAATTCAACCCAAGAAAAAATACAGAGAAAAATTGGTTCCATTTCTCGTTAATAAGTTGAAACTGGCTGCACTGAGCTCGCAGTCTACAGTAGTGTTACTCAACAATGTCGCTATTGTAGGTGCTTACCCCAACTGACATCCTAGTACAGCTAACAGCTAATTGCCAAAAACAGGTACTATCATACGCTAAATACTTAATGTGGTTGCAAGACACAAGCAAGATAGTATACATCAGGCCTGGAGCTTTTCAAATGACTAGGCATCAGGTATTTTTCAAATAACTCGGAACCAAATGAGACATTTTTAAGTATCGAAACACTATCATACTACCAGTTATGGAGCTCCGGTGACTTATCACTTGGTTTTGCATAAAAGTAAAGTCATCAACTAGTTCTAATGTGAGTAAATATATATTCCCTCTGTAAACAAATAGTGATCTAAAACGTCTTATATTTGTTTACAGAGGGAGCATTTAATATGATATGTACAGTAATTATATTGCAAGATAAAACAATGCAATGCTACACTATGTTGGTAAATATCATGCCATAGGGCCTTCAGAAGAGTAAAATTACCTGTTGTGTCGACTGTAGATGGAACGGTGAGGAACCATCAGGAGCCCTTGAGAGTGGCCCAACACCATTAACCATCGATGTGATTACACTGTCTGCATTTGTCACATGATGTGCTTGGTAGTTTGAAGAAGGAGAAATGGACTGTGGGATGGGAGGTGGACAATTCGAGACATTTGCCTGCACCCTTCTAGATGAATATGGCACTGCCAGAGCCTGGACTGCTACAGGCTCTCTCCTGACATTTCTAGTATGTGCTGATCGAAATAAAGAATCTAGCTGTGATTGCATCTGCATAATATTGGGGTATCCTTGTGAAACTTGTTGCATGGCAGATGTTGAATTGGAGGTTTCAGAAGGAGAGATGGCACGTGTGGTAGCAGGTTGCATTTGCAGGATATCTCTAGGGAGAATAGACTCTAAGGTCCCAATTGAACTAGAGCCAGGTGCGCCACTAGATGATAGTAACGAATTTTGGCCAGAAGTTGAAGTTCCACCTCCTACATCCATATCTTCTGACTGAGCAGCTGTGCTTAGAGGGAAATCCGGAAGATAGTCCATGACAGATATATCTTCACTATTCAACACAGGCTTCAAATCTTCTGAGGGAGATGCCGAGCTCATAGGCAGATCACCATCATCATCCTTGTTTATTAGGTCTATAACATCCGAAGGAGATGCATCAGTTTCTACAGTATCCCCATTCTGCTGAATTACGTCACCATGTTTATCTGATTTCTCATCATTAACTGAAACAGCTTTCCAAGATCCATCAGGGAATACAAGAACATCCATGATATCATTACCAGTCTCTTGTAAAATCTGAAACAAAAAGGAGATCAATCACATAGTAAAACATAATCGGATGAAAACATGTACAGGGCTACAGATACATTATACAACTTGCCTTGGCCATCTCTTGATCAATCCGAATGTCAATGAAATTTGAAGGAGTATTACAAAATGGACAGCGCCAGGTTGGTTTCATCAAGTTAATATCCATGTAACTGTCATAATCAAAACACTGCACAGTACAGGCCATATTATTATTTCTGTCAAGAAGGAAAAGGCTCAACCCATGAATACAAATAACCAGATAGAATCTGTACCTGATGGTGTTTGCATAGGCGCCCTTTAACTGGGGTTTGCATACGCCTAAAACTGCAATAACGAAAGAAAAAAACATTTTCAAGTGCAGCTCATTAGCATTTTCCATTCAAATAAGCAGAGGTTGAATTTACAAAACCAAATAACCAACAGTCAATACAGACACATGGAGTATCAGAGTAGTCATTATAATGTGAATAAATTGTCCAAATTGAGTTTGTGTAATATTGCCGCATAGTCACATACACATGCATGATAAACAATTGCAACTTCTACATTGGCAACCAGACACAGAACAGAATAAATTAATGCAGATTGATGACAAAAAATAGTTTGTATAGAGGTTCTTTGTCGTATAATATGCAATAAGGTGCATCAGTTTTTTCAGAAGTCAAACATGTGCATGTTTGACCAAGTTTTAAGAAAATGTATTAATATCTATAATATCAAATTTGCATCATTAGATTCATCATGAGAAGAATTTCCATATTTTATTTATTTAGTATTGTGGACATTGATATATTGTTCTATAAGGTGCATCATTAAATTTATGCACCTTATATTCAGGAAAGGAGGGAGTATGTATATAACATAACAGGATTGTAGGCAGCTAGGCGCCCAAGTTTTATCAATTTAGAGTAAGTGAATTCAAACATAATACAGCAAAGTACATGTCATGAACATACAGTACCTTATGGGGCAGTTTAGGGAAACTCTTGATGGCCCTTCAAGTATTTCTGAATCTACATAAAAGTTCACAATGAGGAATTCAAAAAAAAATGTTAATCCAGATTTGAGTCAAGAAATTGTCAAAGCATAACATAAAATTATAAGAACTAAACTTAATGACCTACCAGGAAGATCTGTTGTGACTGGTTGGGCATAGTCACTGAGTTTTGGAGCATCAAGAGACATCAAATTGTTCACAACTGCTACAGCTATGATGTAGTTAGCTGCAATAGAAAGCTAAATCAGCACATGCTAGTTTTTGATGTGTGCTTCTGGAGAAGAAAGGAAAACACATAAAACGTCATCACCACATACCAGTAAAATATCCAACAGCTTGTACGATGTTTGCACCATATTTGAGCATCTTGGTGATATCAGTGGGGAATTGGGGTCCTGTTTCCTGTTAATTATTTGAAATGTGTGAACGAAGCTTGTTTGAGAATTGAATATTAACCACTGTCCACAGGGTGCACAAGGCTTTGTGATAAAGACAAAAAAAATGGCAGGAAGTGGAAGGCAATGGTTTTTCTTCAAACAAGAAGTAATTTAGTGAAGGAAGTGGGACACTAACCATTGAAACATTAGTCCTCTTGTCCACACCTTTTCCATTTACTAAAAAGCTGAAACATAAAAAACATCAGGCATGTGTCTCTTGGCATAACATTATCAAGCATCAAAGCGAAGAAAGTAATGCACCTCACATGCGGGGGGCTTGCGATACATGATGAGACATCTAAATTTTCCTTTTGGACAACAACTAGACACTGCAGAAGGTGAGACAACCAATAAATCTACTGGATATAACATCATGAGAAAATGACATTGTAAGACAAAATCAATTAGAGAATTATAATCAAGGTTTTTGAGTCGATGAGTCGTCGAGTCGCTCGGCGGGGGCGACTCTAGACTAGTCGTGACTAGTCTAGACTCATGGTCGACGAGTCGACGTGAGTTAAGCAGGAGCAACCAGGGGAGGAGGGGAGGAGCAGACCAGCAGCACAGCAACCAGAGGAGGGGAGGAGCAGACCACCACCACCACCAGCAACCAGAGGAGGAGGGGAGGAGCAGACCACCAGCAGCAGGGGAGGAGGGGAGGAGCAGACCAGCAGCAGCAGCAAGCCGGGGAGGAGGGGACGAGCAGCAGCAGCAGCAGCAAGCAGGGGAGGAGGGGAGGAGCAGCAGCAGCAGCAACCATGGTAGGAGGGGACGAGCAGCAAACCAGGGGTGGCGGCAGCTGCCAAGGAGTGGGTTGGGTCAGGGGGGGGGGGACTAGTTCGATCTAGGTTTCCAGGGGGGGTGGGCAAGCAAATACAGTAAAAAAACATATGCCAGGTGGGGCCCAAAAAATGAGTCGTTCGACCCAGAAACCACGACTAGTCGTGACTAGTCGCTCGACTCATCGCAAGAGTCGAGTCAAGAGGTTGAGTCGACCCTGGAAGTGCGACTCATAGACTAGTCGACGACTAGTCGAGCAACTCGAAAACAGAGATTACAATACATAATCCCTCCATTCCAAATTATTTTGAGTTCTAGTTTCTCTCAAGTCAGGCTTCCTTATAGTCAACCAAGTACATAGAAAAACATGCTAATATTTAAAACATCAAGTATATAATAATACAGAAATATATTTTATGATGAATCCAATCAAACTAATTTGGTGCTGTAGATATTGGTATAGTTTTCCATATACTTGATCAAACTTAAAGAGGTTTGAGTTGGGCTAGAAATACAAATAGTTTGAAACGAAGGGGGTAGTCATGAAGTGCTACCAAATTCCCACAATAGTGTTGTACTATCCGATCATTCAATAAACAACAAGGGCATACAGATCAGAGATTTTGGAATAATGAGCATACAAGCAGAGTTTGTGCAACTATTAGTTGTTACTGACAGCTAGAAACTAAACAAGTTGGTCCCAAAATCTTTTGGACACTATTCCAGAAGAGGTATCAGTATCACGGTAAACAGGACGAGTGTGGGCAACATGCAGACACAACAAATTTACAAATATTCAGTTGCCCAGTATGAAGTCAAATACAAGAGAAATTAATGCAAAACTAACCGATGTGAACAGAACATGATGCTACATAGTGTTATGTGAAACATTAGATGTAAAAATACCGAAGAGGGTTGCCACTGTGTCAAAGTAACTCATCCTTTTGGTCAAGAAACTCGAAAGAGAAACATATAATTAAGTGAATAGTATAATAGAAAAACAAGAAAATCAGTACATGAGCAGTTTAAATAACATTAAACACTTGTTGAGACAAGCCATGTAGAATACCTAAATGGCATCAACACTTGCTTAAATCAGTACATGGGCAGTTTAAATAGCATCAACACTTGTTGACACAGCCAAGTAAAATACTTAAATAGCATCAACACTAGTTTAAATGAGCACATAAGCAGTTTAAATAGCATCAACACTTGTTTAAATCAGTACACGAGCAGTTTAAATAGCATCAACACTGAAATTTAGTAAAATAAATATTTTCACTGGAATGGTACTTACAATCTTTTCATGTTTAGGTAGATTTCTATGAATAAAGAAGTCAGCCATCAAAATATCATATCCAACCTGCAAGAACAGACAGGTATATCAAAGCCAGGCTACAATTATGAAACAAGCTTTGCCGGTTATCAATATATGTGCTCCCACATGAGGATGTAAGAATGCAAAAAAGTGGCCGTGAGTGATTATAAGAAATTAGAGAACTTTATCAGGAAGAATAGCACATATAAGATATTTTAATTGAACAGGTTGACCACCTTTGCTTCCAGCGAAGTGATCAGACGGTCGAACTTCAACTTAGGATAATACCTACAAGCAGGACCACATTAAAACAAACAAAATGTGTCACAAAGCTAATGAATGACTTCGGTTGATCGTATTATAACCAAATGGGATCAAATATATTTACTTAAATGTGTCTTGTGAGTACTAACCTAAACAACTGAAAATGGGAAATTGACATTTTAAATTTAATAGCTTAAAATTTTGAAATATACTGACTCTAAGCTACACAATATTTGGATTTCATATTATGTTTAAGTATTATTTTTACATTTTGAACTCTGAAGCATGACATGAGATATCCGTGTCACCCTGAATTAAAAGTCTGAAGTGTTTAATCAGACAGTAAAAGATGTTTCATGAAAATGGTCTTTCCAATCTCAGATTTTTTGTGGTTCTAATTTCATTTTATATTAAGTTTTACATAAAACTAGACAATAGGGAATGTGATGGGAACATGTAAACATCCATACAAAGAAATTCCCTCCTTACCTTGGCATTATTGTTGAAATGATTGCAAGCACGGTGCTGTCATTAGCTGGCTCGCTACTGTTCGTGCAGAAGCTGCCAGATAGCTTCATGCCCAGATAAATTATAACTAGGTAAGATGATATGGCCATGCCACCACTCAAGACTACATACATGCACAGAACAAGGAACATAAAAGAAGAAACCAAGCATTTCATACACACCTCATCAGCCATTCTGAGAATATCAATGTAATCTGAAGGCTGAAACCATTTGTTTTTACAAGCATTCTGCAAAACAGCATGTGCATTACCAGATTAACTTTATTTGTTGGAGAGCCACATATTGTTTTTTGAAAACAAGCTCATGAGACAAATTGTAACCTTGGCATATAACATAATCAACAGATGCATGAAAAATTGTAACCTTGGCATATAACCTAATCAACGTATGCATGTAACACTTTGAATCGCTTGAAACAACTCGAAGGTAAATTATACAGTTGAAGAAAAGTAACACACATGGGTATGATCAGTGGATAGATGGTAACTGTTTTATAGCAAACATTGGGTTGAAGCAACTAATATGTTGATGATACATATAATCATATATGCAGTCATGGAAGAAAATGTGTTCTTCACTTTAAGTCTGTTAACAATTGGATTTTTCAAATAAACCAACATGGCTGAAACAAGACTATATAAACAGATAATTCCTCGTATGCAATTGTGTTCTGGTTTGGGAAAAAGTTTCTAAGTGGTACTAACACATGACTGGCATGAAAGGTGATTTACCTTGCATGATATGATCAGTACCATGACAGAAGATTGTAGAAATGGATCCTTCCTCAGCTCATATACCTGGTAAATAGTGGTAGACTTCAAATTAATAGCACAGAAGTACACAAAATACTGACCACGACTTAATTTACTCAAAGTTCAAGAAGGCGCGCTTAATAGGCCGCTTATGCGCGCTGAAGCGTGAGGCGCTGGCTCAACGCCTCGCCTTGGCCATGTGCGGGCGGAAAAGCGCTAGGCCTCTAGCTGTACTGCTGCTGTTGATGCTCTAATGCTCTAGGCCTCTAGCTGTACTGCTGCTGTTGATGCTCTACTGCTCTAGAATCTAGATGTATTGCTGCTGTTGATGCTCTAGGCCTCTAGCTGTACTGCTGCTGTTGATGCTCTAATGCACTGCTGCCGTGCTAGTTTTGTTTCTGCTAGCTGTTGGCTGCTTCTATGCTGCTGCCGATGGTGGCTGGCTGGCTGCTCATGTTGATTCAATAGTTAGTAGTTACTGCTGCTTATGTTGCTTGTGCATTTGTGCTAATGCTGCAGCTATATTGTAGACAATAGTTAGTAGTTAGTAGTTACCGCTGCTTCTTCTGTTGCTGCTGCTATATTGTAGACAACATATTGGAGAGAGCACAAGGTTATAATTATACCTCCAGTTTACATTCTAGCACTATTTTAGATAGCAAACTGCTCTCTGTTGCCTGTCTCCGTACAATTGTGTACGAAACGCCTAATTGCGCCTAATTGCGCCTAATCACGCCTAAGCTAGAAAAGCGCAAGTAGGTGGCCAAACGCATAATTAACGCCTAGCGCTTTCTCAAACTTTGAATTTACTGCATAAACAAATTATACACCCACAACGAATGGAAAACATAATTCAACGTCAAAATTCATAAATGTACAAGTCATATGCTAGATGCCTCATACAACAAATCTAGAAAGTAACAAAGTTAGGAGGTGTCCCCCAGAAGAAGAAGAAAAGAAGTTCGAAAATACAAAATATATTCACCCGTATCCTGAATAGATGGGCTGTTTCGGGTATTGCACAAAACCAAGTGATACCTGGCAAAGACATTACCTCCTTGATTAGGTCACTTGTTACCGGAAAAGGCATTGAAGGTGTCCCCCAGAAGAAGAAGAAAAGAAGTTCGAAAATACAAAATATATTCACCCGTATCCTGAATAGATAGGCTGTTTCGGGTATTGCACAAAACCAAGTGATACCTGGCAAAGACATTACCTCCTTGATTAGGTCACTTGTTACCGGAAAAGGCATTGAACAATAGAATCACAAATCTAACATAATTTCCTGTGAAATTAGGATCTAGAATCCTCCTAAGAGTATCCGCTGTTATAGACTTATAGTACTTGAAAGGGAAAGTAATGTCACTTCACTTTTGAAGTTAAAGTTAGACTCTCATATGAGTTTCCTTAACTTTGGTGGTCAAATAGTTATCTCTATGCTATGAAGTTGGTGTACTTGAAGTCTTGATTTAACAAAGCACACTGCTGAGGCCGTGATCCTCTCAGAGAGATGTTTCGGAGAAAATATACCAAACTACTCCCTCCGTTCCATAATATAGGAGCGTTTTTGACACTACACTAGTGTAAAAAACGCTTATATTATGAGACGGAGGGAGTAACATTCATTCATTTAAGTCCCACAATTACACAGCTTGCACTTGCAGCCTATATACATTGTGTTACTCCCATTTGCTAAACATTGCAATTTTAGGCAAAAGGAAGCGCATTCGCAGAAGGTCCAAGGGTGAAAAACACCAGCTTGCAATGAAAACCTCAATCGCCGTTACACCAAATGCGCATCCCACTTCTACAACACATTAAGTTGCTCATGACTTGTAACTGCTGTGGTGAGTCACACGAGCAGTGAATCATAAGCAAGGAAGGGCGGTTATGGTCTAATAATTGGAGTCGCCAGCAGAAACTGCCATGTCCGTTTCACCACCATACGGACCGGCCATCCTCCAAAAGACAACAGAAATTGAGAAGCCTGCGCGGAACAAAACAAGGGGAATTTTGTCTCCGGCCGGGGAAGGGGACAGACGCAACTCACCTTTCTGAGAGTGTCTGGTATCTCGGCCGCGATCTTAGGGATGTCGCCGCCCGACAGCGCGTAGTCGATCCCCCTGCAAGCAAGCAAGCACGCGCGCACGGCGGGGGAAAAATTAGGCGAAGAGCCACCGCGCCGCGTCGGCCGAAAAACCCTAGGGGGGAGGAGGCGGAGGGATAATGCGGGTGGGGGGAGGGGGGACGGACCTGGCGAGGGCGTAGACTAGGTGGGAGAGGTCGGCGGGCGCGAGCGCGTAGGAGCCGCCGCGGAAGTGGCCCCTGATCCGCTCGCCGATGGCCTGGAGGCGGACCGCGTTCATGGCCACCGCCTTCTGCAGCTGCTCCCTGGCCTGCTGCTGCTGCGGCTGCGCCGGGGCCGCGGTGGGCTGGAGCTGGGAGGCTAGGGCGGCGCCGCCGGACATGGCCCGGCCTGGCTGGCTGGCTGGCTGTCTCTCCTCGGCGGAGAGGGGGGGAAAGCGGCGGGGAGGAATGGCAAGTACTCGTAGCGGAACCACTGCGGGCGGGCAGGTGGGTGGCGCGGTTGCTTTTGGTGGGGTGGGGCGGGGGATGGGGGTGTGGCGTATGGATGACGAGGACGAGAGGTGATTTTTTTTTTTAACACAGTACAGACGCAAGCGCTCATATACACGCGCATACACTCACCCCTATGAACGCACACACGCACATCCTATCCCTATGAGCACCTCCGAATGACTGAGCCGACATATCATCTTGAAATTTACGAAGTCACCATAGGCGCCTCGTCGTCGATGGGAACGTCTCCTCCCACTGAATGCACATCGCCGGAAATCCTGAAATAAATCTAGGAATAAATGCGAGCACCAGGATTTGAACCCTGGTGGGCTGGGGATACCACAGTCCCTCCAACCATCCAACCACAGGTTGGTTCGCAAGGAGAGGTGATTTACGGGGCGTGGGAGAGAGAAAAAATGTTGGGAATACCGAATACGCGCGCGGTATTCGGAGGGCAGTTGGGAGGCGGAGCGGTGGGGGTCGGTGGGGCCCGCGCGTCAGCCAGCGCTTTGGGGACGGTTCGTGGGAGGGTTCTCCTGCGCATCGGTTGCCAGCTGGTACGTACATTGGTTTTCCTTCTTATTTTTTTGCATTTGCAGGTAGTTAGCACACATTTATTTTGTTTTACTTATTTTATTTAAGAGTATATCTATATACCTGTATATATGTGTTGTATATCATCTACACATTAATGTCGGCTTGACTGGCCGGCCTCGCTGCAACTCACCCTGCATTTACACAGGCGAGTCCCTCCACACACACACACACACACCTATCCCCCTTCCCACAAAAACCCGCACCACCAAATGACAATATTGACGTTCTCCTATCTTTAGAGCATCTCCAGCCGTTCGGCGCCCCCAGGGGCAGAAATAGCGCCGCCTGGGGGTCAACCGGCGTAAAATTCGGCATGGGGTGGGTTTGGTTCCCAGTCGCGCCCCCACGCCCCCCCCCCCCCCACGCCATTTTTTGAAAACAAAATATGGCCAAATTCAGGCAAAGTTCGGCCGATTCATACGATTTTTATACAAAAAGGTGATAAAAACAGAAAAATAACATAGCTAAACCTAAAACTACGTCGTCGATACGCCGCCGCCGCCGTCGCCGCCGTCTTCTACATGCCGAGGAGCTTGTAGAAGTCGGTGTAGTCGCCATCGTCGTCGTCGCCTCCGTCGTCGCCGCCGTCGCCGTCCTGCCCGCCGCCGTCCCTGCTGCACCCCTGGCCTGGGTCGCCGTGGCGATGCAGCTCTTGGTTGGACGGCCCGGGCGCCTTCTCGCCGTCGCTGTCGAGGATGACGACGCCACCCTCCTCGCGGTCGCGGCGGCGAGCGGCGATCTCCTCGAGGGCGCGCCGCTGACGCACCATCTCCTCGCGGACGTGGTCGTCGCATGCCCATTTGAGGGCGGTCTCGTCGTCGGCAGCCATGGCGAGGTGCTCCTGCTTGACGGCGACTGGCACCTCCACGCCAGGCTCGGTCTTTGGCCTGACAAGGCGGAGGTGGCCGCGGGAAGGGGCAGAAGGCTAGCGGCGGCGGCCCTCGTTGATGGTGATGCCGCCACCGCCACTGCGCCCGCTGCGCCGGAGTGGCGATTCGCCGGGCTCGGCCTTCACGGCGACGAGCGGGGTCCGTGCGCCGGAGGAGTGGAAGCCGGACGATGATGACGACGTCCCGGCCATGCGCCTCGACCGCCAGGACGAGCCGGTCCGGCGCGAGAAGGACGGCGCGGGGTAGTCGAGGCGCGGCGTGTTGCCGCCCTCGATGTGCTCGAGCACGGCCTCGAGGGTGCGGCCGGGGACGCCCCACTGTAAGAGCACATTTATCCATGTGTGGTTTTGGTAATTGATGACAATCCCTATGGACTAATGGTTGCCTTGAGTTATATTCGAAGGATTTGTCCGTAGGTACTTCTTGAAGTCCATCTGTTGGTTTCAAGGAGTTTATATGGTGACCAAGATGGTATTCAAGGTTTTATCCAAAGATTGGTCATGTGAGAGTTGAGCTTATTGCAAGCATGTCTTGGAGAAGAAGATTGTGTGAGCATTCATGTTTACCTTCAAGACATCATCTTTATGAAGAGAGAAGATAAGATACAAGGTTGATCAAGACTAAGTCAAAGAGTGAATCAAGTTGATCAACACACAAAGCGTACAAGATGTACCGAGAGGGATCAAGTGATCCCATGGTATGGTAAGCATTGTCCATTACGCTTTGTGTACTAACCCATGGTCTACGTGAGAGTTCTATGTGGGGTTAGGTATATTTCCATGGGATTGCATCAAGAGGAAGATCCCATACAACCCATGGAAGATGACACCAAGTGGTGATCGTCATCAAGGTTGCGGTGTGCAAGTTCAAGTGAAGCATCATGAAGATATTATGCTTGAAGATTGCCGTCCATTGTGGTGACAATGGACTTGTGAAGATGTGCCAAAGAGTGGCTCACCCATAGTGGAGTATGGGGGAGCAATCTACTAGTCTTCATCGAGCCGACGCAATCAAGAAAGGTGGTCCATCTTGAGGAGGACAAGATCATCATCATCTAGCTCAAGTGGACTATGCACAAGGCAAAGGTTTGACCTTGATAGGGTTTTCTATTTTACCGGTCTCATGATGGCAGTTGGGAGACCGGGTTATAGGATCGATAGCCGTACTATCAAGGGGGGCTCTCAAGTGAGTAGCTTGATCGTATCGTTCGTTGAGAGCTCAAACCATTGCATTCTTGGCATCATCATCTTTCTTGGTTCTTGGTTGGCTTTTCTCTATGTGGGTTCTTGAGGTTATGGTCAGCTTCATGACAAGCTCAAGTTCATCGAAAACGGAGTCCATATGCATTTTCTATGATGTTTTCGATGTTGGAGTTTTTGCCGGTTCTTCATTGATAGAGGTTTCACATCTCTATATCCTTGGCATTTCGTTGTTGGATAGCTCTTGTCATCCCGAATCCAACAAGCTTGTGTTTGCTCAATTCGGAGCTCATATGCGAAGGTTATGGCAGTTCTGGTTTTACTGTTTCCATCTGGTTGCTTGGTTTCTTTGTTACTCTCCCGAGGGCGGTAGTACCGCTGGCCACAGCGGTAGTCCCGCTGGGGGGGTTCCGACTCCTTATGCGGTAGTACTGCTGGCCACAGCGGTAGTACCGCTGGGGGGTTCCGACTCCTTACGCGGGGCACCAGACACTGCCTTGTCTGGTGTCTGGTGACCAGCGCCTCCTGAGCGGTAGTAGGGGCGGTAGTACCAAGCGGTACTACCGCTACCCCTACTACTGTTGAGATCTGCGTGTGGGTGGTTGTACCGCTCCAGGGGGCGGTACTACCGCTTGTGTGCGGGCTGTGGGGGTAACGGTTGGATTTTCCCCCACCTATTTAAGGGGGTCTTCTTCCCCAATGGTTCTTATCCATTGAGCTCGTGTTTGCCCCCCATTGTTGACCTTCTTTGAGCTTGCTAACTCTCAATCCCTCCAATGATTCTTGCTAGTTCTTGAGGGAAAAGAGAGAGGAGATCTAGATCCACATTTCCACCAATCACTTTCTCCTCTATGTGAGGGGAACCCCTTGGATCTAGTTCTTGGAGTTCTTGGTGTTCTTCTTCGTTCTTCCTCTCATTTTCCACCATAGCATTAGTTGTTGTGGTGGGATTTGGGAGAGAAGGACTTGGGCAGTCAGTGTGCCCTTGCCATTGCATTTGGTGCATAGGTTTGAGTTCTCCACGGTGATACGTGGAAGTGAAGTTTGAGAAGCTTATTACTCTTGGGTGTTTGAGCACCCTAGAGCTTGTTCCTCTTGGGTGCCTTGGCGCCCTAGACGGTTGGTGGTGTCTTGGAGCTCAATCATTGTGGTGTAAAGCTCCGGGCAAGCGTCGGGGTCTCCAATTAGGTTGTGGAGATTGCCCCGAGCAATTTGTATGGGTACCGGTGACCGCCCCCAAGGGTTGCCATTTGTACGGGTTCGGTGACCGCCCTCAAGGGTCCCTTAGTGGAATCACGGCATCTTGCATTGTGCGAGGGCGTGTGGAGATTACGGTGGCCTTAGTGGCATCTTGGGGAGCATTGTGCCTCCACACCGCTCCGAACAGAGATTAGCATCCGCAAGGGTGTGAACTTCGGGATACATCGTTGTCTCCGCGTGCCTCGGTTATCTCTTACCCGAGCCCTTTACTTATGCACTTTACTTTGTGAGAGCCATATTGTTTCATGCTATATATCTTGCTATCACTTAGTTGTTTATCTTGCGTAGCATAAGTTGTTGGTGCACATAGGTGAGCCTAGTTGTTTTAGGTTTTGTGCTTGACATATTAAACGTTAGTTTTATTCCGCATTTGTTCAAGCCTAAACCGTAATTATTTTAAAGCGCCTATTCACCCCCCCCCCTCTAGGCGACATCCACGTCCTTTCACCCACCATCGCCGCCGCCCCTCGGAGTCGTGGCGGCCGCGGCTGGGCGGCGCGCCGTTTGTGGAGGCGAGCTGCTCCTCGTGGCGGCGCTCGAAGTACGCCGTCCACAAGCTGTGGCTGTCGGGGGCGTACCTCGGCTGCTGGTGCACCGTCTCCGACAGAGACGAACGGATCCACGCGATCTCGGCGCGCCGCTCGGCGCCGCTGGGCACCGGATGCACCGGGACCCCATCGGCGCTGAGCCTCCACGAGCCCGGCACCCGCATGTCGGGCGGCGCCGGGTACTCCGCCTCGTAGCGAAGGCGCGCCTCGTCCTCGTGCAGATGGCGGCGGCCGAAGCCGTTGGCCGCCGCGCCGTCGCCTGGGAAGCGCTCAGCCATCGGGGAGGAGAGGAGGCTCGTCGGAGAAGGGAGGGAGGGGCAGACGGGCGTCGGCAGCGAGAGTGGGAGGGAGAGTGCGGCGAGAAGTGCCCAGCCACCGGCGAGGAGGAGCGGCTTTTATAGCGGCGAGCGGGTGGCACCGTGCGGCCGCGTGGAGGGAGAGGTGTGGACGCGTGTCGCCCGCTCTGACTGCGCCGCCCGCGACTGCGCCGCCCGTGAGGCATCAATGGAAGGCTGACCGGCAGGCAGCCTTCGCATTGATTCCCCGCGGGAAACCGAGGCGATGAGGACGACGAAGCGCCTCTCGGTCGCTGACTCGGCGGGCCCGCCCGTTTTCGCGCCAAAAAAGGTTTCGTCCGGCGCCCCCAGCGCGCCGGGTTCGACTTGGGTACGCCGGCGCCAATTTCGGCCCTAACCGGCGAAAATTGGGCTTTTGGGGGCGCGGCTGGGCCGATTTTCCTCAGCAGGCGATAAAAAAGGGCCTTGGGGGGCCTGTTGGGGGCGCGAGTGGAGATGCTCTTAACATCAGTAGCCGGTTGTCGCCCCGTCTCTTTTCTTCCCTCACTCACCCGCTATTATGCTCACTCAGGCTATCTTCTCTCCTCTCTCTTCATGTACAGTTCATTCCTCGTTTTCATGTGTTCCTCTGTAGGAACAGTTGACCCATAACTGAATAGAGAACTGCTTATTATGCCTAGCATATGAGACACTACTTTGAAAATGCACTTAAACGAGTGTTATTTACTTCTTCGGTAGCTTGGTTGGGATCATCGTACGAAACATAACAATGCGTGACGAATAGCTTCATCGATTGAGTGGTGCATATGCATGTTGTTGGCGAATTAACATTCTGCCGGTGCATTGAAATGCATGGCTCTCCTTAATGGTTGACACGGGCATGGACTCGATATTGGAGTACAATGATAAACATACATATGAACTTTATAGTTAGATTATCATAAAAACTTGTACGAATTGGATTGCTTCTGCACTTTTAATTCAATATTGATGCACATAGTCATAATATACAACACTTGGATATAACTCGCTTGTTTTATGACATGATGATCTAGAGGGCGACATGAAGCATCTTGTGAACTAGAGCTTCGACCATGAGATGAACTAGCAGAGTCACTCGGGAAGAGGATGGATGGAAGGTAGACGACATCAGGAGGAGCCTCTTCTCTAGCGGCAACAACTCTCACAAGATCTTGCCAGCATTGGAGAGAACACCCAACTCCTCTTCTTTGCTACGTGTAGCCACTCTGTGCCATCCACTTTGCAGTGTTCTATGCTCTCTGCTGCACTTGCCTCCATGCCATTTTGACCCCTATCGCCTCTGACGTGACATTGGGTTGCATTTATTGTCAATTATGTTTTTCTATCTCACCCCATGTATGTACATGTGTATTTACAACTCTATGACCGTGTATCTGTTCATAATCAATCAATCACTACATTAAATAAGTACATCTCAAAGCTTTGGGTGGCGCGGTTGCTTATGGTGGGGCGGGGGCTAGGGGAGTGTGGCACATGGATGAAGAGGAAGAGAAGTTATTTATGGGACATTGGAGAGAAAAAGGAAAGGAAAATATACGCACGAGGTTTCGACCTGGTAGTGGGTGGGTGGTTGGAAGGAGATGGATAAGTTGGTGGCGGTGGGCAGTTGAGAAGAAACAATTAGATAAGATGGCTCGAGGGGATAAGGATAAGGGGAAGGGGCGCATGGGGACCCTATGACACATGGCGGCATCATCAGTCGGTCGACTCAACACATTGATAAGACGGTTGAGGGGAAGCTTTTTTCTAAGCATTTTGTTGTTGTATCAACGTGAGCACTTCCCCTTGCAAAATATAGCACTAGTCAAAGAGAAAACTGATACTACTATATACCTAAAAAAATAAGAAAGAAAACCAATATGCGCACCAGTTGGAAATCGACTCCTAGGAGATCTTCTCAAGCTATCCCTGAAAGCACATTTGCTCCCTTGGTGGTTTTGGTAATTAATAACAACATATATATCATTGGACTAATGTTTCCACTAAGTATATTTCAGGAAAAGTTCAATGATGGGATGGCAAAAGGATTGTGGAGAGACCCCTAGATGCAAGGAATAGGATTGGCAAAGCTTCAAGCAAGAAGACTCTACATTTTACTTTGTGAGAAATCACTTTGAGTCTATAGGAAAGCCAATACTATTAAAAGGGGGTGAGGTATTGATGGTGAACAAAATGCTCCACGTGCACAAGTGATAGTCACCAAAAACACCCACAAGCTCTTCCACAAAAGTCTGTCAAAAGCCTATCATGCAAAATTGGTGCCACCAATATTTCCCACTCGGTCCTACCAATTTTCACCTCAGACAGATCCCAGCCAAACCCTAAGTTTTCGGTACAACTGATTCTGCATCGGTGCCACCGAGTTTCAGTTGCCAACTTTCTGTTGCCCCTTTTCTTGAATTCGGAATTTCCGAGTTTTTGGATCGGTGCCACCGAGTTTGCATTCTGACCGTTGGTCACCTTTGTCGGTACTACCGAGAACTATATATCGGTCTCACCGAGATTCAAAAGTTGCTACCTTTTGAGCAACTCGGTACCACCGAGTTTTATACTTCGGTGTCACCGAGTTGGTAAGTGAAGGTGTAACGGTTGGATTTTTGGGGATGCCTATATATACCCCTTCACCACCACACACTCGACAGAGAAGCACTCAGAACTATTCCATACTTGCCCCATCCAATTTTCTGAGAGAGAGCCACCTACTCATGTGTTGAGATCAAGCCATTCCACTCCAACCATATGAATCTTGATTTCTAGCCTCCCCAAGTTGCTTTCCACCCAATCAATCTCTTCCACCAAAGCCAAATCTGTGAGAGAGTAATTGAGTGTTGAGGAGTCTATCATCTTGAAGCACAAGAGCAAGGAGTTCATCATCATTATCGAGCCTATTACCTTTTGGAGGGTGGTGCCTCCTAGATTGGTTAGGTGTCGCTTGGGAGCCTCCTACTTCGTGTTGTGGAGTTGAACCAAGAAGTTTGTAAGGGCAAGGAGATCGCCTACTTCGTGAAGATCTACCCATAGCGAGGCTAGTCCTTCGTGGACGGAAGCCGTTATGGAATAGTCAAGGTTGCTACTTCGTGGACCCTTATGGGTGGAGCCCTCCGTGGACTCTCGCGACCGTTACCTGATGGGGATATGTACCTAGGGTAGGGTCATAGGCCTGACCTACATACCCTACCCAAGAGCACTACCCTAGAAAACTTAAGGACTACAAGGAAGTCTCCGACTGAAATCACCAAGGCGTATGAGTCACTCGACAACATCCACTCGGAGTCTCCTCCCTCCACTCGACGGTTACCTTTCACTCGGAAGAACCATAATATAGTCGACCGCAGAAGACCAGAAGCCACTCCAGGGAGGCCAATGGGCAGGCGTTCGGCTGAACCATTAGTAGCATTTATTACATACGTTACCAGTAACGTACATCTTTATTACCATGATCGAACCCTTGGTTGCTGGGTATTGATGAGGGGCAGTGCACTCTATATAAGCCACCCCTCCCCTCTGGCACAAGGGTTCGCACCCCTTGTAACTCTCATATTCCACACGACAAGCTCCCGAGCACTGAGACGTAGGGATGTTACCTCCACGAGAGGGGCCTGAACTCATACATCTGTGTGTACATCCTCGCCGTAGCTAGGACTCTGCCCTCTCCTTACGTACCCCTACCTTCTACTGTCAGGCTTGTTCCCACGACAGTTGGCGCCCACCTTGGGGCAGGCATCTAAGCGACTTCCGGCGAGGTTGCATTTTTTCCTTCGTCATGTCTTCCAGCGGTGGTTTGTCCCTGGGTCACGAGATCCGTCTCGGAGCGCTCACCTTCATCGCCGACGACTCGGCATGGCTCCAGGAAGCGCCTCTAGATGTTGAGGCGCTCCCGATCCGCGGGGCGGCGCACTTCCGTGCGAGCTCCTGTGGTGTTCTTCTACTACAGCCGTCGACTCCGTACTTGTCGGCCCTCCCCGCTGTTCGTCGCCGCAAGCGATCCGGTCGTTCGCAGCTCCAGTGCTGGATGAGGCATGCGGCGGCTCGCCAAACTTCGTCTCCACACATTGCGCCTATCGAGCCCGCCGAGTCACTTCACGGCGTGTTCGACTCGGCGTCGGATCAGTCTGACGTTCCCTCCGAGTGTGAGAGCTGCGATCCTGCGGCTGAGGTCCTTATGGCTGGTTCACATCAGAGTCCGCCGCCTGGCTTCGGCTGCGGTAGACACGAGGTTGGTGGGCCGTCGGATGAGCAGCAGCGCTGAGATGAGGATATTCTCGATACACCCATCATCGGTGCGACTGCCGAGGCTCAGGCCTTGGAGGCCACGCGCCTTCGATTCAAAGAGATGCAGAGAGCACTCGACGAGCGTACCCGCCAGCGTCCACAACCTTCGAGTCGACGTCAGCGACAGTTGTTTCCGAGTGGATCTCGGAATAATGTCGAGGTATTCCGTACTCCAGTTCTGAATGTAGCGGCCGCCGCTAGGATTGCAGATTCCATTCAGCCATCACGTTCAGAAGCTGGCAGATGTTTGCAGCAGATCCGAGCGTTGCTTGAGGCAGCGCAACAGCAGAATGCGGCTGTCTCTCAGTCGCAGAATAGGTTACACAGCAATTCGCCCAGAGCAGATACAGTTCAGTCGGCGCACAGCCCGGGGTCACCTCTGCGTCGCAGGGGCGGAGGTTATCGTGAAGATCAATACCAAGATCAGGGGCGAGATCAGTTTGCTCCTCGTTATCACCGTGATGACCGCCGTCGAGTGCCTTCTCCTCCGCGGAGCGGTTCATACATGCCCCGGCACTATGACGATAGGCGCCCGTTCGGCGATGAGCGGAATCCTGGGTTCGACGCGAGGAATGTCCTCGCACAGAGGCGGATCGACAGGGGCAGGGCAAATAGGGATGGTCATGATAGAGACTATCCGAGTGGAAGTGGTGCCGTTGTCTCTAGCCCCGAGTGTTTCAGCAGAGCCATTCGTTCTGCTGAGATTCCCCCCAATTTCAGGTTGGCGGCTGGAATAAGCAAGTTCTCCGGCGAGTCGAAGCCGGAAACATGGTTAGATGATTACCGAGTGGCTGTGCAGATTGGTGGAGGAAATGACAACATAGCCATGAAGCATTTATCCTTGATGTTGGATGGTTTGGCCCGAGCGTGGTTGAATCGTTTGGCTCCTTCTAGCATCTATTGCTGGGAGGATCTTGCCCGAGTGTTCATCAGGACTTTCGAAGGCACTTGCAAGCGCCCAGCAAGTTTGATCGATTTGCAGCACTGTGTTCAGAAGCCCAATGAGTCCTTGAGAGATTACATTCAGCGTTGGTCCACCTTGCATCACACAGTGGAGAATGTTTCCGAGCACCAAACTGTTTGTGCTTTCAAGGCTGGCGTGAAGTATAGAGAGCTTTACCTGAAGTTTGGGCGGACAGGTGATATTTCCCTGAGCAAGATGATGGAGATTGCCACTCGGTACGCCAATGGCGAAGAGGAAGACCGCCTCCACAGCGGCAAAGGAAAAGCAGTCGACACTGATGCCGGCGGCAATTCCAGTCGAAAACAGAAGCGCAAAGCTGATGGCCCTGCTCAGGCAGAGGCGGCCGCTCTGGCGGTGCAAGGAAAAAATAAGGGGAAGTCCAAAGGACAGTTTACCTCCAAGAAAGGAAAGAATCAGTCGGGAACAGACGTTTTGGATTTACCGTGTGCAATCCACATGAAGAAAGATGAGGAAGGCAATTTGATATTGCCTAAGCATACCACTCGATAGTGCTGTTTACTCATCCAGCAGTTCAAGGAAGGTCAGTCGAGTGAGAAAACTCCTGAAAAGGAGGATGATGAAGACAAAGAAGAGTTTCCTGAGGTCAATGCCACTCTGTTGATTTTTGCTGATGTAGAAAGCAAGAGTCGACTGAAAGTTATCAACAGAGAAGTCAACATGGCTGTTCCTGCCACCCCCACATACCTCAAATGGTCTCAGACTGCTATCACGTTCGACCAGTCAGACCACCCTGCCCATATCGCTACCCCCGGTCGGCAAGCATTGGTGGTGGACCCGGTTGTGGGAGGCACTCGACTCCGCAAAGTCTTGATGGATGGTGGGAGCGGTTTGAACATCTTGTATGCGGATACCCTAAAGGGGATGGGCATTCCGATGTCCCGACTCAGCGAAAGCAACATGCAGTTCCACAGAGTTATCCCTGGGAAGAAGGCCAAGTCACTCGGCCAGATTGCATTGGATGTGGTGTTCGGCACAGATAAGAATTTTCGCAAAGAGAAATTGACGTTTGAAGTTGTGGACTTCCAGAGCGCATACCACGCCATCCTTGGTCGTCCGGCTTATGCCCGTTTCATGGCCTGACCATGCTACGTGTATCTCAAGCTGAAGATGCCCGGGCCCAAGGGTGTGATCACAGTCACTGGCAATCGACAGAGGGCTGAGGAGTGCCTTCAGCAGGGCTCCAAAATTGCCGATCATCAGATGGCTTTGGTCGAGTTGGAGGAATACAAGAAGAGTGCTGATCCTGCCGACCTGCTACATGCCAAGAAGCCCGCTTTTCAGTCGGCAGGTGAAGTGAAGCAAATCCACATTCACCCGACGGATCCAAATGCTGCCCCGACCAACATCTCAACGACACTCGACAGTAAATAGGAAGCCGAGCTCATCCAGTTCCTCCGTGAGAACTGGGACATCTTCGCATGGAAGCCTGCTGACATGCCAGGTGTACCCAGGGAACTGGCTGAGCACCGACTGAGAGTCGACCCGAAGGCCAAGCCTGTGAAAGAGTGCTTGCGTCGGTCGGCAGCAGAGAAGCGAAAGGCAATCGGCGAGGAGGTGGCTCGTCTCTTCGCGGTTAAGTTCATACGTGAGATTTACCACTCCGAGTGGCTATCAAACGTCGTCATGGTCCCCAAGAAGGACAAGTCACTCCGCATGTGTATTGACTTCAAACATATCAATCGGGTCTGCCCGAAAGATCATTTTCCGCTCCCCCGCATTGATCAGATTGTCGACTCAACTGCGGGGTGCGAGCGTCTATGTTTTCTTGATGCATACTCTGGCTACCATCAGATCCGTCTGTTTGGTCCAGATGAAATAAAGACAGCCTTCATCACCCCTTTCGGGTGTTTTTGTTATATCACCATGCCTTTTGGTTTGAAAAATGCTGGTGCTACTTTCATGCGCATGATTCAAAAATGCTTGCTTGATCAGATCCCTCGGAATGTTGAAGCGTACATCGATGATATTGTCGTCAAGTCTCGCAAAGGTTCCGACCTGCTGACTGACTTGGCTGAAACATTCGCCAATCTGAGGAGGTACGATATCAAGTTAAACCCGTCTAAGTGCACTTTCGGTGTTCCTAGTGGCAAATTGCTCAGTTTTCTTGTTTCCGAACGAGGAATCGACGTTAATCCTGAGAAGATCAGTGCAATTACCCGAGTGAAAAGCCCTGAGCGTGTGCACGATGTTCAGAAGCTCACAGGTTGCCTGGCGGCGTTGAGTCGATCCATTTCTCATCTCGGTGAGAAGGCATTGCCTTTATACCGACTGATGAAGAAGTCTGATACATTCGAGTGGACTCTAGAAGCTGAAGCAGTGTTTGTTGAGCTCAAAGCCCTGCTTTCCACCCAGCCGGTGCTTGCTGCTCCACACAGCAAAGAGCCCTTGCTCCTGTACATCGCGGCCACTAATCAGGTCGTCAGTACAGTTCTCATTGTCGAGCGGGAAGAGGAAGGCAAGGCTTACAAAGTCCAACGTCCAGTCTACTATATTTCTGAAGTGTTGACTCCTTCAAAGCAAAGGTACCCACATTACCAGAAGCTCGTCTATGGTATATATCTGTCAACAAAGAAGGTGGCACACTACTTTCAAGATCACTCAATTTTAGTCGTCAGCGATGCTCCATTGTCTGAGATCCTCAACAATCGAGATGCGACTGGTCGAGTGGCCAAATGGGCTATTGAGCTCCTTTACTTTGATATCAAGTTTGAAGCGAAAAAGGCAATCAAGTCTCAAGCACTTGCTGATTTCCTGGCCGAGTGGATAGAACAACAGCAGCCAATCCAGGTTTGGAACTCCATCATGTTCCCCGAGTGAAGAATCAGGCAGCTGATGAGCTAGCAAAGATTGGATCCACTCGGAAGCCTGTCCCCAGCAATGTGTTTCTGGAACACCTACATTCTCCTTCAGTACAGGAAGATCCCTTCACTGAAGAGCCCCCGCAAGCAAAGAGCGCCTCTGATCCGACTGAAGTTGATGTCCCAGCGGTCATAGATCTGGTCATGGAGATTCTGGTGATCACGCCTGACTGGACAGTGCCTTATATCGCATATATTTTGAGGCAAGAACTCCCAGATGACGAGGTTGAAGCTCGACAGATTGTCCGCAGATCCAAGGCCTTTACTGTTATGGGTGGACAACTTTACAGAGAAAGCGTAACTGGCGTGACTCAGCGGTGTATCTCTCCTGAAGAAGGTCGACTGATTTTGCAGGAAATTCACTCGGGGACTTGTGGTCATCATGCGTCATCTAGGACGATTGTTGCCAAAGCATACCGAGCTGGTTTCTTCTGGCCGCGCGCCAATGAGATGGCTAAGGAGATTGTTGATCACTGTGAAGGATGCCAGTTCTATTCAAACTTGTCGCACAAGCCTGCATCTACCTTGAAGACTATTCCACTCGTCTGGCAGTTCGTTGTATGGGGTTTGGATATGGTTGGTCCTCTCCGAACGGGCCAGAGTGGATTCACGCATCTGCTTGTAGCAGTCGACAAGTTCACCAAGTGGATTGAGGCTAAGCCCATAAAGAAGCTGAACTCGCGCACTGCTATCAAGTTCATGAAAGAGATAATGTTCCGGTATGGAGTTCCCCACAGTATTATCACGGACAATGGTTCAAACTTCGACTCGGAAGAGTTTAGATACTTTTGCTCCTCCCAAGGCACTCGGGTGGATTACGCATCCGTTGCGCACCCCCAGACTAACGGTCAAGCTGAGTGAGCAAATGGCCTTATCCTTCAAGGATTGAAGCCTCGACTCATGCGAGACCTTGAACATGCAGCTGGAGCTTGGGTCACTGAATTGCCGTCTGTCCTGTGGGGTTTGAGGACGACTCCCAACCGGTCGACTGATCGCACTCCTTTCTTCATGGTGTATGGAGCCGAAGCCGTTCTGCCGAGTGATCTCCTTCACAATTCTCCCCGTGTGGACCTTTACTCCGAGGCTGAAGCTGAACAAGCACGACAAGACGGTGTAGATCTCCTAGAAGAAGAGCGCGAGATGGCTCTGATTCGGTCTACTGTATATCAGCAAGATCTGTGCCGCTTCCATGCGAAGCACGTCAAGAGTCGGTCGTTCCATGAAGGTGATCTTGTCCTCCGAGTGGATCAGCAGCGACCTCACAAGCTGGCCCAAGCATGGGAAGGCCCGTTCGTCGTCACCAAACTACTGAACAATGGAGCCTACCACCTCTTCAACCTCAAGAAGAATACCGACGAGCCGCGCGCCTGGAACGCGGATTTACTTCGACGTTTTTATACTTGACGACTGAGTTGTTTTGATGTAATAAGAGTACTCCAGACAGTGTCCTTTGTCAAAGTTATGACTCCCGCAGTCTATTGTCGATTCCGATCGCGCAATTTCGCATTCGAAAACTACTCCGAGTGACGAGCGATCCTCTCACTCGGGGGCTTAGCTGTGAACCAGCTTTCGCCTAAGTTAAAAACTCTTCCGAGTGGATAGTATTCCATTCACTCGGAAACTTAGCTGCGAACCAGTCTTCGTCTAAGTTCAAAACTTCTCCGAGTGGCGAGCGATCCTCTCACTCGGGGGCTTAGCTGCGAACCAGTTTTCGCCTAAGTTAAAAACTCTTCCGAGTGGATAGTATTCCATTCACTCGGAAACTTAGCTGCGAACCAGTCTTCGTCTAAGTTCAAAACTACTCCGAGTGACGAGCGATCCTCTCACTCGGGGGCTTAGCTGCGAACCAGTTTTCGCCTAAGTTAAAAACTCTTCCGAGTGGATAGTATTCCATTCACTCGGAAACTTAGCTGCGAACCAGTCTTCGTCTAAGTTCAAAACTACTCCGAGTGACGAGCGATCCTCTCACTCGGGGGCTTAGCTACGAACCAGTTTTCGCCTAAGTTAAAAACTCTTCCGAGTGGATAGTATTCCATTCACTCGGAAACTTAGCTGCGAACCAGTCTTCGTCTAAGTTCAAAACTTCTCCGAGTGGCGAGCGATCCTCTCACTCGGGGGCTTAGCTGCGAACCAGTTTTCGCCTAAGTTAAAAACTCTTCCGAGTGGATAGTATTCCATTCACTCGGAAACTTAGCTGCGAACCAGTCTTCGTCTAAGTTCAAAACTACTCCGAGTGACGAGCGATCCTCTCACTCGGGGGCTTAGCTGCGAACCAGTTTTCGCCTAAGTTAAAAACTCTTCCGAGTGGATAGTATTCCATTCACTCGGAAACTTAGCTGCGAACCAGTCTTCGTCTAAGTTCAAAACTACTCCGAGTGACGAGCGATCCTCTCACTCGGGGGCTTAGCTACGAACCAGTTTTCGCCTAAGTTAAAAACTCTTCCGAGTGGATAGTATTCCATTCACTCGGAAACTTAGCTGCGAACCAGTCTTCGTCTAAGTTCAAAACTACTCCGAGTGACGAGCGATCCTCTCACTCGGGGGCTTAGCTGCGAACCAGTTTTCGCCTAAGTTAAAAACTCTTCCGAGTGGATAGTATTCCATTCACTCGGAAACTTAGCTGCGAACCAGTCTTCGTCTAAGTTCAAAACTACTCCGAGTGACGAGCGATCCTCTCACTCGGGGGCTTAGCTATGAGCCAGCTTTCGCCTAAGTTAAAAACCCTTCCGAATGGATAGTATTCCATTCACTCAGAAACTTAGCTGCGAACCAGTCTTCGTCTAAGTTCAAAACTACTCCGAGTGACGAGCGATCCTCTCACTCGGGGGCTTAGCTACGAGCCAGCTTTCGCCTAAGTTAAAAACCCTTCCGAATGGATAGTATTCCATTCACTCGGAAACTTAGCTGCGAACCAGTCTTCGTCTAAGTTCAAAACTACTCCGAGTGACGAGCGATCCTCTCACTCGGGGGCTTAGCTGCGAACCAGCTTTCGCCAGTTTAAAAACCCTGCCGAGTGGATAGTATCCTATTCACTCGGAAACTTAGCTGCGAATCAGTCTTCGCCTAAGTCTGAAATTCTTCCGAGTGCTGAACATCCGTTCCATTCGAGAACAAAACAAATTCAGCCAAACGAAGGATTGACAGCAAAATGCAGATAAATCCAAAGTTTCTAGCACGGTTAAAAGTTGTTCGCGCAAACGAAAGTACTCAGGCTTAAGGCCTGAATGAAGTTTTAAAGCGGTTACACCTTCACTCGGCATACCGAGGCAAATGAAGTTTTAACTGTGATTAAAGTTTCATCAAGCTCCGGTGGGACTCGCAGGCTCGACAAAAGTGTCCAGATCAATCCCATCAGCGATCCGAGTGGCTGCGTCGATGAAGGTCTCCATGAAGTCCTCGAATTGAAGTTTCTTCGTGTTGACCACCTGGAGCGCCTTCAGCTTGTCCTCCTTTGCCTCCATGCAATGGACTCGGACGAGTGACAGCGCCACGTCGGCTCCGCAGCGAGCAGCAGATTTTTTCCATGCTTGCACTCGACGGGGAATTTCATTGAGGCGAGTCATCATCGACTCAAGGTCAGTCTGGAGGGTGTCTTCTGGCCACAGCTCTTTGTCAATCTTCTCCAGCGCAGCCTTCAGTCGAGTGATATACCCCTGAACACTTTTGAGACGAGCGTCGAGCCTGAACATGTTCATGGCCATAACGACCCCGACGGGTGACTTGGTGGGGTCCAGATTGGGCTCGATATCTTTGGTCTCCTTGTCAAAGTCTTGGCAGAATTCTATATGAAGGGGAAAGGAAAAGTTGCTCACACAGCTGTTCTGGAGAAATTAAAGAAATTCACTCGACGGAAGAAAGTTACCTTCAAGCATGCCGAACATCTTCTTCGCGAAGTCTCCCAAGTAGTTCTCCAGATTGCTCCTTCTCTTGGTCTGCAGCTCAAGCTTTTTGATCCAATCAGCCCGTTCTTGCTTGAGTTTGGTGTTCTCTTCTTCCAATTTGCTGGCTGCGGCAAGCTTCTTCTCAGCAGCTTCGGTTTTCTCCTTCGCCACCTTCTGAGCATCAGCAAGCGCTTTGTCTTTATCTTCAAGCGCCTTCTTCATGGTATCTAAAGAAATAACATTGTTGAGTCGGGCTTGGAGTCGACGGTTCTCATCACGCACGTCTGTTCGAGTGAGGACACTCGGTTCAAAGAATAGAAGATGAAAGTGATAGTGCAATTGGTCGACAAGTATTACCTCGCAGGGTCTTCAGCTCGGTCTGTGCACGGTCTAGGCTGTTCTTGGTCACCTCCAGATCCAGCTGAAGTTGGTTTTTCTCTTTCTCCAGGTCGACGTACTTAGTCCCAATCTCACAAGCTTTCTGAAATAAGCAAAGAAGTAATTCAGTCGACACTAATATTTCTCCACTCCCGAGTGGAAAAGAGCAAGTACAGTCGATTGGATGGCGGCCCGCCACCCCACCCCACACCCCTGCAAAGTGTCATATCATGGTTGATGGAAATGATGTCCATGAAACCTGCAGGATAGGCCCTGCCGGTTCAGACCTTTCCATCCCTAAGACCAGTGCTCAGAGGTGGAGATACCAAGGAAAAGAACTCACTCGACAGATCGAGTGAAAAGCGTACTCCAAGTACAAAAAAGGACCCCGAATCCAAGTTCTTAAGACTACTGCCCATCGTAAACGATCGACAGTAGTCTCGGAGACTACACCCAGTGGGTGCACTAAGCGTGCCCACACTGGATACGAAACCACTCGGCTAGGTCCGACCTGTCCGAGTATAAAAAAACATGCAAACATTGTCTCTATCAGACCCCCGCCGATGCAAGCACTCGACGGCGGTCTCGGGGACTACACCCAGTGGGTGCACTCAGCGTGCCCCCACTGGACCTACTATCACCCGACCAGGTCCGTCCTGTCGAGTGACAAGCATGACAAAGCAACTATCAAAACAAATCTAAGACCCCTGCCGATGTCTTCATCATTCGACAGCGGTCTCGGGGACTACACCCAGTGGGTGCACTCAGCGTGCCCCCACTGGACCAGAAACCACTCGACTAAGACCTGATCTACTCGAGGAGAAAACAAGCAAGTATGCATCAAAAGAATACACCCAGTGGGTGTAGAGTCAAGATGGACAGGAATTCAATCGGAAATGAACTTACAATCGCACTTACTCGGACATTGGCACGGAGCGCTGTGCTGGCATCATAAGCCAACTTGCTGGCCTCATACGCCTCCTTCGTACGCAACATCATTTGCCCAGCCTGGATCATGGCCTCCTTGGCAGCTCCAGTCTGGTCCTCTGGGACATGGTACAAAGGATATGCGGGCGTCGAGTGAGTCGGTGCTGCAGTTGGGATCTCGAGAGTTGCCTGAGGTTGTCCGAGTGGTGCTGAGACCACAAGAGTTGAAGTTGCTGGCGGAGCACTCGACAGTGGAACCACAAGATCAGCTCCGGCTCGGGAGGTGTCGCCAAGTTCTTGAGATGATGCAGCAGTCGACCTACAAGGCGCTTGTCCCAACGATGTCCTCCGAGGGCGAACGCGTGGAGTGTCCAAGGGCACAACTTCATCCCTTGCTCCCTGCCGCGGCTCCTCATCGTCTTCCACTTGGATGACGTCGTCAGCTACCAATCGACAACCTCAACTTAGTCAGTCGACGATTCTTCTTCGAAAAACAGAGTAGAGTGAAGATTTGCTATACCTCGTTGAGAGGTGGCCACGTCAGCAGTGTCCACGTCCATGTGATCCTCTTCATCTCGCAGAGGCGACGTCACTGAGGTAGCAGCTCTGGCAAACAAATACCACTCGATCAACAAAGGCATGAAATTCCACAACAGTAGAAAAAGGAACACTCACGTCGAGGCGACGGGCACGGCGATCTTCATATGGGGCAGAGCCTTCCGAGGTTTTGGTGCGTCAGACTTGGGCTGTTTCGCAGCCTTTTCAGTCGACTCAGACGTTGCAGCCCGGTCGCGCTTCGGATTCCTGGTGCTCGATGCCAAAGTTTTGCTTGGGACGGCTTCTGGGTCTTCACGCTGCTTGGTACGACGCTCGATGCGCGGAAGAGCCTAGACCTCTACCTCGCCTTCCTCCAGGTCGTCATCGCCGCCTTCACTGTCATCGGAGTAATCGACATCTGCGCTGCCGCCTGCGCTCTCTTCTTCGTCATCAGGCTGTGCTCCATTCGGCACTGGCGAATACATGTTCGTAAACTCCTGCAAGATACAAACTGTAAAGTCAGTCGACTGAAGACCCAACCACTCGACGGAACATGAAAACATTCGACAAAGATATAACTCACCAGGTTCGTCGGAGGGTTCAAAGCAGAGAAGGGCAAGATTCGCTTGGCTCCCAGAGGGTTATCACAGGCTCCGGTGATGCTTCTGAGCCACTGGGCAACAGTCTCCTCAGAGACTTCCTCTGGATGTGTCCGAGTGGTGTCTTCGGGCCCCGAATAGTGCCACATAGTGTGGTCTCTGGCTTGGAGAGGCTGGATTCGCCGACTGAGAAACGCTTCTAGGAGGTCCATGCCAGTCACCCCACCACGGATCAGGTCTACTACTGCATTCACTAAGATCCCTACCTGGACTTTCTCTCCCTCTGTCACATTCAGTGTTCTGGGAGTAGTAGGTCGGTCCAATGTGAAGGGAGGAAGACCAGTCGACATATTGGGAGATGCAATATCTTTGCAGTAAAACCATGTCGACTGCCAGCCCCGAACAGATTTAGGAAAGGTCATTGACGGGAACGCACTCCTACCCCTCTTCTGGACCCCCAAGCCACCGCATAGCTGGATGACATGGGTCTTACTATCACTAGGATTGGCCTTTTTGACACATTGGGACCGGATGGTGAATATATGTTTGAACAAACCCCAATGAGGAGAACAACCCAAGAAGCACTCGCACAAGGTGATGAAAGCGGCAAGGTATGAAATGGTATTCGGAGGAAAGTGGTGGAGTTGCGCTCCGAAAAAGTTCAAAAACCCGCGGACGAATGGATGAGGGGGCATAGAAAAACCTCGCTCAACGTGGGTGAGGAGGAGGACTCGCTCCCCTTAGCGCGGCTCCGGCTCGATCTCCCCCTCCGACAGCCTCCACGAACCTTCGGCTACGAGCCCGTCGGCGACGAGGTTCTCGACGTCCCCCGCCGTGACCGTCGACGGGAGAAAATCTCCCTGGATCCACCCCGGCGGCGCCGTGAATCGGGCGCCCGACGGCTTCTTCGCCTTGGCCCCTCCCTTCTTGGCGCGCTCGAGCTTCTCCGTCTTGCTTTTCGTCATTGCGGCGACGGTCGTCGAGGCGGAGTTGAGCGGCGCGCGTGGAGCAGGGGAGGCGGAGGAAAAGAGAGGATTTGGGGGAGAAGTACTGTGCTGTCCGCGGTGCGGTCTGATCTTATATCAGCCCGAGTGAGTCACTGACCTGCGGGCCCGCCAGATCTCTGTGTATCTCCGCCGCAGAAGACGCGTTGTACATGGCGTAATGGGCGGCGCGGAAATCGAGGTGTTATGCTCCCACTTGCCCCAGTCGTGGCGTCATCTTCGCGTAGCGCGCGCTTCCCAAATTTTCGAACCCCGTGAAATCCGGGCCTGACGAAGCGACCCGTCGCATCAGAAGACCCTGCTGACCGCTCGGACCTGATTCCGCGCTCAAGTTCACTCGGACGTGTTTCAAGACAGAATCGATCAGGGTGAATGACAAAGATTCCAATCGATGCAGACTTCTGTGAAGCCCTAAAATGCACTCGGAATTTTTATGTCTTATCAGAACCCGCATCGATCCCATTTTCACTCGAACCCCGATCCATTCGGGGGCTAATGATGGGGATATGTACCTAGGGTAGGGTCATAGGCCTGACCTACATACCCTACCCAAGGGCACTACCCTAGAAAACTTAAGGACTACAAGGAAGTCTCCGACTGAAATCACCAAGGCGTATGAGTCACTCGACAACATCCACTCGGAGTCTCCTCCCTCCACTCGACGGTTACCTTTCACTCGGAAGAACCATAATACAGTTGACCGCAGAAGACCATAAGCCACTCCAGGGAGGCCAATGGGCAGGTGTTCGACTGAACCATTAGTAGCATTTATTACGTACGTTACCAGTAACGTACATCTTTATTATCATGATCGAACCCTTGGTTGCTGGGTATTGATGAGGGGCAGCGCACTCTATATAAGCCACCCCTCCCCTCTGGCACAAGGGTTCGCACCCCTTGTAACTCTCATATTCCACACGACAAGCTCCCGAGCACTGAGACGTAGGGCTGTCACCTCCACGAGAGGGGCCTGAACTCATACATCTGTGTGTACATCCTCGCCGTAGCTAGGACTCTGCCCTCTCCTTACGTACCCCTACCTTCTACTGTCAGGCGTGTTCCCATGACATTACCCTCCGTGGGTTGAAGACTCCATAAACGTGGACGTACGATAGCACCACCTATCGGAAGCACGGGAAAAATCTTCGTGTCTCCAAATTGCGTTTGATCTTCCTCCCTATCCTCTATTACATATGCTTGTCTTTAATTTCCGCTGCTATACTCTTAGACATGCATGTGTAGGGTGTGCTTGACTTGCTATCATTGCTAAAATCTGCCAACACTTAAAATTGGGAAAAGGTAGAAATTTTATTTTGTCAAGTAGTCTAATCACCCCCCCCTCTAGACATACTTTCGGTCCTACAAGTGGTATCAGAGCTTTGGTCTTCATTGCATTGATTTCACAACCTAGGAGAGTATGGCGTCTAGCGAGGGAAACTATCACCGTAGAGGTCCATACTTTGATGGTATAAGTTTTGTTAGTTGGAAGCACAAAATGAAAATGCATATTGTTGGTCATAACCCCGCCGTTTGGGCTGTTGTTCGTGTTGGCTTGCAAGGTGAATTCTTTGGTGATGGAAAGGAACCGGATCGTGAAGCGACCGTGGAAGAATTGAAGATGTTGCAATACAACGCTCAAGCATGTGACATTCTTTTCAACTGCCTATGCCCCGAAGAATTCAACAAAATCAGTCGTCTTGAGAATGCCAAGGAAATTTGGGATACTTTGGTCGATATGCACGAAGGTACCGAATCCGTGAGAGAATCCAAGTTAGATGTTCTTCGAAGTCAGCTTGACAAGTTCAAGATGAAGGATGGTGAAGGAGTCGCAAAAATGTACTCTAGGCTAGCTCTCATCACCAATGAGATTGCCGGCTTAGGAAGCGAAGAGATGACTGACAAATTCATCATCAAGAAGATACTTAGAGCTTTGGATGAGAGATACGACACCGTGTGCACATTGATCCAAATGATGCCCAACTACAAAGATCTCAAGCCTACAGAAGTCATTGGAAGGATTGTTGCTCATGAGATGACACTCAAAGACAAAGAAGAGCTTCACAACAAGTCTAGCGGTGCTTACAAAGCCACAAGTGACGTTCCCGCAACTTCAAGCGACAACCTTGTCACCAATGAAGAGATAAGTGATGTCTACTACGCAACCTTCTTCTTGTAGACTCGTGTTGGGCCTCCAAGCGCAGAGTTTTGTAGGACAGTAGCAAATTTCCCTCAAGTGGATGACCTAAGGTTTATCAATCCGTGGGAGGCGTAGGATGAAGATGGTCTCTCTCAAACAACCCTGCAACCAAATAACAAAGAGTCTCTTGTGTCCCCAACACACCCAATACAATGGTAAATTGTATAGGTGCACTAGTTCGGCGAAGAGATGGTGATACAAGTGTAATATGGATAGTAGAGATAGGTTTTTGTAATCTGAAAATATAAAAACAGCAAGGTAGCAAGTAACAAAAGTGAGCAAAAACGGTATTGCAATGCTTGGAAACAAGGCCTAGGGTTCATACTTTCACTAGTGCAAGTTCTCTCAACAATACTGACATAGTTGAATCATATGTAAATCCCTCACGTGCGACAAAGAGTTCACTCCAAAGTCACAAATAGTGGAGAACAAATGAAGAAATTATTGTAGGGTACGAAACCACCTCAAAGTTATCTTTTCCGATCAATCGTATGAGCTATCCCTATAAGTGTCACGAACAGCCCTAGAGTTCGTACTAAAATAACACCTTAAGATACACATCAACCAAAACCCTAATGTCACCTAGATACTCCAATGTCACCATGAGTACCCATGGGCTTGATTATACGATATGCATCACACAATTTCAGATTCATCATGTTCAATCCAACACAAAGAACTTCAAAGAGTGCCCCAAAGTTTCTACCGGAGAGTCAAGACGAAAACGTGTGCCAACTGATGACCCACAAGTATAGGGGATCTATCGTAGTCCTTTCGATAAGTAAGAGTGTCAAACCCAACGAGGAGCAGAAGGAAATGACAAGCGGTTTTCAGCAAGGTATTCTCTGCAAGCACTGAAATTATCGGTAACAGATAGTTGTGTGATAAGATAATTCGTAACGGGTAACAAGTAACAAGTGTAATAAAGGTGCAGCAAGGTGGCCCAATCCTTTTTGTAGCAAAGGACAAGCCTGGAAAAACTCTTATATAAAGCAAAGAGCTCCCGAGGACACATGGGAATTTCTGTCAAGCTAGTTTTCATCATGCTCATATGATTCGCGTTCGTTACTTTGATAATTTGATATGTGGGTGGACCGGTGCTTGGGTGCTGCCCTTACTTGGACAAACCTCCCACTTATGATTACCCCCTCTCGCAAGCATCCACAACTATGAAAGAAGAATTAAGATAAATCTAAGCATAGCATGAAACATGTGGATCCAAATCAGCCCCTTACGAAGCAACGCATAAACTAGGGTTTAAGCTTCTGTCACTCTAGCAATCCATCATCTACTTATTACTTCCCAATGCCTTCCCCTAGGCCCAAATAATGGTGAAGTGTCATGTAGTCGACGTTCACATAACACCACTAGAGGAGAGACAACAAACATCTCATCAAAATATCGAACGAATACCATATTCACATGATTACTTATAACAAAACTTATCCCATGTCCTCAGGAACAAACGTAACTACTCACAAAGCATATTCATGTTCATAATCAGAGGAGTATTAATATCATTAAGGATCTGAACATATAATCTTCCACCAAGTAAACCAACTAGCATTAACTACAAGGAGTAATCAACACTACTAGCAACCCACAGGTACCAATCTGAGGTTTTGAGACAAAGATCGGATCAAGAGATGAACTAGGGTTTGGAGAGGAGATGGTGCTGGTGAAGATGTTGATGGAGATTGACCCCCTCTCGATGAGAGGATCGTTGGTGATGACGATGGCTTCGATTTCCCCCTCCGGGAGGGAAGTTTCCCCGGCAGAACAGCTCCACCGGAGCCCTAGATTAGTTCTGCCCAGGTTCCGCCTCGAGACGGCGGCGCTTCATCCCGAAAGCTCTCTTATTATTTTTTCCAGGTCAAAACCCTCCATATACCAGAAGATGGGCTCCGGAGACCTGCCAGGTGGGCCACAAGCCACAGGGGCGCGCCTAGGGGGTAGGGCGCGCCCCCCAGGCTTGTGACTGCCTGGTGGGTCCCCTCTGGTATTTTCTTCGCCCAATATTTTTTATATATTCCAAAATAATTCTCCGTAAGTTTTTAGGACTTTTGGAGTTGTGCAGAATAGGTATCTCTGATTTGCTCCTTTTCCGGTCCAGAATTCCAGCTGCCGGCATTCTCCCTCTTCATGTAAACCTTATAAAATAAGAGAGAAAAGGCATAAGTATTGTACCAAAACATGTAATAACAGCCCATAATGCAATAAATATCGATATAAAAGCATGATGCAAAATGGACGTATCAACTCCCCCAAGCTTAGACCTCGCTTGTCCTCAAGCGAAAGCCGAAATCGATAAATATGTCCACATGTTTAGAGATAGAGGTGTCGATAAAATAAAATACGGACATGAGGGCATCATGACATCTTTAGAACAGCAACATATATTGACATATAATTTCTTATGCTAGAGTAACAATTCATCCACAAGGTAAAGTATGAATCAAGAACTCTATTGAGAACCAACAAACTATGATCTCAGTCATTGAAGCAATTCCAATTTATCACAACGTAGGAAAGAGTCAATATAAGAGCTTGTAAAGCAAATCCACATACTCAATCATCTTTTAGTCTTTCATAATTGCTAACACTCACGCGGTACCTATGAGGTCGAAGCTTCAATCGGACACCGAGAAAGATAGGGGCTTATAGTTTTGCCTCCCAACTATTTACCTCAAGGGTAATGCCAACAGAAATAACTCATGCTCACCAACATCCGAGTGGATATATGTGTCTAGATCTTTCCCCAACATATAACGCTTGCCAAGAGATAAAGACGGAATAAAGGAAGTGGCGAAGATCACCACGACTCTTGCATAAAGGTAAGTACTAGAAAGTAAAAGTAATAGATAGGCCCTTCGTAGAGGGAAGCAGAGGTTGTCATGCGCTTTTGTAGTTGGATGCACAATCTCTTAATGCAAAAGAACGTCACTTTATATTGCCTCTTGTGATAAAGAACTTTATTATGCAGTCTGTCGCTTTTATTTCTTCCACATCACAAGTTTGTATAAAGTTTGTTTCCCCCACACTAATAGGTCATACATATTTAGAGAGCAACTTCTATTGCTTGCACCGATGACAACTTACTTGAAGGATCTTACTCAATCCATAGGTAGGTATGGTGGACTCTCATGGCAAAACTGGGTTGAGGTTGTTTGGATGCACAAGTAGTATCTCTACTTGGTGCGGAAGTTTTGGCTAATATGGGGCGGAAGCAAGCGTCACATGTTAAGGGATCTATGACAATATAACTTCTATTCGGAAATAAGCAAACATAACCCATTATGTTGTCTTCCTTGTCCAACATCAACTTCTTAGCATAAAATATTTTAATGAGTGCTCACAATCATAAACGATGTCCAAGATAATATATTTATATGTGAACCTATCTTTCTTTATTACTTCCTTTTAATTGCAGCAATGACCAATCGCTATGTTTGTCAACTCACAACAAATTTCAGTCAAAATACTTCTTATATGTGAAGTCATCACTCCCCATAAGATCATCATATATACTATTTTCTATACTTCTTTTTCTATTTCTTTTTCTTAGGATCATAGCAAGCAAGCAAAGCCCTCAACTCAAAACTACTCTTTATTATATAACTCACGGACTCGCTTACATTGGGGGAACATAAAGCAAAACTCAAAGCTAGATCACACAAAAACTTTATTCTACTAGATCAAGATATAACCAAAAGGACCAAACTAAGAAAAAGATAAAAGTAAAAGATGTGATGGTGATACGATACCGGGGCACCTCCCCCAAGCTTGGCACAAGCCAAGGGGAGTGCCCATACCCATGTGTTTAGTTGTCTTTCTTTGGAGATGGTGATGTAATATTCTTGGCGATGATGCCCCTCAAAATACGATTCTCCTCCTCAAGCTTATTATTTTGCCGCCTAAAATCAGTTATTTCCTTGCGAAGTTTTCCAGTGACGGTTAGAGCTCCCATCACCCATGGGTGTTTCATTGCTGCGGGAGAATAAGCAACACTCTTTTTCATATTTTCATAAGTAAGAAATTTAGCATTGGGAGGGATGACCGAATTCGGAAATGCCGAGCTTTGAAGTTCCTCCAGCCTGGCCCCAAGTTGTGGACGATAGGTAACTTCTTGGTCTTCCTCCATGGCATCCACCCTTTTCAAGTCGGCCTCCATTTCTTCTTCCGTGTCATGCCCAAAGTGATTAGCTTCGCTGTATGCTCCAGGCCCTGGTGCCGGGTGAGAGACACGACTCTCCCCGACCGACTCTTGCGAAGACATCTTGCTCTAAATCTGCTGCAGAAACAACTCAAAACAAAAACAGGAGGTATTGTCGTGATACGAAGTTCAAAACCTTCGGGAGATTATATAATGAATTTTTACCGACCTAAAGGAGTATTCCACAAGAAAACGGAGTCCGGAGGGTACACGAGGTGGTCACAAGCCACAGGGGCGCGCCCAGGGGGGTAGGGCGCGCCCCCTGGCTTGTCGCCTCCTCGTGCACTCTTCGGACTACTTTAAATTTTCCTAATTTTTTAAATATTCCAAAACGGATAAAAATTGCTATTGGAAAAGATTTGGAATCGGTTTGCTTATCGTATCACATACCTATTCCTTTTCGGAGTCTGAAACGTTCTGGTAGGTCTCCCTAATGTACTCCTCCGGAGTTATGGTATTGATAATATTAGTTTCAACATTTATGGGAGTACCTGAGATATAATGTTTGATTCTTTGCCCGTTCACCACCTTCGGATTTGTGACTTCGGCGTTGTTGATCTTGATGGCACCGGAACGATATACTTCCTCGATAATGTAAGGCCCTTCCCATTTAGAGAGAAGTTTTCCTGCAAAAAATCTTAAACGAGAATTGTATAGCAAGACATGATCACCTACGTTGAATTCACGCTTTTGTATCCTCTTATCATGCCATCTCTTAACCTTTTCTTTAAACAACTTGGCATTCTCATAGGCCTGGGTTCTCCATTCATCGAGTGAGCTAATGTCAAATAACCTCTTCTCACCAGCAAGTTTGAAATCATAATTGAGCTCTTTGATTGCCCAATAAGCTTTATGTTCTAATTCTAGAGGTAAGTGACATGCTTTACCATAAACCATTTTATACGGAGACATACCCATAGGGTTTTTGTAAGCAGTTCTATAAGCCCATAAAGCATCATCAAGTTTCTTTGACCAATTCTTTCTGGATCTATTGACAGTCTTTTGCAAGATCAATTTAATTTCTCTATTGCTCAATTCTACTTGACCACTAGACTGAGGATGATATGGAGATGCAATTCTATGATTAACATCATACTTAGCAAGCAATTTACGGAAAGCACCATGAATAAAGTGTGAACCACCATCTGTCATTAAATATCTAGGGACTCCAAATCTAGGGAAAATAACTTCTTTAAGCATCTTAATAGAAGTGTTATGATCAGCACTACTAGTTGGAATAGCTTCTACCCACTTAGTAACGTAATCAACAACAACTAAAATATGAGTATACCCATTGGACTTTGGAAAAGGTCCCATATAATCAAAACCCCAAACATCAAATGGTTCAATAACAAGAGAATAATTCATAGGCATTTCCTGACGTCTACTAATATTACCAATTCTTTGACATTCATCACAAGACAATACAAACTTACGAGCATCCTTGAAGAGAGTAGGCCAATAAAAACCAGATTGTAATACCTTGTGTGCAGTTCTATCTCCAGCGTGGTGTCCTCCGTAGGCCTCGGAGTGACACTTGTGTAGGATCTGTTCCTGTTCATGCTCAGGTACACAACGTCTAATAACACCATCTACTCCTTCTTTATAAAGGTGTGGATCATCCCAAAAGTAGTGTCTCAAATCATAGAAGAACTTTTTCTTTTGTTGGTATGTGAAACTTGGTGGTATAAATTTGGCAACAATGTAATTAGCATAATTAGCATACCATGGAGCATTACGTGAAGCATTTATGACAGCTAATTGTTCATCAGGGAAGCTATCATCAATAGGTAGTGGGTTATCAAGAACATTTTCTAACCTAGACAAGTTGTCTGCTACAGGGTTCTCAGCACCCTTTCTATCAACAATATGCAAATCAAATTCTTGTAGCAGAAGAACCCATCTAATAAGTCTAGGTTTAGCATCCTTCTTTTCCATAAGGTACTTAATAGCAGCATGATCAGTGTGAACAGTTACTTTGGAATCAACAATATAAGGTCTGAACTTATCACATGCAAACACGACAGCTAAAAATTCCTTTTCAGTAGTAGCATAGTTTCTTTGGGCACTGTCTAGAGTTTTACTAGCATAATGGATAACATTCAATTTCTTATCAACTCTCTGTCCTAGAACAGCACCAATAGCATAATCACTAGCATCACACATAATTTCAAAGGGTAAGTTCCAATCAGGTGGTTGAACAACAGGTGCAGAAATCAAGGCGTTCTTAAGAATTTCAAATGCTTCTAAGCAATCATCATCAAAAACGAATGGAACATCTTTTTGCAAAAGATTAGTGAGAGGCCTAGAAATCTTAGAGAAGTCTTTAATAAACCTCCTATAGAAACCAGCATGACCAAGGAAACTTCTTATACCTTTGATATCCGTAGGACACGACATTTTTTCAATAGCATCAACTTTAGCCTTATCAACTTCAATACCTCTTTCGGAGATTTTGTGTCCCAAGACAATGCCCTCATTAACCATAAAGTGACACTTCTCCCAATTCAAGACAAGATTAGTTTCTTCACACCTCTGCAAAACTCGATCAAGGTTGCTCAAGCAATCATCAAAAGAAGTTCCATAAACGGAGAAATCATCCATGAAAACCTCAACAATCTTTTCACAAAAGTCAGAGAATATAGCCATCATACATCTTTGAAAGGTAGCAGGTGCATTGCATAAACCAAAAGGCATACGTCTATAAGCAAAGGTACCGAAAGGACAAGTGAAAGTGGTCTTCTCTTGATCCTCTTTTGACACAGGTATTTGAGAGAAACCAGAATAACCATCTAGAAAGCAAAAGTGTGTGTGTTTGGATAGTCTTTCTAGCATTTGATCAATAAAAGGTAGAGGGTAATGATCTTTCCTAGTAGCTTTATTTAATTTCCTAAAATCAATTACCATTCTATATCCTGTAACAATTCTTTGCGGGATCAATTCATTTTTATCATTAGGAACAACGGTAATACCTCCCTTCTTAGGGACACAATGAACGGGACTAACCCATCTACTATCAGCAATAGGGTAGATTATACCTGCCTCCAGAAGCTTTAATATTTCATTCCTTACCACTTCTTTCATTTTGGGATTTAGGCTTCGTTGGTGATCAACAACTGGTTTAGCGTCAGGCTCCATATTAATTTTATGCTGGCATAGACTGGGACTAATGCCCTTAAGATCATCGAGAGTATATCCAATAGCAGCAGGGTGCTTCCTCAGAGTTTTCAATAATCTCTTTTCTTCATGATCTGAAAGGTTAGCACTAATAATAACAGGATATATCTCCTTTTCATCAAGATAAGCATATTTCAGAGTATCCGGTAATGGTTTAAGCTCAAACACGGGATCACCCTTGGGTGGAGGAGGATCCCCAAGTATTTCAACAGGCAAGTTGTGTTTCAAAATCGGATGCTGATCAAAGAAAATCTTATCTATTTCGTTCCTTTCATTCATATGCATATCGTTTTCATGGTCTAGCAAATATTGTTCTAAAGGATCGGTAGGAGGCACAGAAATAGAAGCAAGACCAATAATTTCATCCTTACTAGGCAATTCTTTATCATGAGGTTGTCTACGAAATTTAGAGAAATTAAACTCATGGGACACATCCCCAAAGCTTACAGTAACGGTTTCTTTCTCACAATCTATTCTAGCATTAACGGTGTTCAAGAAAGGTCTACCAAATATAATGGGACAAAAGTCATCTTGTGGGGAACCAAGAACAAGAAAATCAGTAGGGTATTTTATTTTCCCACACAAGACTTCAACATCTCTAACAATCCCAATAGGTGCTATAGTATCTCTATTAGCAAGCTTAATGGTAACATCGATTCCCTCTAATTCAGCAGGTGCAATATCATTCATAATTTCTTGATATAAGGTAAAGGGAATTGCACTCACACTAGCACCCACATCACATAAGCCATGATAACAATGATCTCCTATTTTAACAGAAACAATAGGCACGCCAACAATAGGTCTATGTTTGTCTTTAGCATCAGGTCTAGCAATTCTAGCAGCTTCATCACAGAAATGAATAACATGCCCATCAATATTATCAACGAAGAGATCTTTAACCATAGCAATACTAGGTTCAGCTTTAATTTGTTCAAGGGGTGTAGGTGTTCTAACATAGCTCTTACGAACCACAGTTGAAGCTTTAGCATGTTCCTTTATTCTAACAGGGAAGGGTGGTTTCTCAATATAAGCAGCAGGAATAACAGGATCAACATTATAAGTAATAGTTTCTTCAACTTTAATAGGTTCCACTACTTTCACTTCAACGGGAGGATGATATTTAAACCACTTCTCCTTGGGGAGATCAACATGAGCAGCAAAAGATTCACAGAAAGAAGCTACTATCTCAGAGTCAAGTCCATATTTAGTGCTAAATTCACGAAAAGCATCGGTGTCTATAAAGGATTTAACACAATCAAACTTGAGGTTTATACCTGACTCCTTACCCTCGTCGAGCTCCCAATCTTCAGAGTTGCGTTTAATTCTTTTCAATAAGTCCCATTTGAATTCAATATCCTTCTTCATAAAAGAACCAGTACAAGAAGTATCGAGCATGGATCGATCATTATGAGAAAGCCGAGCATAAAAATTTTGAATAATAATTTCTCTTGAGAGGTCATGATTGGGGCATGAATATAACATTGACTTAAGCCTCCCCCAAGCTTGAGCGATACTTTCTCCTTCACGAGGCCAAAAATTATAAATATAATTCCGATCACGATGAACCAGATGCATAGGATAAAACTTTTGATGAAATTCCAATTTCAATCGGTTGTAATTCCATGATCCAATATCATCACATAGCCTATACCATGTCAATGCCTTCTCCTTCAAAGATAAAGGAAAAACCTTCTTCTTAACATCATCCTCGGGCAAACCTGCAAGCTTAAATAATCCACAAACTTCATCCACATAGATCAGGTGCAAATCAGGATGTAGTGTTCCATCTCCTGCATAAGGATTAGCTAGCAGTTTCTCTATCATACCCGAAGGAATTTCATAATAAATATTTTCAGTAGATTCAGTAGGTTGAGGAGCAGCTCTTTGAGCTTCCGGTCGAGGTGAAGATACCCCGAACAAGCCCCTCAAAGGATTACTTTCCATAGTAACAAGTGACAGTAAATTTAAGCACACTATATAAATTTTTCCTTACCAAATTCCACTCACCAAAGGCGCTTCACTCCCCGGCAACGGCGCCAGAAAAGAGTCTTGATGACCCACAAGTATAGGGGATCTATCGTAGTCCTTTCGATAAGTAAGAGTGTCGAACCCAACGAGGAGCAGAAGGAAATGACAAGCGGTTTTCAGCAAGGTATTCTCTGCAAGCACTGAAATTATCGGTAATAGATAGTTGTGTGATAAGATAATTCGTAACGGGTAACAAGTAACAAGTGTAATAAAGGTGCAGCAAGGTGGCCCAATCCTTTTTGTAGCAAAGGACAAGCCTGGAAAAACTCTTATATAAAGCAAAGCGCTCCCGAGGACACATGGGAATTTCTGTCAAGCTAGTTTTCATCATGCTCATATGATTCGCGTTCGTTACTTTGATAATTTGATATGTGGGTGGATCGGTGCTTGGGTGCTGCCCTTACTTGGACAAACCTCCCACTTATGATTACCCCCTCTCGCAAGCATCCGCAACTACGAAAGAAGAATTAAGATAAATCTAAGCATAGCATGAAACATGTGGATCCAAATCAGCCCCTTACGAAGCAACGCATAAACTAGGGTTTAAGCTTCTGTCACTCTAGCGACCCATCATCTACTTATTACTTCCCAATGCCTTCCCCTAGGCCCAAATAATGGTGAAGTGTCATGTAGTCGACGTTCACATAACACCACAAGAGGAGAGACAACATACATCTCATCAAAATATCGAACGAATACCATATTCACATGATTACTTATAACCAAACTTATCCCATGTCCTCAGGAACAAACGTAACTACTCACAAAGCATATTCATGTTCATAATCAGAGGAGTATTAATATCATTAAGGATCTGAACATATAATCTTCCACCAAGTAAACCAACTAGCATTAACTACAAGGAGTAATCAACACTACTAGCAACCCACAGGTACAAATCTGAGGTTTTGAGACAAAGATCGGATACAAGAGATGAACTAGGGTTTGGAGAGGAGATGGTGCTGGTGAAGATGTTGATGGAGATTGACCCCCTCTCGATGAGAGGATCATTGGTGATGACGATGGCTTCGATTTCCCCCTCCGGGAGGGAAGTTTCCCCGGCAGAACAGCTCCATCGGAGCCCTAGATTGGTTCTGCCCAGGTTCCACCTCGAGACGGCGGCGCTTCGTCCCGAAAGCTCTCTTATGATTTTTTCCAGGTCAAAACCCTCCATATAGCAGAAGATGGGCTCCGGAGACCTGCCAGGTGGGCCACAAGCCACAAGGGCGCGCCCAGGGGGTAGGGCGCGCCCCCCAGGCTTGTGACTGCCTGGTGGGTCCCCTCTGGTATTTTCTTCGCCCAATATTTTTTATATATTCCAAAATAATTCTCCGTAAGTTTTCAGGACTTTTGGAGTTGTGCAGAATAGGTATCTCTGATTTGCTCCTTTTCCGGTCCAGAATTCCAGCTGCCGGCATTCTCCCTCTTCATGTAAACCTTATAAAATAAGAGAGAAAAGGCATAAGTATTGTACCAAAACATGTAATAACAGCCCATAATGCAATAAATATCGATATAAAAGCATGATGCAAAATGGACGTATCACCAACCCCTATGCATAGATTTCCAAGGTCACGGAACCCGCAAGTTGATCACCAAAACATACATCAAGTGGATCAATAGAACATCCCATTGTCACCACGGATATCCCATCGCAAGACATACATCAAGTGTTCTCAAATCCTTTAAAGACTCAATCCGATAAGAAAACTTCAAAGGGAAAACTCAATTCATCACAAGAAGATAAGAGAGGGGAAAACTCCATATGATTCATCTATATTAATAAAGCTCACGGTACATCAAGATCGTGTCATCTCAAGAACACGAGAGAGAGAGATCAAACACATAGTTACAGGTACATACCCTCAGCCCCGAGGGTGAACTACTCCCTCCTCGTCATGGAGACCGCCGGGATGATGAAGATGGCCTCCGGTGATGGTTTCCCCCTCCGGCAGGGTGCCGGAACGGGCTCCCGATTGGTTTTTCATGGCTACAGAGGCTTGCGGCGGTGGAACTCCCGATCTAGGTTTCTTTCTGGGGGTTTTGGTATTTATAGGAATTTTTGGCGTCGGTCTCACGTCAAGGGGGTGCCCGAGGGGCCCACAAGCCAGGGGGCGCGCCCTAGGGGGGGTGCCCCCTAGGCTTGTGGCTGCCTCGGGACTCCTCTCCGGTATCTTTTTGCTCCAGTATTTTTTATATTTTCCAAAAATATTCTCCGTAAATTTTCAGCCCATTCCGAGAACTTTTATTTCTGCACAAAAAAACGACACCATGGTAGTTCTGCTGGAAACAGCGTCAGTCCGGGTTAGTTCTAATAAAATCATACCAAAATCATATAAAATTATTGTAAACATGGCATTAATACTTCATAAATTATAGATACGTTGGAGACGTATCAATAAGCCTCATGGTCAAGAAATTCAACAAGTTCTACAAGAATAGAGGCAAAGAACGAAGCTCCAACTCAAGATATGAAGAGAAGCGTTCGTCAAGTCGTGACCAAAACTGCTACAATTGTGGGAAGCCCGGACACTATTCCAATGAGTGCACGACTCCCTACAAACGAAGAGAAGAGTCACCTAGAAGACGAAGCTCAAGAGATGAATCACCTCGAAGAGAGAGAAGGAGTAGAGATAACCGTTATGAACGAAGACCCTCAAGGAGAAGTAGGGACTCGGAGAAGAAGGACAAGTACACCAAGAGCTACTCATGAAGAAGACATCAAGCTCACGTTGGTGAATGGGTTTCCGGCTCTGAATCCGACAACCACTCCGAGAGAAGCTATCACTCCAACTCCGACTATAGTCAAGATGAAGGTGTTGCCGGACTTGCACTAGTGACTACCAACTCCTATGACATACTTGATTCACCAAATGAAGGAAGTGGAAGTTGCTTCATGGCTAAAGGCCCCAAGGTATCACACCCCAAGTATCTTGATTTCAATAGTGATGAGGATGATTTGCTTGGAGATGATGACTTGCTCTTTGATAAAGCTAGTGATATTTGTCAAAATGAACTTGATAATTTTCATGTTAGTCAAGATAAGTCGTGTGATGATGATAAGATGGAAATAGAGCGACTAACTAAAGAACTAAACACTCTTAAGTTAGCCCATGAATCTACTCTAGAAGATCATAGAGAGCTTGTAAAGACTCATGAGAAGCTACGCTTCGAGAAGCTCACCTTGGAGCAAGAACATGAGTTTCTTAAAGCTATCAATGACGATCTCCGAAAGAAGACTTCATCTTATCGAGCCAAACGATTACTCTTGTCTACATTTATGCCACAAGTTAAACCTAGACAAACTAGTAACAAAGGCAAGAAAGGTTCTTCATCTAGTAGCAACAATAAAAATGCTAAATCTAATGATGTTGCTTCTAGTAGTTCTATTAATTCCACTAATGATGATTCTCTTAGCCAAGTTACACTTGAGGAAGAAAACGATTTATTGAAAAGAATTATAGAGAAAGGTATCTACAACAGTCTTGCCGGATGTAAGCAATTTGAGGAGATTGTACGCAAGCACGGAGGATACCAGAAGAACCATGACATTGGCTACTTCAACGCAAATGGAGTTGAATGGGAAGAAGGTCAATACCCCAAGCCAAAGTTTGTTCCTCAAAAGGAGAAGTATGAACATAATCTCCCCAAGGGAACAAAAGCTCAAGATGACCTTCCATCACAAGACCACAAGCTCAAGGGCAAGGACAAGCTTCAAGAGGAGATTAACTCATATGAAGATGAATCCCAAGCTTTGGTCAAGTGGGTTCCCAAAGCTTCTACAAGCTCAACTTCTACAAGTGCCACTTCAACACCAAGGATTCCCATCAAGTTGATGTGGGTCCCCAAGAAGAAGAACTAGAGAAGTTCTTGAGGGGTGACTCCGCCAATGAAATTCACTCATATTCTTTATTGGCAAGGACTAGTTGCAATCAACATCAACGCTATGAAATAGTTCAAGGAGTCACACATTCCCTCAAAGATAAGCAAGGGACAAGGTAATTAATGAATCCATGGACATCATCCTATATGATTTGCACTCCATGTCCATAGATATCCTTGTATTTGTCTCTTGTGCTTGGGACTAACCCATGTAAGTAAGAAGAGTAAGGAAACAACAAGGATGCTCCCAACTCAAGATGATCTTCATCAACCTTGAGCATCCACCACTACATCACCCACATGAAGTCTTCTACGACAAACCCAAGGTTAGTTTATCCCTCTTATGGGGGGATGTCACATCAAGGGGGAGCTTTACTCTAAGACTTGAGTTAAAGCATCTCTTAGAATGTGACAACATTAAATGCTTTATGTAAAAGTGGTAACCCCACTTGTGCTTAAACGATGAGTATGACCTATGATCAAGTATTCTTACTTGGCTCCTAAGTCAATATACTCATATATAGATGACTCCGTCATCGCCAAAGTGCTTGGTAGATACTAGAGTGGTTTTGCATGTTTGCCATGATTTCATTGGACATATTATTGTGTGAGCATGTAGGTTTGCATATCTTTTATCATTCGAGGACATCCAATTGTTGCTATTTGGACTTTGTTTTCTCTTTTGCCAATTGGATGGACAAGAATGCCTAGGACACCTCTCTAGCTATCTATGCTTTCTTGTCTCATATTCTATTCATGCTACATCACAAAATCTTGAACAAGCACTTCTTGATCCCTCTGTGTGAGGAGCACTCGGAGTACCGTGTCGACAAGAGCTGCATTCCAAAACCTCTCATGTGCATCTCGGTGAAACCAATTCACAAATCTCGGTTCCACTGAAGCACTGAGTTGATCTGGTTTTCACATCTCGGTAACACCGATTCCTTTTTCTCGGTCACACCGATTTTCCTAGCCACCTAATGGTTGTGAGACTCGGTGACACCGATAAATAAGAATCGGTTTCATCGACGGTGAAGGGTACTTAATCCAGGCAGACCCAACGTTTGAAATTTCATCTTCAAACGCCCGTGTCCCCAACCCTAAGCTGCCGCTCCTGACCCCTTTGGTCGTCGCCTTTGCTTCCCCGAGCACCTCCGCCGCTGGGATCCTCGCCGTCGATGGAAATCTTCACTGCCGTCTTCGCCGTAGCGGATCTTCACCAAGTTAGGGTGAGAATCCGACCCCCTCGTGCGCTCCTAAATCTAATTCTTGCGCATTAGGGTAGATTTATCGATAAGCCTCAGTTTACAATCTTCCTATCCCACCAGAAATTTCTTTAGTATAGCGAACGAGAAAAATTTAGGTTCAGCCATCCGCAAAACGCATCTCGGTGACACCGGGGCACAAAAATCGGTCTACCGATTTTTGGTTCTAGGGTTCCTGAGAATGGTCTCGGTGAAACCGAGCGGTCATTTTCGGTGACACCGAAGTGAGTGCAAGGTTTCTATAAAGCAGACCATATGTCTCGGTGGATCCGAAAAATTTGACTCGGTGGTACCAAAATCCATTTTGCGGAAAGCTAAAGCTAAGTTTTTCATTGTTCAACTTTAAAAAAAAAATCTGTGCATTTTGTGATGCTCAACCTTTCTACTCTTCTATGCTCTATTCTTAGGGTCAGCATGTCAGGCTCAGATGACAGTCAGAACAATTTCAGAGAGGAGAATGTGGATATGAGCTCAGGCACTAGTCCTGAGGGCAGCTATGATGATGTGCCCAGCTCACCTGATTTGCACAAGGCTGCCACCAGGACAAGAAGGAAGTTAAACTCAGATGAGAAGGATGAAGACTTTGTGCCTGAGGAGCCACCCAAGAAGGACAATACTGCCAAGAGCACTGCTGCTGCTGTTACTTCAACCAAGAAGAAGGCAGTAAAGAAAGTATATGCCAAAGCTGATTCTACCAAAGCACCTGAGAGTGCCAGAGCAAGCATGACCATTGATGCCCCTATGAGCTCCAAGTCCAAGAAGGCAGGTGACAAGAAGAGGACCAGGAAGAGGATTGTACATGTTGTTGGCAGACCTACCTCTATGTATGAGGATCCAGAAGCTGCTGCTGAAGAAGAGGAAGAGGAACCAGCAGCCAAAGCCCCTCCATCTAAGAGGAAGAAGCTGTTGGCTGATGCTATGCCCAAGGATACATCATCCAAAGGCACCAAGACTGCCCCCAAGAAGGCTGCTGCTTCTTCCAAGCCCAAGAGGACTACCAGAGACATCCCAGTTGCTGCCAAGAACAAAGGTACTACCTTCAGAGAAGCTGAGGATGAAGCACTATCTGTTTTGATGAAGCTGAGACCACACCTTCCTGAGCATAATGCCAGCCATCCGCTTGCTGAGGACATGAAGAAGAGGAAGGATTCTGGACTGAGAGAGTGGAGAGCCATAGATCCCTATTCTCAGAGGAGAAGGACAGCTGTAGACTATAGATTCTACACCAAGGAACAGCAAGACTTCAATGAGACCATTTTGCTTGACAAGAGCCCTGCAGTTTGTGATATGAGGTATGTTGACTGGAAGTACATCAAGGAGAACCAAGATTTCTTTCCATGTGTGCAAGATAATTTCCACTGCATTGGCATTGATGAGTTTGTTGGAAAAGAGTTCACTACCTGGAATGACGAGATGATCATGCAATTCTACTCCACCTCACATTTCTATGGAGATGGTAGGATTGTATGGGTGACTGAAGGCACCAGATATGAATCCACTGTTGATGAGTGGGCTACCATCTTAGGAGCCCCACAGGTGCAAGAAGGAGACTTGGATGTGTACTCTGAGCCCAAGGCAAACCACAACTCCATGGCCAATATGTACAATGAGATCCCTGCTGCAAATGTGCAATCACACAAGCTTGGATCCATCTATTTTCTTCAGGCTGGCCTACGCACCACCAACACCATCTTGAGGTATACACTGATGCGTAAGTCTGGAGATGAGAAGATGATCAGAGGTTATTATATCAACATGCTGCTCCATATTGATCAACACACCAGATTTAGGGTGATGGACTTGATAGTTGAGACCGTGAAGAGGACTTCTGCAGATCAGAAGAGATCATGTGGTTATGCACTGACGTGGCTTGAGACTGCGTCGGTATTTCCCCAAAGAGGAAGGCATGATGCAGCACAGCGACGGTAAGTATTTCCCTCAGTTATGAAACCAAGGTTATCGAACCAGTAGGAGGATCACCGCCACCCAATAAGCAGCACCTGCACACAAACAACAAATACTTGCAACCCGACGCGAAAGAGAGGTTGTTAATCTCTCTACAGTAATAAGATAGATTTGGTAATGATAGATAGGAGAGATAGATCTCTCAAGAACACAAATAAAAAGAGTAAATATGTAGTAATATATTTTTGGGTTTTTCGTTTTGTAGATCTGAAAACAAAGATTGCAAAAAACGTAGATCGGAAAGCAATATGATGGAAAAGTAGACCCGGGGGCCGTAGGGTTCACTAGTGGCTTCTCTCATGAGTATAGTGCACGGTGGGTGAACAAATAACTGTTGGGCAATTGATAGAAAATCGTGTTGGGGAACGTTGCATGGGAAACAAAAAATTTCCTACGCACACACAAGATCTATCCATGGTGATGAGCATCTACGAGAGGGAGAGTGAATCTACATACCCTTGTAGATCGCTAAGCGGAAGCGTTAAGAAACGCGGTTGATGTAGTCGAACGTCTCCGCGATCCAAATCGCAAGTCGTCCCTCGATCCGATCACGAACTAGTGCCGAACGGACGGCACCTCCGCGTTCAACACACGTACGGCTTGATGACGCCTTCACCTCCTCGATCCAGCGAGCGATGATGAAGTAGTAGATGAGTTCCGGCAACACGTCGGCGTGGTGATGGTGGTGAGGAACAATCTCTGCAGGGCTTCGCCAAGCACTACGGAGATTATGACAGGAGGAACTAGAGGGTTAGGGTTGCCGACACACGGCTTGGGAAATCTTGATGTATCCCGTGTGCTAGCCCTGCCCCTCTATTTATATGTTGAGCCCTGGGGTCTAAACTTGGAGAGAAAACCTCCACAAGGTCGGTTTTGCCCGCACAAGGTCGGTTTGGCCCGCACGGAAAGAGTCTAACTCGGATTCCAGCAGTATCGCGTACAAGCGGTAGTACCGCTCACGAGCGGTAGTACCGCTTGAGCGGTAGTACCGCTTCACCCAAGCGGTAGTACCGCTTACGCGGTAGTACTGCCTTACCAGCGGTAGTACCGCTTAAGGCAGCAGCAAAACTTCCTTTTGCACTTTCCAATACCTCGTGGGCTTTACCCCGTTGGCTCATATAAAGTGTTGCTGCATCCAAACACTTCGGTAAACATCCGGAACCCCTTCCGGTGAATTCCGGAACCCTTCCGGAGATCAAAACACTATTATCACATATATCAATCTTTACCTCCGGACTCTTCCGGAGATCTTCGTCATGTCCGGGATCTTATCCGGGACTCCGAACAACCTTTGGTCACCAGCAAAATAACTCAACTATACTAATCGTCACCAAACGTTAAGTGTGTAGACCCTGCGGGTTCGAGAACTATGTAGACATGACCGAGACACTTCTACGATCAATAACCAATAGCGGGACCTGGATGCCCATATTGGCTCCTACATATTCTACGAAGATCTTTATCGGTCGAACCTCTATGTCAAGGATTCAGTTAATCCCGTATGCTGTTCCCTTTGTTCTTCGGTATGTTACTTGCCCGAGATTCGATCGTCGGTATCTCTATACCTAGTTCAATCTCGTTACCAGCAAGTCTCTTTACTCGTTCCGTAATACAAGATCTCGTGGCTAACACTTTAGTCACATTGCTTGCAAGGCTCATTGTGATGTTGTATTACCGAGTGGGCCCTGAGATACCTCTCCGTCACACGGAGTAACAAATCCCAGTCTTGATCCATGCCAACCCAACAGACATCCTCGAAGATACCTGTAGAGCACCTTTATAGTCACCCAGTTACGTTGTGACATTTGATACACACAAGGTACTCCTCCGATGTCAGGGAGTTGTATGATCTCATGGTCATAGGAACAGATACTTGACATGCAGAAAACAATAGCAATAAACTGACACGATCATATGCTACGTTTATAGTTTGGGTCTTGTCCATCACATCATTCTCCTAATGATGTGATCCTGTTATCAAATGACATCTCATGTCCATGGCTAGGAAACCTTCACCATCTTTTGATCAACGAGCTAGTCAACTAGAGGCTTACTAGGGACACAGTGTTGTCTATGTACCTACACATGTATTTGAGTTTCCAATCAATACAATTATAGCATGGATAATAAACGATTATCATGAACAAGGAAATATAATAATAACCAATTTATTATTGCCTCTAGGGCATATTTCCAACAAATCGAATAGTCATGACGATATCCAAGGCGATGATCATTATATAGGCATCACGTCCAAGATAGATAGACCAACTCCTGCCTGCATCTACCTCTATTACTCCACACATCGACCGCTATCCAGCATGCATCTAGTGTATTAAGTTCATGGAAAAACGGAGTAATGCAATAAGAACGGTGACATGATGTAGACAAGATCTATTCATGTAGGAATAGACCCCATCTTGTTATCCTTAATAGCAACGATACATGCGTGTCTTGATGCCCCTTCTGTCACTGGGAAAGAATACCGCAAGATCGAACCCATCACAAAGCACCTCTTCCCATGGCAAGAAAAATCGATCTAGTCGGCCTAACTAAACCAAAGATTCGAAGAAGAAATACGAGGCTATAAGTAATCATGCATATAAGAGATCAAAGAAGACTCAAATAATATTCATGGATAGAAACTGATCATGAACTCAAAATTCATCGGATCCCAACAAACACACCGCAAAAGTTTACATCAAATAGATCTCCAAGAGACCATTGTAATGAGAATCATAAGAGAGAGAGAAGAAGCCATCTAGCTACTGCCTACGGACCCGTAGGTCTATGGTGGACTACTCACGCATCATCGGAGAGGCACCTATGAGGAAGATGAACCCCTCCGTGATGGTGTTTAGATTGGATCTCGCGGTTCTGGAAGTTGCGGCGGCTGGAATTGTGTTTCGTCGACTCCCCTAGGGTTTTTGGAATATTTGGGAATTTATAGGCATCAGAGGTGGTGCGAAAGGGGGCCGAGGAGGCCACAACCCATCAGGGCGCGCCGGGGCCCTCCTGGCGCGCCCTGGTGGGTTGTGCTCTCCACAGCCCACCTCTCCGACAGTTGTTTGGCCCACTGGGTGTCTTCTGGTCCAGAAAAAATCTCCAAACAGTTTCGTCGCGATTGGACTCCGTTTGGTATTGATTTTCTGCGAAGTAAAAAACAAGTAAAAATAGCAACTGGCACTTTGGCACTATGTCAATAGGTTAGTCCCAAAAAATGATATAAAGTTGTTATAAAATGATTGTAAAACATCCAAGAATGATAATATAACAACATGGAACAAGCAAAAATTATAGATACGTTGGAGAAGTATCATGCACCATACATTCAGATGCTTATCAACTCCCAGCTGGAGAAGCACGTGTATGCACTTGATCGACCACACTTGCCACTCCTGCCAGAGCTCGAAGACAATGTCGTGGTGATGGATCCAGATCATCCCACCTCAGCTACAACACAGGCAGAGACAGAGGCAGCCAGAGACTCTAGTGCTCAGGTGCCAAAGACCCGGATTGAGCAGATGGATCTTCTTCTCAGTTCCGTGCTCAGCATGCAGAAGGACATTGGGAATATCTTGAAGAACCAGGAGAGTCTGGGAAGGATTGTTGAGAACAAGTTTCACATTCTCAATAACAAGGTGGATGAGCTCACAGTAACAGTAAATGAGCTCATGAGAGAAGTTGATGGCGTGCCCAGTCCCCACACCACAGATGATGATGAGGACAGTCCACCTCTCAGAGCCGACACCCAGTTCAGGACTAAAGCCAGGACTCCTACAGTGACCGCTCCAGAGTTGAGGCCTTCTTCATCAGCACCTGCTGCAGCTCCATCAGCCCCTTCAGCTCCGTTAGCTACTCCAGCACCTCCTGTTGCTACTCCAACTCCATCCATGACGTCTGCTGAAGTCTTCGTTGATGCCGTTCTCTCGACTCCTTCATCAGCTACCGGAGGAGATTAGCCCCAGAGAGACGCTTAGTTCTATACCTTTGAACTTTTTGGTAAATTGTTGCCAAAGGGGGAGAAGTTGTATAGATCATTAGGGCTTCGAGAGAGGGAGAGTGTTGCTTTTTATCGCTCTTCAAAAACATTGATATCCTTTGGTTTGTGTTAAACCTTGTTTGTGTTTGATCATACACTTGATGTGTGCTGCTACTATTTCCTATCCTTGAGATGCCTATGAGATGATCATTCACTTTTTCTTGTTGTGTTGTGCTATGATGTTCATTCCTATTACTCTCGCACACCACCAAGTTGTATGTGACACGGAAGAGTGCCCCATATACCTAATCGATTGTGCATTTGCATTCAAACGCAAATTCAAAATAGTGCACAAATTTAGGGGGAGCTCTTGCTTATCACATACTTCTCAAAGCGACGATTATATTCATTGATTATATCATATGTCGAAGCTTTGATCTATATGTTGTCATCAATTACCAAAAAGGGGGAGATTGAAAGCACATTTGCTCCCTTGGTGGTTTTGGTAATTAATAACAACATATATCTCATTGGACTAATGTTTCCACTAAGTATATTTCAGGAAAAGTTCAATGATGGGATGGCAAAAGGATTGTGGAGAGACCCCTAGATGCAAGGAATAGGATTGGGAAAGCTTCAAGCAAGAAGACTCTACATTTTACTTTGTGAGAAATCACTTTCAGTCTATAGAAAAGCCAATACTATTAAAAGGGGGTGAGGTATTGATGGTGAACAAAATGCTCCACGTGCACAAGTGATAGTCACCAAAAACACCCACAAGCTCTTCCACAAAAGTCTGTCAAAAGCCTATCATGCAAAATCGGTGCCACCAATATTTCCCACTCGGTCCTACCGATTTTCACCTCAGACAGATCCCAGCCAAACCCTAAGTTTTCGGTACAACTGATTCTGCATCGGTGCCACCGAGTTTCAGTTGCCAACTTTCTGTTGCCCCTTTTCTTGAATTCGGAATTTCCGAGTTTTTGGATCGGTGCCACCGAGTTTGCATTCTGACCGTTGGTCACCTTTGTCGGTACTACCGAGAACTATATATCGGTCTCACCGAGATTCAAAAGTTGCTACCTTTTGAGCAACTCAGTACCACCGAGTTTTATACTTCGGTGTCACCGAGTTGGTAATTAAAGGTGTAACAGTTGGATTTTTGGGGATGCCTATATATACCCCTTCACCACCACACACTCGGCAGAGAAGAACTCAGAACTATTCCATACTTGCCCCATCCAATTTTCCGAGAGAGAGCCACCTACTCATGTGTTGAGATCAAGCCATTCCACTCCAACCATATGAATCTTGATTTCTAGCCTCCCCAAGTTGCTTTCCACCCAATCAATCTCTTCCACCAAAGCCAAATCTGTGAGAGAGTGATTGAGTGTTGAGGAGTCTATCATCTTGAAGCACAAGAGCAAGGAGTTCATCATCATTATCGAGCCTATTACCTTTTGGAGGGTGGTGCCTCCTAGATTGGTTAGGTGTCGCTTGGGAGCCTCCTACTTCGTGTTGTGGAGTTGAACCAAGAAGTTTGTAAGGGCAAGGAGATCGCCTACTTCATGAAGATCTACCCATAGTGAGGCTAGTCCTTCGTGGACGGAAGCCGTTATGGAATAGTCAAGGTTGCTACTTCGTGGACCCTTATGGGTGGAGCCCTCCGTGGACTCTCACGACCGTTACCCTCCGTGGGTTGAAGACTCCATAAACGTGGACGTACTATAGCACCACCTATCGGAACCACAGGAAAAATCTTCGTGTCTCCAAATTGCGTTTAATCTTCCTCCCTATCCTCTATTACATATGCTTGTCTTTACTTTCTGCTGCTATACTCTTAGACATGCATGTGTAGGGTGTGCTTGACTTGCTATCATTGCTAAAATCTGCCAACACTTAAAATTGGGAAAAGGTAGAAATTTTATCTTGTCAAGTAGTCTAATCACCCCCCTCTAGACATACTTTCGGTCCTACAATCCCCTTGTTTCTTCTCTTTCCATGATTGCCATATATCTCTTTCCACTCGCCGTAGTCGTTATCTTCTCCATGACTGGTTGTTCCCCGTAGCTGCAACTGGAGGAAAATATACACGCGGGGTTTTTAGTTCGTTGGAAGTGGGCAATTGGGAGGCGGACAGATGAGGGCCAGTGGAGCCCACGCACCAGTGAGCGGGTTTGGGAGGCTTTGTGGGAGAGATCTTCTTCATGTCAGTTGCATATAATGCTCACATTTTTTATTGAGCACCTCCGGGGACGGATCCAGGGGCGTGTTGGGGCCATGCCCCCCCCCCCCCCGGTTGAAATTTTTGCCAATGTACCCTTTAAATTTCATAGAAAATTTTAAAAGACACCCTTCAAATTAGTGTTTGCCCCCCCTAAAGTTTGGTTGTTTATGTTTGCCCCCCCCTTCATGGATCCTGGCTCCGTCCCTGATCACCTCTATTTTGAGTTTGGCTCATGGGTACTTTGTCCGTTAATTCATTGCATATCCGAGTTTTGCTATTGTAACCATGCATAAGTAATTAGGAATATAAAAGTAATCATATAAGTTTTTTATCATACAAAATCTATAGTAACAAAGCATGTTTGATCAACGGCATGTCCTGCGTGCAAAATTTGATCGCGAGAGGGTTAATCTATGGACGATATGCATAAGTAGAAAAGTTTGATCATGAGATGGTCAATCTTTGAATGTTATTTCTGCCAAAATTAATATGCAACCTACTATCTTAATTTTACTTCTTTGAACCCCAAATTGCCCCCTAGTCGTCTAATTGCGCCCCTCATTGTTACACCCGACCGCTCGTAAGAGCATGTTGTTGTTAGTATGTGTAAGAGGAGCACACACACGTGATCGTTCCTTCTCTTTCAACTTTCTCTCTCGCTCTATCTATCTATTACCTAATATGGGATGCGTACACGCTAAAAGAATATGGGAAGCACACACCCTCAAAAATTATGGGAAGTGCACATGTGCATTTTTTTTCTCAACTTTTTCGTCGGTATGAAGTTTCCAATATCATTTTTTCTTTGTGTAAGGTCGTAAAAGATTATACAAATGAAATATTTTGATCTTCCTCTTATGAATTTAGCTTCACGATACTCTTTCCGCTCAAAATTCATCGCATATTAAATTTTACCAGTGAAACGTTTGACCTATATGTTTACTATTAGATGGGAATTCGTAGGTTCGCCTCACCTCCCATCACCCCACCACGATTTTTTTCTCCCACTAAAAAATGCATTGATTCCCTTGACCCACCCATTGATTTTTTTCCAGCCCGCCTACCTTGGTTCTTCTTCCCCACGCCTCCCTGTTTGGAAAAATCTAAATCAAATCAGTACTTTCCTTTCCTTGTCTTACTGAAAACCATGTCATGCATTAAAATCAATAAAATATTACCAAACCATGCCCTGCATTAACTCAATCAAATCAAATCTTAACTAAATCAAAACTTTATTTACCTTCTCTTACCATTCCTAAATCAAATCAAACCTTACCATAAGTTCGGCTAAATCAAAACTTTTATTATTTTCCCCTACACATACCCAAATCAAATAAAATCATACCAAAATCTATGATATGATGTGTGTGAGGTATATATCAGACATGATTGATGTTCAAACACTAGAATATGTATATTCCCCTGTTGCAACGCACGGGCCATTAGCTAATTAGTATAAAACTTTTGTTAATGAGGAGGAGAAATAAGTAATTTGAAATATAAAAAATAATTGTATAAATTATTTTTCATAGAAAATGCATAGTAATATAATAACTAGTTGTAAAAGTCTTATTAGGGCATCTCAAACCGCCCACATCCGTCCAGACCGAGCGGTCCGGACCTATTTTGTCATTCAACGCATTACCCCATCCATCCACATACCGGTATGGACATCTGTTTTCCTGTAAAACAGAGGCAAACTGGGAGGGAGGGGATTTTGCCTCTGATCCTACTTGCTTTGCATCTGCACCCTCATCGTCCGTTGTTGTCATTGTACCTCTCCGGCCGCCCAGACACCGTAAGACGTCTACAGCCCCCACCAACGCGCCTTCCCTCTTTAGACTACGGCTCTGTCCATCCAGGATCCCCCCGCGTCGACGACGTCCATGGCAGACACCACACCCTACAGCTGTTCAGTCAAATGCCATTGAACTTATTTGTTGAACTTCTTATTGTTTTCTAGAGGTAAAGCACGATGGTGGGGTACTCGGTGATCGAGAGTGAGTTGTTGTATGATACGTGGTTGGCCGTATCTGCGGACTTTGTATGCAGGAACTCAAGGGGCTCAATCTATTGGCAACACGTGCATGTTGTGTTTCATGCACTAAAGATTCACGCTTTATGAGATGCACACCATCCATCAGCGCAATGTGCAGTTGATATCGCATCAATGGTACACCATCTGCAACTCCGCCATGAAGTTTTGTGGTACAGTTGCATGAGTGAATACGATGTGGCCATTGGGCTCCTCAACCACGGAGATCGTAAGTTTTGCTTGATGTTCCTGTACATGTTGGTTAATTCATTCATTCACTCAACGTTGGTCTACATGTTATATAGCATGCATGCGTTGCCTTGATGTACTACGACTGTGACACCCTGGATCCATGCTACAGTGATCTTGGTAATTAAGCTACAATAACCCAGGAGTTTAAGCTAATCCATCTTACTAAACCGTGTTTGATCACATTTGATTTTTATCTCAGTTCAAATCCCTTTTGATTTTCTAAAACCAATCAATAAGTGGTTTAATTATTTTGGAAAACCTGAAAACAAAAATCATGTTTGGGTGACATACTTTCACCTGGTATTTAGAAAATTAGAATCAACTTTTTGAAAAGTATTTTAAGGCCTTAAGACAATATTAACAGAGGCCTAACAATTAATTAAATGCCCTTTTAATTATATGAATTCCCAAAACAGTTTCAAATGCCCCCAATCTTTTTTTGTGGCACTGTCTAAAATTGCACTATGAATTGTGAGCCTGGTCACATATTTTTGCATAAGTCCAATAGTGCTAAAATAATACAAGGCAGAAAATAGCTAAATTCTAAAATTGGATAAATAAAATAAAATGAAAGAGAAAAGGCCCCCCTCCTACTCCCCTCGGCCTTGACCCATCTACTCCCCCTTCCCATCGGCCCAGCCCAAGCCCCCCCATTCATCCCCTTCGTACTGCTCCTCCCCGACGCCGTGGACAGTGTGCGCGCGCGTCCAGGGCCTCAGCTGGCCACGCGACGGCCATCCGGCGGCTCCCGGGTGTCCTCAAGTCGCTGGTGACCTCCCCCGCGCCCCCTGGAACCCTAGACCCCCCCTTTACCTATCCTCTCGCTCGCTCTCCCGATCGGTTGCTCGCCCGAGCGCAGCTTTTGCCGTGCCACCGCCGGCAGCGCGCTCCGGCGCCATCCCGAGCTACCCCCAGACGTCCAGCAGCTCCGCCGCCCTCCCCTTCTTCACGGGTGCCGCTGGATTGGAACCGTCAAGCCATCCATCGTCGCTGTCGCCCGCTTCTCCGCCGTTGGTGTCCGAGCGCTGCCACCGTCGATTCACAACGTCCAGGACGTCCCCGGCCTCCCCGTGCTGCTGCTCGACACCGTTGTGAGCACCGTGTCCAACCCCTCTCCCCGTGCTCTCCATTTGTAGCCGTAGGTCACCACCGTCGCCTTTGTGCTCCGGCCGAGGCTCTGTTGCCGTCGCCGCTCATTTTTGTTCATTGCCGCCCTCCCCAAGTCCAAACTGAGACGCGACCGTGCTCCTGGGAACCCCAGGAGGCCAACGGACCCTTCGGCTCATCTTGCCATGCCCTCCGTGGTCGAGCCCGACCATGGCCGAACGCAGCCGCCGCCATGGCCCGTCGTCGGCGTCCCTGCCGACCGCCACAACACCCGCGACTGCCATCGTCGGATGCGCGCGAGCGTTAGGGACCCGTAGGACTGCTCCGCACACGAAATGGTGGACCGTAGCAAATTTCCGGAATCTCCGGCGAAGTATCGCCGCGACACGGCTCGCCGGAGTTACTCCGGTAGCCGGTGTTGTCCTGGCCGGCCACATGGCTGTGACGCCCCCGACTTAATCGTGCACTAATCATACACGCAAATGCACACGATCAAGCCTAGGGACTCACTTGAAGATATCACAACACAACTCTAGACACAAATAAAATAATACAAGCTTTATATTACAAGCCAGGGGCCTCGAAGGCTCGAATACACAAGCTTGATGTCATACAAGCATCAGCGGAAGCAAAAGTATCTGAGTACAGACACAAGGTTAAACAAGATGCCTTAAGAAGGCGAAAACAAACAATAGCTCTGATCGAAAGAGGCAAGGCCTCCTGCCTGGGAGCCTCCTAAACTACTCCTGGTCGACTGGCTCAACGAAGAAGAAGTGGCCTCCGGGGATCTCCTGGCAATAGTCTCCTGCGGTGGCGTCTGGCTCCTGGGCCCCATCGGCATCTGGTGTAACATCGATTTGGTATGGGGGAAAAGAATAGCAAAGCAACCGTGAGTACTCATCCAAAGTACTTGCAAGACTGACATCAGAACTATGCTATATGCATTGTATCAAAGGAATGGGGTTGTATCTGTGGACTGTACTGCAGAATGCTGGAACAAAGGGGGAGAAGCCTAGCCTATCGAAGACTAGCATCTTGAAGCAGTTCTTGCAGCATCAGAAGAGAGTAGAGATACAATAACAATTAATAATGGTTGTATATTAGCAACTCCCCAAGATCCTTTCTCGAATATCCCGCGAGAAAGCGATCCAGAGAGCAATAGTTTAAGCATTGCATCGATTAACTCCGGCCGCACACCCTTGTTCCTGGTGATGTCCGGCCTCGGCTGACCGATAGCAATAGTATCAGTTTAATATTCATCATCAACAGTTTATAGTTGTCATAGATCCGGGCACAACTCCAAGCGTCCTGTTACCGTGGACACGGCTATTCGAATAGATATCTTCCCTGCAGGGGTGCACTACTGTTACCCAACACGCTCGATTAACTCTGGCCGCACACCCTTGTTCCTGGTGATGTCCGGCCTCGGCTGATCGACACATCGCAGCCCGACCTACAGCTAAGCAGAGAGGTCCCCGCCGGTCTACATCCTAAGCACTCAGGGTTCTTGGGCCCATCCCCCTTTGCACTCCGGGTCGTTGCGCACACGTTTAGATCCAAGCACCACCTCTGTCATGGATGGCGCCAATCCTCCCGTGCCGCACTGCTGAACTGGACGTCTGTCAAAGCTTTCGGCTGATACATACGATGTAGAGGGCCCCATAAACCATTATCCCACGTGGTGGTAGTGCGTAAAAAGGGCACGACGACCCACTCAGATCAAACACCCAGATCCGTTACAAGCTCGGTTATCACTACCCAATACGCGTGATATCCTCCGGCCGCACACCCTTGTTCCTGGTGATGTCCGCCCTCGGGAGATCAACACGAACAGGGTACCGGTATTTCATAACGCGCGGGTACTCTTGGAGCCGACCCGACTTTAATAATAATCCTCGCGGGCACCCTTGGGGCCAGCCCGACTTTAACATTGGGCACTGTTGGGACTCAGGTCCATCTCTACTGGATGGTACCACCAGCCCTTCAGCCCCGTAAAAGTAAATGATATAGCAGTTTAATTATTTCCGTGATCCTCACCCAGAGAGATCACGGCCCGGTATCAAGCTTGGCATACGGACAAAGGTGATGGGCCACCGATGAAGAAGTAGCACAGCTAGGTTTGTGGGACAGCAGGTGGGGTGTCAATGTCAAACTGCAAAATCAGGCCATGCATTGGAATAGGTACTATCGGAACAGTGGTAGCAGGGCATTTCTAATGCAAGAATAAGAGAGAAGAGACTGGGCGATATATGATGGTCAAGGGGGTTTTGCTTGCCTGGTTGCTCTGCGAAGGGGACCTGGTCGTCGGTGACGTAGTCGTATCCAGCAGAATCGTCGGCGGGCACAAGGTCTACCGAGAGAGAAGGGGGGGGGGAGGAAACAATAAATATCACGACAATGACAAACAATATGCATGACATGTCTAAATGTTATGCATCGGTGTTTATCGACTAACTAATCGATTTAGTTAACTCTTGGGAATTAATAAAAATTAAATTGGATTTATTTAATTAAAGTTGGACACTATTCATTTATTAAAATCAGTCAAAAAGTTGCATGTTCAGCTAGCTAGGATTGTTGGACAGGTGTTTTGATTGCATATTTGGAATCTTCATATTTTTCTGATCATTTTACATATATAAATTATTTCAATCCGAGTTACGGTTTAAAAGATATGATTTTATAAAGTTTTAATCATTTTCTGAATTTATTTAATTATTTAATTTCGAAATTATCCAGAATAGTGAATGCTGACGTCAGCATGATGCAATGCTGACGTCAGCAGTCAACAGAGGCTGACCAGAGTCAAACCTGACATGTGGGACCCACATGTCAGTGACTCAGGGGCTAATTGACTAATTTAACTAATTAACTAACTAGGTGGGGCCCATATGTCAGCGGGTAATTAACCTAATTAATTTATTTTATTTAATTAAATCACTAATTAATTAACTGACGTGTGGGACCCATGTGTCATTGACACAGTGGGATGGGGCCCCACTATCAGTGGCCCAGCTGACCCAGTCAGCAGCGCTGACTGGTCAACGGGCCCACGGCCCCACCAGCCAGTGTCACTGGCAGGTGGGCCAGGGCAGGCCACGTCGGCGGTGACCGGAGACGTCGCCGGAATCTCGCCGGCGACGCATTTCGCGGCGGCGCGGCCACGGGAGGTGGCCGGAAATCGCGTACAGGCCACCGTTCGAAGCGCGGCTGGGCGCGTTGGAACGGGGCGACGACGGCGCGTCGTTAGGCGGTGGTATCGCGGGCGGGGACGGCCGGAGCTGAGCGCCAGGAGCTCATCGGCGGCGAGGTCTTCGGGCGGCGGTGGCAAACGGCGATTCGAGGCGCTATCGGGCGAGCTAAGCGGCTAGGCGGCATCTACGCGTGAAGGCGACGACGATGGACGGGCGCGCGTGACCAAATGGTCACCGGAGGCTCGTCGGCGACGAGCATCCGCGGCGGCGCGCACGGGCGACAGCGGAATTAGGGGCTAGGGGCTACGGTTCGTCGCGAGGAGGAGAGGGGGAGGTAGCTGGAGCTCACCTCGAGTCGTAGCCGTTCAAAGCGGGCTCGGGGAGGGACTGCCGGCGACGGAATCGACAGCGACGTGCTCGGGTGCCCGAGGAGGAAGACGACGGCGAGAGGGCGTTGCAGGGGGCCTGGTGCTCGGGGTCGTGGTCGAGGAGGAAGAGGGCTTCACGGCGGAGCTGACGAGCGGCTCATCAGGGCTCGGGGGTGACGGTGGCCGCGGTGGCGAGCGAGGACGGCGGCGAGCTTGCGGGTGAGGCGGGGAGAGAGAGCTGCGCGAGGGGGGGGGGAGATCTGGGCGGCCAGGGGTGCCGCGGTGGCCGTCCTTATCGCCCCAGGAGGCCCTGTAGCGGCACGGGCGACGAGGTGGTGCGGGGGAGACGGCTCGCCGGCGTCGAGCGCGGTTGGGTGCGCGTGCGCGCTCGAGCGGGGGAGCAGTAGGAAGGGGGCGACCGAGGGAGGTGGGCTGGGCCGCACTGTGCACTCGAGGCCCAGCCGCCTGGGCTCTTTTCTTTTCTTTTCTTTTTCTTTCTCTATTTTCCCTTTTTAGTTTAGCTCAAATTTGTATTTTGCAAAATATGAGACATGGCCCAAATTATTCAGTGCAATATTAGGCAACACCAGAAATTGATTTGGTGCAAATATGCTTTCAAAATATTTTTAATTAACTAAAAATGCATTTAATACCACTGTTTTGGTACTGTTTTAACCTGCTAGGGGTATTTGTGGAATTTTGGTGATGCTGTTTTCCTCAAAATAATTAGTTATGATTTATGTGCTAATTAATGAACATTTTTGTTACTGGTTTGCACAACTTTTATTTTCCACTTGGCAATTGAATTGAATTTGAATTTGAATTCGAACTAAGCCCTAATGCAAATGATGCTTATGCTTAATTAAACATGATGACATGGCATTAATATCAGGGGATTACTGTTGCATTACAAGGGGGTGTTACAATGGCCCCTCTGGGTCGCTGCCACCGGGACCCATGGGCCCTGTTGACCCAGTCAACTACTGACTGGGCAATGTCCAGTCACTGACTGGTGGGGCCCCTCCCCCTATTTAACTATTTAGTTAACTGGCTTAATTAGCTTAATCTAATATGCCTATGACATGTGGGCCAGCCCCCTTTAGATTAACTATTTATTACACTGAATAATTAATTTGACCTAATAAGTCACAGACATATGGGACCAGACCCTTAATTCATTAGTTTAGATCAATTTTAAACCCCTGGTTAACCTTCTGTCTATGACAGATGGGCCCCACTGGTCAGTTTGACCAGTCAAACTGGGCTGTTGACTGCTGACATCATCCTGATGCCATGATGACGTCACAATTATATTTTCGAATTAAATTAAATCTGTTTAATTTCAAAATATTAATAAAACTTTAAAAATTAATATAAATTAATCTGTAAGTCAGATGAAAATAATTTATATATAAAAGTTGATCAGAAAAATCCCACGAATCCAAATACGTTGTCCGTTCATCTATCACATGCCCCTAGCATGATGTACATGGACATTTTGCGTTAGGATCATCTGTCCGACAGTAGCCCGAGACCCGGGAAATATCTCAGATATTTTTCCGCTCCGTCTGTGACGTGTAGTATTGCGTTAGCTCGTGCCTAGCTCTGCATATTGCCATGTCATGCATCGTGATGCATCTGTGTGCTTTATATTTATTTTTTCTCCCTCCTCTTCTTACCGATAGACCCCAAGACTGACGCTGCTGCCGGGTACGACTACGCCACTGATGATCAGGCCTTTGCAGCAGAGCAGCAAGGTAAGCAAACCCCCCTTGAGCATTCCGATATCGCCCATTCTTTCTCTGTTATGCTTGCATTAGATTTTGCTACTGTTGTATATAGCTCCTACTCTGATGCATAGCTTGTTTTTGATAAACTGCTAATACCTGATACTTCATTAAACTGCTTAGCATAGGTTGACAGTGACCCCTGTGGCCCCCTTAGTCTCAGTTGCCCCGCTTTTATTATCAGTTACTCGATCGTCTTGATCGACGAGCCAGGCCTGTCACATCACCGCACACCCCCTTAGTTGTACGGCTCTGCAGAACTACTATCGAGTACCGAGGGTGACACCTCGTAAAGTACTCATGATGTTAGCTCTGTAGTGTAGCTAGTCGGTCGTGGTAAACAGAGGGTGATACCTCTCTGCCACTCACGACATCGTCTCTATCGTGCAACCCCTCAAGTGTGGGACCCCCGAGGGTGATTCCTCTAAGCCCACCTTGATGGTCACACGGTTACTATGACTTGTTTCAGAAACATGTTGGTGATGGGTCGGCCCTGCGGGGTACCCACAGTTTGATAACGACGAGGCGTGGCCGGGCAGGTGAGGCCCTTGCAACAAGACCTCGAGACGGGGCGACGGGACTGCACATCATGGGTCGCGCTCCTCACCGCATTAATAAAATGCTAATGGGTTGGGTATTTGATCTGAGTTGGTCCATTGACCTTATTACGCACTAACCTTCAAGTGGGACAAGTTATGGGTACTCAGCGTTGTTTTATTAGTCGAAGCTCTTCGGACGTCAGCAATGGAGCGGCGCGTGCCCGAGTGGTCCGTGACGTCACTGATCTTGTATTAGAGTGTGCTAGGACTGACCTCGTCCGCCCTCGCATCGTGCAGGAGTGCAAAGGGTGAGTGGGCCCATGACCCCTGCGCACTTAGGATTTAGACCAGCGGGCAGGCCTCTCTGTTGAGCCTAGGTAGGGCGACGACGTGTTGATTTCCCGAGGCCGGGCATGACCCAGGAAAGTGTGTCCGGCCAAAGGTTATCAAGCGTGTTGGGAAATGTGGTGCACCCCTGCAGGGATGAATTCAACTATTTGAATAGCCGTGTCCTCGGTAACAGGACGACTTGGAGTTGTACCTCGATCTACTACAACTATAATTGTGACCTAAAATTGAGATGAATGTTGGCTCCGAGATTGCTTTCTCGCAGGGAGTCGAGGAAGAATCACTGGGTGTGGTTACTTAATAAAAATTTGCCACAATAATATTGCTATATATGAGTTACCAATCTACACTCTTCTAATGCTGCAAGATGTTGAAGATGCTAGTCTTCGATAGGACTAGGCCTTCCCCCTCATTCTTGCTTTCTGCAGTCAGTCCAGATATAACCCTATTTCTTGATACTGATGCATACTTAGCATAGTTCTGATGTCAGACTTGCGAGTACTTTGGATGAGTACTCACCGCTGCTTTGCTTTCTCTTCCCCCCTCGATACGATTACTACGTTCAGATGACGGAGCCCAGGAGATGGAGTACACCGGCGACGACTACTACACCACCGCTGGAGCTTACTACTACGTGGAGGCTGCCCCCGACCAGCAGTAGGATAGGAGGTTCCCAGGCAGGAGGCCTCGCCTCGTTCGATCCGTTACTTATGTTTGTGCTAGCCTTCTTAAGGCAAAACTTATTTATCTTATGTCTGTACTCAGATATTATTTGCTTCCGCTGACTCGTGCTTGTCGAGCTTTGTATTCGAGCCCTCGAGGCCCCTGGCTTGTAATATGAAGCTGTATGACTTTAAATTTGTGTCTAGAGTTGTGTTGTGATATCGATCAGTGAGTCCCTAATCTTGGTCGTACGCATTTATGTGTATGATTAGCGTACGGTCAAATTGGGGGCGTCACTAGTTGGTATCAGAGCCAACTGCCTGTAGGTAGCCCCCTTTCCAACTCTTTGGTCGAAGTTGAGTCTAGTCATTGAAAAACTATTTTACTAACACCGTTGTGTGGCTTACGGGCCCACAGCTCAAATGGGTGGTATTAGGATCTTTTATTCCTTGTCTTTACTCTGGGTTCTGATCTCTCTTCTCTTTCGCGTTAAAGATTTTGCTAACTCTAGCTTAGGTTCTCGTAACTACTTCCTCCCAGAGAGCCCCTCATTCCACCCGATGGCTTGATTCATCAGAAGACTCCAAAGATACTCTCCTAAGTTCTCTCGAGAACTTGTGCTCATCGCCTTTGCGATTCCCTTCCTCCGTCAACCCCTATGGATGATTACATACAATTGTCGCTCATACTTTCATATCCAGTTGTTCTTGTTATTACAAGGTACATCAAATTATCTTACCAGGGATTCGTTCGTCCTCCGTTGTCATGGGTTTCGCAAGTCTTTCGAATTGCTATTCAATCTTCTGAAATCCTCCGTAGCCTTTTGCTCTTGATCTTCCTCACCTGCTTGCATGATGGTTAATTCCATATGTCTATCAATGTTCATTAAAATCCTTGGTGATTGTCATTTGATTTTCTTGATTCAACCTGTGTGTGAATGCACGCTGTCATTAGTTGTTTCTCATAATTTATCTTCCGGCTCAAACGTCTGTCCAAACATGAGTTGGTTCTCGACAAATCAACCTTGATTGATTGTCCAACTAGGTCCATTCAACTTACTTGTATTTGATCGAAGCATCTGATTCTGATACACCAACTAGAAATCTTATTTCCTTTGGTTATTTAAGCATCAAAATTATTCAGATGTTCTATAATCTGATGCCTTGCATTCTTTCTTCCTCTGATTGAGTACCGATACTCACATCAGATCCCTTTGTAGGACGCCAAAACCATTGTTGGGTTATTATCCGACAGTGTCCTTCTCATTCAAAATTCTTGTGAATTCTTCCCCTGATACATGATGCCATTGGTAAATTGTGTCTTCTCCCTCCGATAAGTTGTATCCTATGCTTTTTGTCAGCCATGCTGTGTTGTCAAGCATGTGTCAATTACTCTTGAAGTTTGTGGTACATGTTCCTAAGATGCCCCGATGGGTTGAACCAATGCCTTCCCTAATCTGTGTGAGCCTGGAAACTTCTATGGGTCATACTCTACTGGTGCTTGCCAGTTAAAATTTCAATACTACAGCTTTATCGAAAGTGAGGAGTGAATGAAACGTTATGCCTTGAAGAAGTGGGAGTCGAACTTGAACTTTATGTTCATGCCCATGGACCTGGTGTATGACTTATCATGGAAGCTTCTCGTAACCATAAAATTCCCTTGGTATAATTTGATCTGGTATCTGTGATCTTGTCCTTTGTAATCTATGGTTCCGACCATGTTGTTCTACTTTGAATTCATTCTCAGACAAGTTAAAGTGCTTGTCTTCCGCAGATCAATACACTAGTCTAACCTCTATTCTGATCTACCTCGGAGTATTATCCCTGGCACCTCGAGAATATCATGGAGCTATATAACTTCTTATGAGCTCCTCATCAACTATGATATTTCTCTTATTCCAATTTCCTCGGGTTCTGAGTTGTTAGACACTCAAGAACACCGATGACTGAATCGAGTGTGCACTGCAATTCAACAACTCTTAGTAATCTTCTTTGCTTATGAGTTTGTACTCGATCATGTCTTTCCAAGCTGTTAGGCTACATCATCATCGTCATGCTAGAGCTTGACCATGCTATCTATGTCCTTCATCCCCGGAACACAATTCCAACAGTGCACCAAGCTTACATCAAGCTTTCGACGTCATGTTGATTGTCTTGAAATGCAATTTCGATTCTGAGCTAGCACTGCAGTCTGTGGTTCTGACAACCTTTCGCTTCATCATTTCTTTGCTTGATGTCGTCGTTGATCGATTACACCTGCAAGAGACTTCTCGACATTTGTGTCGTGATCATCGTCAACATTCTAAACTCATCCAGGGCATCGATTAAATTCCTGATGAGGAGTTGCATCCTTACCCTTGGTAATTGGTGATGTCAGTGACGACATCCTTGCCTTCCTTCCAAATGCAAACTTGCTCTTGTTTTGGTTGAACCTTAAGTTCCTTGCTAGCCATCTTGTGTTATGTTCTATCTTGGAGTATTGCCATCTTTTGTCAAGAATGTCGTGAGAATTGCACACGTCTTAAGAATTCTTGATATAGTGATACTTCTTGCCATCGCCCTTCATTTCTTAGTTCCCGTGTTGTTTCTAACCGGAATGCCGACAGGTGAACTCTGAAGTGTGACTTCAATACTCCTAGCAACCCTATCGCTTTGAAGTTAATGGACAATAATTTCATTCTTGTGTGTTGGCTATTGAATCAACAAACTAACATTGATCATGCTACCAAGTCCAGGTTCAGGTACACCTTTCGATCAATGTTTAATTGTGCATGTTTTCCTTGAGCATACATTGGTATATCATTTGATCTGGCAAATGTTATCTCCTTGTTCATATAAATTTGGAAATACATCCTTTTTAAAATGGATTGATGCTGAGTCCATCGGCCACATCCTCATCTTCTCCATTGTTCATGATGAACATGTGAGCTAGTGTTGGAAACCTTGAAAGCATTATCTTTGTGCCTAGCTCATGAAGAATATGTTTACTCAAAGAAGTGTTTTTTTTCTCTAAGTTCACATGCATTTTTGCCGCTGTGATCATAGGAAATTTTTGTTTCGCTTCCACTGGAATCGTTCCAATTCAGTCATGCATGTGCAAAGTATTCTATGGGTTGATAGATTTGCTACCTTCACTCCATATGTATTTTCCTAGCACGCCAAGCCACTAAATTGATTGGATCTAGGAAAAGAAATTCCTCGTAAGAGCTAATCCAGACTTACACATGGAACTTTGATATCCTCTATGATGGTTCCCAACCAGAACTTGGTTGCTTTCAAATTCTAAAAGGCTTCCATGTGGGCACGAATGTCTTGACATTGTGTGTTGGGGAACGTTGCATGGGAAACAAAAAAATTCCTACGCACACGCAAGATCTATCCATGGTGATGAGCATCTACGAGAGGGAGAGTGGATCTACGTACCATTGTAGATCGCTAAGCGGGAAGCGTTAAGAAACGCGGTTGATGTAGTCGAACGTCTTCGTGATCCAAATTGCAAGCCGTCCCGCGATCCAATCACGATCTGTCCCGATCTAGCGCCGAACGGACGGCAGCTCCGCGTTCAGCACACGTACAGCTCGATGACGATCTCCGCCTTCTTGATCCAGCTAGAGGGAGCGGAGAGGTATATGAGTACTCCAGCAACACGACGGCATGGTGACGGTGGTGGTGGTGCTGTCCCGGCAGGGCTTCGCCAAGCGCAACCGAGACGATCTAGTGGAGAACAGATCTAGAGGGAGAGAGAGGCAGTCATGGCTTTTCTGGTTGGGGCTGCCCTAAAAAACCTCTAGTATATATAGGAGGGAGGGAGGTGGAGGCAGCCCTAGGTTTTCCCTAGGGGTTCGACTGAACCACCACCAAGGGGGAGGAGTCCACCTCCCACAACGGAGGTGGAATCCTAGTAGGACTCCTGCCCACTTGGCCTCCTCCCCACCCCTTGCGCAAGGGCCTCCTAGGGGCTGGCCAGCCAGCCCACCAGGGGCTGGTGCGCCACCTCCTAGGCCCATGTGACCCTTGGGGTGGGTGGGCCCCACTTGGTGGACCCCCCGGAATCCATTCGTCACTCCCGGTACACTACCGGAAGTGCCCGAAACTTTTCCGGAGACCAAAACGGGACTTCCTATATATCAATCTTTACCTCCGGACCATTCCGGAGCTCCTCGTGATGTCCGGGATCTCATCCGGGACTCCGAACAACCTTCGGTCATCACCATACATAACTAATTACTACCGAAACGTCACCGAACGTTAAGTGTGTAGACCCTGCGGGTTCGAGAACTATGTAGACATGACCGAGACACCTATACGGTCAATAACCAATAGCGGGATCTGGATGCGCATATTGGTTCCTACATATTCTACAAAGATCTTTATCGGTTGAACCTCTATGTCAAGGATTCAGTTAATCCCGTATGATGTTCCCTTTGTTCTTCGGTATGTTACTTGCCCGAGATTCGATCGTCGGTATCTCTATACCTAGTTCAATCTCGTTACCAGCAAGTCTCTTTACTCGTTCCGTAATACAAGATCCCATGGCTAACTCTTTAGTCACTTTGCTTGCAAGGCTTATTGTGATGTTGTATTACCGAGTGGGCCCTGAGATGCCTCTCCGTCACATGTAGTAACAAATCCCAGTCTCGATCCATGCCAACTCAACAGACACCCTCGGAGATACCTGTAGAGCATCTTTATAGTCACCCGGTTACGTTGCGACATTTGATACACACAAGGTATTCCTCCGGTGTTAGTGAGTTGCATGATCTCATGGTCATAGAAACAGATACTTGACATGTAGAAAACTATAGCAATAAACTGACACGATCATATGCTACGTTCATAGTTTGGGTCTTGTCCATCACATCATTCTCCTAATGATGTGATCCCGTTATCAAATGACATGTCATGTCTATGGCTAGGAAACCTTGACCATCTTTGATCAACGAGCTAGTCTACTAGAGGCATACTTGGGACATAGTGTTGTCTATGTATCCACACATGTATTTGTGTTTCCAATCAATACAATTATAGCATGGATAATAAACGATTATCATGAACAAGGAAATATAATAATAATCACTTTATTATTGCCTCTAGGGCATATTTCCAACAGTCTCCCCCTTGCACTAGAGTCAATAATCTAGCTCACATCACTATGTGATTTACATTGTAATGAATCTAACACCCATATAGTTCTGGTGTTGATCATGTTTAGCCCTTGGAAGAGGTTTAGTCAACGGTTCTGCGACATTCAGATCCTTGTGCACTTTGCAAATATTTATGTCCTCCTCCTTGATGTAATCGCGGATGGAATTGAAGCATCGCTTTATGTGTCTGGTCCTCTTGTGAAACCTTGGTTCCTTGGCCAGAGCAATGGCACCAGTGTTGTCACAGAACAGAGTCATTGGGTTCAGTGCACTCGACACTACTCCAAGATCTGTCATGAACTCCTTCATCTAGACACCTTCCTTCGCCGCCTCCGAGGCAGTGATGTACTCCGCTTCACATGTAGAATCAGCTACCACGCTCTGCTTGGAACTGCACCAGCTTACCGCACCCCCATTGAGAATAAATACTTACCCGGTTTGAGACTTAGAGTCATCCGGATCAGTGTCAAAGCTTGTATCGACGTAACCCTTTACGACGAGCTCTTGATCACCTCCATAAACGAGAAACATGTCCTTAGTCCTTTTCAGGTACTTCAGGATATTCTTGACCGCCGTCCAATGTTCCACTCCTGGATCACTTTGAAACCTTCTGGCCATACTTATGGCAAGGCTGACATCGGGTCTTGTGCACAGCATTGCATACATGATAGAGCCTATGGCTGAAGCATAGGGGATGACACTCATCTTTTCTCTATCTTATGCAGTCACTGGGCATTGAGTCTTACTCAACTTCACACCTTGCAACATAGGCAAGAACCCCTGCTTGGACTGATCCATTTTGAACTTCTTCAAAACTTTGTCAAGGTATGTGCTCTGTGAAAGTCCTATTAAGCGTCTCGATCTATCTCTATAGATCTTGATGCCTAATATGAAAGCAGCTTCTCCTAGGTCTTTCATTGAAAAACTCTTGTTCAAATATTCCTTCACGCTTTCTAACATTTCTATATTGTTTCCAATTAGCACTATGTCATCCACACATAATATTAGAAACGCTATAGAGCTCCCACTCACTTTCTTGTAAATACAAGCTTCTCCGTAAACTTGTATAAACCCGAACGCTTTGATCACCTCATCAAAGCAAAGATTCCAACTCCGAGATGCTTGCACCAGTCCATAAATGGATCGCTGGAGTTTGCAAACTTTGTCAGCATTCTCTGGATCGACAAAACCTTCCGGATGCATCATATACAACTCTTCCTTAAGGAAACCGTTAAGGAACGTTGTTTTGACATCCATCTGCCAAATTTCATAATCGAAAAATGCAACTATTGCTAACATGATTCTGGCGGACTTAAGCATCGCTACGGGTGAGAAGATCTCATCGTAGTCAACTCCTTGAACTTGTGAAAAACCTTTTGCCACAAGTCGAGCTTTATAGACGGTGACATTACCGTCCGCGTCCGTCTTCTTCTTAAAGATCCATTTATTCTGAATGGCCTTTCGCCCTTCACGTAATACTTCCAAAGTCCATACTTTGTTTTCATACATGGATCCCATCTCGGATTTCATGGCCTCTAACCATTTCTCGGAATCCGGGCCCATCATCGCTTCTCCATAGCTTGTAGGTTCATCGTTGTCCAACAACATGACCTCTAAGACAGGGTTGCCATACCACTCAGGAGCAGTACGCGTCCTTGTCGACCTACGAGGTTCTATAGCAACTTGGTCCGAAGCCTCATGATCACCATCATCAGCTTCCTCGTCAACTGATGTAGGCTCTACAGAAGCATCTTTCTGCGCTGCGCTACTCTCTGGTTGAAGTAAAGGTTCAACAACCTCATCAAGTTCTATTTTCCTCCCACTCAATTCTTTCGAGAGAAACTCTTTCTCGAGAAATGACCCATTCTTTGCGACAAACACTTTGCCTTCGGATCTGAGATAGAAGGTATACCCAACCGTCTCTTTTGGGTATCCTATGAAGACGCATTTCTCCGCTTTGGGTTCCAGCTTTTCAGGCTGAAGCTTTTTGACATAAGCATCACATCCCCAAACTTTAAGAAACGACAACTTTGGTTTCTTGCCAAACCACAGTTCATATGGCGTCATCTCAACGGATTTCGATGGTGCCCTATTTAAAGTGAATGCAGCTGTCTCTAACGCATAACCCCAAAACGATAGTGGCAAATCGGCAAGAGACATCATAGACCGCACCATATCTAATAAGGTTCGATTACGAGGTTCGGACACACCATTACGCTGTGGTGTTCCAGGCGGTGTCAATTGTGAAACAATTCCACATTGTCTTAAGTGACTGCCAAACTCATTACTCAGATATTCTCCTCCTCGATCAGATCGCAGGAATTTAATCTTCTTGTTACGATGATTCTCAACTTCACTCTGAAATTGCTTGAACTTTTCAAACGTTTCAGACTTATGTTTCATTAAGTAAATATACCCATATCTACTTAAGTCATCGGTGAAGGTGAGAAAATAACGATATCCACCACGTGCCTCAATGCTCATCGGACCGCACACATCAGTATGTATGATTTCCAACAAGTCACTTGCCCGTTCCATTGTTCCAGAGAACGGGGTCTTAGTCATCTTGCCCATGAGGCATGGTTCACATGTGTCAAGTGATTCAAAATCAAGTGACTCCAAAAGTCCATCAGCATGGAGCTTCTTCATGCATTTTACACCAATATGACCTAAGCGGCAGTGCCACAACAAAGTGGTGCAATCATTATCAACTCTACATCTTTTGGCATCAATGTTATGAACATGTGTATCATTACTATCGAGATTCAATAAGAATAAACCCCTCACAATGGGTGCATGACCATAAAAGATATTACTCATATAAATAGAACAACCATTATTCTCTGATTTAAATGAGTAACCGTCTCGCAATAAACAAGATCCAGATATAATGTTCATGCTTAACGCAGGCACTAAATAACAATTATTCAGGTTCATCACTAATCCCGATGGTAATCGAAGAGCGGGCGTGCCGACAGCGATCACATCAACCTTGGAACCATTTCCCACACGCGTCGTCACTTCGTCATTTGCCAGCCTCCGTCTATTCCGTAGTTCCTGCTTTGAGTTGCAAATGTGAGCAACCGAACCGGTATCAAATACCCAGGCACTACAACGAGAGTTGGTAAGGTACACATCAATAACATGTATATCATATATACCTTGTTTGGTGTTGGCCGCCTTCTTGTCAGCCAGATACTTGGGGCAGTTCCGCTTCCGGTGACCAGTTCCCTTGCAATGAAAGCACTCAGTTTCTGGCTTGGGTCCAGCCTTAGGTTTCTTCACGGGAGGGGCAACTGCTTTGCCACTATTTTTGGAGTTACCCTTCTTGCCCTTGCCATTCTTCTTGAAACTAGTGGTTTTATTTACCATCAACACTTGATGCTCCTTCTGAATCTCAGACTCAGCGACTTTCAACATCGCAAACAGCTCGGCGACTGACTTATTCATCCCTTGCATGTTATAGTTCAACACGAAGCTTTTGTAGCTAGGTGGCAGTGATTGAAGAACTCTGTCAGTGATCGCCTCTGGCGGGAGAACAATTACCAACTCCGCCAGACGGTTGGAATACCCAGACATTCTGAGCACATGTTCACTGACAGACCCGTTCTCCTCCATCTTGTAAGCATAGAACTTATCGGAGGTCTCATACCTCTCGATCCGGGCATTCTTCTCAAACATAAACTTCAACTCCTGGAACATGTCATATGCTCCATGACGTTCAAAACATCTTTGAAGTCCCGGTTCTAAGCCATACAACATTGCACATTGAACTATTGAGTAATCATCAGAACGTGCCCGCCAGGCGTTCGCAACGTCTGCAGCCTCTACTGGAGCAGGTGGTTCACCGAGCGGTGCATCAAGGACATAAGCCTTTTGGGAAGCCGTGAGGATAATCCTCAGATTACAGGCCCAGTCTACAAAGTTACTTCCATCATCTTTCAACTTAGCTTTCTCTAGGAACGCATTGAAATTCAGGGGTGCTACTGCGCGAGCCATTGATCTACAACATAAATTTCGCAAAGACAACTTAGACTATTGTTCAAGATAATGAGTTTAGTTAATCATATTACTAAAAACTTCCACTCAAATTGACATCCCTCGGGTCATTCGAGTGTTACATGATCCAAATTCACCAACCCAAGTACGATCATCATGTGAGATGAGGTGGTTTCAATGGTGGACATCTCCATGTTGATCATATCTACTATATGACTCATGCTCGACCTTTCGCTCTCTTGTGTTCCGAGGCCATGTCTGTACATGCTAGGCTCGTCAAGTTTAACCGGAGTGTTCCGCATGTGCAACACTGGCTTGCACCCGTTGTATGTGAACGTAGAGTCTATCACACTCGATCATCACGTGGTGTCTCGAAAAGACGAACTTTCGCAATGGTGCACACTCGGGGAGAACACAATTTTATCTTGAAATTTTAGTGAGGGATCACCTTATAATGCTACCGTCGTCCTAAGCATAATAAGATGCATAAAAGGATTAACATCACATGCAAATCATAAGTGACATGATATGACCATGATCTTGTGCTTTTGATCTCCATCTCCAAAGCACCGGCATGATCTCCATCGTCACCGGCATGACACCATGATCTCCATCAATGTGTCGCCATGAGGTCATCGCACCAACTATTGCTTCTACAACTATTGCTAACTCATAACGATAAAGTAAAGCAAAAAGGGCGAAAATAAATTAAAGACAACCCTATGGCTCTTGCCGGTTGCCATACTCATCGACATGCAAGTCATGATAATCTATACAAAACATGATCATCTCATACATCACATATATCTCGTCATGTTTCTGGCCATATCATATCACATCATACCGTGCAAAATCAAGTTATACGTCCTCTAATTTGTTGTTGCATGTTTTACGTGGCTGCTATGGGTATCTAGCAAGAACGATTCTTACCTACGCAAAACCACAACGGTGATATACAAGTTGCTATTTCACCTTCTACAAGGACCGCCTCTGTCGAATCCGATTCAACTAAAGTGGGAGAGACAGACACCCGCCAGCCATCTTATGCAACAAAGTTACATGTCAGTCGATGGAACCGGCCTCTCGTACGTGGACGAGTAAGGTTGGTCCGAGCCGCTTCATCCCACAATACCGTTGAATCAAGAAAATACTAAGGAGGGAAGCAATCTGAATATCAACGCCCACAAACTCCTTTGTGTTCTACTCGTGAACTAATCTACGCATAGACCTAGCTCATGATGCCACTGTTGGGGAACGTTGCATGGGAAACAAAAAATTTCCTACGCACACGTAAGATCTATCCATGGTGATGAGCATCTACGAGAGGGAGAGTGGATCTACGTACCCTTGTAGATCGCTAAGCGGGAAGCGTTAAGAAACGTGGTTGATGTAGTCGAACGTCTTCGCGATCCAAATCGCAAGCCGTCCCGCGATCCAATCACGATCCGTCCCGATCTAGCGCCGAACGGATGGCACCTCCGCGTTCAGCACACGTACAGCTTGATGACGATCTCTGCCTTCTTAATCCAGCAAGAGGGAGCGGAGAGGTAGATGAGTACTCTGGCAGCATGACGGCGTGGTGACGGTGGTGGTGGTGCTGTCCCGGCAGGGCTTCGCCAAGCGCAACCGAGACGATCTAGTGGAGAACAAATCTAGAGGGAGAGAGAGGCAGCCATGGCTTTTCTGGTTGGGGGCTGCCATAAAAACCTCTAGTATATATAGGAGGGAGGGAGGTGGAGGAAGCCCTAGGGTTTCCCTAGGGGTTCGGCCGAACCACCACCAAGGGGGAGGAGTCCACCTCCCACAAGGGAGGTGGAATCCTAGTAGGACTCCTCCCCACTTGGCCTCCTCCCCACCCCTTGCGCAAGGGCCTCCTAGGGGCTGGCCGGCCAGCCCACCAGGGGCTGGTGCACCACCTCCTAGGCCCATGTGACCCTTGGGGTGGGTGGGCCCCACTTGGTGGACCCCCCGGAATCCATTCATCACTCTCGGTACACTACCGGAAGTGCCCGAAACTTTTGCGGAGACCAAAATGGGACTTTCTATATATCAATATTTACCTCAGGACCATTCCAGAGCTCCTCGTGACATCCGGGATCTCATCCGGGACTCCGAACAACCTTCGGTCATCACCATACATAACTCAATACTACCGAAACATCACCGAACGTTAAGTGTGCAGACCCTGCGGGTTCGAGAACTATGTAGACATGACCGAGACACCTCTATGGTCAATAACCAATAGCGGGCCCTGGATACCCATATTGGTTCCTACATATTCTATGAATATCTTTACCGGTTGAACCTCTATGTCAAGGATTTAGTTAATCTCGTATGCTGTTCCCTTTGTTCTTCGGTATGTTACTTGCCCGAGATTCGATCGTCAATATCTCTATACCTTGTTCAATCTCGTTACCGGCAAGTCTCTTTACTCGTTCCGTAATACAAGATCCCATGGCCAACTCTTTAGTCACTTTGCTTGCAAGGCTTATTGTGATGTTGTATTACCGAGTTGGCCCTGAGATACCTCTCCGTCACACGGAGTAACAAATCCAAGTCTCGATCCATGCCAACTCAACAGACACCCTTGGAGATACCTGTAGAGCATCTTTATAGTCACCCAACTACGTTGCGACGTTTGATACACACAAGGTATTCCTCCGGTGTCAGTGAGTTGCATGATCTCATGGTCATAGAAACAGATACTTGACATGCAGAAAACTATAGCAATAAACTGACACGATCATATGCTACGTTCATAGTTTCGGTCTTGTCCATCACATCATTCTCCTAATGATGTGATCCCGTTATCAAATGACATCTCATGTCTATGGCTAGGAAACCTTGACCATCTTTGATCAACGAGCTAGTCTACTAGAGGCATACTAGGGACACAGTGTTGTCTATGTATCCACACATGTATTTGTGTTTCCAATCAATACAATTATAGCATGGATAATAAACGATTATCATGAACAAGGAAATATAATAATAATCACTTTATTATTGCCTCTAGGGCATATTTCCAACATTGTGTTCATATGTCTTGCAATCTGACTCATGATTCAAGGCTTGCTTCCGTCATTCATTACGAGATTCTTGCAACATCATCTCGTAGATCGGTGTTGCATCCTCTTTCTTCTCAGACCTGCTATGTGTGAAGTATCCTGACACCAACTAGATCTGAATCTCGGTCAGATATGATGGTTGGAAATTTTCAAAAGGGTATACCATTGGCCTCTACGTGACTCGGTAAGGTGATGTTATGACTTCCACACTTGGTCGTAGGGCCTATTGTTATAGTATCTTGTTCTGCAAGGTTTTCCTTTCTCCATGAGGAAATCGTAAGACTTATTTTATAAGTTGTTCCTGATGGATCCCTTGTGTATCCAATGTCTGACCTTTACCTGACGACCATGTCAAAGCTATCCCAAAGCATGACTGTGGTATTTCGGATATCAACAAGGGCATTGGAGGCATAATGCTAAATGTCTCCTGATCAGTTATCCAAACATCATGGTATGGGTAACGTCATGTTTTTTTCCTCCCCCTTTACCTAAATGGTTATCTACTTGCTATCCTATCATGGATATCATGCTCTGCTTGTCCTTGGGAAGGTTATACTCCTGATATTTGTGTTATAAACACATTTTCCTTTCCATTGGTCGGTTTAACCTTTCTTGTATTCTAAACCTATCTGAGCAGTGGAAATTTCCTGCTTAGGTAAACACCTCGGTGAACAACTCTGTCAGTAAGACCCTGTTACTAATGTTGATAACATTCCGGTAACCGCCGATGGACGAGAGCCTTGCCTATTGGTCCGCCTCATTTCAACGAGCAGGAAAATGGTTCTAATCGTCCCCCGCCCTTGGTACCGACGTTGTTGCCAACATAACTGACAAGCTATCCTCTAACATGTCTTGCTACCATGACCGTGCAAGATGTCACCTCTCTTCCTACTCTTAACCCACCTAGTGGCCCCATAACCCACAGTTCCACAGGATCGAAACCTGACTCTCCTATACAGCCTTGATTCTAAAGTATCCTGTGCACTTGGCTTCGTATGTAATTCCCGAGCCACCGTCCAAGGGGTGATCTATTCTAGTATCAGACACAATATTTAATTCCGTTGCTCTGAACTCCCCCATCCACCTTCTTATTAGGCATCGAATGATTGCTTACCAGTCAGGACCGGTTTTTCAATAAGATAATTATTGAAAAATCGCCCCTTTAGTCAGACCAGCACAGATAATAATTCGTACCAGTAGACAAATCCTTGATACAGAAATCCAGAAGTACTTAATATTATACAGGGTTGAGCTGAGGCTGCTCAACAATTTATTACAAATACGCCAATATTTAGCATAAGGGCGGATATGACACAATGGAATGGTGGCAGTACTACTGACTCGCAATATATAGTGGTGGTGGGTATGTCACAGTGAAGTGGGTGACATGACTCTAATATCTTACAACTCGTCAAGCATCAGAGTGATGCTCAACGATTTTATTTGGGTAGCGGAAGCGGTTATAATACAAGTGGTAGACTCCAGGATTGCAAGGGACTGACTGGGACTCCTCTAGGCGTCGGACTCGCTATCGTACTCTTCATCCATAAGATCGCCTTCGTCAACATCTGGCCAAATCAACAAGCCAGGTGAGTACTTTGAATGTACTCGCAAGATAGTTTGGACATAAGATATAACAAATGTAAACATGATGCATGCTACCTCTTGAGCTTGCGTTGGTTTTCCCTTGAAGAGGAAAGGGTGATGCAGCGAAGTAGATAAGTATTTCCCTCAGTTTGTTGAGAACCAAGGTATCAATCCAGTAGGAGGAACAAGCAAGGCACCAATATTTGCACCTACACAAACAATCAAACAATTGCACCCAACGCTATAAAGGGGTTGTCAATCCCTTCACGGTTACTTGCAAGGATGAGATCTGATAGAGATAGATATAAAAGATTGCCAAAAGTAAAACTAAAATAAAAGTAAATAAAATTGCAGCAAGGTATTTTTGGTATTTTTGGTTTATAGATCTGAAAATATAATATGGAAAATAGACCCGGGGGCCATAGGTTTCACTAGAGGCTTCTCTCTTGAAGGAAAACAATACGGTGGGTGAACAAATTACTGTCGAGCAATTGATAGAAAAGCGCATAGTTATGACGTTATCCAAGGCAATGATTATGCATATAGGCATCACGTCCGTGTCAAGTAGACCGAAACGATTCTGCATCTACTACTATTACTCCACACATCGACCGACTCCTGCCTGCATCTAGAGTATTAAGTTCATGAAGAACAGAGTAACGCGTTAGGTAAGATGACATGATGTAGAGGGATAAACTCAAGCAATATGATGAAAACCCCATCTTTTTATCCTCGATGGAAACAATACAAATACGTGCCTCGCTACCCCTACTTTGTCACTGGGTGAGGACACCGCAAGATTGAACCCAAAACTAAGCACTTCTCCCATTGCAAGAATTACCAATCTAGTTGGCCAAACCAAACCAATAACTCGAAGAGACTTGCAAAGATATGAAATCATGCATATAAGAATTCAGAAAAGACTCAAATAATATTCATAGATAATCTGATCATAAACCCACAATTCATCGGATCTCGACAAACACACCGCAAAAGAGTATTGCATCGGATAGATGTCCATGAAGATCATGAAGAACATGGTATTGAAGAACATAGAGAGAGAAGAAGCCATCTAGCTACTAGCTATGGACCCGAAGGTCTGAGGTGAACTACTCACGCATCATCGGAGGGGCAATGGAGTTGATGTAGATGCCCTCCGTGATCGAATCCCCCTCCGACAAATTACCGAAAAAGGCCCCAAGATGGGATCTCACAGGAATAGAGGCTTGCGGCGGCGGAAAAGTATTATCGTGGCTCTTTTTTGTATTGGGGGAATATTTGGGAATTTATAGGCCGAAGAATAGGGTTAGGAGGCCTGCTGGGGGGCCACAAGCCAGGGGGCGCCCCCCCCCTAGGGCGCGCCCCTGTGGCTTGTCGCCTCCCGGCAGGTCTTCTGCCTTCATCTCCAAGTCTAGTAGGTTTCTTCTGGTCCAAGAAAAATCATCCCAAAGGTTTTATTCTGTTTGGACTCCGTTTAATATTCCTTATCTGCAATACTCAAAAACAAGGAAAAAACAGAAACTGGCACTAGGCACTAGATTAATAGGTTAGTCCCAAAAATAATATAAAATAGCATATTAATGCATATAAAACATCAAAAACAGATAATATAATAGCATGGAACAATCAAAAATTATAGATACGTTGGAGACGTATCATGCATCCCCAAGCTTAATTCCTGCTCGTCCTCGAGTAGGTAAATGATAAAAACAGAATTTTTGATGTGGAATGCTACGTAACATATTTATCCATGTAATATTCTTTATTGTGGCATGAATGTCCAGATCCATAAGATTCAAAACAAAAGTTTAATATTGACATAAAAACAGTAATACTTCAAGCATACTAACAAACAATCGTGTCCTTTCAAAATAACATGGCCAAAGAAAGTTATCCCTACAAAATCATATAGTCTGGCTATGCTCCATATTCCCCACACAAAGTATTTAAATCATGCACAACCCCGATGACAAGTCAAGCAATTGTTTCACACCTTTTATGTTCTCAAACCTTTTCAGCTTTCACGCAAGACATGAGCGTGAGCCATGGATATAGCACTATAGGTGGAATAGAATATGGTGGAGGTTGCAAGGAAAAAGGAGAAGATAGTATCACATCAATTAGGCGTATCAATGGGCTATGGAGATGCCCATCAATAGATATCAATGTGAGTGAGTAGGGATTGCCATGCAACGGATGCACTAGAGCTATAAGTGTATGAAAGCTCAAAAAGAAACTAAGTGGGTGTGCATCCAACTCGCTTGCTCATGAAGACCTAGGGCAATTTGAGGAAGCCCATCATTGGAATATACAAGCCAAGTTATATAACGAAAAATTCCCACTAGTATATGAAAGTGACAAAATAGGAGACTCTCTATCATGAAGATCATGGTGCTAATTTGAAGCACAAGTGTGGAAAAAGGATAGTAGCATTGTCCCTTCTCTCTTTTCTCTCATTTTTTTTGTGGGCATCTTTGGCCTCTTTTTTTTTATTTGGGCTTCATTGGCCTCTTTTATTATTTGTAAAGTCCGGAGACTCATCCCAACTTGTGAGGGAATCATAGCTTCCATCATCCTTTCCTCACATGGGACAATGCTCTATAATGATGATCATCACACTTTCATTTACTTACAACTCAAAAATTACAACTCGATACCTAGAACAAAATATGACTCTAAAGCAATATGAAAATGATGGTGCGTGTCATAATAAACGGAACGGTGAAGTTGCATGGCAATATATCTCGGAATGGCTATGGAAATGCCATAATAGGTAGGTATGGTGGCTGTTTTGAGGAAGGATATATGGTGGGTTTAATGCACCGGCGAAAGTTGCGCGGTACTAGAGAGGCTAGCAATGGTGGAAGGGTGAGAGTGCGTATAATCCATGGACTCACATTAGTCATAAAGAACTCACATACTTATTGCAAAAGCCTATTAGTTATCGAAGCAAAGTATTAGACGCATGCTCCTAAGGGAGAGGTTGGTAGGAGTTAACCATCGCGCGCTCCCGACCCTCACACAAAGGATGACAATCATTAAACAAATCATGCTCCGACTTCGTTACATAACGGTTCACCATACGTGCATGCTACGGGAATCACAAACCTAAACACAAGTATTTTTACCAATCCACAATTACTCACTAGCATGACTCTAATATCACCATCTCTATATCTCAAAACTTTCTGCAAGGAATCAAACTTCTCATAGTATTCAATGCACTTTATATGAAAGTTTTTATTATATCCCTCTTGGATGCCCATTATATTAGGACTAAATTCACAACCTAAACCAATTACCATGCTGTTTAAAGACTCTCAAAATAATATAAGTGAGGTACGAGAGTTCAATTATTTCTATAAAATAAACACCACCGTGCTCTAAAAAGATATAAGTGAAGCACTAGAGCAAAATTGCCTAGCTCAAAAGATATAAGTGAAGCACATAGAGTATTCTAATAAATTCACGATTAATGCGGGTCTCTCTCAAAAAGATGTGTGCAGAAAGGATGATTTTGGCAAACTAAAAAGCAAAGACTCGTATCGTACAAGACGCTCCAAGCAAAACACATATCATGTGGTGAATAAAAATATAGCCTCAAGTAAATTTACCGATGGATTGAAGACAAAAGAGGGGATGCCTTCCGGGGCATCCCCAAGCTTAGGCTCTTTGGTATCCTTGAATATGACTTGGGGTGCCTTGGGAATCCCCAAGCTTAGGCTCTTGCCACTCCTTATTCCATAGTCCATCAAATCTTTACCCAAAACTTGAAAACTTCACAACACAAAACTCAACAGAAAACTCGTGAGATCCGTTAGTATAAGAAAAATAAATCACCACTTTAGGTACTGTTGTGAAACCATTCTTTATTTATATTGGTGTAATATCTACTGTATTCCAACTTCTCCATGGTTCATACCCCCCGATACAACCCATAGATACATCAAAATAAGCAAACAACACAAAGAAAACAGAATCTGTCAAAAACAGAACAGTCTGTAGCAATCTGTAGACTTCTAATACTTCTGTAACTCCAAAAATTCTGAAAAATTAGTAAAATCTGGGAAATTTGTATATAAATCTTGTGTAAAAAATTCAGACTCATTAGACGCTCTGGTGAATTTATAAAATTCCTGGACTGAGCGCAAAAGTTTCTGTTTTTCAGCAAAACCAAATCAACAATCACCGTAAACCATCCCAAAGGTCTTACTTGGCACAAACACTAATTAAAACAATAAAACACAATTACTACAGAGGTAATAATGTGTGAAACACTCAATAACATAAGCAAAAAACAAAAAACATAAAATAAAATTGGGTTGCCTCCCAACCAGCGCTATTGTTTAACGCCCCTAGCTAGGCATAACGCAATAGATATAGGTAATGTTATCTTTGGTATGCAATCCATAAGTAGCTCTCATAATAGATTCATATGGTAATTTAATTCTATTTCTAGTAAAGTGTTCCATGCCTTTCCTTAACGGAAATTGGAATCTAATGTTTCCTTTTTTCATATCAATAATTGCACCAATCGTTCTAAGGAAAGGTCTACCAAGAATAATAGGACATGTAGGATTGCAATCTATATCAAGAACAATGAAATCTATGGGCACATAATTCCTATTTGCAACAATAAGAACATCATTAATCCTTCCCATAGGTTTCTTAATAGTGGAATCCGCTAGATGCAAATTTAAAGAGCAATCATCCAGTTCATGGAAACCTAGCACATCACATAAAGTTTTCGGAATCGTGGAAACGCTAGCACCCAAATCACACAAAGCATGTCACTCATAATCTTTAATTTTGATCTTAATAGTAGGTTCCCACTCATCATAGAGCTTTCTAGGTATATAAACTTCCAACTCAAGTTTTTCTTCAAAAGATTTCATCATAGCATCAACGATATGTTTAGTAAAAGCTTTATTTTGATCATAAGCATGCGGAGAATTCAACATGGATTGCAACAAAGAAATACAATCAATCAAAGAACAACTATCATAATTAAATTCCTTGAAATCCAAAAGAGTGGGTTCATTGCTATTTAAAGTTTTGACCTCTTCAATCCCACTTTTATCAATTTTAGCATTAAGATCTATAAACTCCGAATCATTGGGACGCCTTTTAACTAAAGTTGACTTATCTCCAGTCCCATCTTTATCAAGATTTAAATTAGAAAACATAGATTCAATAGGAGTCACATCAATCACTTTAAGATCTTCATCATTATTATCACAAGAACACACTTTTTCAAGCCATTCACGCTTAGCACGCATTCTGGCGGTTCTTTCCTTACACTCATCAATAGAAGTTCTCATAGCTTTTAAAGTTTCATTAATATCACGCTTGGGTGGAGTATATCTAATTTTCAAAGAATCAATCTCAAGCGAAATTCTATCAACGTTCCTAGCCAAATCATCAATCTTGAGCAATTTTTCTTCAATCGTAGCATTGAAAACCTTTTGCGAGCTAATAAATTCTTTAATATTATTCTCAAGATCAGAGGGCATCTTATTATAATTTCCATAAGGATTGTTGTAGGAATTACCATAATTATTAGAGGAATTACTAGGAAAAGGCCTAGGATTGAAATTACCTCTATACGCGTTATTACTAAAATTGTTCGTACCAACAAAATTCACATCCATAGATTCATTATTATTTACAATCAAAGAAGACAAAGGCATATCATTAGGATCAATAGGAACACTCTTACTAGCAAACAATTTCATTAATTCATCCATCTTTTCACTCAAAGTATTTATTTCTTCAATAGCATGCACTTTTTTACTAGTAGGAGATCTTTCGGTATGCCATTGAGAGTAATTTGCCATAATATTATCTAGGAGTTTAGTAGCTTCTCCTAATGTGATTTCCATAAAAGTACCACCCACGGCGGAATCTAAAAGATTTCTAGATGCAAAATTCAATTCCGCATAAATTTTTTGTATAATCATCCATAAACTCAAACCATGTGCGGGGCAATTCCTAATCATTAATTTCATCCTCTCCCAAGATTGTGCAACATGATCATGATCAAGTTGCTTAAAGTTCATTATATCGTTCCTAAGGGAGATGATCTGAGCGGGCGGAAAGTACTTGGAAATAAAAGCATCTTTACACTTATTCCATGAATCAATACTATTTTTAGGCAAAGATGAAAACCAAGTTTTGGCACGATCTCGTAGTGAGAACGAAAATAGCTTCAATTTAACAATATCATTATCCACATCTTTCTTCTTTTGCATATCACATAATTCAACGAAAGTATTTAGATGGGATGCGGCATCTTCACTAGGAAGGCCAGGAAATTGTTCTTTCATAACAAGATTAAGCAAAGCGGCATTAATTTCATAAGATTCCACACTAGTGGCGGGAGCAATCGGAGTACTAATAAAATCATTGTTATTAGTATTGGAGAAGTCACACAACTTAGTATTCTCTTGAGTCATCGTGACAAAGCAAGCAATCTAGCACACAAGCAAACAAAAAGCAAACGAAAAGACGAACGGAGGAAGGGCGAATAAAAAGGCAAATCTTTTTGGTTTTATCTGAAAATCATTTTAGAAGTAGGGGAGAGGAAAACAAGAGGCAAATGGCAAATAATGTAAATGCAAGAGATGAGTTTGTGATGGGTACTTGGTAGACTTGATGTAGATCTTGTCTTGACTTGCTATGTATCCTCCCCGGCAACGGCGCCAGAAATCCTTCTTGCTACCTCTTGAGCTTGCGTTGGTTTTCCCTTGAAGAGGAAAGGGTGATGCAGCGAAGTAGATAAGTATTTCCCTCAGTTTGTTGAGAACCAAGGTATCAATCCAGTAGGAGGAACAAGCAAGGCACCAATATTTGCACCTACACAAACAATCAAACACTTGCACCCAACGCTATAAAGGGGTTGTCAATCCCTTCACGGTTACTTGCAAGGATGAGATCTGATAGAGATAGATATCAAAGATTGCCAAAAGTAAAACTAAAATAAAAGTAAATAAAATTGCAGCAAGGTATTTTTGGTATTTTTGGTTTATAGATCTGAAAATATAATATGGAAAATAGACCCGGGGGCCATAGGTTTCACTAGAGGCTTCTCTCTTGAAGGAAAACAATACGGTGGGTGAACAAATTACTGTCGAGCAATTGATAAAAAAGCGCATAGTAATGACGATATCCAAGGCAATGATTATGCATATAGGCATCACGTCCGTGTCAAGTAGACCAAAACGATTCTGCATCTACTACTATTACTCCACACATCGACCGACTCCTGCCTGCATCTAGAGTATTAAGTTCATGAAGAACAGAGTAACGCATTAGGTAAGATGACATGATGTAGAGGGATAAACTCAAGCAATATGATGAAAACCCCATCTTTTTATCCTCGATGGCAACAATACAAATACGTGCCTCGCTACCCCTACTTTGTCACTGGGTGAGGACACCGCAAGATTGAACCCAAAACTAAGCACTTCTCCCATTGCAAGAATTACCAATCTAGTTGGACAAACCAAACCAATAACTCGAATAGACTTGCAAAGATATGAAATCATGCATATAACAATTCAGAAAAGACTCAAATAATATTCATAGATAATCTGATCATAAACCCACAATTCATCGGATCTCGACAAACACACCACAAAAGAGTATTGCATCGGATAGATGTCCATGAAGATCATGAAGAACATGGTATTGAAGAACATAGAGAGAGAAGAAGCCATCTAGCTACTAGCTATGGACCCGAAGGTCTGAGGTGAACTACTCACGCATCATCGGAGGGGCAATGGAGTTGATGTAGATGCCCTCCGTGATCGAATCCCCCTCCGGCAGATTACCGAAAAAGGCCCCAAGATGGGATCTCACGGGAACAGAGGCTTGCGGTGGTGGAAAAGTATTATCGTGGCTCTTTTTTGTATTGGGGGAATATTTGGGAATTTATAGGCCGAAGAATAGGGTTAGGAGGCCTGCTGGGGGGCCACAAGCCAGGGGGGCGCCCCCCCCTAGGGCGCGCCCCTGTGGCTTGTCGCCTCCCGGCAGGTCTTCTGCCTTCATCTCCAAGTCTGGTAGGTTTCTTCTGGTCCAAGAAAAATCACCCCAAAGGTTTTATTCCGTTTGGACTCCGTTTAATATTCCTTATCTGCAATACTCCAAAACAAGGAAAAAACAGAAACTGGCACTAGGCACTAGATTAATAGGTTAGTCCCAAAAATAATATAAAATAGCATATTAATGCATATATAACATCCAAAACAGATAATATAATAGCATGGAACAATCAAAAATTATAGATACGTTGGAGACGTATCAATGCACATAAGCAGGTTAGCCATGCACACACAATTAAATAAATTTGCACAGCAAGGTAAATAAAAAGGAAATCGGGCGGTAGTCCTCCCGAGATTTCCAGATAAATAAAATAAGTTCGATCGGGTGTCTGAAGCGACGCCTCGAAAGGGAAAATAAAATAAACATGCCTCAGTCGGGCGTCGGGGCGACACCACATAAAGGGCTGATGCTGAAAGTAAATACAATATGCGCCACAGTCGGACGTCTGAGCGACGTCACATAAAGGGCTTATAATAAAAGTAAATAACAAGGATGCCGCAGTCGGACGTCTGAGCGACATCACATAAAGGGCTTGTACTGAAAGTAAATAACGAGGATGCCACAGTCGGACGTCTGAGCGACATCACATAAAGGGCTTGTACTGAAAGTAAATAACAAGAATGCCACAGTCGGACGTCTGAGCGACATCACATAAAGGGCTTGTGTTTCAACATTCAAGTACGAGCATCCAGGAGGTAGAACCATCCCAAGTATTACTCGGTGCAACACATTAATAATCAGGTTAGTCCATTCACAGAAATAATATTCAACAAAAATTATTTCTGCCATTAAACACTTTAGTTCTCCAGGGACTGACACTGAGATCAACACTTGACCTATCAACCAACGTCCTTGACCGTGGACACGGCTACTCGAATAGTTTTGACTCTGCAAAGGTTGTACTCTTTACCCACAGTCAACGGATTTCAGTAGCCACGAAGGACTAGTTCCGTCTACGGTATTTTGGAAGCAAACACACCTAACCAGTACACACCCATTTCACATCACGCTGCCTGGAATCACCCAAAGCAACGCTCAAGAAAAACTATAAGACGGGGAGGCCGATGCCTAGAATAGCATGGGATCAAATTTATACCGCGCGCTAGTAAGGGGTTCCCCCCTCTCGGCCCCAGCCGGAAACACCCATGCCCCCTGACCGGATGACGGGCTTTACTCCAGGGCCATGGAACCCTCATCATGGCCCCTCTATTTGGTGTGTATATGGGAAGAGGTTTGCAACTTACTAAACCGTATTCTTTGCAGAAAACATGTGGCGGCACGAAAATAAGGCGAACGGGGACAAGACTCGATCTATGTCAACACTGGAGTTAAACAGTTTCTTAGATAATACTGGCATGCTCCAACATTACCAGCACACAACCTATCATGTCACCACATGACTAGGTTGGCCAATCATCCATGATCGTATCAAGTTTTTAGCTCACTTGCAACGTATCGTGCATGAAATATAACATTCAACATATGCTTCATATTAACATGTCATGAAAATAACCATTCAAGCAAACATGAAAACACTCATCATATCAAAGGTTCAAACATGCTTGCCTGGATCAACGTAGTCGGAGTCTAGCTCGGCGAAGTTGACGGCCGCGTCTCCTCCTTCGGTATCTACTTCACATAAAATACCGAGTTCTACGTAAATACCGTGCGCGTATAAAAGTTGTCTCAAAATATTTTTTTATTAAATACTATAAAAAACTAGACATAAAAATAAGAGTGACAGAAAAAGAATCAACTAAAAATCATTTTCTGTTTAAAAGTTATAAAGGAAATAAGCCCAGGGGCCTATCTATGATAACTAGAAAGTTATCCAGGGGTAGACAGAGAAAACCAGAAAACGTTTTGAAGGAAATACACGAGCCAGGAGGGGGAAACACACTTGGCAGAAATACGCCTTCAGAAAAACGGTTCAGAAAAGAACATAACCCTGACAGGAGGGTCCCACCCGTCAGGTTTAAAATGCCTACCGGCGACAGAGGCTTGCGGTGGTCGCCGGCGACGATCCACGGCGGGGCTTGGGCAACTAAGGGCATAGGTGCACTCACCAGACTCTTCCGCGTCGGTGGGTGGTGGAAACGGTCGCCGACGAGCACAACATCGACGACAGCTCCTTCTCCGGCGGACGACGGCGTCGGGTGATGATGGATCTCACCGGAGGGAGTATCTAACATCAAATTGGAGCGGGGTCAGAGCACTTGGTGCACTAGGGGTCTACTGGCTAGGTTTGAGGTGCGGGTGCCCACTCACCAGCGTCAATTTTGCCGGAGCCCGAAGCGGATCGGGGCGGCCGGAGTCGGGGAAGAAGACCTCCCCGAGATCCTCTGATGAGCGGGGCATGCCTAGGAGGTGAGGTGTAGTGGTGCTGGACTGCGAGGTGGCTCGAGGGCTCCTATTTATAGGCAATCCGAGGCGGTTGTCATGACGGAGTGATCTCCGGCATGGATCACGGCGAACGGCGGGGTTAGCAGAGGCTTACGGCTGCGGGGCAGGTTACTGCATCTCCCTTAGCTCCATTTTTGCACTAACCTATGCTGTTTACGCAGGGCTGTGGCAGCTCGACAGAACGGCGGCCCGTGGCGACGGCGTCTACAGAGAGCGTTCCCTATGCTGTCCAGGCCACGCCGATGATGATGCGGTGAGCGCAGGGTGGGGGACGGCCACGCGTAGGCTCCTGGAGATTTGGGTGGCGCTGGTCGGTGCCGTTCTACGGGCTTGGCTTCTGGCGGCCGCAACAGGCGTCCCTGCCGTCGCTGGAGGGGTCGGGGCCGGCATGCCAACTCACCACCGACGGCCACAAGTGGCCAAGCGACTGTGCGGCACCCTGGATAGGGTCGAGCCACAGTGCACAAGGTGCCACTGCTGCTATTACTGAGATTGACACTGAAAGTCTGAATCTTCTGAATTTCTACACCAACAGTGCACGCCAGGTGTTCGACCGATTGCCAGAGTGCTCAAAACATATTTCCTGGGGCTGAAACTTGGAGGGGTTATCCACTGGGGCTTCTAGAGTCTCCCTGATTTTTCTTGGAATTTTTGAAGCAAGAGAGATGGGGTGTCCAGCAAGAAATTCATTTCTGGTCCAATTTTCTTTTGAATGTGGTTTAAAATTTTTGAACTGTGGACCAGCAGGTTTTTGCATAATTGAGTTGTGGGTACTAAGGAGTAATAGTGGTAATCTATTTGAGGTAAAAATCAAAAGGAATCTCGTACTTCCTTTGTAAACCTTGGGACCTCAAAATAAAATACAGAAATAGTTTTTGTGCTATTAGAATAAGAAAAAAAATTATTTTCCTGGTTGGGTCCTTTGAGAAGAGTTGGGTTGTAACCCTTGGGTCAGAAGGGGAGATATTAGAGAGGGGATTTTGAAATATAGAGCAAGTCAAGAGTGATTATGATCACCAAAGTAGGATTTGTAGAAATAAAACTCCAAAGATATTGTCACCAAAACTTTGAGAATAAGTCAAAGTAAATTTTTGTAGGAGAGAAACTCCAACAACAATTTTTGGAGGTCAGAACCAAAGTTGGTCAAAAAGTTTTATAAGAAAATTTCATCCCTTGAGTTGAAAGAGAAAACTAAGTCAAAAGTTTTAAAAATTCTATCTCAAAGGAATAAAGATATTTTCAAATCAAATAATTTTTTTGGGGTGTTACACTACCTGTTTGAAACTTTTGTACCATCGCATTTTGCACTCAACTAATTCCCCTGAGTTACAGCTCGAGGAATGATTCTTGTCTTCTTCCCCGGGTTCGTCGTCAGGTGACCAACCTCATGTAGTTACGTTCTTCAAGAGTTTTTCCCTCTTATCGCATTCGTAGGATGATGAAGGTCCTGGTGAAAGGATGACGACTCCATCAGATTGACCTGAATCAGAGTAATGGATACATCTACAAGAAGGACCAACGTCATCGATGAGAACAGCCAAGAACGAGAAGACTTGTTAGAATTTCGTAACCAAACTTTTCCCCTTACGTCTACATCTTAATTCTCGGGACGAGAATTTCTTTTAGTAGGGGAGAGTTGTGACACCCTGGATCCATGCTACAGTGATCTTGGTAATTAAGCTATAGTAACCCAGGAGTTTAAGCTAATCCATCTTACTAAACTGTGTTTGATCACATTTGATTCTTATCTCAGTTCAAATCCCTTTTGATATTCTAAAATCAATCAATAAGTGGTTTAATTATTTTGGCAAACCTGAAAACAAAAATCATGTTTGGGTGACATATTTTCACCTGGTATTTAGAAAATTAGAATCAACTTTTTGAAAAGTATTTTAAGGCCTTAAGACAATATTAACAGAGGCCTAACAATTAATTAAATGCCCTTTTAATTATATGAATTCCCAAAACAATTTCAAATGCCCCCAATATTTTTTTGTGGCACTGTCTAAAATTGCACTATGAATTGTGAGCCTGGTCACATATTTTTGCATAAGTCCAATAGTGCTAAAATAATACAAAGCGGAAAATAGCTAAATTCTAAAATTGGATAAATAAAATAAAATGAAAGAGAAAAGGCCCCCCTCCTACTCCCCTGGGCCTTGGCCCATCTACTCCCCCTCCCCACCGGCCCAGCCCGTGCCCCCCCACTCATCCCCTTCCTACCGCTCCTCCCTGACGTCGTCCTCAAGTCGCCGGTGACCTCCCCCGTGCCCCCTGGAACCCTAGACCCTCCCCTTTCCCTATCCTCTCGCTCGCTCTCCCGATCCGTTGCTCGCCCGAGCGCAGCCACCGCCGGCAGTGCGCTCCGGCGCCATCCCGAGCTGCCCCCGGACGTCCAGTAGCTCCGGCGCCCTTCCCTTCTTCACGTGTACCGCTGGATTGGAACAGTCAAGCCATCCATCGTCGCCGTCGTCCGCTTCTTCGCCGCTGGTGTCTGAGCGCCGCCACCGTTGATTCGCAACGTCCAGGACGTCCCCGGCCTCCCCGTGCTGCTGCTCGACACTGACGTGGCTTGAGACTGCGTCGGTATTTCCCCAAAGAGGAAGGGATGATGCAGCACATCGACGGTAAGTATTTCCCTCAGTTATGAAACCAAGGTTATCGAACCAGTAGGAGGATCACCACCACCCAATAAGCAGCACCGGCACACAAACAACAAATACTTGCAACCCGACGCGAAAGAGAGGTTGTCAGTCTCTCTACGGTAAAAATGATAGGTTAGGTAGTGATAGATAGGAGAGATAGATCTCTCAAGAACACAAAATAAAAAGAGCAAATATGCAGCAATATGTTTTTGGGTTTTTGGTTTTGTAGATCTGAAAACAAAGATTGCAAAAAAGTAGATCGGAAAGCAATATGTTGGAAAAGTAGACCCGGGGGCCGTAGGGTTCACTAGTGGCTTCTCTCATGAGTATAGCGCACGATGGCTGAACAAATTACTGTTGGGCAATTGATACAAAATCAAATAGTCATGACGATATCCAAGGCGATGATCATTATATAGGCATCACGTCCAAGATAAGTAGACCGACTCCTGACTACATCTACCACTATTACTCCACACATCGACCGCTATCCAACATGCATCTAGTGTATTAAGTTCATGGAAAAATGGAGTAATGCAATAAGAACGATGACATGATGTAGACAAGATATATTCATGTAGGAATAGACCCCATCTTGTTATCCTTAATAGCAATGATACATGCGTGTCTTGCTGCCCCTTCTGTCACTGGGAAAGAACACCGCAAGATCGAACCCATCACAAAGCACCTCTTCCCATGGCAAGAAAAATCGATCTAGTCAGCCTAACTAAACCAAAGATTCGGAGAAGAAATACGAGGCTATAAGTAATCATGCATATAAGAGATCAAAGAAGACTCAAATAATATTCATGGATAGAAACTGATCATGAACTCAAAATTCATCGGATCCCAACAAACACACCACAAAAGTTTACATCAAATAGATCTCCAAGAGACCATTGTATTGAGAATCATAATCGAGAGAGAGAGGAAGCCATCTATGGTGGACTACTCATGCATCATCGGAGAGGCACCTATGAGGAAGATGAACCCCTCCGTGATGGTGTTTAGATTGGATCTCGAGGTTCTGGAACTTGCGGCGGCTGGAATTGTGTTTCGTCGACTCCCCTAGGGTTTTTGGAATATTTTGGAATTTATAGGCATCAGAGGCGGTGGAGAGGGGCCCCGAGGAGGGCACAACCCATCAGGGCGCGGCGGGGCCCCCCTGGCGCACCCTGGTGGGTTGTGGTCTCCTCGGCCCATTCCCCCGACACTTCTTTGGCCCACAGGGCGTCTTCTGGTCCAGAAAAAATCTCCAAAAAGTTTCGTCGTGATTGGACTCCGTTTGGTATTGATTTTCTGCGAAGTGAAAAACAAGCAAAAACAGCAACTGGCACTTTGGCACTATGTCAATAGGTTAGTCCCAAAAAATGATATAAAGTTGTTATAAAATGATTGTAAAACATCCAAGAATGATAATATAACAGCATGGAACAAGCAAAAAATTATAGATACGTTGGAGACGTATCAGCATCCCCAAGCTTAATTCCTACTCGTCCTCGAGTATGTAAATGATAAAAACAGAAATTTTGATGTGGAATGTTGCCTAACATGTTCATCACATTCTTTTCTTTTGTATAGCATGGACATTTGGACTTGTAAATGATTCAGAGCAATAGTCTAGTTTTAACATAATGACCTCAATACTCAAGCATGTCAACAAGCAACCATGTCTTTCAAAATATCAACACTAAAGAAAGTTATCCCTAGCCCATCATGCTCAATCATTGATCCATTCATGAAACACACTCAAATATTAACTATACCCAATGCTCAAGTATGATCATAGTGCCCCCTAGTTGGTGCTTTATAAGAGAAGATGGAGACTCAAAGTAAAAAAATAAAAAATGCATAAAGTAAATAGATAGGCCCTTCACAGAGGGAAGTAGGGATTTGTAGAGGTGCCAGAACTCAAGGTTTAAATTGAGAGAGAGAAAATATTTTGGGTGGCATGCTTTTCCTGTCAATGAAAACGACAAATTAGCTCACAATACTTTCCATGCTAGATACTCCCTCCGTTCCTAAATATAAGTCTTTTTAGAGGTTTCACTAGGGGACTACACACGGATGTATATAGACATATTTTAGAGTATAGATTCACCCATTTTGCTCCGTATGTAGCCCTTAGTGAGATCTCTAAAAAGACTTATATTTAGGAACAGAGGGAGTATATCATAGGCGGTTCCCAAACAGAAAATAAAGTTTATTCCTTTTTCCACCAAACTTTCACTTTCCATGGCGGGCCATATCCACGGTTGCCTTCCATACCAACACTTTCCAAGGAATTTATTATTTGACAACATAAAGTAAATATTTTTTCTTTTTCATTTCGGGAATGGGCATCCCTATTACCGCCGCACTCTCGTGCAATGACAAGTGAATAAACACTCATCTTGAGAATAACACATCTAGCATGGAAAAATATTGGACACTCCCCACCGTTTCATGAGCGGTACGAGCACGCAAAAGAGAAAATTTATTTTAAAAATTTAGAGATGGCACATACAAATTTGCTTGGAACGGCATGGAAATACCGCATATAGGTAGGTATGGTGGACTCATAAGGCAAAACTTGGTTTAAGGATTTTAGATGCACAAGTAGTATTTCTACTTAGTACAAATGAAGGCTAGCAAATAGGTTGGGAAGCAACCAAACCAAGAAACAAAAATTCACATAAGCAAGCATTGAGCATAACTAACACCGAATAATGCACCACAACTAGGATGTAACTTCATTGCATAACTATTGACTTTCGTGGATGCATAGGGAATCGCAAACCTTAACACCAATATTCCTACTAAGCATAATTACTCACGAACATGACTCACATATTACTATCATCATGTTTCAAAACTATTACAAAGAATCAAGTTTAATTTGCCCAATGATCTTCATGAAAGTTTTTATTATATCCTCCTTGGATATCTATCACTTTGGGACTATTTTCATATATTGCCATTGCTTTTTGGCAAGCTCAAACAAATTTAAGTGAAGCACATGAGCATAAAGATTTCATCTCTCAAAAAGGTATAAGTGAAGCATGAGAGGATTTCTTAAAAATTTACCTACTCTCAAATTAATCTAAGTGAAGCATGAGAGTATTTCTACAAAAATTTCCAAGCACACCGTGCTCAAAAAGATATAAGTGAAGCACTAGAGCAATTCTATAGCTCTAAAAGTTTAAGTGAAGCGCATAGAGCAATTCTAACAAATCATAGCATGATTTTGGCTTTCTCAAATAGGTGTGTCCAGCAAGGATACAAGGGAAAAACTAACAAACAAAGAAAGCAAAGATACAAGACGCTCCAAGCAAAACTCATGATATGTGACGAATAAAAATATAGCTCCAAGTAAAATACCGATGGTCGTTAGAAGAAAGAGGGGATGCCACTCGGGGGCATCCCCAAGCTTAGTTGCTTGTTTATATTTGGATATATCTTGGGGGTGCGGTAGCATCCCCAAGCTTAGGCTTTTATCACTCCTTATTCCTTCATCCATCATGATCTCACCCAAAACTTGAAAACTTCAATCACACAAAACTCAACAAAATCTTCGTGAGATCCGTTAGTACAATAAAGCAAATCACTACTTTAGGTACTGTTGCAAACCCATTCATATTTTCTTATTGCATTATACCTACTGTATTTTAATTTTACCATGGCTCATACCCTTCAATATAACCCATAGATTCATCAAAACAAGCACACAATGCAACGAAAACAGAATCTGTCTTAAACAGAACAGTCTGTAGTAATCTGCACTCTAACCATACTTCTGTAGCTCTGCAAATTCTGAAAAATTAGGACAACGTAAGGAATTTCTGTATAAACACTGTGTTAGAATTTCAGCTCAAGATCACGTTCCAGCAAAAAATTAAAATTCATATACTGGACGCAAAGTTTCTGTTTCAGATTCAGCATCGCTTCTACTCATCCTATGAATCATCCTAAAGGATTTACTTGGCACAAACACTAAATAAACCATAAAAACACAATCATAAGAGAGGAATAATTGTGTCAACACTCAAAAACAGAAAGGAAAAAGCAAAAAAATATTTATTCATTGGGTTGCCTCCCAACAAGCGCTATCGTTTTACGCCCCTAGCTAGGCATAACACATAGATTCAAGTATTGGCATCTTTGGTTTTGGATCCATAGGATGCCCTAATTATTGATTCATATGGTGGCTTAATTCTTGTTCTAGGGAAGTGTTTCAAACCCTTTCTCAAGGGGAATTGAAAACGAATATTGCCTTCTTTCATATCAATCACGGCACCTATAGTGCGTAAAAACGGTCTACCAAGTATAATGGGACAAGACGGATTGCAATCAATATCAAGCACAATAAAATCAATGGGCACATAGTTCCTATTTGCAAGAATAAGAACATCATTAATTCTTCCCAAAGGCTTTTTAATAGTAGAATCCGCCAAGTGCAAATTAAGAGAACATTCTTCAATATTGGTAAGACCAAGCACATCACATAGAGATTTCGGAATCGTGGAAACACTAGCACCCAAATCACACAAAGCAAAGCATTAATAATTTTTAATCTTGACTTTAATGGTAGGTTCCCACTCATCATGTAATTTTCTAGGAATAGAAATCTCCAACTCCAACTTTTCTTCAAAAGATTTCATCATGGCATGAACGATATGTTTAGTAAAAGCTTTATTTTGCTCATAAGCATGGGGTGAATTCAACATGGATTGCAGCAAAGAAATACATTCAATCAAAGAGCAACTATCATAATTAAAGTCTTTGCAATCCAAAATAGTGGGCACATCACTAGTTAAAGTTTTGACCTCTTCAAACCCACTTTTATCAAAAATTTCATCAAGATTTTCACCCTCCAAATTATTGGGACGCCTTCTAGCTAAAGTTGACTCTACTTCAGTCCCTTCATTATCAATTTTAACATTACTAAACAAGGAATCAATAGAAGAAACACCAATCACTTTAAGATCTTCATCTTTCTTATGAAGGCAATCACTAGAAAATGACTTTTCTAAGATTTCTCTTTTAGCTCTAAGCATAGCGGTTCTTTTCTTACTTTCATCCATAGAGACATATAAAGCTTTAATAGATTCATCAATCTTAGGCACAAAAGCTTTCAACTTGAGATTTTCAACATCATGAGAAATTCTATCAATGCTTCTAGACATATCATCAATCTTATTCAACTTTTCTTCTATCGTAGTATTGAAAGCCTTTTGCGCATTGATAAATTATTTAATATTACTCTCAAGATCAGAGGTGTTCCTATTATTATTGTAAGAAGAATTACCATAGTAATTACCATAATTATTAGAGGAATTTCCAGGAAAAGGCCTAGGATTAAAATTACCTCTATAAGCATTGTTATTGAAATTGTTTCGCGAGACAAAATTCACATCTACAGAATCACTATTTTGCTCAATCAAGGTAGACAAAGGCACATCATTAAGATCAATAGGAGCATTTTTACTAGCAATCAATTTCATCAAAGCATCAACCTTATCACTCAAAGTACTAATTTCCTCTACCGAATTAACCTTTTTACTAGTAGGTGCTCTTTCGGTATGCCATTGAGAATAATTAGCCATGATATTATCTAGAAATTTAGTAGCCTCACCCAAAGTAATCTCCATAAAAGTAGCACCCGCGGCGGAATCTAAAAGATTTCTAGAGACAAAATTCAACCCGCATAAATTTTTTGTATGATCATCGAAAGATTTAAACCATGAGTAGGACAATTTCTTAGCATCAACTTCATTCTTTCCCAAGATTGTGCAACATGTTCATGCTCAATTTGCTTAAAATTCATGATTTGTGTCCTAAGGGAAATAATTTTCGTGGGAGGAAAATACTTAGTGATAAAAGCATCCTTGCACTTATTCCAAGAATCGATACTATTGCGAGGCAAAGAGGAAAACCAAATTTTTGCACGATCCCGCAAGGAGAAAGGAAATAGTTTCAACTTAACAATATCATTGTCCACATATTTTTTCTTTTGCATATCACACAATTCTACGAACGTGTTTAGATGGGACGCGACATCCTCATTAGGATTACCAGCAAATTGATCTTTCATAACAAGATTCAACAAAGCGGCCTTAATATCACAAGACTCCGCACTAGTGGCGGGAGGAGCAATTGGAGTACTAATAAAATCATTGTTATTAGTATTGCAAAAATCACACAACTTGGTGTTTTCTTGAGTCATCGTGACTACGCAAACAAGATTGCAAGCAAGGAAGAGATCCTGCGAGAAAAAGGTAAACGAAAAAGAGGGCGAATAAAACGGCAAATTGGTGAAGTGGGGGAGAGGAAAACAAGAGGCAAATGGAAAATAATGTAATTGCAAGGACATGAGATTTTTGATTAGGAACCTAGTAGATGATGATGGAGTCCCCTCGGCGCCCACGATAGGCACGTAGAAGAGACCGCTTCCTCCCCGGCAACGGCGCCAAAAATTCCTTTGACGTGGCTTGAGACTGCGTCGGTATTTCCCCAAAGAGGAAGGGATGATGCAGCACAGCGACGGTAAGTATTTCCCTCAGTTATGAAACCAAGGTTATCGAACCAGTAGGAGGATCACCACCACCCAATAAGCAGCACCTGCACACAAACAACAAATACTTGCAACCCGATGCGAAAGAGAGGTTGTCAATCTCTCTACGGTAAAAAGATAGATTAGGTAGTGATAGATAGGAGAGATAGATCTCTCAAGAACGCAAAATAAAAAGAGCAAATATGCAGCAATATTTTTTTGGGTTTTTGGTTTTGTCGATCTGAAAACAAAGATTGCAAAAAAGTAGATCGGAAAGCAATATGTTGGAAAAGTAGACCCGGGGGACGTAGGGTTCACTAGTGGCTTCTCTCATGAGTATAGCGCACGGTGGGTGAACAAATTACTGTTGGGCAATTGACAGAAAATCAAATAGTCATGACGATATCTAAGGCGATGATCATTATATAGGCATCACGTCCAAGACCAGTAGACCGACTCCTGCCTGCATCTACCACTATTACTCCACACATCGACCGCTATCCAGCATGCATCTAGTGTATTAAGTTCATGGAAAAACGGAGTAATGCAATAAGAACGATGACCTGATGTAGACAAGATCTATTCATGTACGAATAGACCCCATCTTGTTATCCTTAATAGCAACGATACATGCGTGTCTTGCTGCCCCTTATGTCACTGGGAAAGAACACCGCAAGATCGAACCCATCACAAAGCACCTCCTCCCATGGCAAGAAAAATCGATCTAGTCAGCCTAACTAAACCAAAGATTCGGAGAAGAAATACGAGGCTATAAGCAATCATGCATATAAGAGATCAAAGAAGACTCAAATAATATTCATGGATAGAAACTGATCATGAACTCAAAATTCATCGGATCCCAACAAACACACCGCAAAAGTTTACATCAAATACATCTCCAAGAGACCATTGTATTGAGAATCATAAGAGAGAGAGAGAGAGAGAGGAAGCCATCTAGCTACTGCCTACGGACCCGTAGGTCTATGGTGGACTACTCACGCATCATCGGAGAGGCACCTATGAGGAAGATGAACCCCTCCGTGATGGTGTTTAGATTGGATCTCGAGGTTCTGGAACTTATGGCGGCTGGAATTGTGTTTCGTCGACTCCCCTAGGGTTTTTGGAATATTTGGGAATTTATAGGCATCATAGGCGGTGGAGAGGGGCCCCAAGGAGGGCACAACCCATCAGGGCGCGTCGGGGCCCCCCTGGCGCGCCCTGGTGGGTTGTGTTCTCCTCGGCCCACTCCCCCGGTACTTCTTTGGCCCACTGGGTGTCTTCTGGTCCGAAAAAAATCTCCAAAAAGTTTCGTCACGATTGGACTCCGTTTGGTATTGATTTTCTGCGAAGTAAAAAACAAGCAAAAACAGCAACTGGCACTTTGGTACTATGTCAATAGGTTAGTCCCAAAAAATGATATAAAGTTGTTATAAAATGATTGTAAAACATCCAAGAATGATAATATAACAGCATGGAACAAGCAAAAATTATAGATACGTTGGAGACGTATCAGACACCGCTGTGAGCACCGTGTCCAACCCCTCTCCCCGTGCTCTCCATTTGTAGCCATAGCTCGCCACGGTCGCCTTTGTGCTCCGGCCGAGGCTCTGTTGCTGCCGCCGCTCGTTTTTGGTCATTGTCGTCCTCCCCAAGTCCAAACCGAGACGCGTCCATGCTCCTGGGATCCCCAGGAGGCCAACGCTTTGGCTCGTCTTGTCGTGCCCTCCGTGGCCGAGCCTGACCATGGCCGAACGCAGCCGCCGCCACGGCCCGTCGTCGGCGTCCCTGCCGACCGCCACAGCACCCGCGACCGCCACTATCGGATGCGCGCGAGCGTTAGGGACCCGTAGGACTGCTCCGCACACGAAATGGTGGACCGTAGCAAATTTCTGGCCAACTCCGACGAAGTATCGCCGTGACACGGCTCGCCGGAGTTACTCCGGTAGCCGGTGTTGACCTGGCCGACCACATGGCCCCTCTGGGTCGCTGCCACCGGGACTCACAGACCCTGTTGACCCAGTCAACTGTTGACTGGGCAATGTCCAGTCACTGACTAGTGGGGCCCCTGCCCCTATTTAACTATTTAGTTAACTCGCTTAATTAGCTTAATCTAATATGCCTATGACATGTGGGCCAGCCCCCTTTAGATTAATTGTTTATTACACTGAATAATTAATTTGACCTAATAAGTCACAGACATATGGGACCAGGCCCTTAATTCATTAGTTAAGATCAATTTTAAACGCCTGGTTAACCCTCTGTCTATGACAGATGGGCCCCACTGGTCAGTTTGACCAGCCAAACTCGGCTGTTGACTGCTGACATCATCCTGATGTCATGATGACGTCACAATTGTATTTTCGAATTAAATTAAATCTGTTTAATTTCAGAATATTAATAAAACTTTAAAAATTAATGTAAATTAATCTGTAAGTCGGATGAAAATAATTTATATATGAAAGTTGATCAGAAAAATCCCATGATCCGAATACGTTGTCTGTTCATCTGTCACATGCCCCTAGCATGATGAACATGGACATTTTGTGTTTGGATCATCTGTCCGGCAGTAGCCCGAGACCCGGGAAATATCGTCAGATATTTTTCCGCTCCGTCTGTGACGTGTAGTATTGCGTTAGCTCATGCCTAGCTCTGCATATTGCCATGTCATGCATCGTGATGCATCTATGTGCTTTATATTTATTGTTTCTCCCCCCTCTTCTTACCGATAGACCCCGAGACTAACGCTGCTGCCAGGTACAACTACGCCACTGACGATCAGGCCTTTGCAGCAGAGCAGCAAGGCAAGCAAACCCCCCTTGAGCATTCCGATATCGCCCAATCTTTCTCTCTTATGCTTGCATTAGATTTTGCTACTATTGTATATAGCTCCTACTCTGATGCATAGCCTGTTTTTGATAAACTGCTAATACCTGCTACTTCATTAAACTGCTTAACATAGGTTGACAGTGACCCCTGTGGCCCCCTTAGTCTCATTTGCCCCGCTTTTATTATCAGTTACTCGATCATCTTGATCGACGAGCCAGGCCCGTCACATCACCGCACACCCCCTTAGTTGTACGGCTCTGCAGAACTACTATTGAGTACCGAGGGTGACACCTCACAAAGTTCTCATGATGTTAGCTCTGTAGTGTAGCTAGTCGGTCGTGGTAAATAGAGGGTGATACCTCTTTGCCACTCCCGATATCATCTCTGTCGTGCAACCCCCTCAAGTGTGGGACCTCCGAGGGTGATTCCTCTAAGCCCACCTTGACAGTCACACCGAGCGAAAACCATTGAGGGTGATTCCTCAGGTTCCGCCTTGATGCCTTATACACACGGTTACTATGACTTGGTTCAGAAACATGTTGGTGATGGGTCGGCCCTACGGGGTACCCATGGTTTGATAACAATGAGGCGTGGCCGGGCAGGTGAGGCCCTTGCCACAAGACCTCGAGACGGGGCGACGAGACCGCACATCATGGGTCGCGCTCATCACCGCATTAATAAAATGCTAATGGGTTGGGTATTTGATCTGAGTTGGTCCATTGACCTTATTACGCACTAACCTTCATGTGGGACAAGTTATGGGTACTCAAGTAATTGTATCAGCCGAAGCTCTTCGGACGTCAGCAATGGAGTGGCGCGCGCCCGAGTGGTCCGCGTCGGCACTGATCTTGTATTAGAGTGTGCTAGGACTGACCTCAGCCGCCCTCGCATCGTGCAAGAGTGCAAAGGGTGAGTGGGCCCATGACCCCTGCGCGCTTAGCATTTAGACCGGCGGGCTGGCCTCTCTGTTGAGCCTAGGTAGGGCGACGACGTGTTGATTTCCCGAGGCCGGGCATGACCCAAGAAAGTGTGTCCGGCCAAAGGTTATCAAGCATGTTGGGAAATGTGGTGCACCTCTGCAGGGATGAATTCAACTATTCGAATAGCTGTGTCCACGGTAACAGGACGACTTGGAGTTGTACCTCGATCTACTACAACTATAATTGTGACATAAAATTGAGATGAATGTTGGCTCCAAGATTGCTTTCTCGCAGGGAGTCGAGGAAGAATCTCTGGGCGTGGTTACTTACTAAAAATTTGCCACAATAATATTGCTATATATGAGTTACCAATCTACACTCTTCTAATGCTGCAAGATGTTGAAGATGCTAGTCTTCGATAGGACTAGGCCTTCCCCCTCATTCTTGCTTTCTGCAGTCAATCCAGATATAACCCCATTTCTTGATACTGATGCATACTTAGCATAGTTCTGATGTCAGACTTGCGAGTACTTTGGATGAGTACTCACCGCTGCTTTGCTTTCTCTCCCCCCCCCTTCGATACGATTACTGCGTTCAGATGACGGAGCCCAGGAGATGGAGTACACCGGCGACGACTACTACACCATCGCTGGAGCTTACTACTACGTGGAGGCTGCCCCCGACCAGCAGTAGGATAGGAGGTTCCCAGGCAGGAGGCCTCGCCTCGTTCGATCCGTTGCTTATGTTTGTGCTAGCCTTCTTAAGGCAAAACTTGTTTATCTTATGTCTGTACTCGGATATTATTTGCTTCCGCTGACTCGTGCTTGTCGAGCTTTGTATTCGAGCCCTCGAGGCCCCTGGCTTGTAATATGAAGCTGTATGACTTTAAATTTGTGTCTAGAGTTGTGTTGTGATATCGATCAGTGAGTCCCTAATCTTGGTCGTACGCATTTGCGTGTATGATTAGCGTACGGTCAAATTGGGGGCGTCACAACGACAACTCAAGGGGCAGCATGTGTGGGACCAAATGTGTCGGCTCTAATTCTAGTATCGTTGAATTTGGAACCGGTGAATTTGAAAAAGTTGTTGAGCATCAGGTTATCTCAGATGTAATATTTACAACTGTTGTTGTACTAGGAATATTTGCATGTTATTTCTGGATATATTGTGCTATTTTTTATAATTATTTTGAGTATTGTTGTTAGAAAAAAAACATAGGTAGAAGTTTAGGGGACACGGTTGGATAGCTGGCTACCGTATCACTATCCATGAACTTGTCCGGACTAGTCGTGGACAAATGTCATGTCCATTTTAGTGGTCAGCGTTAAAGATTCCCTTACACTAGCAACCTTTGACCGTGAAAGGGTTAATTCCTGAACCCTTTGTTCGACAATTGAACATATATACTATAACACTATCTCCCTAGAATTGGAGAGTCCATATTCAATTGAGGTCTCCAATTGACATTGTGACAGTGATTTGGAACTGGTCAACAATTTTTCAAAGCTTTCTCGTTTAATCATTTTATTTATACCTCTATAACACTATAATATAAAAGAGTCCACATTCAATTGATGTCTCCAAAACTCCAATTAACATTGGGTCACCCGATTTTGACTGGGTCAACAATTTCTCAAAACTCACTCATTCAATTCTTTAGACAAATGAAAAATACACTATGCTTGCTAATGGATTTGGTTTACGATTTTGACCGAATCAACGGTATTTCGAATCAACAGTAACCGGCCTATAAAAACATATCAATCACATCCATGCAGACGTTGACGTAGAAATTTTACCACATATATATGTTTGGTTAGCATATAATATAGAATCACACCATGAAAGGCCCATCAAATTACCGAATTATAAATAAAAATAAAACACACTATGTCATCTCCCCCCCCACATCAAACGAAATATTCCATTAGTTTCAAAATATAAGGGGTATTATTTCTTTCTAAAGTCAAATTCTTTAACTTTAACCAAGTTGTGAGCAAAAATATCGACATCCACAATATTAAATAAAAAATATGAAAATTTATTTAACGATGAATCTAATCACAACAATTTGATATTATGGATTTTGATATATTTATCTATAAATTTAATCATATTTAAAATGTTTGACATTTTTTAAAAGTAATACACATTGTATTTTGAAACAGGGTGATTAGGTTTTTTTAATCTAACAGCGCAACAAAGCGCGCCCAGTCCTTCTAGTAAACTCTATAATTCTATATCATACAAAATATCAAGTAAAGGAGTTACTGTTGGTCAAGTCCATGTCATATACGCAACCTTTTTTCATGAGGGGGTTAATATTTTTGTCGTATGCTCACTCTATGATGTAACATGCAACCTTTGACCATGAGATGGTTAATATTTGGACACGGTGTTCATCTACTACTCCTATAAAAGCACGAGAGGACAGGTCCAACTTAGCATATCAGCCGTCTAATAATAGATCTAAAGGTCTAAAACTTCCACCAACGAAAACATCCACTAACGATGTTGATTGCCAAACCCCACCAATTCCACCGCTAACTGCTTATCGCTTTGTGGTCGAAAAAGAAAAAACTCCCCCATAACCCACGACGCGTCGCCACAAGACAGTATTGTATTGTTGATACTAAGGGTAAAACGATGGGGTTTTAACATATTGCTTGTACTTACTTTGTCTATATCATGTCATCTTGCTTAAAACATTACTCTGTTTGTCATGAACTTAATACCATAGATGCATGTTGGATAGTGGTCGATTGGTGGGGTAATAGTAGTAGATGTAGAATCGTTTCGGTCTACTTGTCATAGACATGATGCCTATATACATAATCATTGCCATGTGTAGTCCACCATAGACCTATGGGTCCGTAGGCAGTAGCTAGATGACTTTCTCTCTCTCTTTTGATTCTCAATACAATGGTCTCTTGGAGATCTATTTGATGTAATGACTTTTTGCGGTGTGTTTGTTGAGATCCGATGAATTTTGAGTTCATGATGAGTTTCTATCCATGAATATTATTTGAGTTTTCTTTGATCTCTTATATGCATGATTACTTATAGCCTCGTATTTCTTCTTCGAATCTTTGGTTTAGTTAGGCCAACTAGATCGATTTTTCTTGCCATGGGAAGAGGTGCTTTGTGATGGGTTCGATCTTGCGGTGTCCTCTCCCAGTGACAGAAGGGGCAGCGAGGCACGCATGTATCGTTGCTATTAAGGATAACAAGATGGGGTCTATTCCTACATGAATAGATCTTGTCTACATCATGTCACCGTTCTTATTGCATTACTCCGTTTTTCCATGAACTTAATACACTAGATGCATGCTGGATAGCGGTCGATGTGTGGAGTAATAGTAGTAGATGCAGAATCGTTTCGGTCTACTAATCTTGGACGTGATGCCTATATAATGATCATCGCCTTGGATATCGTCATGATTATTTGATCTTCTATCAATTTCCCAACAGTAATTTGTTTACCCACCGTGTGCTATACTCATTAGAGAAGCCACTAGTGAAACCTACAGCCCCCGGGTCTACTTTTCCAACATATTGCTTTCCGATCTATCTTTTTGCCGCTTTTTGTTTTCAGATCTATTATTCCAAAAACCCAAAAATACTTTGCTGCACTTTTTATTTGCCTCTTTTATTTTGTGTTCTTGTGCGATCTATCTATCCAATCTATTACAATCTAATCTATCTTTTTATCGTGGAGAGATTGACAACCTCTCTTTCACGTCGGGTTGCAAGTATTTGTTCTTTGTGTGCAGGTAACGTTTACATAGTGTTGCGTGGTTCTCCTACTCGTTCGATAACCTTGGTTTCATAACTGAGGGAAATACTTACCGTCGCTGTGCTGCATCATCCCTTCCTCTTTGGGGAAATACCGACGCAGTCTCAAGCCACATCAGTACCTACTTCGAGCGGTGCTACGCTTCTACGGCGGTAATAACAAACCTTTTTCTATAACGTGATATATATTGTTCTTTTTCCTATTTTTTCCTACAACCATTAATGTTGTGTGTGTTTCTGTTTGTTGTTACATAGATCGTCCCATGCAGTGTGAGGTTGCAATTCAATGAGCTGACCGAATACGCCGTGGTCTTCGAGGACCCCGGGGGGGCCCTACACTTTGGAGGTCGAAAAAGGACCTACGATGACCCATCTGAGAGTAGATGGATGGGATCATTTCCTCGCCCACAATCGTCTCATTAGGGATGAATTGATCACATTCTCCTTAAGAGGACAAAGACCCAGACTAACTGTTATCTATGATGTCGTCTTTGACTAACGAATGCAGTTGAACGACGATGAGACCAACAACCTCTTGGACAAACTTCCGTCCCGTGATCACTACGCCAAGGTGCCATTCGTGACCCACCTGACAAGGACAACCAGTCGCCATATCATGGTATGTTACTTAGTGTACTAATTCTTTAGTGTGGAATCTACTGATGTGCTTAATTAATTAGTTGTGTAGATTCTGATTGATATGCTCAGTGTACATAGAGAGGATCCAATTCCTATGCTTAATTAGTGTAGAATCCGATTGATATGCTTATATTAGTGTAGAATCCGGTGATATATGTAAACTGGTCAGTGCGTTTTTCTCTCAGAAATTGCCTAAGAGGTTAGCTATGAGTTGCGACACTGAGGCTGGTGTAGCAGGCTTTGCTGAGTATGCCTTACAACAACGGGCTCCGTCTCCACCGGTGCGTGCGTAGCGGACACGGATGGTCGCATTATCTTAAGCGCGATGGCGTGGAGAGACGTCCTCGTTGGCAAGAATCTGCACGACGGACAAGCTGTCATAGGTACTACCAGGAACACCACACGCCATGACTTGAGGATGATGATCGTCATCGACATCATTTAAAAGAATGTGTGTGGTTGGGCATTTTGGCAAAGACTAAGTCAAGTAACCTTGTTGTGTAGTGCATGTAGAAATGTTTGTGAGATCGATGATTATTGTCGGATATGATCTTGTCTATATAATTACCTATGTTTGGCCATTGTGCCGTTGCTGGTCTATATAATTACACATGTGGTCGTCATGCAAAATGCTACATGTAGGTGCGTATTAATTTTTTCACTGAAAAATTGTTGTTGGCGTGCCCGTGACACTGGGCGCCGCTAGGTGAGGAACCCTAGTGCTGGCGTTGGATACACGCCATAAGAATCTCAAATACTGCTGGCGTGAGACCCAACGCCACCACTATATTTTAACAATGATGACATACTGACGACGTCGGATGTCCATGTCAGGAAGGCAAATTTTAACACACCATAACTAACCTTTTTTGCATTAGTGGTATGTCAAACCAAATTAACTCGCTACCATCTGACAGCGACAGTGATCAATGGGAGACTACACGTGAGAGAGCACTCAAGACCGTATAGTGTGGTTGAGACGCATTATTGTTCATCCGCAAAAAAAATATAAAAATATGTGACGCATTATTTTTACCCTTATGAAACAACTGCGTAAGTTTTGTTTTACGTCAAATCGAATTAACTCTGTAACATCTAATCGAGTGTGTAGTCAACGTCAAACCGAATTAACTCCCTATCATCGTTCATGGTCAAGGCCCGACCACACGAAAGCACACTCGAGACTATAGGGCACTGTCGAGACACGCCGGCGAAGGGCGAGGGTCAAACTGAATTAACTCCCTATCGTCTAATCGCGACTATGGTCAAGGTCGGTCTGTGTGAGACCTCGCCCGGGCCCGCGAGATGCACGTGGGCGGGGGGTGGGATGGGGATCCCTCATGCGTCATGCTCACTCCCTCACTCTTGCTCTCCATCTCTACCTAGTGTGGCCTAGCCCATGTGGAATTTAAAGATCAGACTTCTCTAGAGTCTTAATTTTTTAAAGTTCTTCAAATTTATGAAGTCTATTTTTTGTCAAGCGGTGAGTAGTAGAAGGACATTATTGTCAAAATCATCGGATAAATTGACTGCTTGATACTACGACTTTTGACCAAAGTTCTATTATTATTATTTTTTAGAAAAGGAGGATGACCCCGGCCTCTGCATCTGGGAGATGCATACGGCCACTTTATTGATTATTCTCGAGGACTTTACAAAGTATTACAACAATATGCCTGAATCCACCAGCTAGGCAAAAAGTGCCGCTACTCCTATCCATATGATGAAGGGGTGCTAGCTGGGCCACTACCCAGACCACTCACCTAAGCCTAACATCAAAAGCCGGAAGCCCCAGCCGAGCCACATACCGGGTCTGGGGCACAAACCGGTCAGACGCACTCGTGTGCTGTCGCCGCCATCTTCCACCGGTCCGTCTTCAGAGCAGATATTGAGGCTTCTACCTTGTCTAGCCACTCTGCCATCGACGTCACCATGATGCCAGACAGCTACCTCCTCATGCGCGAGTCCATCTCCACGCATCGGATGCCGAGTCTCCACAGCGCCATGCCGCCGATATCCGCCGCCATCAATGTGTGAGATGAAGCACCGCTCCACCATCCCTCCAGCCAGCACTTGCTCCAAAACGATGCCCCCAGGAGGGAAAGCGATAAAACGCCATCATCGTCCGATCCAGGAAGACCCAGATCTAGGGTTTTCCCCGGAGCATCCCGAGCCTGATGACGCAAACTGCAACTGGCAATTGCTCCACCAGACGAGCGCCGCCGACGTCACCGCAGCCTCCAAGATGAAGCTGGCCAAAATACGCCGACACCGAACCGCCGCCACCTCCACCGCCGCTTGAGCAGCCCCCCAGCAACGCCTTCAGGAAGGAGCACGCCACCGCGGTGTCGTCGTCGCTTGGAACAAGGGGGTCTGAGGTTTTCACCTGAGCTCCTGGGAGGGGTGTAAGGAAGGGGATCCTCTCCGAAGACTCCAACAAGGGGAGCAACACCCAAAGGCGCTGCCTTCGGAGTGGCCGCCGCGCCGGCCAAGGGATTTCCCCGGAACCCTTCCAGCCACCGGATCTGCAAGGCCAGCACCCAATAACAGCGAGAAGCCATCAGGGGGCGGATCCGCTGCAGATCGGAGTAGATCGGGGTCGAGGACGAGCATCACCATGGCCACCAGCATCCAGCAAGAACCGCCGCCGCAGCCGACGCCCACCACCTTCCCGCCACCCACACGGCCACCGAGACCCGCCGGCCGAGCATGGGAGGCCGAGACCGTGCCTGCAGGACCAGATCCGCGATGGATCCATGCCCCCGCCGCCGCCCCGGAGCCAACCCCTGGCGCAGCCGCCACGGCCTGGCCGCCCACTCGCTCCGCCGTCTGGCCGCCGCGCCGCCCGACGCGCCCTCGCCGCATCATCATCAAGACTCCGCCGCGCCGCCGCATCTCGCGCTACAGCCGCACGCCGGGAGGGGAAGAAGGGCCCCGCCGCCGCCGACGCGCACCGGGCTTCGCCCGGCGGCGCCTTCTGGCGGCGGCGAGGGGAGGGGATGGTGTAGGAGGCGGGCGCGGGGTGGGGCTAGGGTTCCCCCGCCGCCGCCCGCGAGAGTGACCAAAGTTCTATGTGAGATGAGAATTGACTTTTGACAAAAGTGGTCCGTCAACTCAATGAAAAGTGTAACTTGCACTTCTTCATCCCTTTACGATTTTTTGAAAAAGTGGAAGTTGCACTATTCACTTTAAATATCAAATGGACGTTACACTTTTCAATAAACTGGGGTTGTACTATTTCATAAAATCAGGTGAAAGTTACACTTTTCACTAAACTAAAAGTATGCCTTTTTTCTATCGGATGTCTGCTCGAAAAAAAAGCCTTTTTGGAAGTCTATTGGGCCTTAAGAAAATTCCAAACAACTGAGAATCAACAATACGGGAGCTCCTAATCGGCGCCTTCTACGCCGGTTAGGGATCCTGGCGCCCACGCAGCTGCGTATATGGGCCGGCCCATCACGAGGAAGCACGACTCGCTAGCCAGGGCCACATCTTCCTATCCTAAAAAAAAAGGCGCACACCTTTCCTACGATTGCATTCAATGGTTGAACAGTTGAATTCTGAAAGAAAAGATCAAAAAAATAGAAAACTTCGTGAATTCAAAATTGAACGCAGATTTGGAAAAGTTCATTGAATTTTAAAAAGTTCATTATTTTTTTTAAAGTTCACTGAATCTAAAAATAGGTCATCGATTTTGAAACAAAAAGTTCATAAAATATAAAAAAGTACATCGATTTGAAACAAAAGTTCAAAAAATTGAAAAAGGTTCATTGATTTTGAAAAAAATTCATCAATTTTGAAAAAAAGTTCATTGAATTTGAAAAAAGTTCACGGTTTTCCAAAACAATTCCACAGATTTGAGAAGAAAGATCACGGATTTGATGAAAAGTTCACATGTTTCGAAACAGCGTTCACAATTTTGAGAAAAAAGTTCACGTATCTGCTGAAAAAGTTCACACTTTTTAAAAAGGATCACGATTTTTTTTAAAATAATAAAAGAAAATAGAAAACAAACAGAGAAAAACTGGCCAAAATAAAAAACCGAAAAAACAGGGAACCCTCGTTTCTTTTTGTGTTATGTTTTTTTTTTAAGTTCATCAGATTTGAAAAAAGTTCATCGATTTTAAAAAAAAGTTCATCGAATTTGAAAAATTTACCGAATTTAGAAATAAGTACATCAATTTTCAAAAAGTTCATGAAATTCGATAAAAACTTCACAAATTTGAAAAAAAATCATCGAATTTTAAAAAAGATCGATTTAAATGAAAAGTTCACGTATTTCCAAAAACAATTAACGAACCAGGATGAAAACGAAAAAAAGGAAAACGAATAATGAAAAAAAGAAAAAGGGAAATGAAAGAACAAAGAAATAGAAAGTTTATTTTTAACAGACCCCGCTGTGGCGGCGGAGTGGTTGCTGGCGCCAAATAGGGTTTGCCCAACAGTACTATATTTTTTAAAGCTACAGTGGTGTAATCGAGATAATTACAACTACGGCACCTATACTATCCGACACGTAACAGCATGGTCCTGGTACTCGTCGACTGCTCCGTTACGGTCCTCCAGTACGTTGATACGCTCCAAAACAGTCCTATGTACATATCACGCTACGGACCGGGACGGGACGGGCGCCACGCTGGCTGGTCGAGCCGCATCACTTCGGTTGGTAATTTTGCAGTTGCCCTTAGATGTTGAGTGCGTCCACTTTGAGTCCAACTACCCCGTTCGTGTTCATCTCATCCTCCTGGCGACGATGACGTAATGCGGCGCGGGTGGTGATCGGCGACATCGAGGCGACGAGAGACGCTCGAACCGGGGGAGCTCGCACCGCAGTGATGACATTGTCGTCGCTTGCTGTGAGTGGCGGCGTGCGATCCTGTACAACGGTAAGGCGGTGCTCCCGTACCCACGTACGGTAAGATTGGACCACCACAGCTACATTGGGCATGTTACTACCTCAATTCTCATCTATTCCATCGTTTTGGTGTGTTCTTCGATACAGTTTAAACGATATGGGCACTCATTTGTATAGGGTTCACGCAGATGTTTAGGGTTTGATGTCGGATGGCTGAATTTTTTGTTTAACAGATGGAGGCACTGATTTCTGCAAGATTGAGTTCATCCATGGTGGATTTTTCATGGGCGCTGATGGCAATCATTCATATCTCAATGGTCGCAAGGTCTGTTACGATTATTGTGACACCAGTGTTGCTTGTATGGGAATGTTGTACGTATGAATTACTAGTAGAGAAGGTGGATTACGAGACTGCAGGAAGAATTCAAATGTATTTGCTGCTACCTGGGATGCAAATGAATGAAGATGGGCTCGGGTTGATCGCAAGCAATAATGACGCGAAATGCATCAGCAAGATGGTTAGAGAAGGGCACAAATACGTGATGTTGTATCTTGTTCATGATGCCGGTTATGGTGGATGGGGTGATGTTTTAGCAAATCCATGCACGCATGCACCTGATGTTATCAGCCCTATGAAGAGCAAGATAAATGATAGTGTTGCGGAGGAGCAAAGCATTGTACTTGTTGGGGAGAGCAGTGCTTCCATGTTGTTTGCATGTGAGGGCAATGCGGAAGGCACAAGTAGGAGGAGCAGAAGAGGGACAACAGAGGTAGAGGAGGAGTTATGTAGTGAAACTGACAGTGAGGACTCGGATTATATTCTAGAAATAATTGATAGTGACTATGACCTCAACTAGCGCCAGAAAGGCGCGGCGCACGCCGCGCCCGTGGAAATGTTTTGTGCATCGTGCTCATGTTAAACCTTGTTAATATTTCTCTTCATACTGCATGCAAGTCTTTCCTTGTCTTTGTTTAAGGGAAAAAATGTTAAGCGTTGGATTTTTAGAATGCTCGGTTCATCGTCGGTATCATCTGTGTTACTGGCGAAATGGCATTGTTTTTGGATGGGATAATCAATGAAAAGCAGTCACTGCTGTCTAAAACTTAGGCTGCAAAGGTGAACTATAGCTAGAATATACACAGGGTTACACTAACGTGTTGTCACTACAACAGTCCAGAAAGATGGGAGGGAAAACATAATGCTAATAAGTTATACTGTAGCATACTCAGAGTTACACTGAACTGTTGTTATCACAGCTAACAAAATAGAACCGGTAGATAGCAAGGAGATACAAACTTCAGAAGGTTGCTAATAGTACGGTTGGCTCTGTCTATTTTGATGCAAAGAAGCCGATGATGATGCAGTCTTTCACTTAGAAACTTGAGTCCTAGATGCGTCGTTGCCAGCATCCACATTGTCACGGTTTTCTGGGGTAAATAGTTGCTTGCTTGGACGACTGCGTCCTGAAAAAAGCAGCTTAAAGTTAAATGAATATGGCGTTTTTGTTTTGCAATCCTTTGAAAAGTAGTTATCCTGACCTTCTTTTGGCTTTGTCATTAGATGCGGAGTCACCAGCATTGCGCCTTTTTTACCCTCTGGTCCTTCCTCGGTGATAGAGGCCTGAGAAAATTCAATATAAAAACAGGATTGTATTCTCTATCAATTCTTGTGTAGAGTAGACTGTAAGTGTGCACACCTCATGTTTCTGTTCCTGTGGCAGAGATTTTTCATTTACTTTTGCAGTAAGTTCTGCTGATGGTGGAGTTGTAAGGGCCTGACCAAAATCAATGAAGAAAGAGAGGTGAAGCTGTGTTTCTAATCATTTGTATTGCATAAAAGAATATGATTGTTATACTCATGTTAATGTGATAATAGCTTTTCATTTGTTCCTGGAGCAAACTCTGCTGATGGTGCTGTTCCTGCCAAACTGGTTTGTGTTGTGTTGTGCTGCTTGGTACCATAGTAGAAGAACATGGTTGTCCAGCTGGTTCTGGATGTGTGGCGTTGTGTAATGGTAGTGGAGCCAACGGCTTTGCATTGGCCATACATTCAGTAGATTTCACCAGAAAGTGGTAGTGACCGTTGTTGAAAGTATTGTCATCTTGCACCACTGTAACAATAAAATCTTTTCCCACAAGATCTAATATCTCCCGCGGTATATCTTCATTTATTTCTCTTGTTTCTTCAAGCAAGTAGTTAGCTTCTTTTCCAACTATGATGTTGCCTTGTTTTCCAACTATGATATTGTATACTTGTTTCAATTATTGTTAGTCTACTAAGGTGTGGTAAAACTCATTTAATTTTGAATAAATGATGAATGCGTTCATTAAAATAAATACCTTAGACAGGGTTTTGGCTGGGTGCATGTGTAGACGCCTTGGTCCTTTGGCTGGGTGCATGTGTAGACTCCTTGATCCTTTTCTAATTCTCTCTAGCATTGCCTACACTCCGTGTGCCACAAATTATCACCGTTGACACTGTTAGATGTGTATAGTCCCTTTTCGGTACTTCCCCATTGTATAAGGGGTTTTCTGCACTTTACTCACATGTATATGTAATGGCCTTTGGCCCTCAGTGAATAGAAGTTGCTCATTCCTAACATGGTATCAGATGTTTAGGTTTCTCTCCCGCTCCCGCACGCTGCAACTCCGTGCTCTCTCCCCCTAGCTGGCCGCCGCCGCCGGCCGTCTTCTCCCCGGCCGCTGCCGCCGGCCATCTCCTCCCTGGCTGTCGCCAGCTGCCCTGCGCCCTGCCCGTCTCCCAGGCCGGCTGCTGCCGCTTCCTCCGCGCCGCCGCGTGCCGCTCCCGCGCTCGCCTGCGGCCGGCTGCCGCTGCTCTGCGCCCAGCTGCTGCCCGCGCCTGGCAGCCGCTGCTCCGCCCGGCCCTCCTCGCCGCGGATCCGGTCGCCCCCGTCGCGGATCCGGCCACCTCGTCCCGCCCACTGCCAGGCTCGGCCCGGCCGCCGCCGCCCGAAGCGAGTACCGCGCAAGCGGTACTACCGCACCGAGCAGAGCGATACTACCGCTGGGAAGAGCGGTACTACCGTCCGCAAGCGGTACTACCGCCCGTTACTGCCGCTCTACTTCCGCTCGAAGGACTGGCATACCAGAAGGTAGATATAAGCGAAAGTGCCCACGGCACTGGAACCGCGAAGCGGTACTACCGCTGAGCAGAGCAGTACTACCGCTGAGCCGAGCGGTACTACCGCTGGTCAGCGCGGTACTACCGCTGAGCAGGGTGAGCTCGTCATGTCTTCGTCGGGCTATGTGGCTGTTCCTCGGTGCTCGGTGATCTTCGATGGCACCAACTATGCTGAGTTTGTGGGTTTCATGCGCATCCACATGCGCGGTCTTCTCCTGTGGGGTGTTCTCTCTGGCGAGGTCCCCTGTCCGCCTTGCCCTGTTGCTCCTGTGGCTCCTACCCCACCGGTGCCGCCTGTTCTTGCTGCTGGTGCTTCCCAGGCTGATCGGGATGCAGCCAAGGCTCTCGATGATGCTGCGGTGGATGCTTATGATCAGCAGGTATCAGCCTATTCCGATGCTCTCTCTCTCTACCGGGATGGTCTGTCTGCTTACACTCAGTGGTGCAATGATGATGCTCGAGCTGCTGCTGTTCTCACTGCGAGTGTCCTCCCTCAGTTTGCTTCGGAGTTCATGAGCCTCGGTACTGTTGCAGCGATGTGGTCTTACCTCTGTCAGCGCTATCAGCCCTCTGGTGATGCACTCTACTTATCTGTGGTGCGTCAGGAGCACGCTCTTCAGCAGGGTGACTCTTCTGTTGATGAGTTCTACACACAGAGTTCTGCCATCTGGCGCCAGCTTGACTCTCTTCGGACAGTTGTTTGTGGAACTTGCCGTTGCTGCCAGACTATGAGGTCCGACTTGGAGTTTCAGCGTGTCCATGAGTTCTTATCTCGCCTCCGTTCCGAGTTTGAGCCTCGACGCGCTCACTTGCTTGCTCGTGGTCGTGTTCCTATCTCGGAGGTGCTTGCTGAGCTTCGTGCTGAGGAGACCCGCCTCCGTTCTGCTGGGTTGCTTGTGGTTCCCTCTGTGTTGGCTGCTCGAGCTCCTGTGTCGTCTGCTCGTCTCACCGCTCCACCGCTTCTGCCCACACCTTCAGGGGGGTGGGTCGCCCTCCTTATGCTGAGAAGGGCCGGTCGCGCCGTGACACTTTCTGTGGCTACTGCTCCAGGCAAGGTCACCCAGAGTCTGATTGCCGCCAGAAACAGCGAGACCAGAGGCGCTCTTCTTCCAGTGGGACTCATGCGTCTCCCTCGACTCCGTCACTCACTGACCAGGACATTGTACGCCTCAAGCGTCTACTTGCTTCCTCCGGCTCCTCGTCGACTGGTTCCACTGCTGCTGTGACTACATCCACTTCTCCACCACCGTCAGCATCTACACAGTCAGGTACATCTACGTGGGTTCTAGATTCTGGAGCCTCCTTTCATATGTCTTCTGATTCTTCCGCGCTGTCTTCTCTCCGACCTCTTGATTCGCCTGTTAATGTTCTTACCGCCGATGGCACACCTCTTCCTGTTGCTAGTCGTGGTATTCTTTCCACTCCATCTTTTTCCGTTCCTAGTGTTTCGCATGTTCCTCGCCTTACCATGAATCTTTTTTCCGCTGCCCAACTTACTGATGCTGGTTGTCGTGTCATTCTTGATACCGACTCTTGCTCCATTCAGGATCGTCGCACCAAGGCTTTGGTTGGTGCTGGCCCCCGGCGCCGTGAGTCAGAGGGCCTTTGGGAGGTTGACTGGCTTTGTGTTCCTTCCGCTGCCACCACTTCTGCCAGCTCTCATGCTCTTGCTGCCTCTTCGTCTGCGTCCTTCCAGCAGTGGCATCATCGCCTTGGTCACATCTGTGGCTCTCGCTTGTCTTCTTTAGTTCGTCAGGGCCTCTTAGGGTCTGTATCTGGAGATGTTTCCTTACATTGTAATGGTTGCAGACTTGGCAAACAGACCCAGTTACCTTATCCTACCAGTGAGTCCGTATCTCAGCATCCTTTTGACTCAGTTCATTCTGATGTCTGGGGTCCTGCTCCCTTTGATTCGAAAGGTGGTCATCGCTACTATGTTTTGTTTATTGATGATTTCTCTCGCTACACTTGGCTCTACTTCATGAAATCTCGTAGCGAGGTTCTCTCTATATACAAACGATTTGCTGCCATGGTTCACACTCAGTTTTCCATGCCCATTCGTACTTTTCGTGCTGACTCCGCTGGAGAGTATATCTCCCAGCTGTTGCGTGGTTTTCTCGCGGAACAGGGTACTCTTGCCCAGTTCTCATGTCCTGGTGCTCATGCTCAGAATGGCGTTGCCGAACGTAAGCATCGTCATCTGCTTGAGACGGCTCGTGCGCTGATGATTGCCGCTTCTCTTCCACCCCACTTTTGGGCTGAGGCTGTTTCTGCATCCACCCACCTCATCAACATTCAACCTTCGGCTGCCTTGCAGGGTGGTATTCCTATGGAGCGTCTCTCTGGTCGCTCTCCTGACTACTCCGCTCTTCGTATGTTTGGATGCGTGTGCTATGTTCTTCTTGCTCCGCGAGAACGAACCAAGTTGATTGCTCAGTCCGTTGAGTGTGTTTTCCTTGGCTACAGTGATGAGCACAAGGGCTATCGTTGTTGGGATCCTGTTGGTCGCCGACTGCGCATTTCACGTGATGTGACGTTTGATGAGTCTCGTTCTTACTATCCGCGTCCCTCCTCCTCGAGCTTTTCCGTGGAAGATCTTTCCTTCCTTCTCCTTCCCGACACATCTCCCTCTGTGCCTCTTGTTCCTCCCTCTCCCCCGGTGAGTCCCCCTACACCACCGGTACCACCATCCCCTCCCTCCTCCTCCTCTCCCTCGCCATCTCCCTCGTCACCACCATCCCCTCCCTCCTTCTCTCCCTCGTCATCTCCCTCCCCACCCTCCTCCCCAGTCTTTCGACCTCACTCCCCGTTTCCTCTCCACTACACTCGTCGTCCTCGTGTTGTGGATGATCCTACTGATGTGCCCTCTACTTCCAGTGCACCTCCTCTCACGCCTACACCGGTCCATAACCTCCGTGTTAGGCCTTGTCCCCCACCCGATCGCTATTCTCCTGACCGGTATGGTCTTTCTGCCATTGCTGAGCCCACCACCTATCGGGCTGCCATGACTCAACCTGAATGGCAGCTTGCGATGGTCGAGGAACTTGCGGCACTTGAGCGCAATGGCACATGGGATCTGGTTTCCCTTCCTTCCGGTGTTCGTCCCATCACCTGCAAGTGGGTCTATAAGATTAAGACTCGCTCCGATGGTTCCCTTGAGCGCTACAAAGCTTGTCTTGTGGCTCGTGGCTTTCAGCAGGAGCAGGGACGCGATTATGATGAGACATTCGCTCCTGTGGCCCACATGACCACTGTCCGCACTCTCCTTGCTGTGGCTTCTGTTCGTCATTGGTCTGTCTCTCAACTTGATGTCCAGAACGCTTTTCTCAATGGTGAGTTGCGTGAGGAGGTTTATATGCAGCCACCACCGGGGTACTATGCTCCTGATGGTATGGTCTGCCGACTTCGCCGCTCCCTCTATGGTCTTAAACAGGCCCCTCGCGCCTGGTTCGAGCGGTTCGCCTCTGTGGTGACTGCCGCTGGCTTCTCGCCCAGTGATCATGATCCCGCTTTGTTCGTTCACACGTCTCCTCGTGGTCGGACTCTTCTCCTTCTCTATGTTGATGACATGATCATCACTGGTGACGACTCTGACCACATTGCCTTTGTTAAGGCTCGCCTTCGCGACCAGTTCCTCATGACTGATCTTGGTCCACTTCGCTATTTTCTTGGGATTGAGATCTCCTCGACCTCTGATGGCTTCTACATCTCCCAAGAAAAATATATTCAGGATCTTCTTTCTCGCGCTGCTCTCGGTGATGAGCGCACAGTTGTGACCCCTATGGAGCTCAACGTTCAGCTTCGTGCCTCTGATGGTGACCCTCTTCCTAATCCCACTCGCTATCGTCACCTCGTTGGCAGTCTTGTCTATCTTGTTGTTACGCGTCCTGACATCTCCTATCCTGTCCACATCCTGAGTCAGTTTATTTCAGCCCCCACCTCTGTCCACTATAGTCATCTCCTCCGTGTTCTACGATATCTTCGTGGCACGATCTCTCAGCGCCTTTTCTTTCCCCGCTCCAGCTCTCTTGAGCTCCAGGCCTACTCTGATGCTACCTGGGCTAGTGATCCCTCTGATCGACGCTCGCTGTCTGCTTACTGTGTCTTTCTTGGTGGCTCTCTTATTGCCTGGAAGACCAAGAAGCAGACTGTTGTTTCTCGCTCGAGTACAGAGGCTGAGTTACGAGCCATGGCTATGTTGACGGCTGAGGTGATCTGGTTACGGTGGTTACTTGAGGATTTTGGTGTGTCTGCTACCACCTCGACTCCCTTACTGTCAGACAGTACCGGTGCTATCAGTATTGCGCGTGACCCGGTGAAGCATGAGCTCACCAAGCATATCAGTGTGGATGCCCACTTTGTACGTGCTGCTGTGCACACTACTAGGAAAAGGGCTATAGATGATATGGCCACTAATGGCGCACCAGACACTTGGTGCGCCACTACTATATAGTAATGGCGCACCATGAGTTGGTGCGCCATTAGTGTGGTAGACACTAATGGCGCACCGTGGGTACGGTGCGCCATTAGTAACAAATTTTTTTATTATTATTTTTCCAAAAATACTAATGGCGCACCATGGCAGAGTGCGCCATTACTAGTTTAACTAGTAATGGCGCACCTCCAACACAGTGCGCCATTACTATATAAATACTATATATATATATAATTTTTTTTGCAAAACTACTAATGGCGCACCTCAAGCTGGTGCGCCATTAGTAACCAGGGTTACTAATGGCGCATTTGTGGGTGGTGCGCCATTAGTAACCCTGGTTCACCAAATGCACACCCCCCCCCCCCCCCCCCCCGTGGACCGCCTTTTCAGTTATAAAAAAAATAAAAGAAAATGATAAAAATGTCAAAAAAATAAAAAAAAATAAGATTCCCATATGATTTGTGGTCTAGTTGTACGGAAAATTTACAAACATCAATTTTGACTTTTTTTGCAAAATCTCTTGAGAATTTGTAAAATGGGCATAACTTTTGCATACGAACTCCGATGAAAAAGTTTTTTATATGAAAAAGCATCTACTCTAAAAGTTACATCCGAATTCAACAGGGGGAACCCGTTGAAGATTTTTACAATCCTCAAAAACCTAACAGAAAAAAAGTTACGGTGCTTTCAAAATCTAGAGAGGCAAAAAAAAAATTAAAAAAAAATTGAAAAAAATGTTCAAAATATCATACGTAATATGACCGGGAAGTTTGAAATATTTTTTCAAAATTTCATCACACTCATGAACATGAACAAAGTCCTACACATCAACAAGGTTTAATAGGATTGATATGATAGATATATCAACAAGTGCTTGCTAAGTGAGCTGGTGCTGGGGTTGGATAGAACTCAGAAGTTAAGCATGCTTGGGCTGGAGTAGTGTAGGATGGGTGACCTTCCGGGAAGTTTGACCACGGAGTGCGATTTGACTTGAGATTAAGCATATTGACCCAAAATTAAGCCATAGTGACCCGAGATTAAGAAAAAAACGAAAAAAATAATTTCCCGCCAAATTTGAAAAAAAAAATTGAATTTTTTTTTTCCCTGGGAGGCATACTAATGGCGCACCGTGGGCTATACTAATGGCGCACTGCATGGTGCGCCATTAGTATACCAGATACTAATGGCGCACCAGTAGTGCGCCATTAGTAACAAATTCTAATGGCGTGGTGCTAGTGGCGCACCTGTAGTGCGCCATTAGTAGCGAAAACAGGTGCGCCACTAGCAGCCCTTTTCCTAGTAGTGGCAGGATCAGACTCTCACTCTCCACTATGTGCCCTCTGAGTTACAGTTGGCAGACTTCTTCACGAAGGCACAGACTCGAGCGCAGCATGGCTTTCTTCTCTCCAAACTCAGTGTTGTCGATCCACCATGAGTTTGAGGGGGGGTGTTAGATGTGTATAGTCCCTTTTCGGTACTTCCCCATTGTATAAGGGGTTTTCTGCACTTTACTCACATGTATATGTAATGGCCTTTGGCCCTCAGTGAATAGAAGTTGCTCATTCCTAACAGACACCACTTCTTTGTCTTGTTTTATAGCGTTGGTTCTGCAAGTTACATTGCATCAGTCTATTTTACAGGAAGCAGCTACTGTCAGGTAAGATAGAAAACTGATGTATTTTTGAGAGAAACAACAAAATACCATCAATTCATTTGCATCGAGAGTTGACACTTGACAGTGATCTGATTGTTGTATTAGTTGCTTGAGGGCAGCTCTGTGCGCCGGCACGTATTTCAATCTGATACTATCTTGTAGTAACCCTAAATCATTCAAACAGTGATCAAAATTATGGTTCATTTATTGGAAATTAGCTGTAGGATTGTCCATGTTTTGCTGCTCGTACCTTTCGAGAACGGTTGCTGTCTCGGGAATGGTAGGATTTACATACCATTGAGTAGGTTGGGACAACTTGAAAGCCAAATTTCCTGCACAAAATGTTTAATAAACAGTTTTAGTTCCTTTTTGGCACTATGTAGAATGAACATGTATCAGCACTCAACACTTACCCTGAAGCTTGCTTACTGTCATGCCAACAAACAGAACCCCAACAGGTTCGCTAGTGAACCATCGCTGTAATCTGTCTGCATCAAGAGGTTCTTCTAATCTTCCCCAGAGCATGACAACTGCTGGCGTTCTGAAAGTAAATGTGATTGTTGAATTTGCAAGACAACAACATACAATGAAAAAACAATGAAAATTAGTGCATACTGTCCACTGTAATGCAAAGTTGCCGCATGTGTTCAGTTCATCCACCGCTTGGTGGAAATAGTCTTGTGATGCTGATAACTAATCCAACCATGTCTATGTACAATAGGCAAACAAAATTGTTAGGAGCCATAAAGAAACAGAGGATGCCTGCATACCTGCGAGACGCCGCCTCTGCACCAGCACCATGGACTCGGAGGAGGCTGGTGGCAGCGAAGGCCACACGCGGGCGTGTATATTCCTGACAGTGAGAGGAAATAGAAAATTGAGGAGAAAATTAACGCTATTCCATTAAACGAACAACCTAAGGAGAAATCGATGTAATTGAAAGGATATAAGAAGGAGAAAACCTAGCCTGGAGCAGCGGCTATGTGTCGACCGGCCTTGCAATGCACATAGAGTCACGCCATAGCAAGTAACAGGCCCCCGGAGGCCGGAGACCGGTGACAATCAGTAGCCATATCATCTGTAGCTTCACGTACAGACAATGGAAGCCGAGGACAATGTTCCCGAGGATAAAACTCAATAGTCATGGCTAGGAGGTAGGAAAGGACCCGGGGGAGAGGGTGGTATCCGCCGTCGTCGCTGCGTCGCCGACGTCAATGGGCTTCTTCTTATGCTTATTCCTAGGAAGAGGTTGGGGAAGAGTATACCCGCGACGGCCGGTGGCGGATGGGGGCGACGGCTGGCGGCGGATACGGGCGACGACCCGTGGTAGATGAGGGCGTCCACCGGCGGCGGATGCGGGCGACGGCCGGCGCGTTCTGTGCGGCGAAGGATGGGCCGACGGGGGCGATGCCCTTTCTTCCTTTTTTTTCTTGATGGGGGGCGATGTCCCTCTCTCGTTCTTTCTAGAGAAAAGAAGAAAAGGAGGGATCGAGCGGTTAGCTGTGAGTAGCAGGCCCTCTTAGATATTTCTATGGCCTTCGGCGGTAAATCCCAGTAGCAGTAATAAAAAAAGTAAAAAAATCAGAAAAATCAAAAGCTTCCCGCTTTAGTATTGTTACTTATGACGGTGACGATGACTTTGATCAATGAGGATGCAAAATCTGCCGGTGATGAGAAGAAAGGAACAAGGGCAGGCAAGGAGCTAGCAGAAGATCCAAACTCCGAGGATGGTAGTCTTGATCTGCCAGAATCAGATGATGATGATGACATTAACTCCAATTTGAAACATTTCACTGAAATTGATTTGAAGGACCCCAAGTTCTATGTGGGCCAGGTTTTCTTTAGTTGCAGGGGTTAGTTGCCAGCTGACATGTAAGCATGTCCATTTCATTTCACAGTTACTACCTTCCAAACAATACAACCAAACAAATTTGTCAAACATAAATATTTAGCGAAGCATAGATCTGTACAAATATATTACTGATTCCAATGTTTCTCGATATATTCAGCGATCCATCAGTAGAGAAAAATTACTATGTCAAAAAGTGGAAAGCCACCACATATTTCTACGTCTGTGTGCACAAAGTGTTCTGTTTATCGATAGTCAGAGAAACTAAAAGAATGACACATACTCCACAAAAGAGGGGTGATACAGGACTAGGAACACTTGGTTCAGATTGTTGTTGCTAACCTGCTTTTGCTGTGTTTGATTTATAATCTGTTGTGGAAAATAGTAACTAAATTATTTATTAAAATAGAGAAGTTGATACTGATTGAATCAACAAAGCTTGATTGGGCAAGGCAGGTTTGGATAGGCACATCGTAGTTCGGCTTCCTTGCCAACATAGAGTGACAGCTCAAATCACATCTAGCCAAACAATTAGTGGGCACAGCTGAAAGACTGCAACGTAACAGAGTGAATAAACGGAAAGAGCTGAAGGGTGGAATCTTTTTTCTTCGAGAGTATGCAAATTACGTACCATAGCTTTATAGAAGAGAGAATTGCAAATATATGCAAATTACGTACCATAGCTTTATAGAAGAGAGAATTGCAAATACAAGACGACTACAACTCGCTGCGAACAACGAGCATAGCAAGAACTCCACTCCCGGCTAGTCGAAAGACGGCCATCCACGACCAGAACAACTACCACGCAAAAGCGCATGTCCAAAACAAAAACAAAAAACTTTCCACATCTCAACCAACGCCAGTCACAACCAAAGAAACAGCAACTCCCACCAAGCTTCCCTTATCGACGCACCATCCACCCTTTATGCCTAAAGGAGATGGCAAGTGTATGGCACAACTCGATCATACCCGAGAAAGGCTGGGTATGATGTGTAATCTCAATGGGCACAGTACAAATGATAGTCATAATCTTGGCTGGGTATGATGAGTTCATTAGGCAAAAGGGTTTCATCAATCAACGAAATACCCAGTGACCCATAAACATCAACATCACAAAACTAAGGCAAACTAACCACAAGTTCAAATAGAAATGACAAAACTCGTAACCTATTGCAACCCTCCGCAAACTTGGTATTAAATACCAGTCATTCTCTACCATCAGCATCAGCAAAACACATTCACTAAAGCTAGCCAGTCATTTGCAGAGACAAGCTTTACAGATAATAAAACAACGTACATAACATAACAGAATCTACATTTAGCATTGGCAATCTCCACCACAGGATGAGGTTCCTGACGCCTCCCGTGCTTAAACATTTTGCCACGCATAGCAGAGTTAATAAAAGGAATAAGAAATCCACACACAAAATTCCCAGTTATGTTTCCTGCTCCGATCTTTCCAGAATGGCAGGACATTTCTGCATCGGACCACGAAAAAACAACAGCATGCAGGCTGACATTTTCAACATGTTGTTCGGCGCACCTTCATAACAAGTTTTGGGGGTGTGCCCCATCACAATAACTCATTTCGTACCAGAAGGATCTGCTTAAATAATATTAATCTTTATCTTCCTAGGCGGTGTTCCAGGTTTTGAGTTGCCGGTTCCAGCTTTTCCTTTCTTATCAGAAGGTTTAAGGATCTGGAATGAGCATGTTAGTGAATCATCTATGCTCATCATGGCACCAGCATTGTCGAACTCGCCACAATAGTTGGGTGCAGAGAATATGGTTACGAGCTGACGCTTTGCAAAGAATTCATATCCATCCTCCACCACCTGTGCATAGAAGATTCAGTGTAAGGAAGTGAATGGTAAACAAGACAACTTTGCAAGGATAAGAATTTTCCAATAGCAAAGATCCACCGAGAATAGCTAACCTAGAGTTATATGACTTGCAGTAAACCAAGCTAACTCAATGTACTTATTGTAGAAGCGGTTATAAAATATCAACATTTGTGAACTGAATTAAGTTCAAAATTGCATGAAGAAGACTACTATACATTAACCAAGTTTATTTATGACCCATGGCCTCAATACACTAAATGGCCGATAATCACTTGCTGTGTCCAATATCAAATGATAAATTCACCCTAAAGACATGCACGCACCTTCTCATCAACAATATGTAAAAAAGTTCTCTTGCAACTAATAAGAAGTGTATTTTGCAATATCAATACAGAAATTAACCGATGCACTTCATTTTCCACAAAATGCATGTTTAAATTGGGGAGGAGGGGGGAGGTATGGCGTCTTTACAGGAAGATGACAAATTAGAACAATCAAGGTGTGTCAAAGGGATTTTAAATTATATGGAGCATACTAGGTTGTTGCATGTAAGTTGAACATTTCTTTATACAACATTTATTTGTTGTCAATTGAGATGCCAAATGAAAATATGTACTCAGTATCAAATGATGAACAATACCTAAGGTAAAATAAGGTGTGCTACTTGCTAGAAACTTCAAGATGAGAATGAAGGCATACCTGGTGAGCCCTGCAGACCAAATCTAGATCATGTTTCTCAAGGAACTCTGCAACCTTATCAGCTCCGAAAGTGTATGACACGCCCCTGTCATTCTCACCCCAGCCATCAACATCTTTATCAGGGTCTGACCATAGCAGATCACAGAGAAGACCATGGTCCGGAATATCCACAGGGCGAGCAATATTACGTATCTGGTCCATGTTCTTTAAATCAGGTGATAAACCCCCATGCATGCACAGGATCTTGTCATCAATAAGTGCAGCCACAGGGAGGCAGTTAAAACAGTCAGTAAAAACCTTCCAGAGACGAACATTAAACCTCCTCTTGCATTCATCAAAGAATCCGTAGATTCTGTTGATAGAGGCACATTCATGGTTTCCCCTAAGGAGAAAGAAGTTCTCCGGGTACTTTATCTTGTAAGCAAGGAGAAGGCATATCGTTTCAATACTCTGTTTGCCACGATCAACATAGTCACCCAGGAACAAATAGTTCGCCTCTGGTGGGAAGCCGCCATACTCAAATAATCGAAGAAGATCAGAATATTGGCCATGGATGTCCCCTGTCAGTGAGTAAAGAGCACATCAGTTAAATGCCCAATGTGATTTTAAATCATCCTATTGTTGTAAAGTTAGACGACACATTTGGCAACAGAGTTTACAATCTTAATCCTGAGGTAAATCATGAACCTATTCGCGAGAAAAGAAGTATGAAAGTGTATATACCTGGTAATGTAACATAGAATAACACACTAACACAGTATACAATGTGGGAAATTAATATTTTCATGGTACTGTTTCCATTATAAAGCTATATACCTTCAGCTGGACATATAAACACCATCGCATATTAGAGGAAGCTAATTCGAAATGTTACAAGAAGATTTATGCCCCACTTAAAACACCTACGGTCACTTCAGCTGCAAATTCCCAAAATAAACAAACACAATCTGGATTTTGCAATTTGGTGCAAACAGGCTATCTACTCCAACTTGGAATCTGTGGACTCCAATACTGATCCCCACTGCAGCAGCAGTTTCATAATCTGGAATGGGTCTATGTGTGTGTAGCTGACAAGTTTTACATCACCTCTGTGATTAAGGGGCAAAACATGCATTCATGTATGTTCTGTACACGCTAACTAAGAAAAATAAAATGAATGAACAAGATTTGACCTGCCCCTTTTAAATCACACAGTCCATAGGAATAATTTCATAGGGACCACCAATGGATCAATTTGTCAAGACAAGATAAAGGTGTTTGGCTCCTGGCATGCCACTCTGCTAATGCTACAGAAAAGTTTCACAGGCATCCAAGTAAAGGGATACACGTTGCCCAACTGCCGTGTTTATTTTTTGTTGTTGGGGAAAACAATAGCTTTAATCTGTTCACTGCTCTAATAGCACGAACAACTTATCTCTCAAACAATCCTTAAGTGCTAATATAGTATTGGTAAAAGAAACATGTCGCCACGAAGAGCTTTAGCGCCATTATTTTTATACAAAAAAAAAATCAAGACAAGAAAGTGATTTGAGGTTTGACTTTCCAAATCAAACTCCGAAAGCTCTGCAATGCTTCTCTTAAGACCGACGAACTTATCAGCGGGTCAACGCGAAAAACATGAGCGGAAGAAGAATCGTGCAAACAGTTTCTTGAGCCTCGTCCTCCTATGCTAGGACAGCGAACCCACTGGAACTTCATTTGTCCAGAGGGAGTAAGTAAGTAACCTAGGCTTTGTCGCGACTGCAAAATCAAGACATAAAGCAGCGGCGCAGCAACGCCTAAAGTCGGCACAAAGCTAGAACAGGCCGAATACGAAGGTATCCAGAGGCGCGGCTCGCCACGCACGAAGCAGCCGCACATGACACGGCGCAGAGGTATCGACGGACAGCGGAAAGGAAGCCTCGTGAGGTCCCGGAGGCGCGCGCACGCGGGGGGGAGGGGAGGGGAGGGGAGGGTTAGGCGGGAAGCGGGCGCGCCTTACCGCAGACTTTGATGGGGGCCTCGAGCTCGAGGAGGTTGGGCTGGCTGAGGAAGACGTCCTTGGCGGCGGCGCAGAGGCGGCGGATCTCCGCGTCGGAGAGCTGCGCGGGGCGCACCGTCCGCCCGCCGCGCGCCTCCAGGAGCCGCCGGATCACGTCGTCGAGCGCCGCCGCGTCCATCGCCCCGCTCCTCGGTGGATGGTAGGGGAGGGTAGAGGGCGGGTGAGCCCTGGGCGGCCGTGGGTGGGCGGGGCGGGGCGGCGGCGGCGGGCTGGATAAACCCTAGCCGTGCGTGGCCTTTTCGTTCCGCCCGAGGCGACGGGGTGGAGAGGGGAGGGGGGAGGGGGGAGGGAGGGGGCAACGGAAAGAAAACGCGTAGAGCGGGGAGGGGTGGGGTGGGGGTGGCTCGAGATATTATTGTTGCGTGGTTTGGAAACCGAGCCCGCGGAGGGCGGCTGCGGTGCAGTCAGGCAGGGCCGCGCGTGTCACTGACTTGGACTGGCTCTACCTCCCTCTAGGGCTAGAGCCCGGTCGGCACGGCCTGTCCTCGTCATCCAGAGAGCTTACTAGCAGGACGGTTACGTCTGGTACTTCCTTCGATTTCATAAGTGCGACCGATAGATGAGCACACTGATGACCGTTTGATCTATAGACGTAAGCAATCATTCCTTTGTAACAAGGTGGTGCTGCAGAAGGCCTTCTGCAACAAGATGTTTGTTGCAATCACCTCGGAGCATTCATTTTTCTTCTAAAAAATCTTTTGAAACAAAGGTAACGTTGCAGAAAATATTTTGCAACACACGATGTGTTGCAGAAAATCTTGTTGACCGTTTTCTACAGCAATTTTTGCAACAGATCTCGTGTTACAGAAAATATTTTGCAACATCAGACATATTGCAAAGGGTGGTAGTTACGTGCAGTTCGCCCGAGAAGCTCGTCGGCGTGGTTGCCGACGCCACGCGTCGCCGACTGACAGAGCAACACGGGGAGGTGACGGCCTTGACGGGGAAGCTTGGTCAGTCTAGTTGCACGCCTTGCAACAGCTTGCGGCTCGCCAAAGAAGTTCGTCGGTGAGCGCCGGTGGCGACAGTCAGAGTAACATAGGGAGGCGGCGACTTGACGGGAGCTCGGAGCAGCGCGGGGAGACGGCGGACTCGACTGGAGCTCGGGAGGAGCACGAAAGGCTATATTGATGCATTTGGAATGATGATTCAATGGTTAGTTTTGTTTTGGAATGATGATTCAATGGTTAGTTTGAACTTCAGTCAGACATATATTGATGCATTTGGTCCAGAATGATGCTACTGGGAACAGGGAATGGTGATTTACGGGTTTCTATAGGGATCCGGTAAGATCGCGGAGGAAAAAGGGATGGGAACTAGTAACATCCTGAGAGGTGAATATGATAGCCCATAGCTCTGTGTGGGTGATTTTAACAAGGATTTAGATGATAATGAGCAATTTGGTGGAGTATATAGGGAGGATTGGAAGATTCAGGGGTTTCGGGATGCGGTTAATTACTGCAGCTTTACTGACCTAGGATACCCGGGCCTCCCCTACACCTGGGACAACCAACAACAAGGAGATATGAACATCAAAGTAAGGTTGGACCGAGGGCTGGGAGGTGACCGGTTTATGAAATTATTTGACAATACAATGATCACCAATGTCCATACCATAGAGTATGATCATTGTGCCTTAGTGATGGACATCAATAAAACTGATTGGACGACTAGTGGTGGACGTCAGAGGCTTTTTGAAAATGCATGGACCAGACATGGTAATTATGATCATATTGTGGAAGATGCTTGGGTAACCATTGGTGGCAACTTACAGCAAATATCCGAGGCGTTGGGCCAAGTGAAAGAAAAATTACAGAAGTGAAGTAAAGAGGAGTTCAGAACAATTAAAAATAGCTAAAAACTGTGAGGACAAGCCTTGAGAAATTAAGAGCAAACTCGCTTTGGAAGTGACCGTCAGTTGAGGAGAAAAGGCTAGTCATGATAACCTTTGAACTATTGACAAGGGAGGAGGCAATGGAAAAAACAATGATATCGGGTGACGCGGCTCTCTGACGGGGACCATAATACGTGCTTCTTTCATGCGCAAACAAAGGAAAGGGCACGCCTAAACAAGATTAAATCTCGCCAGTTGGATAATGGAACAACAATAACATGGTAGAGTGGAATAGAGAAAGTTGCTAAGGTTTTTTTTATCAGTCCATGTTTACTTCACAGGAGAATACACATCCTCATGAGATTATTGCCTATGTGCAACGGCGGGTTATTGAATTAAAGAATGAGCAACTGTGTGCACATGTAACCGATTTGGAAGAGGAACACACCCTTTTTAGGGTGCATCTGAACAAGTCGTCGGGACCAGATGGACTTACAGCGGGGGTTTATTTCAAACACTGGAAGATATTGAAGGGTGTTGTGTGCCAAGCAATTAGAGATATTTTTTTAACAGGTTTCATGCCATCAATAGTACATTACTGGTTCTTATACTCAAGGTGAAAATCCTCAGAAACTTGCTCAATTCCGCCCTATCTCTTTATGTAATATATTATACATAAAATAGCGTCAAAGGTTTTTCACTTCGGTTATGGCCTATTTTGGATGAAATAATTTCCGAGGAGAAGAGCTATCTCAAATGCACCAGATATGACGCCTACGCTGCATATGATGAAAGCCATTATAAAAGCATAATCCTACTTCTAAAGTTTTGAGTTGGTGGTTGTCCGTTTACTGCTAAAAGACTATGTCAATGTAATGGACTTGAGTAACAGAAAATAGAAACATCATATGCATGAATCTTCTCGACAAGCGTAATGCAAGTGATAACCCGCGAAATTCCTCCCCCAAATCCTGCTTTTGGTGCTATCATGGATGCAACTCACCACCTACTTGGTCACAAAGGTATCCTACTGTTATTTCCAGGCGCAACTTGACAATGATGATTTTATCTGTTCGGATTCATGGAATTGCTATTACAACCATTGAGATGGATCATTTACCACCCATGAAAGTTACACATCAGAAGTCAAGGTTGGTGGCCTGAATGAGACAAATATCACGAGGAGCAATATACCAAATTATATATTAGTATATATTATATATATACTGATCCATGGGTATTGTCCTCTACTATATATACTTTGTATGGCATTCATATATATTGGTATATTTGTAGATTTGCATAAGTACATTAACTATAATAGAAGTTACAATGGGGATTATCTTAGAAAAAAAATGTTCATATGATTCTGCTCGCTATGCTAGCCTTATACAAGAGGAAAAGAAAGCCATGCAGAACCGTGATAGAGTTGCAAATAGTTGTTGACATATGTGGTTGAATGTAATCTGCATGTGTGGCTCCACGAAACTCAGGTTGTGTTGGCAGCGTCATTGCAACAGACGTGTAGCTTCACGAAACTACTGGAATCAGGGTCTTTGCCATCTGCCAGCTCTTTGCCGTCTGCCAGCTGATGGCAAAGAGGCTGTTTGCCGTCTGTCTTGCCAAAGCAGACGGCAAAGAACCAGCTGATGGCAAAGAGGGTCTTTGCCATCTGCCACTTCTTTGCCGTCTGCTGGCAGACGGCAAAGAGTTCTTTGCCGTCTGCCAGCAGACGGCAAAGACCACAGTGGGCCCCACGGGGTACTGTACTGGCTAGGTCACACGGGCCACTTCTTTGCCGTCTGCTGGCAGACGGCAAAGATTTCTTTGCCATCTGCCAGCAGACGGCAAAGAGGTAAGGAGGGCCCCTAGCCAGTACAGTACCCTCTTTGCCGTCTGCTGGCAGACGGCAAAGAATTCTTTGCCCCTTACCTCTTTGCCGTCTGCTGGCAGACGGCAAAGAATTCTTTGCCATCTGCCAGCATACGGCAGACGGCAAAGAATTTTCGCCCCCCCCCCCCGCGCCTCTCTCTCTCCTAGCCGCAGCCACCCCCCACTTCCCCCACTCTCTCCCCGATCCAACCCCCCGGTCTGGATCAGATCGAGCCGGGGGGCCGACGCCTGGCGCCCGGCGACCGCGCCGACCGGCCGCCCCCGCCACCGCCGGCCGCCACCACGGCGCCACCCCCGCTGCCTCCCCTATTGCCCCGCCTCCCCGACCTCCCTGCCTCGCCGAACGCCGCCTCTTCCCGGCCCCCTCGGTGAGCCGCTCTGCCGCCGCCAGCTTACCCCCCCCCCCCCCCCCGCTCGCCCCCGTCCTCGTCGCGGTGACCGCGCGCCGAGCCGTGCCCCGTCCGCGCTCGCCCGACCCCGCGTCGCACCTGGCGCGCCCGTGCGCGCGTCCCGCGCCGGCGGTCGCATCCCCGCTCGCCCCGCAGCCGTGCCCCGCTCGCCCGCGCCCTGGACCGCACGACCCCGCCGCCCAGGCCACTGGCCGCCTCCGGCCGCCTCTACCTGGCCGCCGCCCGCCCCCTCCATTGGCCGCGCCGCCGGCCGCCCCGGCCGCCGGCCCTAGCGCCACGGCCAGCTCGGCCACGCGCGCGTCCAGTGCCCCTCTCTGGCCGGACAATGTCCACCATCCCCCCCTTCTTTGTTTTTTTCTGTTTTTTTCTGTTTTTATTATTACTGAACTATGTCAATCTGTTTTTTAGTGGGAAGTGACGAATGGAACAAGGCGGAAGGACGACGTGTTTGTTCTTCAACCATTTCCCTCCGAAACCTAGGTTAGGATTGTCCCCTGTTAAGTATGTGGTTGTACCTTGTACCTGCTACTAAATTAGTCATGCACACATGTTCGATCTTCGAATGTTTCTTGCCTCTAAAACCCAAGTTTGTATTGTCCTTTGTTAAGTGTGTGCTTGTACCTGCTGCTAAATTAATCATGCACTTTCATTTAGTTGCAGAAAATTGGGGGAAATAATGGCTGAAGCATATGTGAACTTGGCCTCTGCTCATTTACTGGTTTTGCTTGGGAGAGTAGCATGTGTTTCCCATTTGTTTATTTAAATAATTTGTATCTAATTCTTGTGAACCAAAGCATGCTTGGGAGAGTAGCATGTGTTTCCCAGCAAGCATGTTGCTTGCTGGTTTTAGATTATGATTTAGTTACATACATAGACTTTTTGGACAGTTGGCTTGGCTGTTTGGGTCTGCTTTTACGCAGGGAGACCGTATTCCAATCATAAAAATGATACTACGGGCACGCTAATATGACTGCTGTACTTTGAGATTGACCATTTGATTATTGAGGAGATATGTATCATAAGAAGAAAAAATGGTGTGAACCATTTGATCGGTGGTAGATGTGTGCCAAGGGAATAAAACAGACAACATGTCTGTTCCTTTCGATGTATGCTGCCAAACAGAAAATGCTTTTAATTTGTTGGGGCAAAAGAAATTGTTGTTTGAGTTATAAGTCTTGGCTACCTCTGCTCGCTTTCGATGTTCAGTTCACTAATTCCCTGCTCTTTCCTTAATTTCTTAATTCTAGATTATGCTTCACTGTCAATTACCGCTGTAGAAGAACCAGAGCTGTCCGGGATGAGGATGTGATCCTGGTAGCTTGCTGATGACGACAACAAAGAAGATAGGTTGGCCAAGCTGCTAGGATAAATATGAGGACTAACTGGTGAGTAGTGTAAGTGAACATCGTTTGCTGTTTTTCTTTCCGGCGTGGGTTTACTAAACTTTGTACATATGAATTTCACCTCATATTTTCTTCCTGGGTTGATAAGAACTGAACAATGTAATTTGATTTCTCGTGTCCAATATTTGCTTCAATCTAGGACGACTACATAGTCAAAGGATAGTTCTAACAACTGACTCTTATTTATCGAACTTTCTTTATGGTGACTGTGCTTGAATTTCAACAATGAAAACCTCTGTAGTTGAAGCATTCAAGAAAATGGGCACTGTTACCATGGTAGGTGCCAGTGGGAAATTCAAGGTCCACCATGCCCGAGCATAAGGCTTCCATGCCGAAGGTTGAGTCTTGAATGGACAAGTCTTGACTCCATGCTCGAGTTAGAGTCTGAGTCTTCAATGCCCGAGTTCGAGGTCTCCCTGCGCGAGTCTAAGTCCACCCTGCTTGAGTTCTGAGTCTGAGTCCTCTATGGCCAGGTATGATGTCTCCTCGCCTGGGTTTGGTCATACATACCAGCAGAAGATAAAAAACTAAACATCAGGCTGGAAGACCAGAGCTATCTATCTATATGATACATTATGGCTACCTATATATCTTGCTTTTCTATCATGAACTATGTTGGCAACTTTGTTTTACGCTATCATGCTACCATGCATTGTATCATGTTTATGTCTGACACGTCACAAATCTTACTTACATGGTTTGAATATTGTCCCTATATTGTGTTAAGGAGTCACCAGTATGGTACATAGGCATGTAGAACAAAGCCTTTGCTGCATCTAACCTAACTGCCATAGAACCATTTATGAAGATGTCATGGTTTGCAAATAACAAGCTCCTGTACAAAGATGTTAAGGTTTTGATATGAATTGTACTAATAATTGTGGATTCTAATTGTCGTGAACTCCATAGGCGCTCACATGCTAGTGGCCTTTGATGACATTTTAAGTTCTTGGCTGTTGTCTTTAATGCCAGTGTGTAGCAGCAAAAAAATTGTACTTGGAAGTGTCAAAATTTGTCATTTATAATCAGCCATAGTAATATTGCTATAGATATATACACACTGAAAGTCTGAAAATTTTCTAGTAAATATACATGTCAGCTGCCATATCCGTTGCTTTGTCCCTTATTCAGTGTTTTTATATTTTCTTGTTTTGATGTTACAATTTTGTTAGTTCATAGATGTTGATTTTGTTTTCTCTGCAGTTGAAAAAGTTCTGTATCAAGCTTCTATGTTTTGTCACAAGGATGAGATTTTTAGAATGCTACAAAACTTCGTACCTTAGTAATGTTTTAGAATTTTTAAAACAGAATACATTAGTTGACATCTATTTCGTTAGCTTTTATACTAATGTTTTACTTCTCCGAACTTAATTCTTGCAAATCAAAGTGATCTAATTACTTGGGGCCTGTTCGGCAACCCACCACAGCCACGACATCCTCAACTCATATTTAACTGTGTAGAGAGAGCATACAGGGAACAAAAGCCTCACATTTAGCATAAGTTTGCAAATCAAAAAGGCACATACATGTCTCAGTGTGGGCAGCCATGCCTTGCCATCAGTGTGAGCATATTGCTTGCTATGATGATTTAGTGTAGCACATTTAGCAGATTTTTATTTATGCCGATGAGTTAAATTGCAACACGTCAAAACCTTTAATGTGTCGATTTAAAATCTGAAACAAGAGCTCCATTTTGAGTTTCCGATCGGTTGATCTGTTGCAGGTTTCCCAAAGGTAAACAAGTTGATGGTGGTTTGGAAGATCTTCAAGCTGTTGAAGATTTGGAAGATCACTTCATGGAAGGGCAGAATGCTACTGTTTAGTTGTTAGATGTTTGATGTATTGGATGTTTGTGAAACTATTGGATGTTTGTGAAACTATGTATATATATATGAATTGAATGTATGATGTTTGATGTTTGATGATGATGGTGAAACTATGTTTGATGTTTGATGTTTGAAACTATGTGATTCTAAATATATATATATGTTTGAATTTCTGTGAAAATGAATTGATATAACAAAAAACAGAAAAAACATGGGCTATATAGCCACTTTGCCGTCTGCTAGCAGACGGCAAAGAGGTTTGCCATCTGCCAGCAGACGGCAAAGAGGCTACGTGGCAGCAGCCTGTGCAAACTGGGCTGGCCTATTTGGCCTCTTTGCCGTCTGCTGGCAGATGGCAAACCTCTTTCCCGTCTGCTAGCAGATGGCAAAGATCTTGCTTCTTTGCCGTCTGCCAGCAGACGGCAAAGAACTTTCCTTCTTTGCCGTCCGCCAGCAGACGGCAAAGCAGCCTTTACCGGCAGCTTCTTTGCCGGAGTGTTTGCCGTCTGCTAGCGGACGGCAAAGGCTTTGCCGTCCGCCAAACATGCCTTTGCCGTCTGCTATGGCAGATGGCAAAGCAGCTGATTCCAATAGTGTAGTGGTGGACGTCAGAGGCTTTTTGAAAATGCATGGACCAGACATGGTAATTATGATCATATTGTGGAAGATGCTTGGGTAACCATTGGTGGCAACTTACAGCAAATATCCGAGGCGTTGGGCCAAGTGAAAGAAAAATTACAGAAGTGAAGTAAAGAGGAGTTCAGAACAATTAAAAATAGCTAAAAACTGTGAGGACAAGCCTTGAGAAATTAAGAGCAAACTCGCTTTGGAAGTGACCGTCAGTTGAGGAGAAAAGGCTAGTCATGATAACCTTTGAACTATTGACAAGGGAGGAGGCAATGGAAAAAACAATGATATCGGGTGACGCGGCTCTCTGACGGGGACCATAATACGTGCTTCTTTCATGCGCAAACAAAGGAAAGGGCACGCCTAAACAAGATTAAATCTCGCCAGTTGGATAATGGAACAACAATAACATGGTAGAGTGGAATAGAGAAAGTTGCTAAGGTTTTTTTTATCAGTCCATGTTTACTTCACAGGAGAATACACATCCTCATGAGATTATTGCCTATATGCAACGGCAGGTTATTGAATTAAAGAATGAGCAACTGTGTGCACATGTAACCGATTTGGAAGAGGAACACACCCTTTTTAGGGTGCATCTGAACAAGTCGTCGGGACCAGATGGACTTACAGCGGGGGTTTATTTCAAACACCGGAAGATATTGAAGGGTGTTGTGTGCCAAGCAATTAGAGATATTTTTTTAACAGGTTTCATGCCATCAATAGTACATTACTGGTTCTTATACTCAAGGTGAAAATCCTCAGAAACTTGCTCAATTCCGCCCTATCTCTTTATGTAATATATTATACATAAAATAGCGTCAAAGGTTTTTCACTTCGGTTATGGCCTATTTTGGATGAAATAATTTCCGAGGAGAAGAGCTATCTCAAATGCACCAGATATGACGCCTACGCTGCATATGATGAAAGCCATTATAAAAGCATAATCCTACTTCTAAAGTTTTGAGTTGGTGGTTGTCCGTTTACTGCTAAAAGACTATGTCAATGTAATGGACTTGAGTAACAGAAAATAGAAACATCATATGCATGAATCTTCTCGACAAGCGTAATGCAAGTGATAACCCGCGAAATTCCTCCCCCAAATCCTGCTTTTGGTGCTATCATGGATGCAACTCACCACCTACTTGGTCACAAAGGTATCCTACTGTTATTTCCAGGCGCAACTTGACAATGATGATTTTATCTGTTCGGATTCATGGAATTGCTATTACAACCATTGAGATGGATCATTTACCACCCATGAAAGTTACACATCAGAAGTCAAGGTTGGTGGCCTGAATGAGACAAATATCACTAGGAGCAATATACCAAATTATATATTAGTATATATTATATATATACTGATCCATGGGTATTGTCCTCTACTATATATACTTTGTATGGCATTCATATATATTGGTATATTTGTAGATTTGCATAAGTACATCTATATCTATACCTAATATTAAAGGACGGAGTGTTTCTCCACTTTTTTTTGGTCATCTATGATTTTTCGTTCGTCCGTTCGTTTCTTCGTACGTCGTCACCGTTTTTTTTTTCCGTTTTCCGTTGCACCTGAAAAGAAACTGTGTTTGGTTAAAAACAAAAAATAGGGTGAGATACGAGCAATCAAAGAGCCAGGCAGGGAGAGAGAGAGTACAGAGATGGACGAGCTCGCACCACCAGAACCGAGCCAGTCGCGCCTCCGCCACAGGCCCCAATCACCGCAGAGAGGGGCTCCACCACCACATGCTTCGGGACCTCCGCCGCTGCCCCCGTCGCCCACCGGAGAGAGGGGCTCCACCACCACGCTTCGGGCCCTCCGCCGCCGTCGGGCCGAGGCAAGTGGGCTGCGGCTGGACGAGGCACTCACCCTCCTAGCGTCCAACGCGAGCCGCGAGCAGAGGAAGCGGTGCGGGCTCGGCCGAACCTGGGAGCATGGGGAGGTGACTGGGTGCGGGCGTCCAGATCAAGCGACGGTAGAGGATGCGCTGGTGGTTCTTCACCAACAGGGGGGTTTGCTGCCCTGGCTCTGTCCAACCTGGTGTTTTGGGGGCGTGCTGGATTGAGAAGAGAAAGAAGAATGGCTATGTGTTGTGGTCTTGTGGATAAGGGGCAGGGAAATGGGCGGTGGGCAGTAGGACGTGTCATCGCTAGATGGTTGTGCTGGACCGATTAAAAAAATCCTGGATGAGCCTCATTATAATTACTTGCTGCTGAATGTCATAATTTAATATTTATGCCTACCACATCTTATGAATACATATATGATAGAAGAGCATCTACGTATAAAAACATCTACAACCGGACCCTCTATACCTTCCTCAAATGCTCGAAACGTCTTTCCGGTCAGTGTCGTTAAAAAAAGTTGACCCAACCGGATCCCACCTCCTTCCTAAACGTTTGGACAAATCGGCGCCCATCATATCCATCTCAAATCTGGGGACGATATGAGGGCTCGCGGACGCGCCAGGCCGCCACGTAGGACGCGATACCATCCCGGACCACATTTTCTCTTTTCTTATTTATTCTTTTTTTCTCTCTTCTTCTCCATCAATCACGTGCAAGTGACTGGACATATGAGAAAAAAAAAATGAAAAATTCGGTTGCGAGGACGAAAAAATAGGGGCTCAAAACGGACATGTCCGGTCACTGACTGGGCACGTCCGCAGGCGTTTAGTGGTCATATTTGCTAAGTCTGAATGTAGATGCTCTAACAATTAAAAATGAGTGAAATAGTGAAAAATAAATCTTAAAGGAGAAGATGCTTGGGGCTCACCGGTATTTTATGACCATCGTAATATTCCTCAACTCTGGATGTGATCAATGTCTTGGTGAGATAGGGAGGAGAGCGGAAGGAATAAAGAGCAGATAGAGTGCGACAACGGTGCATCTTGCTCGCGTCCTGTTTCGCCATGCACGACAGCTAGAAGGGGGGAGCACTCCCCTCCGTTGTACCATCTATCCGTCAGCTGTGCATACCCTAATCCCGATTCCCATCGAGGCCCGATGATAATGTCCAGGGAAGTGGTCATGTTGGCGTGGAGGGTGTGCTCGTAATACTGGCGACAACGTGTCAATAAAAGAGTGCCAAACATTATAAACTCTTTACTTTTTGGACATAATATTTTTGAAGTGGGAAAGCATAAATATAAATTTATTTTAATAGGGATTGCGAGATATAAGTATTAATATGTGGTCCTTTTGAAGATGCTACATGTATGTGAATGATGCACAATTACTTTCGCATCAAAGAGGTAGTTGCTGCTCTATCAGATCGATAAATGTTGAGATTTCTGTAATTATTTTTATGTAGGGTTGTTGAAAATCAACAACTTATTGCAAATAACCCAATTTCTTTTGAATGAATTGAAGGAGTAAGTTTTATTAGCAGAGAAGAAGATTATGAGCTTTTGGAATACAATAGGATCTTCATAAAGTGGATTCTTATGATTCTTACAATCAATCTAATTGGAAAATTTCATCATGATAGGTAAACTCTCGAATACCACGCAAACTCTAGGGATTTATTTAATACCCGTTGCAACGCACGGGCTTTTTTGCTAGTTAACTATAATAGAAGTTACAATGGGGATTATCTTAGAAAAAAAACGTTCATATGATTCTGCTCGCTATGCTAGCCTTATACAAGAGGAAAAGAAAGCCATGCAAAACCGTGATAGAGTTGCAAATAGTTGTTGACATATGTGGCTGAATGTAATCTGCATGTGTGGCTCCACGAAACTCAGGTTGTGTTGGCAGCGTCATTGCAACAGACGTGTAGCTTCACGAAACTTTGGTTATGTTGATGACGCCATTGTACAAACACTCTTGGTTGATGTAATTAAAATCCAACATTCTCTCAAAGTGGCGCATTCATATTTTTGTTCCACATTATTGTGGTTCCGTAGCGTGGCACGGGCATATTATTAGTTATTAAAAAATATCATGTATATAGGATTATAAGATATAAATGATTATTGTAAGATACATGTACTCGACATAAAACTTTATTTAAGAAATATATTGCAGTGTGGTGCACGGGTGGGGTAAGGGGGGCCTGTGCCCCCTCCCCTCTAAATGATCCTTATATGGACACCATCACCAAGATCCTCAAGCCGTTGTACTTTGATGAGATGTGGAGCGCATTCAATGACATTTTATAAGCAGTCCAACACCTCTTCATCATCATACCCAACAACAATATCATCCACTAATCTTCTTCTTGTCTATTTCTTTTAGCCAAGAATAACGCTTTTGTTGGTTATCCACCACGGCAACACCAAAAACCATGTGTCTCTGAGAAGCGAAGCCACACATTCTCACACTGGAAGGAAGCATGGAAGGAGGTTCACCCAAGCGGCTGGAGCAACAAGAGAGGAGTACCATCTCACCCCTGAAGGTGGCGACATTCAGTGTCTGTTTTGTAGGTTCACATGAGTATGTTTGTGTTCTGACTTGTATCCTTCGAGGTGATATTGCGTTGCTCTCGAGCACCAGCTAGCTATGTATCTACTACTATGTTATGCATTAACTCAACAAAGGAAGGCACGGAATGGGCATCGGGTATTAGCAACAAAATCGTGTTTTTCAAAGACACTGCAAAGCCGCACCTTCGTGTTGCAAAGATGGTGACAGGATGCTGCAAGGCCAAGAGGTGCTACTCTAAGTTGGCTCGACATTGTCAATCTCGACGACGATGTTTTCTTGTGATGCGAAGTTGGAGTTGTCGTGCTACAAAATGCGACACTACAAAACCTACAAAACATGGCACGACAAAACCGTGGGACGTTGTGAGGCTGATTGGTGTTGCGACTATCGTGTTTCGAATCACGCGACGCAGCAAGGGAGACCGGTGTTGCAACCATCATGCTTCGAAACCGCGTGAAGCTGCAAGGGTGACTGGTTGGCAACCATCATGCTTCGAGACTACACAATGCTACAAGGCCGACCAGTGTTGCAACCGTCATGCTTCAAACCGCGTGATGCTAGTCCGACTGGTGCTACAACTCTCGTGCTTTGAAACCACGCGACGCTGCATATTGACCAATGCTCTAACCGTCGTGCTGCGAAACCACACAATACTAAAGGATAACTGGTATTGCGACCGTCATGTTGCGATACCATGTGGTGTTACACGGTTGGCCACTGATGTTTATGTTGGAAATATGCCCTAGAGGCAATAATAAAGTTGTTATTATCATATTTACTTGTTCTTGATAAATTTTTATTCTCCATGCTACAATTGTATTAACCGGAAACTCAAATACATGTGTGGATACATAAACAAACACCGTGTCCCTAGTAAGCCTCTACTTGACTAGCTCGTTGATCAAAGATGATTAAGGTTTCCTAACCATAGACACGAGTTGTCATTTGATAACAGGATCACACCATTAGGAGAATGATGTAATGGACAGACCCAATCATAAGCTTAGCAATTGATCGTGTCACTTAGTTTTATTTGCTACAACTTTCTTAATGTCAAGTGTATGTTCCTTAGACCATGAGATCGTGCCACTTCCTAATACCGGAAGAATACTTTGTGGATGTCAAACGTCACTTCGTAACTGGGTGATCATAAAGGTGCTCTCCAGGTATCTCGGAAAGTATTTGTTGGGTTGCATGGATCGAGACTGGGATTTGTCACTCCATGTGACGGAGAGATATCTCTGGCCCTCTCGGTAATATGACATCCTAAGTAGCTAACAAGCATGTGACTAATATGTTTAGTCATGGGGATATTGTATTACAGAATGAGTAAAGAGACTTATCGGAAACGAGATTGAACTAGGTATGGTGATACCGACGATCGAATCTCTGGCAAGTAACATATCGTCGGACAAAGGGATTTGTATACGGGATTATCTGAATCCTCGACATTGTGATTCAAACTAACAAAGGTGTTTGTTGAATATGTGGGAGTCATTATGGGCATCCAGGTCCCGCTATTAATTATTGATCAGAGAGGTGTCTTGATCATGCCTGCATGTTCTCGGACCCATAGGTTCACACACTTAACATTCGGTAACGCTAGGGTAGTAATGGGATAATATTAATGGTGAGACCGAATGTAGTTCGGAGTCTCGAATGAGATCTAAGATGTCACGAGGAGCTTGAGAATGGTCCGAAGATAAGGTTTCATACATGGAAAGTGGTTTTTAGGGTTCCGGAAAAGTTCTGAATTTTTTTGGTATGTGTATCGGGGAGTTCTAGAAGGTTCCGGGGGTCCCACAGTGGGGCCCACCTGCCCCGGAGGGTCCACATGGACCCAAGGGGTGGCGCACCATCCCTACATGGGCTAGGCGCAGCCAGCCCCAAGGGCCTAGTGGCTAGGGGAAGGGGAAACCCTAACCCCCCAATAATAGGAGGGGGGACTTGGGAGGCAAGTTCCCCCCTTCGCTGCCGGCCCTAGGGCTTGGGGAGCAAGCTTCCCCTTCCCCCACGACTATATCAAGAGGGGGCGCAAGGGGGGCATCCCCATCCCAGCCCTTGGCGCCTCCCCTCCCTCCTCCTCCGCGTGTACCTGGCGAAGCCCTGCCGGAGGTCCACCACGACCACCAGGCCGTCGTCCTGCTGGCCTAGATCACATCAACCTCTCCCTCTCGCTTGCTGGATCAGGAAGGAGGAGACGTCACCGAGTCATACGTGTGCACATCTCGGAGGTGCCGTTCATGAGGTGCTGGATCAGATTGGATCATGAAGAGTACGACTACATCAACCATGTTCATTAAAACACTTCCACTTTTGGTCCACAAGGGTATGTAGACACTCTCCCACTCATTGCTAGCGTCTCCTAGATTAGATCTTGGGTGGATTCGTAGGATTTTTTTTGTTTTGTTTTTCCATGTAACGTTTTCCAACAGTTTCGTGCTGCTACAAAAACAAAATCGTCATGCTGCAAAGTTGGCTAGTGCAACTTCAAGACGAGCACTCAACATTGCAAAACGAATGCATGACGTTGCAAGCCAACCGACATTGTTTTCCTATTGCTACAAGGTCGGTCATTGTTGTTGCAAGTCGAACGCAAGATGTTGCAAGTCATCCGTCACTATTATTTTGGTCCTCTAAAGCCACTTGTGTGATTCCTAGTGTTTTTTCTTCAAATTGTTGTTGCTGCCGTTTAAAATATATATTTTAATTTAGTGATCATATCCAAAACAGTCTACCATGATTTTCCTGCAAAAGATCAAATTATTTCTTCATTTTTGCTAGATTTTATTGCAAATCCACTAATTTTCTTCGTATTCTCTTCACCATAAATGCAAAGGAGCAAACATGGGTTGTGGGTTGTGCCTGAAGAAGCACTACATCGATTTTGCAGCAGAAAGTCACTTTGCGCGTTAATGGTACTTGCCGGTACATCTGACACAAGTTGTTTTTCTCTGTGATTCGTACTAGCTATGGCCCACACACATGTATATTTTTTGTATAGATTTCTCACTTTCTGGTATTCTTTTATATTCTGTCAATGAGGGATCACTAGAAGAGTGTCTAGATGGGGGGGGGGGGTGAATAGACTACTAACAGGAATTTAAAACCTAACATTTTCCCAAGTTAATTGGTTGGCAGATTTTAGCAATTATAGCAAGTCTAGCACACCCTACACATGCATGTCAACAAGTATAGCAGCGGAAAGTAAGGACATTGCACATGAAGTAAAGAGTTGAGATAGGAAGATCAAACGCATGAGGGACACGAAGATTTTTCCCGTGGTTCCGATAGGTGGTGCTATCGTACGTCCACGTTTATGGAGTCTTCAACCCACGGAGGGTAACGGTCGCGAGAGTCCACGGAGGGCTCCACCCATAAGGGTCCACGAAGTAGTAACCTTGACTATTCCATAACGGCTTCCGTCCACGAAGGACTAGCCTCACTATGGGTAGATCTTCACGAAGTAGGCGATCTCCTTGCCCTTACAAACTTCTTGGTTCAACTCCACAACACGAAGTAGGAGGCTCCCAAGCGACACCTAACCAATCTAGGAGGCACCACCCTCCAAAAGGTAATAGGCTCGGTAATGTCGATGAACTCCTTGCTCTTGTGCTTCAAGATGATAGACTCCTCAACACACAATCACTCTCTCACAGATTTGGCTATGGTGGAAGAGATTGATTTGGTGGAAAGCAACTTGGGGAGGCTAGAGATCAAGATTCATATGGATGGAGTTGAATGGCTTGATCTCAACACAAGGGTAGGTGGATCTCTCTCAAAAAATAGGATGGGGCAAGTATGGAATAGTTCTGAGTGCTTCTCTGTCGAGTGGGTGGTGGTGAAGGGGTATATATAGGCATCTCCAAAAATCCAACCGTTACACCTTAAGTGACCAACTCGGTGACACCGATGTGTGAATCTCGGTGGTACCGAAGTGACCAAAAGGTGACAACTTTTGAATCTCGGTGAGACCGATATATAAAACTCGGTGGTACCGATTTGGTGACCAACGGTCAGATTGCGCAACTCGGTGACGCCGATCCAGAAAACTCGGTGGTACCGATTTTATGAATCGAGGTAACAGAAAGTTGGCAACCCAAACTCGGTGGCACCGAAGTGGAATCGGTTGCACCGATGTGCTAGGGTTTGGCATGGGTCTGTCTGAGTTTGGGAATCGGTGGCACCGAGTGGAAAGTGTTGGTTGCACCGATTTTGGATATTTGACTTTGGACAGACTTTTGTGGAAGAGCTTGTGGGTGTTTTTGGTGACTATCACTTGTGCACGTATGAGCATTTTGTTCACCAACAGTACCTTATCCCCTTTTGATAGTATTGGCTTTCCTATGGACTCAAAGTGATTTCTCACAAAGTAAAATGTAGAGTCCTCTTGCTTGAAGCTTTGCCAATCCATTTCCTTGCATCTTGGGGTATCTCCACAATCCTTTTGCCAACCCTTCTTCCTCTATGGACTTTTGTCTGAAATACACTAGGTAAAAGTATTAGTCCAAGAGACAATGTATGTTGTCATGAATTATCAAAACCACCAAGGGAGCATATTGTGCTTTTAGTCAGTTGGATGGGTCCCATAGTATTAGTTTTTGTCAGTGTAGTATGCGTGGGACATCACTTCTCTCTTCCAAACAAATTCATATACTTTCTTTTATCTTAGACAATTTAAATCACTCATCTCTTCTAAACTATAAACTCGTTTTTGAAACTTTCTATTTCAATTTCTGGCGCAAAGACCTTTAGAGCAAGATCAATTTTGGATACATTTTCACTAGTTTGAAAAAAGTGAAATATGTTGATTCTGAAATGTCAATTTGTGAAACTGATTTTTGAAGATGTGTAACCGTTTATTTAAAAAATGTGAAATATGTGATTTCAGAAATACGCAATTGAAATAGATGTGTTTTTTTTAAACAAGCAGGAGAAAAGTGAAATGTAATGTCAACGTGTGAAATTGATTTTTTTGGAAATTTGTAACAGTTTATTTCAAAAGACTGAAATGTGTTTAAAAAAATGTGCAACTAAAATAGATGTGATTTTGTGAAACAAGCCAGTGAAAAGTGAAATGTAATGTCAATATGTGAAACTGGTTATTTGGTAATGTGTAACAGTTCATTTCAAAAGAGTGAAATATGTTATTTCAAAATTTTGCAATTGAAATAGATGTGATTTTATTGAGACAAGCCAACAAAAAGTGAAATGTAATGTCAACATGTGAAACTGGTTATAAAAAATCCGTAACAGTTTATTTCAAAAGAGTGTTTTTTTACAAAAATGTGCAATTGAAATAGATGTGAATTTAATGAAACCAATCGGTGAAAAATGAAATGTAATGTCAACATGTGAAACTGGTTATTTGGAAATGTGTAACCGTTTATTTCAAACGAGTGAAATATGTTATTTTCAAAAGTATGCAGTTGAAATAGATGTGATTTTCATGAAATAAACTAGTGCAAAGTGAAAGGTAGCTTTCAAAATTGAAAAAAAATATACGAAGCTGAAATATCACTGATTGAAATCATTTTATTCAAAAGATTTTAAGAGAGTAAAATATGTGAAATATGTTTCGTTAATTTTAAACTCGTTTATATATTAAAAAAAGGTCTTATTTTGCAGGTCTTTGCGACATGAGTTCAAATATATAAAAAGTTTTCAAATCGAAATATTGGTTCAAAAAATATGAGCCGCTCAAAATGATATAAGGAAAATTAATCGTAAGTCTTTAGTTGGACATGCATTGTTCTATGCATGCACTGGACCTCTCTCCTCTCTCGCGTGACAAAAGTTGCTGTTGTGGACCATCTTCTTCTTGTATTGTTGTGTATTTCCTAAATAAAATGATTTGCTTTTTATATGAAACAGTGTCGCACTAATCTCAGAATGGTAATGAGCGGCTGCAGATGTGCCGATATCGTAGCGTTACCGTCCAATTTTTCACTTTAGATTCTACAGATAAAAGGAATAGCGTGGGGCGCAAAACTGCTACTCCAAGGGACCGATCCGACGGCAGCCGAGCAGGTTGATCCATGCCCCGGATCAACCGCCTGACACATAACGAAAGCCACATGATTTTTTTTTTTTTGAAAACCCGACCCATATATCTTCTATTCCTAAATAGCTACCACCCACTAGTTATTTTTCCTAGACATGCAACTATGCCACATGAGCAAGTCATGCATGTAAGTCATAAATTACATTGTTTTTACATTACTCTATGCATGCAAGCATCATATCATGAATTCATGCATGTTACTCATAAGTTATTTTGTACATTAGATTTTATACATATGTAGTTTCTACATTCACATTTGTTTTTAGCAATACATTCTTTTAACTGCAATTTGTTTTTTTTTCTCTTTTTATACCCTTTGTATTTTCTCTATTTTTAAGCTTAGATTAGCTTTCCATTAGTTATAGATGTTTTTGAGCAACTTTTATGCATTCTCTTAGCAAGTTTCCCGCAGCAACGCGCCGGGGCATCATCTAGTTGATTAGATAACAAGGTTCATACAATCGTTCATTACAAACCTAGCCACGCATGGTGGTACACTATTACAAAGCACACCATGGAATCTGTTATCAATACTAAATTTTGCAATCTCGTACGCCGCCTTATTTGCAAGCCTATCAACCTTAACAGGCTTAAGATCCTTAATATATCTTGAGACGCCAATCGCTTCCTTTTTAAGATCCACGAGAGCAGACCTGTATAAAGTTCCTTTTGCTAGAAAAGATGTAACAAAGGAGCAGTCAGTTTCCAAAATAATTAGTTTACGGACAAGAAGTCATCACATTTGACTTAATACTCTTAGCCACGCATGATTTTTTTAATCTCACGGGAACAAGAAGTCATCACATTTGGTTGAAAGGCAAGGATTCACAGTTCATATAGCCTGATCGACTACTCCACTAGAGAACAATAGACTTCCCCATGCCAATACATTATCGTGACATCCTATCTGATCGCCATGGCCGTATTATTTCTGCATGGCTGTCAGCTCAAGACCGATAGCGAAGCCCAATTATACGTGGAAGGTGGAGCCGGACACCATGCAAATATAGCGAAGTTGCAACAGCTAGCGCTGCATCGTCGCAACAGCAACACACGGCCATGGCGTCGCGTCGTAGCTTAGCGCTGGCCCTCCTCTCCGGCCTCCTGTCCTGCTACGCGACCGTCGTCCCTTCCGCGGCTTCCTCCGACGGCTTCCTCCAATGCCTGTCGGCGGCCATGCCCAGGCAGCTCGTGTACACGCAGAGCTCGCCTTCCTTCACGTCGGTCCTCGCGTCCTCCGTCCGGAACCAAAAGTTCTTGACGCCTGGCACGGCGAGGCCGCTCTGCATCGTCACGCCGACGAACGGCTCCCACGTCCAGGCCGCCGTCGTGTGCGGCCGCCGGCACGACGTGCGCGTCCGCGTGCGCAGCGGCGGGCACGACTACGAGGGCCTCTCGTACCGCTCCGAGCGCCGCGAGGAGTTCGCCGTGGTCGACCTGGCCAACCTCCGCTCCGTGCGCGTCGACCGGGAGGCCGCCACCGCGTGGGTGGACTCCGGCGCGACGCTCGGGGAGCTGTACTACGCCATCTCGCAGGCGAGCAAGCAGCTGGGGTTCCCGGCCGGCCTGTGCCCGACGATCGGCGTGGGCGGCCATCTCAGCGGCGGCGGGTTCGGCATGCTGCTGCGCAAGTACGGCCTCGCCGCCGACAACGTGCTGGACGCCACGCTCGTCGACGCCAACGGGGAGATCATGGACAAGCAGGCCATGGGGCCCGAAGTGTTCTGGGCCATCCGCGGCGGCGGCGGCGGGAGCTTCGGTGCCGTGCTGTCGTGGAAGGTGAAGCTCGTGCCCGTCCCGCCGACGGTGACGATGTTCACCGTGCTAAAGTCCGTCGACCAGGGCGCCGTGAGCCTCCTCACAAGATGGCAGCAGGTCGCCCCGGCTCTCCCCGAGGACATTTTCATCACGGCGCGCATCTACAAGCAGGTGGCGCGCTTCCAGTCCATGTACCTGGGCACGTGCGACACGCTCCTGCCGCTGATGGGCAGCCGCTTCCCGGAGCTGGGCGTGAACCGGACGCACTGCAGGGAGATGGCATGGATCCAGTCGGTGCCCTACATCTACCTCGGCGCCACCGCCACCGTGGAGGACATCCTGAACCGGACCACCTCCAGCATCTCCTTCAGCAAGGCCACGTCCGACTACGTCCGGCATGCCATCGGCGAGGACGTGTGGGCGGAGATCTTCGCCCGGTTCGCCAAGCCGGAGGCCGGGCTGATGATCATGGACCCGTACGGCGCCAAGATGAGCAGCGTCCCGGAGTCGGCGACGCCGTTCCCGCACCGCGGCGGCGTGCTGTACAACATCCAGTACATGAACTTCTGGTCCGCCGCCACGGACGGGTCGGCACAGACGAGGTGGCTCGAGGACATGTACGCGTTCATGGAGCCGTACGTGAGCAAGAACCCCAGGGCGGCGTACGTGAACTACAGGGACCTCGACCTCGGCCGGAATGTGGTTGCGGGCAACGTCACCAGCTACCGGGCCGGTAGGGTTTGGGGCGAGAAGTACTACGGGCGTAACTTCCGGAGGCTCGCCATGGCCAAGGCCGTGGCGGATCCCGACGACTACTTCAGGAACGAGCAGAGCATCCCGCCATTCAGCGAGTAAGTGACGAGGAAGATGCCCGTCGTGCGATCAAACTACGACGGGGGCAAATAGTTTGATCTCGGGGTTGAGATGGCAGGTGGCTGTTATTACATTGCATTGGTGTTTATTACAGCATAGTTCCAAATGTTGGTTTTGAAAGTTGACGAAAGTTTGAATTCTGTTCGAATTGGGCTCCAATTCACGTTGAAAATTCCCCCCCGGTATGTTAGAGTCAACCGTGTTGCATGCGTACTAGCAGTGTTGCCCTATGCCCTTGTCATGTCTATGATACTCCTCGAGTATGTTGGAGTTAATCATGTCGCATGCGAGTGTTGCTCATTTTTATATTCATGATTGTCGGTGTTAATCATATTTGTGGTATGCCTAAACATTTAGAGTGTGTTCATTCCACTGAAATTCAGTCAGTTTATCATCTCTTCATTGGGTGCACTGTAGCTACATTGGTTTGGAGGAGGGAGGTTAAGCACATCTTTAATGTTGACATAATGGATTTTAAATCTCTTGCTAAATATTAGATCCGCAATAAGAAACACCTTCATTTGAATATAGTTTCCTTTGCAATCCTCTCGAGATTGTGGAAATTCTTTAGTTGTTAACTAGCAAAAGAGCTTGTGCTTTGCAACACGAGGAAAAAAAATACCACACTCCTCTAAAACAATAACCATGGCTAAAGACCCCAATAGATTCACGTAATTTATTTCAACACATTATGTCCCATTTGTGTTGCCACTGGTCCTCCTTCCTTCCTTGCTGACCATGGATTGAGTGCTCACACAATCACAATGCATTTGAATGTTGTTAATCCTAAGGCGTCTATCTCTGTGTTTTTCCTGTGTGGTTTTGGCAAGGTGTGCATGTGTGGCTATAGATGGTTTCTTTCGTCTTCTATCCTGATTTTGTTGATGTGTTCATTTTCAATCCGGATCGGCACCGGTATGAAAAAATGACGAATCCACTATTGATTAAGTCTGCATCATAAATTAAATTTTTAAATAGTTAACATGTAAAATAATATCATATTTAGATTATACGCATTTTTCTGATCAAATTCCATATATAACAAGTTAAATTTGGAGTTAGGGTTTAGAAAATATGGCTTTTTTAAAATCATTTGATATGTAATGTAGGTTGATTAACCCAAATATGAGGGGGTTTCTTGCGAAAGCAAAAATCTGACTTAAAACTGGATTACAGGTAGATTAGAGCATCTCCAACAGCGGCAGTAAAAATTGCCCGCGCGCGGCAAAAGCGTGTTTTAGCGCGCGCCGAGCGGTTTCGCGCGCTCCAGCGGGCGCGGGAAAGTCGCGCGCGCGGGCGAGAAAAAGCGGCCCCGCGCGCGCTAGTTTTGGTGCGTCGCGTCCGGCGCGCTCTATAAAATCCGCCGCTCGCGGAGCGCTCTCCAGCACTTTCCCACCCCGCCACGCGCCCGTCCGCCGCTCTGCCGCCGCTCTTCCCGCGCCTTGCTCGCCCCGCCGCCGCCGAACCACCATGCCGCCGCGCCGCCGGGGATCGTCGGGCTTCCGCGGTGTCCGGGAGTGCCCCTCCGGCGCCTTCTCCGCCGAGATACGGTCCGGCGACATGCGCCTCGGACTCGGCACTTTCGAGACCGCCCACGAGGCCGCCCGCGCGTACGACGCGGCGGCGTGCCGCCTCCGGTGGCCTCGTAGGGAGATGAATTTCCCCGAGGTGATGACGCGGGAGTGGGCGAAGAGTCTCGCGGCTCCCCCGCGGCTTGTCAGCGACGAGGACCGTCGCGAGAACCAGAGGCGCGAGCGCCACCTCGGCATCACCGGGACGGACGAGGTGGCCATGTCAGCGTGGCGCGAACGGTTTCCGCAGGACGTCATCGACGAGCACGAGTTCTTCATGCAAAGGAGGGCTGAGAGGAGGGCGCAGAGGAGGGCGGAGAGGAGGGCGGAGCGAGCCGCCTATCGCGAGGACAAGCGTACGCGGAAGGCGGCCGCAGACTTCAACATCGAGCTTGGAGAAGCGTCGGCCTGGGACGCTAACGATGAACGATTTCTTGATGCCTTCATCGAGATTTCGGATACAGACATTTCGGAGGAGGACATTTTTACTACGGATTCGGAGGACGACGAGTAGTTTTTAGCGTGTCTATGTATCTTTTTTATTTTATCTATGCATGTTTTTATTTTATATATGTATGGTTGAACTATGCTATGCAAAATTTGAATTACCTACTAGCCATGTTTTATATATCAGAATGTATTCTGCGCGCGCTAGTTTAGCGCGTCTGCTGGAGCTCCGCGCGCGCACACAATTTTACGGCGGCCGCTGGAGCCAGCGCTCTCCGACGCGCTAAAAAACGCTACGTGCGCGCGCTAAAACCGTTTTTTTGCGCCGCGCGTTGCGCCTGTTGGAGATGCTCTTACCAAAAATATCAGGGTTTTTTATGTGCAAGCAAAAATATGACTTAAAACTGAAGTGTGGGTTGATTACCAAAAACATCTAGGGATTTTCTACAAAATAGCATGACGAATCAAGAATATCTATTTTTTCATTAGTAGGTATAGATAGGCACTCTTGGGTCTCCATTAAACCGGTATGGAGTCTGATAGTGAATTACATATGAAATTGGATGAAACTACTCAAAGAACCGTTGGGAGGGGAAACTGCTCTCTTGAGAGCCTCCTACTATAAAAACTCGAAACCCCTCTGAAGCTGGAAGAAGACTAAACTGCTCTGAAACTCAAGCTCTACTATCCTAGGGTGTTGGTGATGGTGCTACACATGATGGCGTCAAGATGTTGGAGTTTCTGATGGAGAACCATGCGATGAATGAGAACATCCATGTCATCTGGTGCTAGCTTTCTCTATTATGTTTCCATCTATGAAGGAGTGACATTTGTGTTTCTTTCTTTCTGTATTGTCTTAAGAATTCCGCCATGAGTTGTTCATTTCCCTGGACTGGAGTTTAGTGTGTGGAAGTGTGGTTAGATTATTTTGACTTCCTTTAGATATGAACCACAGAATGCCGGTGTATGGTTTGGTTTCATTTTCAATGACAGTCAAAAAAAATAAAAATTGTGTTGCCCTTTTCATGGTTTTGATACGATGGAGGCAAATGTGTTGCATGTCCTTAACTTATGGGTTCTTTGGATGTGGTATATTCAGAAATTGGACAAAAAATCACAAATATTCTACGCACAATCATCTGGTGACACGGGTGATACTGCGGCACCCACCATATCCCGTTCATTCACTGATCTGATCAGACGACTAGCATTTGTTCAGAGGTTACCACACACTTAGTTCAGCAAATCACCTGGACGTTTGCTGCGCACCGCAAGGCAGTATAAATGTACCCTCAATAAAGGCTCTTTGAATTTGATAGACGTATCCCGCAACACATCTAGTACGGTCAATGGTAGCCGAAAAACTAAAGAAATTCACACGTTAAAAAAATAGGTTTTGATCTTTTCCCCAATTTTAACCTATTTTTATAATTTGTAGCTTTTCAATGCAAATTTGTAGTTTCCGTTGCTGCATGCGCCACATAGTTTGCTGGATTGGGTGCACTCCAAAAGTTGGCCAAGAGACTCCAAATATGGAGGGTGCTCCATAATGCATGGTGGTAGAGACTCAAATTATCAAAACTTATTGCTAGTTTAGAGAAAGAATTTGGGTATGAAAATTTTCGTCACAAGATGTTTGTCTGTTGTCTCCGAAATCAGTCAGAGTAGCTTTCTTTTACTCGAAGTTGCAATTGGCTTTGTAAGGCATCCCTAGTCGATCAGTACAGTTAGCCAAGTTGAATCTATTTCCCTACCTTGTCTTCGCTCTCCTCCATCTCTCATTGTTGCTGCACACAAGGCGCCTATTCAGAAGGGGTTGTAAACCTAAGCTCCGTTCACCTGTTGACTATGACTACTACCTGTGTTCCAACCGAGTGCCTCTGAGTAACCCAAGTCGTGACATTAGCACTATGTGGAGAAAAAATATATTTACACTAACCATTACAGGAAATTCATGTGTTTTTTTAGCAATCACGCATTATATTAGTCACCTGGTTCAAATATTGCATAACATCTGTGAGAAGATATTTGGAGGGTACTAATCACAAATCGTTAGTAAATGTGGGCGGGCCCAACGGTTTATTTAGTTTGTTGTGTAGAATGAGTAAATGACTCAAACCTTGCACATGCTAAAAGCACTCACATGGAAAATGACTAAAACACACAAGCCTAGGGAGCAAGGCCTCTCACATACTTCCAAAGCAGAAAAATGTCAATTTCATAAACAGATTTTTTTATGGGAGCACCTATGGCCCAGGTGCCTAAAAATTTATCTGTTTCAGTCAACTTTCCTCTGCACCGTTGGATTCATATCCAACGAACCACATCAAAAAACTTGTCCCGAGTTGACTGAAAACTTGCATGTTACAATCATTTTGAATACCCAGCCCATGGAAGCCCAACAGAGAGAAAATTCTACTAAAACTTACTTGTGTCCACCCGATCAAACCCGATGAAGTAATAATGTGCCCAGTTCATACAGTATTACTCGCTCGTCCTATTTGGTGCGTAGGTCGCCAAATAGTAACTTCATGCATAGAGCTGTCATGCGCATGTCCGCTGCATCAGCTGACCGATGCTAGTTTTTCTGACATCGGTATCAGGAAGTTCTAGAACCTTCCTTGAACCGGATTTTTTTTTCTCTCTGTTGTTTTTTCTTTTTTCTTTCTTTTATCATTTTTATTTTTATTTTTTATGTTCTCTTTAAAAATATTCATTTTTTTCTTTCTCTTTCTTTTTCCTTTAACATTTTGGGAACACCTTCCAAATTCATGAATATCATTCGAAATCATTAAGATTTTTGGAAATCATGAATTGTTTCGAATTCATGAATATTTTTCAAATTTGCAAACATTTTCTGTATTCATCGACATTGTTTTAGAAATTGCGAATATGTTTTGAATCAACAAACATTTTATGAAATTTGGGAACAATTATTGAAATTGACAAACATTTTTTTGCCGAATATTTTTTTAATGCATACAGTTTTTTTGAATTCGTGATTTTTTAATTTGATAATATTGGAAATATCATGAACATTTACTAAATTCCCGAACATATTTTCAAAATCATGATTTTTTATATTTCCCGAGCATTTTCTTACAAAATCATGAACAATTTTTGAATATGGAAGTTGTTTTAAAATCGTCATCATTTTTTGAATCTGTGAACATTTTGTGATTTCTTGACCATTGTTTTTCAAAATTCACTTTTTTGGAAATTTAGAACTTTTTAAAATCCCAAACTATTTTAAAGACGACTAAAACAGAAGAGGAAAAAAGAAAAAAGGGGGATCCCCGCCCCGCACATGGACTGGCACACTGAGAATGGGGGGTGCGCGTTGGCTCGTTCGTTAGCGTGCACCGCACTAAATAGGAGGTCCCGCGATTACGATTCAAATAAGTGCATGACTGATGTTTCATACTATTAGTACTAGACATGTGTTCTATAAAAAAACTAGACAAGACATACAATGGCTAGAACTAGTTCGTTGTTCATGCACTCAGGCTATACATGCGAAGCACTCTATAACCATCACTTTGTATATATGCTTTGCGTTAACACGTAATTATGAAGATTAATAGAGAGAAAATAATAAGAACCCAAATTCTAGTCTAGTGTTTAGCAATCATCATGCTAAATCTTATATAGCCCTAATCACACAAGAAAATACTTTGGTACTATCAAATTTTGAAAGTGTTTTACTCATGCACTCTAAGATGTGGAGTTAAGATCAACATAACAACCTGGTAAAACAAAATTGTTCTGAATCAAAGTATTGGTTGAAAATTAAAGCAGCATACAAATTTGAACAAGGAAAAAATAATGTCCATTTGAAACACAACTGAACAAGGTAGAAGTAAACAAGAACAAACAAAAATAGAGAATAATCATCAATTCTAAAATCACCAAAAGATAAAAAAAGAATAAGTTTCAATATAAGGAAGAAAAGCATGGTAGTGGTGTTACCTAAAAGAAGAAATGCAAAAAAACATAAATAAAGTAACAAAAGTAATCATAGGAAGAAATGATTCTAGAGGTGGGCGACTATCCATTAGGTGTGTGTATTCTTTTTTTGGAACAATAAGCTTCAAATAACCTGCAGGCATTCATCTTCTTCCTTTGCTCATCTTGTCCTGCAAAAACTAAAACAAAAAAAAATAAAAAATGGATTTTGTAAGGAAGAATGAATTACTACCATTGATATTACCCTTAGAGAAGAATGAAATAAATGATTACAAAAAATTGCACACAATTTGCACTAAAATAACACTTTTTATAATATGCAAAGAATAAGCATATAATAGTGAAATTTTCAAACTCTAGTATAATTTATACGCATATTGTATAGTACATCCGTTTACTTAGCAACACAAAAAATGAAGTTTTTGTAGAAAGAATGAATTAATGGCATTAGTATTACCCTTAAAGAGGAAAGAACATGGAAAATAACTTAACATAAATAATGAAAAAAAGACCCAATTTGCACAAAAATACACTTTTTATAATATGCGGGAATAAACATATAATAGTGAAGTTTCACATTCTAGTATCATTTACACATACGTGTATAATATTTGCAAGTATACACTTAGCATCGACCCAAAATCCAAAAGTACGGATAAAGAAAAGGAAAACTTGACATAAAAAGAGAAAAAAAGCAAACATGCACAAAGAGAAGAAAAGAATTTGATTCAACAATTTTTTGAAGCGCCTATCGAATAGCAAATACGAAATATATTGAAATAAAATCATAGAGAGAGAAGAGCTCATTTCCTTCTAAGGAAGATAAAATTCCAGGGTGGTGCTACTTGATTGAAAAATGAACAAAGACAAACAAAAATCTTTTGTATGGAAGAATGAATTACTAGGGTGGTTAGCAATAAAAGAAACGACAAGAAATTTGACAATGATAATATTATACAACTATGCCTAACGCGAACAACTATAAAGACTTATTGTCAAACTCTTTTCCTTTATGCAAGAATTAGAAAATGTTCGGAAACTAGCACACAATTACGCCAAACATGCATTATTCAGCATTGTGATAGAACATGTGTAAACTAGTACAACTTTAATAATAATTAGTTTCAGATAGATCAATTAATAATACATTTCATTTTAAGTGTGTAACACAAAATTAATTACTGGCACATGATTGCATCATCAAATACGTTGTCATATGCATAGAGATAGAAGAAAATCCTAAAAAACAACTAAGCATGAAAAAAAAAACTAAAAACAAAAGAAATCTTATTCAAAGGTAGAATGAATTAAGGGGCTGGTATTACGCTAAAAGAAGAAACAAAAATGAAGAAAAGATCCAAAGAAAATAATGATAAAATTTTGTAACAAATTTTGTAGAACTTGCACTGTTCCACGGTATGCAATAACAAGCATATAGTAGTGCAACTTCAACAACTATTATTATGATTCAAGTAGAACACTTGAAAAATGAATTATGTTTTAAGTTCTAGCAAAAACTAAGGAGTGGCACACGATTGTAGCATCAAATATGTTGTCACATGCAGGAATATTAAAAAAATGAAGGCCAAATAACCGACTAATCATGAATAACGAAAACATAAGGAAAGAAAAAAAATATTCTTTTTTGGAGGCCGAGTGAATTAAGGGCATTGGTATTATGCTAAAATAAGAATAGAAATGAAAAAAATTAGATCAAATGATGGCAACATTACTAGAACTTGCATTGTTCCACAATATGCAATGACAACCACATAGTGGTGCAACTAATAATTATTATGATTGACGTATATCAGTTAAAAAATAAATTACATTCTCAAGTTTCTAACACAAAACTAAGTCTGGCACACGGTTGCAACATCAAATACACTGTCGCAACACCGATATTAGAGAAAATCCGCCGACCCAAAAAGTCATCTAAGGATGAATAAACAAAGACATCATAAAACAATAAAAAAAGAATTTTTTATCAAAAGATAGAATGAATTGAGTGTATCAATATTATCCTGAAAGTAGAAGGTAAAATAAAAAAACACTCAAAGAAAATGATGACCAAAATTTGTAGAGGATTTTACAGAAATTTCACTATTCCAAAAATGCAAGAACAAACATATAGTAATATAATAGTTGTCGTTGTCATCATCATCATCATCATCATCACCATCATCATCATCATCATCATCATTGTTGTTGTTGTTGTTATTATTATTATTATTATTATTATTATTATTATTATTATTATTATTATTATTATTGTTGTTGTTGTTGTTGTTGTTGTTGTTGTTGTTGTTGTTGTTGTTATTATTATTATTATTGTTATTGTTATTGTTATTGTTATTGTTATTGTTATTGTTATTGTTATTGTTGTTTTCATTATTATTATTATAATTATTATTGTTATTGTTGTCATCATCATCATCATCATCATCATCATCATCATCATTATTATTATTATTATTATTATTATTATTATTATTATTATTATTATTATTATTATTATTATTCAAGTGGATCACGGGCAGGAATCAATTCGATTTTAAGTTCCGAACATACAATATGTAGTGTCAGAATATTGCAACATGAAATAAATTGTCACGTGCAAAAATATTGGAGAAAATTCAACCCTAAAAACAACTAAGAATTAATAAACAAGGACATAGTAAAAAACAGAAATAAGAACAAAATAAATAAATATTACTTTAAGGTAGAATGAATAAAATCATTAACCATAAATAAGAAAGAAAATGAAGACAAAAATCAAAGCAAATGTCGGCCAATCTTTCAATAAATGTTCATATAACTTGCACTGTTCCGCATTATACAAAAATAAACATATAGCTGTGTGAATTTGAGACAACAATATGATTTGTTCACAGACCACATAAAACATAAAATGCAAGACCACACAAGCACCCCCCCCCCCCCACACACACACAATAAGAACTCAAAAACACACAACCCACACGCGCGCGCAGGGTAAGGCACACACACAACACACATGCACACGAACACGATTTTTTTTCAAAACTAGGCCATTTTTTTAGCATTTTCGAAAACTAGCAGTGCTAACAAGATATTTGCGAAACTAGCACCCCGTCGGCCAGCCGTTGGCCGAAGAGGGCCTTTTCAGCTAGCCGAAGACCGAAGAGGCCTCTTCGGTTACGCGTAGGCCGAAGAGTGTGTGAGCTGGGCCGAAGACGGGCCTCTTCGGCCAGCCAACGGCCGAAGACCTTTTCGGCTAACCAGCGGCCGAAGACGGGCCTTTTCGGTCAACCAGCGACCGAAGAGCTCATACTCTTTACGTCAACGCGTGACCGAAGTTGCATGGGGTACTCTTTGGCTTACACAAGACCGAAGTGTTATTTTTTCCACTTAAATGCATTATAATTCCTGCACAACCATTCCCCCTCTTTCACATTCCAACTTTGTACTTTCCCGCAACCATTTCCCGACATTCTATCTCGTCATTTTCTTTCCCGCCCTACTATCCCGCCATTTTCCTTCCCGCCATTTTCTTTCCCGCCCTTCTTCCCCGCCATTCTCTCCCGCCATTTTCTTTCCTGCCTTTCTCTCCCGCCATCTTCTCTTCTGAACCTATAAAACCCCCTCCGTAGTAAGGTGAGTGAGCAGGCAAGTGTAGTTTCGTGGAGATGTCCCATTATCCTTTTGATCGTAGTTTTCACTCTGGTATGTCCGATCGTCTTCTCCGTCTAGCCGCCAATTTCAAGATCGACGATAGAGTAGTTCCATGGGAGGAACTCATCAGTAGTGACACCATAATGAATGAGTTGGCTCACTCATTAGCTAGGAGTGGGTGGCCTCCCAGGACATTTGAGGAGATACGGAAAGAACTTCTCAGGTTGCATGGCAGATGGCAGAAGCAACTGCATAAAGGTGAATCTTACCTCAGGCTTGCTGTAAATAATTCAGATTTATGGTCAGCAGACAGTGAGGACGAAGACGACCTATTCATGCCGAGCACCAAGGTCAAGACTACCGCATCGTCGAAGGGGAAGAGTGCTGCATCAACGGAGGATGACGACGATGACTTCATGCCGAGCACCAAGCCCAAGATACCTGCATCGTCGAAGTCCAAGAGTACCGCACCGTCGAAGGGCAAGAGTGCTGCATCTGTAGGAGATATGCCCTAGAGGCAATAATAAATGTTATTGATTATCTCCCTATTCATAATTAGGTTTATGTTCCATGCTATAACTGCTATGGTTCTCGAGTCTGCAATAACCACGAGTCTCGGAGGAAGACTCATATGCACGTGTGGAATAATAAACGGTAAAATGTATTCCTAGTCTGGCCTCTAAGACTGGCTCAAGTATTGCATGATGATCCTGTTTTCCTGATCATGGGCATGGCTATGCCAGCAATTTTGAGGGCACAATGTTGGTAGAACACTTGTGTTGAATCGACCCGAATTGATGTTATGCTATGAGATTCATTCGTCATAAGTTAATGGTTAATAACACAGAGATGGTTAACGTTTGCATGATTCCTTAGACCATGAGAGTATCGAGTTTCTTCATGCTTGCTTCATGAACTTTGGGGTTTGTTAAACGTCATCCGTAAATGGGTGGCTATTACGGCGGCTTACGGGTTCATGGAAAAGTATGTCAAGTAACTTGATAGCTCAAGATTGGGATTTGCTCCTCCGACGATGGAGAGATAACTCTGGGCCCTCTCGGTGTTACGGTATCCATCATCGTCTGGCCAGACACTTTGTGATTTGATCACGGGGATGCCGGAACACGGGAACGAGAAAAGAGAACAATACCGGTAACGAGGTAACTGGCATAGTGGACAAGTTGTTGATCCATGGGGATGCCAACATGTCTCACCTCGGGTATTTGTAACATATCGTGAAGCAACAGGAATAGCACACGGCAACTGGAGGTTCACTCGAATATTCATTCGTGTGGGTATAGGGGTCAATATGGGTGTCCACGGCTCCGATGTTGATCATTGATCGGAAGGGGTTCCGGGTCATGTCTATACTTCACCGAACCTATAGGGTCACACGCTTAAGGGTCATCTATCTGTTGAATACTAGACAGGGAGTCTGAGAGAAATTCATCGAAAAAGTTTCGGACACAACGGAAGAGTTCCGGAGAGAGAACGCCGGAAGAGTTTCGGTAAAACCGAAAAGTTGTTTCGGAGTGTACCATAAAGTCAAATTGGTTTCGGCACATGCCTGGAAATTATTGGAAGGTACCAGAATTGTTCCGGTAACTTCTGAGATTTTTCAGAGACAAAAACCGGAAATGTTCCGGACTGCCGAAACCGCTTTAGTTGCTTTTCACAGATGAAAATCACTAAACCGAAAAGCTGTTTCGGAGTACACCATAAAGTCAAATTGGTTTCAGCACATGCCTGATAATTCTTGGAGGGTGCCAGAATCATTCTGGAAACTTTCTGGAATTTTCCGGGATGATAACCGGAAATGTTCCGGAGCTGCCGGAACCGCTTCAGATGCTTTTCGCAGATGAAAATCACTAAACCGGAATTGTTTCGGATCGCGTTGAAAATTATTTTAGTGGGTACTGGAAATATTCTAAGCCCACATGAATATTTTCAGTTCGAACGGACGCTGAAATATGTCGTCGTGAATAGTGAAAGTGCTTTTTGGATTACTTTTTGGAAAGCCACCTTTTTGGGCTTTTGCTCCAAAATATCTTGGAGATGACATGGATGGATGTGGCTGAAATTTCAGCCCCTCCACCCCTCCTTCTCCTATAAATAGAGGTGGAGGGGGCAGCCCAAAACTCATCCCTTCTCACATACAAGTGCCATGCATGATCTGGCTTTCTCTCTCCCTCCCAGCGAAATAGTTTCGTAGAGCCGAAAGGCTGTCTGGGTTCCGGTGGGAACTAGTTCTGGACGGCGAAGCCCTGCCAGATAGATGACACCGTATGTGTGCAACTCTGTAGAGAGATCGTAGTTTCGGTCTTAGTTCGACAGTGCCTCCCGAAGGGCTGTCCGAGTGACCGTCCGAGTTTCGGAGGTCCTCCCGAAGGGCTGTCCGAGTGACCGTCCGAGTTTCGAAGGTCCTCCCGAAGGGCTGTCCGTGACACCGTCCGGGGGACTGTCCGACCGCCTCCCGGAGGGCTGTCCGAGGGGAAGATGAGGGTATACATCCTCGCGGTTGGGAGGTTGTAAATCCTAGCTGTGGGGATCTGCACCGCCGATCGTCATCGACTCTACTTCCGCTGCGCTACGAGTCGGTAACGAAAAGATCAAACCTTGTATGCAGTCTCCATAGTGGTCCTGGGCTGGTGCGTAGGTCAGAAATTTTTTGTTTTCTGCTGCGTTACCCTACAGTGGCATCAAGAGCCGTGCTATGCGTAGATGCAGGTTGCGATCTAGAATACATAGAGATGTATGGGTGTTGCACAATATAATTAGGTAGTGGATGAGTTCTATTACTGAAAATTATTTGTGCGGGTAGCAGATGAAATCTGTTACCCGATGTTCCTGTTGCTTCCCCTGAATTTGCGTAGTCCTGATCTTGACGGCATGGTGGAATCTCACAAAGTTCTGGCAATCCGCGATCCTTTCATGCTGCTCCTGAGTATGCTGATTGACAGATCAACGAAGTGCTAACAGTTCTTTGGGTTCCACCATAGTTGAGAAAGATGGATGTTTCGCAGACGAAAGGGCAATGCAGATGTGATCTGCACGCGGGTCACGCGTATGACGAAGTTTAGTATGGGGCTCGAGATTTTATTATCTCGTGTTTCATACACCCTGGAAAGTTAATCTAGCAACTTGAAGTATCATACTTGATGATGGACGTTGGTAGCTTCGGTTTGTTTCGAAACCTTAGAAGCCACGAAAAATAAAATTTTGCATGAACCGATTAGAGGCATCTAACATGGTTTTGCAGGATGGTTTGCATGTGCATATGATGTGGTATAGCAGTGCTCATATTAATTTGATTATGTATAAGATGACTATATGATGTAATATTAACATGACCTGCGTGTCATGATTCGGCATGATGGCTGGAGCCATATGACTGTCACTTTAATGACCTGCGTGTCAACCTTAAGTAATGCACTTATTTTATTAGCTATAGAGATAGCAATATTATTTGGTGCATCGACAAGGTGGTGGCAATCTTCGCGAAGGTGAACACCAACGCGAATGCCGAAGACGAAGAAATGAAAGACTTCTCCGTCAGAAAGGGCTATACCATATCATGCTATTATGAATTGCCTGAGATGTTTATCCCTTATGATGCACCCTTTTGATTGCGCGGTAGTCGCTTTTTATTAGGGTGATCTCTCACAAAAATATCAAGTAGTTAGTGTTCTCCCAAGTGTAGCACCGTCACGGCACCTATCTTTTCGGGGTGCGCCGTGTCACACGGGTACGAACGATTAGAGAAGTGTGAGGCGGGTGAGTTGAGACCTCGCAGCGAGATCACTTGGTTGTCTTGACGTTCAGGCATGACCGTCATGAGCTCGGAACACACGCATCGAAAGATGAACAAGAGTCACATAGAGATGTGATTGGCAAGTTGGCCTACCGGTTGAGATTTTCGTCATCAGTGGTGTTACACCAATGGCGAACAATTTAAATGCGGGTCTTGTATCACTCACAATCAATTATGAGAGATATTGATTTGAGTGGGAGCGCACTGTAGAATTAATTCTTTTAATTCTCAGTGCAATTAATTATGAACACTGTCTAAGTGTTATTTGCATAATAGTTGTAGAATAATGGCTCGCGTTTCCACCTTCCCAATTAAAATTGAATAAGCTGTTAAATATCTGGATAAAACTTTACGGTTGGTAACGTAATGTGAGGATTGTCCTCTAGAGTGCCGAGAAGGACTTGTCCTATCGCATGCTTTCGGTATTCCCCCGCTAATGCTATGGATCATGTGACACTGGTCCTTCGATCCAAAAAGCTAGAATTCCATTTTCAGTCAAGTGCAATATGTTTGCTTCCATGAGACTCGAACTTCGAAAGTTTGGATAGTTATGTGATATTCATGGAATCTGAAAATCATTTTCAGAGACAGACAAAGGCTAAAAGATATGAGATATCCAAAGCCATGTTTGTTTGCAAACTATTAGTAAAGTGTTTACTGGGCATTTGACTGTTAAGAGAGGGATCCAGAAGAACGCCTGTCATATAATGAAGGTGAATAAAACAACAGCTTAAAGAGAAAGGAAGTGTCCGAAGGGTGTTAGTGAAACTTTCACGCCTAGGAAGTCCGGGGCTAACGCCACTCTTAAGTTGGGTGCTTCTTCTGAGAGTAGGAGAAATACTAAAAGTTAAACTGTTAGAAGTATAAAGGCAAAAAGAGAGAAGACTGGAATATCCAGCTCATGTATGAATGTTATACAAGTTTTTGATGTATAGAAGGCTGGTCAAAGATATAGTTCTTGGGAATTATGGTTAAACATGTTAATCACTAATTCTTGGGTATTGTGAGTTGATCACAAAGATACCCGCTCGATTGCATTCTGTTGCAACTCGATGTAAGAACTACTATGGCCTGAAAGACTAGCCAGGGATGAGGTTTTGATACGCGCTGGAAACATTGTAAAAGTTACTATACCTTCCATCGGTGTATTACCTATGTATTTACTTTCATAATTCATTTTAGAGTTTCATATACTCTAGCCCTTTGCATAAGGTATCTTGCAAGAAGGTTGTTCATAAGAGAACTTTTGATGTTCGGTGATATGAATAACATACTTTCATTATGAATGAGATGTATGTTATGAATATTGATAATAATACATTACCTCTATATTTACTTTCATAATTCATTTAGAGTTTCATATACTCTAGCCCTTTGCATAAGGTATCTTGCAAGAAGGTTATTCATAAGAGAACTTTTGATGTTCGGTGTTATGAATAACATGAAGGGCCATGCTTCCATCCAGGATGGGATGTATGTTGTGAATATTGATGGTAATATGATACATCCATAACACTGATGCTAAATGTCGCAAGACTAAAAGAATACCACATATGTGTGGCACTGCATTTGGTCACATTGGAGAAACCCGCATGGAAAATTCCATTATGATGGATTTTGAAGTCGTTTGATTTTGAATCATCTGACACTTGCAACTTTCCTCTGAAAAGTGAAGTGACTGAAATACCGTTCACAGGCCATAAGGAACGAGCAAAGAACATATTGGTGATCATACATTATGATGTGTGTAGTCCAATAAATGTTGTTGCAAGTAGTGGATTTATCTATGTTCAGAAATGACTCAAGTAGATATATGGATATTTACTTGATGAGACGTAAGTCTGGATCTTTTGAATTCATTCATAAGGTTTTCAAAAATGAAGTAGAAGTTATTGTAACAAGAAAATTATGTTTCTACAATTCGATTGCAGAAAGGAATATTTGAGTTACAAGTTTAGCGAATGTCTGATGAGTTATGAAAGGGGTTTCATAACTTGCACCTCCCGGAACACCACTGCAAGTGGAAAGTCCGTGTAGATATAATCGAACCATTTATGACATGGTAAGATCAAGGATGACATAAACAAATTTGCCATTATCCCTTTTAAAGAGTGATGCTTTAGAGACTGCGGCTTTTACACTGAAAAGAGCTCCATCAGGTCTGTTGAAATGACGCCCTGGCATGGTACGCCCAACCATGTTATATCTTTTCTTAACATTTGGGAAATGGGGCTTGTGTAAAAGGTTACAAACCTATTCCAAATCAAACAAGTGCTACTTTGTAGGTTATCCCAAGTCATTGGGTATTCCCCCACCACTATACCGAGGCAAAGGATTTTGCCACAAAACGGTATGCTTTTTGAAGAAAATGGTTCTTTCAAAAAGGTGAGTGGGAGAACAGTGCAACTCGACGAGATAAACAGTATCTTCGTCATCAGATCAAAGGAAAGAGACCTTGGAAGTAATTCCGGAGTTTCCTACTGCGACTGATACGGAAGTCTCTACAATAAAATGTATGGACTTCGGTCGAACTTGCAGCTGAACCACGTAGGCAAAGCTCGTGCAAACCTATCAGGTGCGCAAACGAGATATTGTTGTTAGACAACAGTATACCTATGATTCACAAGGAAGCGTTGATGGGCCCTGACTCCGGAATTGGCTAAATGCCAATACAATCCGAGATAGTTTCCATATAAGTGATTCAAGATTAAAATCTTGATACACCTTTCGGAATACTTAGAGTCTAACGAATATTTATGGAACTAAAAACTGACACAGATAAAATGTTTTATCCATAAAGCTCGACTTGTTGCAATAACAAGTTCAAGGAGTTGACTACGATGAGATTGTCTCACCGTAGCGATGCTTAAAGTCGGTTCGGGTTGAACTAGCAATTAATACATATTTCAAATTATGAGATATGAAACATGGATGACAAAAGGATTTCTATCTGATGGAAATGAAACCTAGGACTTGTATGTGATACAGTCCAAAGTAATTTGTCGATCCAGAGGATGCTAGTAGGTATGCAAACTTCAGAGTTCCAGCGATGGACAGAAGAGAGCAAAGAGGAGTTGGATTCTTCGTATTTTGATGAAATGGTCAAAGGGGTTTGACTTCATCAATGGGTAACGAAGATGCTTGTGATTCAAGAAAGTAAGTGGGAGCATAATAATATTTCTAAAAACGTTGCGTGCTTGACACATTGTTAATTGGAAATAAATTTCTTGACATGAATTAGGACTTCATTTGAAAAGGGTTTTTCGATGAAGTGCTTGGGCTAAATAGCCTTAATATTAGGCATGATGTTCTATGGAGATAGATTTACCTAATGGGGCTGAGAAAAGATACATATTGACAAGATGCTAAAACTTTTTAGCATTTAAAACGGCAAGGAGTGATTCTTGCCGAAGTCACATGGAAAGAGTTTTTGCAAGACTCGGTGTCCCAAAACACTGATGAGCAAAATACATGATGGTGATTCCACACACTCTTGTGTTTGGATTAATCATGTATTCCATGGTATGTAAAACAACCAGATATGTCCAATACTCCAAAGTTGTTGCGAGTATAGATACCAAAGTGATCAAAGTACTGATCATGGGATAACAGTGAAAGATGTCATTGAGTACTAGAGCAGTAATGATGACATGTTTTCTCGCAAGCAGAGATTATGAAGTGCTCGTTGTAAGTAATTACATCGATACAGTCTTCATCAATGCTCCATGCGATTTTCGATTTAAGTTAAGGGTTTTGTGTAATACACAATATGGTGGCACGGTAGTTGGAAATTGTTCCAAACAAGATACTGTGGCGAATTCTATAACAAAGGCTAAGTATGTTGACGCTTAAGAAGCGACAAAGAAGTTGTTGAATCATATAGTTCATTCATGAACTTAGTATGGTTCCAAGATGGCTTTGGTCTATGGGACACTATTGCAGATAGTTGCTCCATAGCTCAGTCTGAGGAATCAGGTTTCGACCAATGATTCACACATATGCAAAGCCAAGTCCACACAAAATATGAATTTTGTGAAAGCGTGAAAACACGAGGATATGCAATGTTACACATGGAGCTGAAGTCGTCAGATCCGTTGGACATCAGGCTATACCACATGCGAAGCATATTTTACACCAGTATGCCATAGGTGTAAAGTGCATTAGCATTGACTAGATTATTGACTCTAGTGCAAGTGGGAGTCTGTAGGAGATATGCCCTAGAGGCAATAATAAATGTTATTGATTATCTCCCTGTTCATAATTAGGTTTATGTTCCATGCTATAACTGCTATGGTTCTCGAGTCTGCAATAACCACGAGGCTCGGAGGAAGACTCATATGCACGTGTGGAATAATAAACGGTAAAATGTATTCCTAGTCTGGCCTCTAAGACTGGCTCAAGTATTGCATGATGATCCTGTTTTCCTGATCATGGGCATGGCTATGCCGGCAATTTTGAGGGCACAATGTTGGTAGAACACTTGTGTTGAATCGACCCGAATTGATGTTATGCTATGAGATTCATTCGTCATAAGTTAATGGTTAATAACACAGAGATGGTTAACGTTTGCATGATTCCTTAGACCATGAGAGTATCGAGTTTCTTCATGCTTGCTTCATGAACTTTGGGGTTTGTTAAACGTCATCCGTAAATGGGTGGCTATTACGGCGGCTTACGGGTTCATGGAAAAGTATGTCAAGTAACTTGATAGCTCAAGATTGGGATTTGCTCCTCCGACGATGGAGAGATATCTCTGGGCCCTCTCGGTGTTGCGGTATCCATCATCGTCTGGCCAGACACTTTGTGATTTGATCACGGGGATGCCGGAACACGGGAACGAGAAAAGAGAACAATACCGGTAACGAGGTAACTGGCATAGTGGACAAGTTGTTGATCCATGGGGATGCCAACATGTCTCACCTCGGGTATTTGTAACATATCGTGAAGCAACAGGAATAGCACACGGCAACTGGAGGTTCACTCGAATATTCATTCGTGTGGGTATAGGGGTCAATATGGGTGTCCACGGCTCCGATGTTGATCATTGATCGGAAGGGGTTCCGGGTCATGTCTATACTTCACCGAACCTATAGGGTCACACGCTTAAGGGTCATCTATCTGTTGAATACTAGACAGGGAGTCTGAGAGAAATTCATCGAAAAAGTTTCGGACACAACGGAAGAGTTCCGGAGAGAGAACGCTGGAAGAGTTTCGGTAAAACCGAAAAGTTGTTTCGGAGTGTACCATAAAGTCAAATTGGTTTCGGCACATGCCTGGAAATTATTGGAAGGTACCAGAATTGTTCCGGTAACTTCTGGGATTTTTCAGAGACAAAAACCGGAAATGTTCCGGACTGCCGAAACCGCTTTAGTTGCTTTTCACAGATGAAAATCACTAAACCGAAAAGCTGTTTCGGAGTACACCATAAAGTCAAATTGGTTTCAGCACATGCCTGATAATTCTTGGAGGGTGCCAGAATCGTTCTGGAAACTTTCTGGAATTTTCCGGGATGATAACCGGAAATGTTCCGGAGCTGCCGGAACCGCTTCAGATGCTTTTCGCAGATGAAAATCACTAAACCGGAATTGTTTCGGATCGCGTTGAAAATTATTTTAGTGGGTACTGGAAATATTCTAAGCCCACATGAATATTTTCAGTTCGAACGGACGCTGAAATATGTCGTCGTGAATAGTGAAAGTGCTTTTTGGATTACTTTTTGGAAAGCCACCTTTTTGGGCTTTTGCTCCAAAATATCTTGAAGATGACATGGATGGATGTGGCTGAAATTTCAGCCCCTCCACCCCTCCTTCTCCTATAAATAGAGGTGGAGGGGGCAGCCCAAAACTCATCCCTTCTCACATACAAGTGCCATGCATGATCTGGCTTTCTCTCTCCCTCCCAGCGAAATAGTTTCGTAGAGCCGAAAGGCTGTCTGGGTTCCGGTGGGAACTAGTTCTGGACGGCGAAGCCCTGCCGGATAGATGACACCGTATGTGTGCAACTCTGTAGAGAGATCGTAGTTTCGGTCTTAGTTCGACAGTGCCTCCCGAAGGGCTGTCCGAGTGACCGTCCGAGTTTCGGAGGTCCTCCCGAAGGGCTGTCCGAGTGACCGTCCGAGTTTCGAAGGTCCTCCCGAAGGGCTGTCCGCGACACCGTCCGGGGACTGTCCGACCGCCTCCCGGAGGGCTGTCCGAGGGGAAGATGAGGGTATACATCCTCGCGGTTGGGAGGTTGTAAATCCTAGCTGCGGGGATCTGCACCGCCGATCGTCATCGACTCTACTTCCGCTGCGCTACGAGTCGGTAACGAAAAGATCAAACCTTGTATGCAGTCTCCATAGTGGTCCTGGGCTGGTGCGTAGGTCGGAATTTTTTTATTTTCTGCTGCGTTACCCTACAGCATCAACGGAGGATGACGACGATGACTTCATGCCGAGCACCAAGGCTAAGAGACCCACATCGTCGAAGTCCAAGACTACTGCACCGTTGAAGGGGAAGAGTGCTGCATCAACGGAGGATGACGACGATGACTTCATGCCGAGCACCAAGGCCAAGAGACCCACATCGTTGAAGTCCAAGACTACCGCACCGTTGAAGGGGAAGAGTGCTGCATCAACGGAGGATGACGACAATGACTTCATGTAGTTTGTGGGATGTATTTTTCTAGTTAAGTCGTACCGTTTAATTCAGATGTACTTCTATCTTAATTATCTGTTGTAGTCTCTTTGGAAATGTATCTCATACCGTTTAGTTGAGTCGTACCGTTTAATTCTGATGAACTACTAATATGAAGTAGACAAGTGTCTTGAAAACAAATCAGTCTCTTACATAGATAATGACTCATACATAGATAGTAACACATACATGAAGGATGTCTGATACATAGATAAGTCCTCACACATGAGAATAGTCTGAAACTAACATGGGTGTCTCATACATATATAATCATATCAGTGCTGGGGACGGCGACGAGTCTGGACCTTCCTCTGACGAGGACCGGAAGGCGATAAGCGCTGACGCGGTGGGCGAGGGTCACGAAAACCACGACCGTACATAACCTCGCCTGTCACGGTCTGTGTCTCCTGCGTCGGTGGTGGTGGTGGAGTATGATACAACGGCTGAGAGAAGTCATACGTGTTTGCAGCTTGGTCATCGTCATCGCCGTAGCCGTCTAAGAACGAACCATCACAACTAAGCATCGGCGACTGCACGACATGCGTGAACGGATGCGGCTGGTTGCTGACTGTAGTAGTGAAGCACATGTCAAATTGAATTGCGAACGTACACTGCTTAAAAGAAAAACCAAAAGTAAAGTTACCTGGCCCCATTTGTTGATGCCATGCCGACCCCCCTGGTTGTGAAGGATGTGGCTCATGCCAGGCCGACCCCCCTGGTTGTGAAGGATGTGGCTCATGCCAGGACGAGCTCCCTGGCTGTGAAGGAGATGGCTCTTGCCATGCCGAGCTCCCTGGCTGTGAAGGAGATGGCTCTTGCCATGCCGAGCTCCCTGGATGTGAAGGAGGTGGCTGATGCCATGACGACCTTCCTGGTTGTGAAGGAGGTGGCGCCGGTGAAGCCATGTGCCGTGACTCTGAACGATGCACAGATGGACGTGGTGGACGAAGTGCTGGACGAGGAACCGCAACGTCCGAAGATCTTCTACATGTCACTGCTGCGTAAATCCCTCGTAGCTTCTCATCAAAACGCTTCAACCATGAGAGGTGCTCTGGCTGTGGGATAGTATCCCCCCTCTCAACCCGCCGCATTAAAGCGGAAACCTCATCTCGCGCCTCGACTGTCAAGTCACTCTGTACATTGAAGAGTTAGCCCATTATAAATGTTTAGGTAATGACATGAGTACACATATTAGAACCATAATAGAGGAAGTTGTGTACGTACCGCGTGGTGTCTGGTTCCCATAATAGAGGAATTTGGGTACATATCGCTGGTCAGAGGCGCTTCAATCTGATCAGGAGCAGCACATGGAACCAAATAGATCCTCGTTGAATGCCTGTAACGCTGCAGATACAACCCTAACTTGTCCCAGTCAAAGGGTCGAACCTCATCCCAGATATGTGTTGGCGCGGTCGTCCATTCTAGAACATAAGGGCCAATGTTCTGAAGCCAGAAATCCATGGACTTGTTCCCTCCTACGCGGCTCAACCTGACATTAACATCCGGGTAACGTGGTAAGCAAAATTCTGAAAGCAGTGCTGACAACTAAATTAGAATTACTTACTTGTGCACGTGTGCCGGTATGTGTGGAATAACTGGAATTTCATCCTCTTGACATCGACCGAACTGTCTCATCACCCTATGAAGAGCCATCTCCTCCATCGTCACGCCGAACACCAATCTTGCCTTGGTCATCCAGTAGTGCCGATCTCTAGTGCACAAGCCAGATATCCCAACTGGATACCTAGATGTTATAGCCTGATGCGAGTAGGGCTCCCAGATAACAACATCCTCGTGCAAAGCATCAAACTGCGCCGTGAAGGACGGGTAGCAGCTCTTCACCTGCATACCCGCATACTGTCTCTGTGCATGACAACAAAGAAACATTAGTAATAGTATTGCATGGCAAGAAATAATCTAATGAAATGTTACGTAATACAAATTTACCTCTCTTCGCGCCCAAACAGATCCCACAGTAGGCAAGTCGCCGATATGTTGCACATAAGCCCCTGCTATGTCTACCAACCCAAACGGTTTATCAACGCAGACATAGGGTCGTCCAATAGGGAACCTCTCATATGACCAGAGCTGCAACAATAGTGGACATCCAACCAGACCTGATCTATGGGAGCTCAACATGCAACCTTTGCACATGCCTCTGTACGTAGCTGCCAACACAGCAGAACCAAAACTCCTCTGCATAATGTCCCCTGGGCAACGAGCGTCAGCTATCTCTCGTGCAATGCTGATGAGGCACGCATCGACAGTGGTCACGTGGTTCTCCGTGAACATCGTCTTGCCGAACAACCAAAGAATATATGCCTCTAGGGACCGATCAACCTGTTCCTCGGACAACTGAAGTCCGGGGTATCCTAACGAGACAATCTACATATAACCCAAACGACTGTATTATTATATGTAGTGAGGACAACTATAAAAACAACATTCGTTTAGCTGACCGAGAAGGTTACCTGAAACTGGCTCAACCACTTAAAACGAGGCCCGTGAGGATCGTTGTCTAAGGCCACAGCAGTTGGCACCGCAGCTAGAAAACGGGCCTGCATCGTAGCTAGCCAGCCAGGTTCTGCCTCTAAAGGACCTATGGCAGCACCGGCCAACGGTAATCCCAACAAGTAAGACACATCCTGTAGAGTAGGCGCCATCTCTCCCCAGGGAAAGTGAAACGTATGTGTCTCCGGTCTCCATCTATCTACTAAGCAGGTAAGGAGTGACCTGTCAAAAGAGAAGCGTTTCATTTGCCTCTTGCGTAGCTGCATTGGTTCACCAGCTTCATCCAACTTCGGATGATCAACCCACTCATCCAATGTACCCTCAACCAGCCGTGCCAAGGGTAACAGTCCAGCCCACATTAACCTACAAAATATTACAACAAACAGTTAGCGGGCATCAAATATTACCTATTACGAATTAAAATATGATATGCAAACATACCTATCAACCCATTCAGGGTGTATCATCCAGTTAGACTTTGGGGTGCGAGGGACCAACACATCTAAATTCTTGCCCGCTTGCATAAGTGCGGCCCGGTGTTTTTTATCGATCGTATCTTTAAACAACGCATACGAAGACATATCTGAAATTAATACATAGTTCGACATATTACAAATTAAAACATAGTCCGACATATTACAAATTAAAACATAGTTCGACATATTACAAATTAAAACATAGTCCGACATATTACAAATTAAAACATAGTCCGACATATTACAAATTAAAACATAGTCCGACATATTACAAAATAAAACATAGTTCGACATATTACAAATTAGAACATAGTCCGACATATTACAAATTAAAACATAGTCCGACATATTACAAATTAAAACATAGTCCGACATATTACAAATTAAAACATAGTCCGACATATTACAAAATAAAACATAGTCTGACTCATTATATAGCTTCTGAGTTATTTCTTCCTCGTCGTCCCCTTCGGCCCCGACTGCCTCGACCACGTCCGCCTCTTGCTCCTATTGTCGCACTCGTCGATGTGGACGCACCGTATTTGGTAAGGTCGGGACAATATTTCATCCTATGCCCATAATTCGCGCATAGTAAACACTGTCTGGTTGCTCCACCAGCTTCAGATTGGTCCATATCATTACGGATGCGACGGACCTTACGTCTACCCCTACTGGTTCGCCGAAGATCAGGATCCGGGATGTATACTCTCTCATCATCCTTTACCTTGTTGAAATTGCCGACGACTCTAAACCCTGTCATCTCACCGGTCCATGTGTTGCGTACTGACTCTTTCAAATAGTATGGGGACACGAAGGAGATGGCATCCAACTGAATCTGGCCGCACGCAACTTGAACCGCTTGTTCTTGAACTGTGAGAAAAAAATTGCCCCAAGATGGCGCATGCACCACCGGCTCTGCAGGTCCTTCCATGGTATTGATTCGTTCTCAGTTGGATCCCTCAGTGTCTTCACGGCCTTCAATATACCAGCATGTCTGTCATGAATGACACACACGTTCGGTCGGTCCTTCACGATGGCAATTTTCACTTGCCTCAAGAACCATATCCAGCTTGGAAAGTTCTCACCCTCCACGAATGCCATGGCAAGTGGGATGATTTGATTGTTCCCGTCAACACCAATAGCAGTAAGGATTTGCCCTCTGTACTGACCAGTCAGGAATGTGCCATCCACAAACATCACAGGTGGACAATGCCGGAAAGCTTCGATGCAAATAGCAAAAGAAAAGAATACTCTCTTCAACACCTTAAAATCTGGTATACTCGCCAATCTTGTGTGTTGTACGTTAACATAAGTGTCGGGATTCCTCTCCTTCAATACTTGAAGGAGCCGCACAACATTATCATATGAGTCGAAGAATGTCCCAAACCTTTCCTCCATAGCCTTCTGCTTAGCCCTCCAAGCCTTTCCCGTGAGGAATGACATAATTCCATCTGACCTTCACTGCTGTCTGGATGTGTTTTGCTTCCATATCTTTCTTCTGCACTATCTCAGTATACATAAGTTGCGCAATGAGAGTTGAAGACAGGTTCGGATGATTCACCAGAAGGTTTTTCCTCACACAAGTATGTGGAACAACATCGGTGACAACCCAGTGGATGTTATACTTCGGCACGTGCCCGTGCACCTTCCCAGGACAACCTGTTTCAACACATTTCACGGTATAGTTTGTTCGATTTGATATGTGTGTCCGGAAAACCCTCTGCGTGGACATAGCCCACTTTACCACTGCATATTTCAATTTCTTCTTTGTATCATACATAGAACCTATCTGGACTTGGTTCAGATGATACTGCCATGGAGTCTCATGGCCATCGTTGACCGTGAGACCGGTCGATAGGTCCTGATCCCATGCGGCAGGAATCGGTACCTCCACTTCATCCTCGGAATTTTCAGAATCCAGATCCTCAGCCAGTCCATCCTCGTCCTCTTCCTCCATCACCCTCTGCATTTCCTCCCCTTCCTTATCGCCATCAGCAAAACCAGAACCAGCTAATATTAGCGACCGACTACTCTGCCCAGTATCGTTACCACACAAATTGTGTGGCACGTAATCTGGCTCTTCCTCGGGTTGGCTAGCATCCACATCCATTGGCTGTGACCCGGATAAATAAATCTCGTTAGCCACTTGACTGCCCTGCCCGGGTTCATACCCCCCTCTGGTTGTCCGGTATTCTCCTCCTTCGCCACAGGTTGAACTAGGGCATATGGGTGGATTTTTCGGTCTCTGCAACGCCTTAACAGGGTCAACCACTTCTGGCTCCTATCTATCAACATCAACTCCCACTTCACATTTTTACACGATTTGGTCCACAATGCTTGAATACTGACGGAACATACCCCAGGATCCAGCCCAAAACTAGTTGTCAACCAGTACTTCAACTGTCTAATGTCCAGTCTGTCCGGGTCTGGAAGTGTCATGACACATTTTTTATACTCGCTAAGATCAACCCCCAACTCATTATATCGAACATTGCCAGGGCCATAGTAAACAATCAAATTTACTGATTCAGACATTTTAACCTGTCAGACACTTCCATCTCATTAATCACAAGGAACAAAATTATTACCCGCTACACTAACTAACCGCTAAAATGACAGCACAAACCAATTAACACTAAAAAAATGTGACGCGTGATTATACCTTCGACGCGTGTGGCCACCTCACGGAGAACTTGCACCAACGGACAACACCAATGCCACCCCCTCGGCGGCAAGAAGCTGCACCTCCTCCTCACCAGCCAAACCGCCTCCTCCTCCTCCTCACCCCACCATGACTCCAACTCACTTGTACGCACAAATAGCTATCCCATAGGAAAAAAATGACCGTAGGCCAGTGGAGATGGCTACGATCTACCGTTTCTGTGGTTTGGATTCGAAAATGGGTGGAGAAACGGAGAGATCAGCGAGGGGGGGCGACGTTACAGAGAGGAACGAGAGAGAGAGAGCTCGTAAGAACAGCCAGAGGAAGAAGAAGCTGGCTCGGGCGTTATCCACGAGCTCTTCGGCCGCTGGTTAGCCGAAAAGGCCGGTCTTCGGCCGCTGGTTAGCCGAAAAACTCTTCGGCCGCTGGCTGGCCGAAGAGGCCCGTCTTCGGCCCAGCTCACACACTCTTCGGCCTACGCGTAACCGAAGAGGCCTCTTCGGTCTTCGGCTGGCCGAAAAGGCCCTCTTCGGCCAACGGCTGGCCGACGGGATGCTAGTTTCGCAAATATCTTGTTAGCACTGCTAGTTTTCGAAAATGCTAAAAAAATGGCCTAGTTTTGAAAAAAAATCCACGAACACAAATGGTTGTGGCCACCCTAGGCCCAAGTGTGCTGACATCTCAAAGAAAGGGCCCAAGTGTGCTACAGGCATAATCGACCGCCGCTATTAAAAAAACAGGCGCCTAACCAATAGCAAAACCATTTTACTATTCATGTAGAAACGAAACACACATACCTTGTGAGGAAGTGAACCCTCTATATATATAGCATTTGGTAAACAAAACCTTTTTTCAAAAGCAAAAAATGATCTAAATAGGACAAATACTAGTCTTATAATTCATTATAGCATGTCAGACACAAATTTTGGTGATGTGCAAACTCACAACCTGGCATGTACAAAACGGCAACATATAACCGTAAAAGAGATTAGAGATTGACATACATCATATTTATTGAGTTGATATAAATATGAAAAAGAATTTGCATCCTTGCATCGATTACACTCTAAACCTCCCAAACCTAAGCTAGTAGTACACTACAGCCAACTAGAAACATTTACAAACCAAATAATTGTCCTTCATATTGCTTCCATGCTCCATGACAAAACGTACCTTGCAAATTTCACCACACACCACCTTGTTCTCTTCTTCTATAGCTCAACTGTGCCTAATCTAACTAACAATATCTTCTGATAAGACAAAACAGCACATATACAAGAGTTAGTCATCTAAACCAGAAATTGGGAGCCAACAGCCAAGAACTTACATTCAATCCTCCAACTTGCGTCTGCATGGTCTGCATGGAATGATCATCCTTGAAATTCATATGATTTCACAGTCGAGGTGCATTAACTTGGGACATCTTGTTTGCATAGTCAAGTAGAGGCTTTCATTAGAGCTCTCCCAATGCAAGTTCCTTAGCACAGTTTTATAGGTATTTTGCTGATGTGGCATACTAGATAATGAAGAGAGAGATGGAGGTTGTAGCTTAGCTAACATACAACCCTTGCACATGGCTATAGGCAAAAGAAGTTGCTAGACCAATCATATGTATCGTATCATTAAATTTAGATACAACCCCTAAAAAATAATGCATTGTGGTAGTAGTTGTCTCTTAAGTTTATACTACCTCCTATGATAACGTGATAACATACAATGCATTGGGAGAGCCCTTAGATCGCCATGTTGGTTGTAAGGAGCAAAAAAGTGGGTGCATTCAATCCAAGGTATAAGGATATAATCCTTGCAAACATTATATCGCAATGAATGATCACATTTTATGTTTTTCTTCCAGGTATCTAATTAAGTCAGGATCGAGTTGGTGATACTGGTATACGTGTTCCGTCATATTCATCAAAGACGCCATGTTGGCAGATCATCTTACTTAATCCTTCGTTGTCGATCGAGTTCGTGCTGATAAATGGCAGCCATCATTTGTTGTTGTGTTCATTCTCATAGTTTTAGTAATAATATTTACGACGATGATGACGATGATGATGATGCTAATAATAAGATTGATAGACCTCTCCAAAAATTCTCTTGGTCCAGAGCTGGCCAGCCACACACATACACATCGCTTCCCACGAGGGAAAAAAAACAATACTCCCACAGGTCGACGACTAGTCGATGCTAAGCTAAAGCCTAAAACCCATGCACCACGCCCATCACGCAGCAAGTAGCTAGCCGCCGCTCCTCTTCTTATCCCCAACCCTCCCGCGCCAAGCCGTGGCCACACACGGCGGCTGGACCACCCACACGTCGGCGTCGGCCATGCCGTGTCACTCCACTCCTCGCGTCGCCATTGGCCCAGGTCACCGGAGAAAGAGCACTGCAAAAGGCCAGCTATATCCGCTTCGGATCGGGGCCCTGGAAACCTGTGGAGCAGAAGCTCCGGCCATGGCCATCCCATCCTCCTATTTAGCCGCGGTCCTCCCTGCGTCCTGTCACTACCAGTGATCACACAAAAAGTTTCGAAAAGCAGAAGAATGGCCCTCCCGTCGCCGGCCGGCATCGCGAAGCCGAGGCTTCACCTTCTCTTCAACCACAGGCGCGCCAGCTCGTCGTCTGTCACCTGTGAGTGGATCTCTCGGTAGCTCCGCTCGGACGTACAGTACGTCGAGTTCTTGCTCAGTTGGTTTCTTCGCTTGCTTCCAGGCTGCAGCTACAACGGGCGGTCGTCGTCGTCCGAGCCCGAGGACTGGGCGGCGCCGTCAGGGGACGCCGTCGACTGGCGCTCCTTCCGGGCGCAGCTCGTCCTCAAGGAGCAGTACGCGAAGAGCGTCAACCCGGCGCTCAGGGCGTCGTGGGCGCCGGCGGCGAAGATCGCGGACAAGTGGGCGCACCCGCTGGTGGAGCCCGAGAAGGGGTGCCTCCTGATCGCGACGGGGAAGCTGGACGGGTCGCACATCTTCGAGCGCACCGTGATCCTCCTCCTGTCGGCCGGGGTGCTGGGCCCCGTCGGCGTGATCCTGAACCGGCCGTCGCTCATGTCCATCAAGGAGGCGCAGTCCCTCTTCGCCGAGGAGGCGGACATCGCCGGCACCTTCTCCGGCCGCCCGCTCTTCTTCGGCGGGCCACTGGAGGAGTGCTTCTTCCTGCTGGGGCCGCGGGAGGGCGGAGACAGCGACGGCGGCGACGTGGTGGGCCGGACGGGGCTGTTCGAGGAGGTGATGCCGGGCGTGCACTACGGCACGCGGGAGAGCGTGGGGTGCGCGGCGGAGCTGGTCAAGCGCGGGGTCGCCGGCGTGCGGGACTTCCGCTTCTTCGACGGGTTCTGCGGGTGGGAGCGGGAGCAGCTGCGCGACGAGGTCCGCGCTGGGCTGTGGCGTGTCGCCGCCTGCAGCCCCGCCGTCCTCGGGCTCACCGGCATCGGGGGCGGGCTGTGGGAGGAGGTGCAGGAGCTCGTCGGAAAGAGGAGGGTGTGGTGACTAATTGATACTACTACAAGGCTACACATACTACGTACTTACTTGCTAGATAGAAATTGTACATTATATCCGTCGTCAAAATGATTCACAATATAATTAATTTCCCTATAAAGGGTCCTGATATTGCCCACCCGTGTGGGTGTTAAGGGGTCTTGCCACACGTCTCGTGTGGTATCTAAGAGAAAGGAGTCCACACGCCTACGCGTGGGCAAAACAGGTAACGCCCACACGCCCGGCCTCCTGCCTCGCGGTCCCGCCCACACGCCTACGTGTGGGCAAAACAGGTAACGCCCACACGCCCGCACGTCCGGCCTCCTACCTCACGGTCCCGCACCCCCGCGTGACAGTCATCACGCGCCCTCACCCCAAACCTGTCCGGACCCTTTTTCATGTTTGTTTAACTGCAATTGCCATGTCTGGACAACTACAATTGCCATGGTTGCTCAACTGCAGCCAACATGTCTGAACAACTGCAGTTGCCATCTCAGTTCAAGTGCAGTTGTCATTTAAGGACAACTGCAACTGTTGCATTATATGGCCAATTGCGGCTACCATGACTTATCACTTGCAGTTGCCATGCCTGGTCTACTACAGTTGCCATGATTTGAAAACTGTAGGAGTTGCCACCGACTAACACTAGGCAGTTGCCATGTAACGCTGGAAAGACAAGGCAAAATAATATCTTGGAGTTGCCATATGCTTCTAAACACACTAGGCAGTTGCCACAGAAACACTGCAAAAAGACATGGCAAAATAATATATTTGGGTAAGAGAGAGAGTTGCCATCTGCTTACAAGCACACTAGGCAGTTGCCCTGTACCACTGTAAAAAACATGGCAACTGACAGTTTGGGGTGTGGGAGAGGAGACGGGTGGCGATCGTGCGGGCGTGTGGGCGTGAAACAGGCGTGTGGGCGAACTGATAAACGCCCACACACCAGCCTCTATGCGTGCGTGAAACAGGCGTGTGGGTGAACAGATAAACGCCCACACACCAGCCTCTCTGCGTGCCTGAAACAGGCGTGTGGACGAACTGATAAACGCCCACACACCAGCCCCTTCCTACGTGACATAGAAAACTGACGAAAACTTGTCAAGATTCGTGCAAACACGAATGAACGCCGACCCATGCGTGTGGGCGAGTTGCAAAACGCCCACACGTGTGGGCGTTATCTTTTCCGTAATTTTATACTTTCATATTAAAGAGCAACTTTCTCACCAGAAGTGTAAAGTACTACACATATTTCACAATATGGTGTAAACTACGACATGCATTGTGGACGAAAGTGTCGCTTAACTTGGGAGACAAACTCCAAGGAATAAAGAGGGAGTGAGACCATTAGATAGAAAGCATGTTACTACTTCTTGTTCATATGTGGGGCCTAGCTTGGAGGTAATATTGCCTCTTAAACATTTAGGTCCTCTTGGAGATCAAATCATATGGAAAAAAAACATCTTGCACTGCCCATGGTGTCTTGGGCACGCCTCGCGTAACCCTAGCATCGCCAACCTTCTTTCCGCCTCTCCTATCATGCCATCGTCGGGCGAAGCCCTTATGGTCGACGGCACTGACCCTGTTGGAGAGTCGACGCATGTTGGGACATGATGTCCTCGCAGTCGATAGCCTGTGTGGGAGGAGGGCTGGGCGGCTCGATGCTCCAGCGGTGGAGCTGGTCAGGCGTAGCCCAACGGTCCTAAGTGCCTGAACACGCAGCGGTCCTCCGCCACGGGATGCACAACATGCAGCGGACTTGGTGGAGAAGCGCGAGAGGAGACCCGGTGTCCTATGATCGGCGGCCTAGTGCTTCCTCTCTTCTAGGAAGTTGTTGTTCCCCCAAGTGAAGAACTTTGTAGGCTAGCAATAATTTTCTCAAGTGGACGACCTTAAGGTTTATCAAACCAGTTGGAGTGCTTGAACAATAGTCAATGACTAGCACCTCACATAACATCATTAGTTATTTTGGTCCCCCGACAAAACTTTGCTAGTCACAAGGATTAACGTAACTTATGGTAGAAAGTGATAACCATAACGGAATAAAGTAACATTGTCACACTTGATCAAATGGGTGATGTTGGACAAGCAAGACAACGTAATGAGTTATGTTTGTGTATATTTACAGAAAAGTTATATTGTCATGGATCCTCCAACATATGGTGTTTGTTTATAATCTTTGCTAGCCAAATACTTCTTCAGTAAGTAGAGGTATTATTTGTGCATTCATAAACCACTAAACCATGTCTCTTCCATGAGAGTCCACTATAACTACCTATTGATTGAGCAAAATCCTGCAAGTAAGTTATCATCGGTGCGTGCAACAAAAATAGTTATTAAATATGTATGATCTTTTATTGTAAAGGAAATAAGCTTTGTACGAACTTGTGGTTGTGGAGTAATAGAAGTGACATACTGCTCAGTAAAGGCCAATCTCATAAGCAGCAATATTAAAGTAATGTTAATTTTCATTAAAAACTTAGATATACAAATTCAAAAAGTGTGTGACAACCTATGCTGCCCTATGTGAAGGGCCTATATTTTACTTTACATGTTAACTTTGCTTTCATGCTAAGTCAATTTATCCTTATTCCAAACCCAAATACTCTCCACCTGGCAAACATTATGTGGTGGGAAAATATCCACGCACATATATCTGGTTGAATATATATGATCATGACTTATTAAAGTTGACAACTATCTCTATGGCAAACAAGTTGGGTGGTGAAACACTAAACCCACATCTTGTTGGGGAACGTTGCATGGGAAACAAAAATTTTCCTACGCACACGCAAGATCTATCCATGGTGATGAGCATCTACGAGAGGGAGAGTGGATCTACGTACCCTTGTAGATCGCTAAGCGGGAAGCGTTAAGAAACACGGTTGATGTAGTCGAACGTCTTCGTGATCCAAATCGCTAGCCGTTCCGCGATCCCATCACGATCCGTCCCGCGATCCAATCACGAACCGTTCCGCGATCCAATCACGGTCCTTCCGATCTAGCGCCGAACGGACGGCACCTCTGCGTTCAACACACGTACAGCTCGATGACGATCTCCGCCTTCTTGATCCAGAAAGAGGGAGCGGAGAGGTAGATGAGTTCTCCGCCAGCACAACGGCATGGTGGCGGTGGTGGTGGAGCTGTCCCGGCAGGGCTTCGCCAAGCACGACCGAGACGATCTAGTGGAGAACAGATCTAGAGGAAGAAGAGGGCAGCACGTGGCAATTAGGGTTAGGGGGCTGCCCTCAAAATCCCTCAATATATATAGGAGGAAGGGGAGAGGAGGCAGCCTTGGCCCCTACTCCAAGTAGGTTCGGCCGAACCAAACAAGGGAGGAATCCACCTCCCACAAGGGAGGTGGGATCCTATTAGGACTCATTCCTAATTTGGATTTTCCTTCCCCCACTTGGGGTTTTTCCTTTCCCACTCTTTCCTAGCCGCATGGGCCTTGTAGGGCTGGTTTTCCCAGCCCACTAAGGGCTGGTGCAACACCCCTCAGGCCCATGTGGCCTCCCGGCATGGGTGGGCCCTCCCGATGGCCCTCCGGCACTCCCGGTACACTACCGGAAATACCCGAAACTTTTCCGGTGGCCAAAACGGGACTTCCTATATATCAATCTTTACCTCTGGACCATTCCGGAGCTCCTCGTGACGTCCGGGATCTCATCCGGGACTCCGAACAACCTTCGGTCACCAACATACATAACTCAACTATACCGAAACGTCACCGAACCTTAAGTGTGCAGACCCTGCGGGTTCGAGAACTATGTAGACATGACCGAGACACCTCTACGGTCAATAACCAATAGCGGGACCTGGATGCCCATATTGGTTCCTACATATTCTACGAACATCTTTATCGGTTGAACCTCTATGTCAAGGATTCAGATAATCCCGTATGCTGTTCCCTTTGTCCTTCGGTATGTTACTTGCCTGAGATTCGATCGTCGGTATCTCTATACCTAGTTCAATCTCGTTACCGGCAAGTCTCTTTACTCGTTCCGTAATACAAGATCCCGTGACTAACTCCTTAGTCACATTGCTTGCAAGCTTCTTGTGATGTTGTATTACCGAGTGGGCCCAGAGATACCTCTCCGTCATACGGAGTGACAAATCCCAGTCTCGATCCATGCCAACCCAACAGACACCCTTGGAGATACCTGTAGAGCACCTTTATAGTCACCCAGTTACGTTGCGACGTTTGATACACACAAGGTACTCCTCCGGTGTCAGTGAGTTGCATGACCTCATGGTCATAGGAACAGATACTTGACATGCAGAAAACTATAGCAATAAACTGACACGATCATATGCTATGTTTCATAGTTTGGGTCTTGTCCATCACATCATTCTCCTAATGATGTGATCCCGTTATCAAATGACATCTCATGTCTATGGCTAGGAAACCTTGACCATCTTTGATCAACGAGCTAGTCTATTAGAGGCATACTAGGGACATAGTGTTGTCTATGTACCCACACATGTATTTGAGTTTCCAATCAATACAATTATAGCATGGATAATAAACGATTATCATGAACAAGGAAATATGATAATAACTAAATTATTATTGCCTCTAGGGCATATTTCCAACAGTCTCCCACCTGCACTAGAGTCAATAATCTAGTTCACATCACCATGTGATTTACATTGCTATGAATCTAACACCCAATGAGTTCTGGGGTTTGATCATGCTTTGCATGTGAGAGAGGTCTTTAGTCAACGGTCTCCAACATTCAGATCCGTGTGTTCTTTGCAAATCTATATGTCATACTACAGATGCTATCACGCTCCACTTGGAACTATTCCAAATGGTTGCTCCACTATACGTATCCGGATTGCTACTCAGTGTCATCCGGATAGGTGCCAAAGCTTGCATCGACGTAACCCTTTACGACGAACTCTTTATCACCTCCATAATCGAGAAATATTTCCTTAGTCCTCTAGTTACTAAGGATAACTTTGACCGTTGTCCAGTGATCCACTCCTGGACCACTCTTATACCCCTTGAAAGACTCATGGCAAGGCACACACAGGTGCGGTACACAGCATGGCATACTATATAGTGCCTATGGCTAAGGCATAGGGGACGACCTTCGTTCTTTCTCTTTCTTCTGTCATGGTCGAGCTTTGAGTCTCACTCAACTCCACACCTTAGAAATCAGGCAAGAACTCTTTCTTTGACTGATCCATTTTGAACTCTTTCAAAATCTTGTCAAGGTATGTACTCATTGAAAGTCTTATCAGACGTCTTGATCTATCTCTATAGATCCTAATGCCCAATATTTAAGTAGCTTCATTCCAGGTTTTCCTTTGAAAAACTCCTTTCAAACGGCCCTTTATGCTTTCCAGAAATTCTACATCATTTCCGATCAACAATATGTCAACCACATATACTTATCAGAAATTCTATAGTGCTCCCACTCACTTTATTGTAAATACAAGTTTCTCATAAACTTTGTATAGACTCAAAAACTTTGATCACCTTATCAAAGCGTATATTCCAACTCCGAGATGCTTGCTCCAATCCATAGAAGGATAGCTGGAGTTTGCATACATTTTAGCATCCTTAGGACTGACAAAACCTTCCGGTTGTATCACATACAACCTTTCCTCACGGATACCGTTAAGGAAACGATGTTTTGACATCCATCTGCCAGATTTCATAATCGAAAAATGCAGCAACTGCTAACATAATTCCAACAGACTTTAGCATCGCTACGGGTGAGAAAGTCTCATCGTAGTCAACTCCTTGAACTTGTGAACAACTCTTTGCCACAAGTCGAGCTTTATAGACGGTGACATTACCGTCCGCGTCTGTCTTCCTTTTAAAGATCCATTTGTTCTGAATGGCCTTTCGCCCTTCAGGTAATACTTCCAAAGCCCATACTTTGTTTTCTTACATGGATCCCATCTCGGATTGCATGGCCTCTAACCATTTCTCGGAATCCGGGCCCATCATCGCTTCTCCATAGCTCGTAGGTTCATCGTTGTCCAACAACATGACCTCTAAGACAGGGTTGCCATACCACTCTGGAGCAGTACGCGTCCTTGTCGACCTACGAGGTTTGATAGTAACTTGATCCGAAGCTTCATGATCATCATCATTAACTTCCTCTTCAACTCACGTAGGCTCCACAGAAACAACTTTCTGCGTTGTGCTACTCTCTGGTTGAAACAAAGGTTCAACAACCTCATCAAGTTCTATCTTCCTCCCACTCAATTCAATCGAGAGAAACTCTTTCTCGTGAAAGGACCAGTTTTAGCAACAAACATTTTGTGCTTGGATCTAAGATAGAAGGTTTACCCAACTGTTACGTTAGGGTATTCTATGAAGATGCATTTGTCCACTTTGGGTTCGAGCTCATTAGGTGAAAACCCTTTTTCACATAAGCGTCGCCGCCCCAAACATTAAGAAATGACAGCTTAGGTTTCCGCCAAACCAAAATTCATACAGTGTCATCTCAACGGACTTAGATGATGCCCCTTTTAAAGTGAATGTAGTTGTCTCTAATGCATAACCCCAAAACGATAGTGGCAAATCGATAAGAGACATCATAGTTCGCACCATATCCAATAGAGCACGACTACGACATTCGGACACACCATCACACTATGGTGTTCCAGGTGGCGTGAGTTGTGAAACATCTTCCACATTGTCTTAAGTTGTATACCAAACTCGTAACTCAGATATTTACCTCCACGATCATATCGTAGACATTTTATCTTCTTGTCACGATGATCTCAAACTTCATTCTGAATTTGTTTGAACTTTTCAAACGTTTCAGACTTGTGTTTCATTAAGCAAATATCCCCATATCTACTCAAATCATCAGTGAAGGTAGGAAAATAACAATATCCACCGCCTGCTACAACACTCATTGGACCGTATACATCAACATGTATCATTTCCAATAAGTCACTTGCCCGCTCCATCATACCGGAAAACGGGGTCTTAGTCATCTTGCCCAAGAGGCATGGTCCGCATATCTCAACCGATTCAAAATCGAATGAGTCTAAAGATCCATCAGCATGGAGTTTCTTCATGCGCTTTACACCAATATGACATTTAGCGGCAGTGCCACAAGTATGTGGTACTATCATTATTAACTTTGTATCTTTTGGCATCAATATTATGAACATGTGTATCACTACGATCAAGATTCAATAAACCATTCTCATTGGGTGCATGACCATTGAAGGTATTATTCATGTAAACAGAATAACCATTATTCTCTAACTTAAATGAATAACCGTATTGCAATAAACATGATCTAATCACGTTCATGCTCAACACAAATACCAAATAACATTTATTTAGGTTCATCACTAATCCCGAAGGTAGAGAGAGCGTGCGATGCTGATCACATCAACCTTGGAAACACTTCCAACACTCATCGTCACCTCACCCTTAGCTAGCCTCCGTTTATTCCGTAGCTTTTATTTCGAGTTACTAACATTTAGCAACTGAACCGGTATCCAATACCCAGGTGCTACTAGGAGTATTAGTAAGGTACACATCAATAAGACGTATATCAAATATACTTCTGTCGACGTTGCCAGCCTTCTTATCTACCAAGTATCTAGGGTTGCTCCGCTTCAGCGACCGTTCTCCTCATAATAGAAGCACTTAGTCTCGGGTTTGGGTTAAACCTTGGGTTTATTCACTGGAGCAGCAACTGGCTTGCCATCCATGAAGTCTCCCTCCTTGCCCTTGCCCTTCTCGAAACTAGTGGTTTTACTAACCATCAACACTTGATGCTCCTTCTTGATTTCTACCTTCGCGGTGTCAAACATCGCGAATAGCTCAGGGATCATCTTCTCCATCCCTGGCATGTTATAGTTCATCACGAAGCTCTAGCAGCTTGGTGGCAGTAACTTGGAGAACTATATCAATCACTATCTTATCTGGAAGATCAACTCCCACTTGATTCAAGCGATTGTAGCACCCAAACAATCTGAGTACATGCTCACCAATTGAGCTATTCTCCTTCATCTTGCTGGCAAAGAATCTTGTTGGAGGTCTCATACCTCTCAACACGGGCACGAGCCTGAGATCCCAATTTCAGCTCTTAGAACATCTCATATGTTCCGTGACGTTCAAAACGTTTTGGAGCCTCAATTCTAAGCCGTAATGCATGACGCACTGAACTATCAAGTAGTCATCAGAACGTGCCTGTCAGATGTTCACAACATCTACAGACGACGCCTGAGGGGGTGGCGCACCGAGCGGTGCATCAAGGACATAAGCCTTCTGTGCAGCAACGAGGACAATCCTCAGTTTACGGAGCCAGTCCGCATAATTGCTACTACCATCTTTCAACTTACTTTTTCTCTAGGAACGTATCAAAAATTTAGGGGAGCTATAGCGCAAGCTAGTGATCTACAACATAATTTGCAAAGACATTTTGACTATGTTCTTGATAATGAGTTCAATTAATCATATTACTTAAGAACTCCCACTCAAATTGACATCCCTCCGGTCATCCGAGTGTTACATGATCCAAATTCACCAACCCAAGTCCGATCATCACGTGAGATGAGGTGGTTTCAATGGTGAACATCTCCATGTTGATCATATCTACTATATGACTCATGTTCAACCTTTCGGTCTCTTGTGTTCCGAGGCCATGTCTGTACATGCTAGGCTCGTCAAGTTTAACCCGAGTGTTCCGCATGTGCAACACTGGCTTGCACCCGTTGTATGTGAACGTAGAGTCTATCACACCCGATCATCACGTGGTGTCTCGAAACGACGAACTTTCGCAATGGTGCACACTCGGGGAGAACACAATTTTATCTTGAAATTTAAGTGAGGGATCACCTTATAATGCTACCGTCGTCCTAAGCAAAATAAGATGCATAAAAGAATTAACATCACATGCAAATCATAAGTGACATGATATGGCCATGAACTTGTGCTTTTGATCTCCATCTCCAAAGCACCGGCATGATCTCCATCGTCACCGGCATGACACCATGATCTCCATCATCTTGATCTCCATCAACGTGTCGCCATGAGGTTGTCGCGCGAACTGTTGCGTTTACGACTATTGCTAACTCATAGCGATAAAGTAAAGTAAAACGGCGCAAATAAATTAAAGACAACCCTATGGCTCCTGCCGGTTGCCGTACTCATCGACATGCAAGTCGTGATATTCTATACAATACATGATCATCTCATACATCACATATACCTCATCATGTAATTGGCCATATCACATCACAACATACCCTGCAAAAACAAGTTAGACGTCCTCTAATTGTTGTTGCATGTTTTACGTGGCTGCTACGGGTATCTAGCAAGAACAATTCTTACCTACGCAAAAACCACAACGGTGATACGCAAATTGCTATTCAACCTTCTCAAGGACCGCCTTTGTCGAATCCGATCCAACTAAAGTAGGAGAGACAGACACCCACCAGCCATCTTTATGCAACGAAGTTACATGTCAGTTGATTGAACCGGTCTCTCGTAAGCGTACGAGTAAGGTTGGTCCGGGCCGCTTCATCCCACAATACCGCCGAATCAAGAAAAGACCAAGGGAGGAAGCAATCTGAATATCAACGCCCACAAACTCCTTTGTGTTCTACTCGAGATCTCATCTACACATATACCTAGCTCTGATACCACTGTTGGGGAACGTTGCATGGGAAACAAAAAATTTCCTACGCACACGCAAGATCTATCCATGGTGATGAGCATCTACGAGAGGGAGAGTGGATCTACGTACCCTTGTAGATCGCTAAGCGGGAAGCGTTAAGAAACGCGGTTGATGTAGTCGAACGTCTTCGTGATCCAAATCGCTAGCCGTCCCGCGATCCCATCACTATCCGTCCCGCGATCCAATCACGAACCGTTCCGTGATCCAATCACGGTCCTTCCGATCTAGCGCCGAACGGACGGCACCTCCGCGTTCAGCACACGTACAGCTCGATGACGATCTCCGCCTTCTTGATCCAGCAAGAGGGAGCGGAGAGGTAGATGAGTTCTCCGCCAGCACAACGGCATGGTGGCGGTGGTGGTGGAGCTGTCCCGGCAGGGCTTCGCCAAGCACGACCGAGACGATCTAGTGGAGAACAGATCTAGAGGAAGAAGAGGGCAGCACGTGGCAATTAGGGTTAGGGGCTGCCCTCAAAATCCCTCAATATATATAGGAGGAAGGGGAGAGGAGGCAGCCTTGGCCCCTACTCCAAGTAGGTTCGGCCGAACCAAACAAGGGAGGAATCCACCTCCCACAAGGGAGGTGGGATCCTATTAGGACTCCTTCCTAATTTGGATTTTCCTTCCCCCACTTGGGGTTTTTCCTTTCCCACTCTTTCCTAGCCGCATGGGCCTTGTAGGGCTGGTTTGCCCAGCCCACTAAGGGCTGGTGCAACACCTCTCAGGCCCATGTGGCCTCCCGACGTGGGTGGCCCCTCCCGATGGCCCTCCGGCACTCCCGGTACACTACCGGAAATACCCGAAACTTTTCCGGTGGCCAAAACGGGACTTCCTATATATCAATCTTTACCTCCGGACCATTCCGGAGCTCCTCGTGACGTCCGGGATCTCATCCGGGACTCCGAACAACCTTCGGTCACCAACATACATAACTCAACTATACTGAAACGTCACCGAACCTTAAGTGTGCTGACCCTGCGGGTTCGAGAACTATGTAGACATGACCGAGACACCTCTACGGTCAATAACCAATAGCGGGACCTAGATGCCCATATTGGTTCCTACATATTCTATGAAGATCTTTATCGGTTGAACCTCTATGTCAAGGATTCAGATAATCCCGTATGATGTTCCCTTTGTCCTTCGGTATGTTACTTGCCCGAGATTCGATCGTCGGTATCTCTATACCTAGTTCAATCTCGTTACCGGCAAGTCTCTTTATTCGTTCCGTAATACAAGATCCCGTGACTAACTCCTTAGTCACATTGCTTGCAAGCTTCTTGTGATGTTGTATTACCGAGTGGGCCCAGAGATACCTCTCCGTTATACGAAGTGACAAATCCCAGTCTCGATCCATGCCAACCCAACAGACACCCTTGGAGATACCTGTAGAGCACCTTTATAGTCACCCAGTTACGTTGCGACGTTTGATACACACAAGGTACTCCTCCGGTGTCAGTGAGTTGCATGACCTCATGGTGATAGGAACAGATACTTGACATGCAGAAAACTATAGCAATAAACTGACACGATCATATGCTATGTTTCATAGTTTGGGTCTTGTCCATCACATCATTCTCCTAATGATGTGATCCCGTTATCAAATGACATCTCATGTCTATGGCTAGGAAACCTTGACCATCTTTGATCAACGAGCTAGTCTATTAGAGGCATACTAGGGACATAGTGTTGTCTATGTACCCACACATGTATTTGAGTTTCCAATCAATACAATTATAGCATGGATAATAAACGATTATCATGAACAAGGAAATATGATAATAACTAAATTATTATTGCCTCTAGGGCATATTTCCAACACATCTTCCTTAGTGTCTGATGGAAACAATTTGTTGTAAAAATATGATCTTGAGTGCCACCAATCATTAGAAGACTATATGATAGTTGAGTATATAAAGTTTTCTAAATAAAAGCTCTTACATAGACTCTTTTGGAAAATGAAATGAATTGTAACTGTTTGATGACTGAAAACATAGTTTGTTGGGTTTCAAGAGAGTTTATTGTCTATACCTTAACATGTGAATGCATGTTTCTTGATCATGAGAAGTTTTATGAATGAAAGTTGTTGTTTATGATATGTAATGATGCTTAGCAATATGATGATGGCATGTTTGTATTATTTATTATCGACGCCTCTCTCTATAAACTTGTGGTCATGTTTACCGAGCTCGGTATTTGCTTGGGGACAACCGGAGTCTAAGCTTGGAGGAGCTGATACGTCCTCCTACTATAATTTATCTTATTTTGATGTTATATTTCACATTATGGCGCAATTCTAATGCCTTGTGTCTCTTAAAATACAAGTTATACCTAGAGAGGAGACTGTCGACAACTGAAATTCTAGACCTAAAATATCAACAAAAGAAAAAGAAATTCTCTGGAGATCAAGACAAAGCATGGATTTTTAAGAATTATATTGGAATATATAATGAATTATGGATCAAAGATATGCTAGAGGGGCCACATGCTAGCCACATGGACAGGTGGCACGACCACCCTGTATGTCACACCATGTGTTCATGTGGGGCCATGGCAGCTCGTCTCCCGATGCTCTTTGACCATAAAATCCCATTTTCCATAGAAAAAATAACTGAAAAGTTTGGGACTTTCCATCGTTGTCTGTGTGGCGGGACAGAGGGAGAGCACTTTTGCTCTCCGGCGAAGAGATTCAACCGGGGAAACTTCCCTCCGGAAGGGGAAAATCAAAGCCTTCATCATCACCAACACTTCGCTCATCATGGGGGTCATCATCTTCATCAACATCTCCATTAGCACCATATCATATCCAAACCCTAGTTCATCTCTTGTGCTCAAACTTTGTATCAAACCGATTACATCTTATAGTTGATGCTTGTTAGTTTAATTGGTGGAAGATTATTATGTTCAGATTGTTAATCATATATTTATACCCACTGATCACGATCAATATAGTGAGTTGTGAGTAGTTCTATTTTTTCTTGAGGACATGGAGACGTCTTGTTACTAGTAATCATGTGAAGTTGATAATCGTTCAATGCTTCAATATTATGTTGTGTTGTTCTTCCTCAAGTGGTGTTGTGTGAACGTCGTCTACATGACACTTTACCATGTTTGGGCCTAGGGGAAGACATTTTGGAATTAGTTTTTAGATGATGGGTTGTAGCAGTGATAGAAACCTAAACCCCAGTTTATAAATTATTCTGTAAGGGGTTGTTTTGGATCCAATTGCTTAATGTTATGATTAAATTTATCTTAATTACTTCTTTTGTAGTTGCGGATGCTTGCATGAAGAGTGTAATCATAACCAGGTGTTTGTTCAAATAAGACGATGAACGTAAGACGATGAAACATGGTGAAAGTAACTTGGCGATCCCGTGTGTCCTCAAGAGCGTTTTAATCACTATAAGAAGTATCATTGGCTTGTCCTTAGAACAATTAAATTGGGCCACATGCTGCACATTAGTATCTTGTTATTTGTTACCTTGTTCCATTGGTATCAAATTATCTAACAAAAATATCTCACATCACTTGTGGTGAAATCCTTGCTGAAAACTGCCTAACAATTCCTTTTGCTCCTCGTTGAGTTCAACACTCTTACTTATCGAAAGGGCTCTGATTGATCACCTATACTTGTAGTTCATCAATATACAAGCCAAGTTCTATAACGTAAAATTTCCCAACTAGTATATGAAACATGAAGTACATGAATACTCTCTATATGAAGTGCACTAGTGCTACTTTGAAGCACTTTGTGCTACTTTTAAAGCATAAGTGTATACTTAGAAAGGTTAGTGGTGTTTCTCCCTCTCTCATTCCTCTTGTATTTTGTGGAACATCCATGATGCATCTTTTATTTGATCTCGCAAGGTAGGAGCAACACTCTAGAAAGATATGCAATACACTTTGGATTTACTTACAACTTAAGTCAACAAATGATAAACATGATGTAGGAACTCTAATGGATGCCTCTTGGCAATGTACCAGGATGTGCAATGATCTAGCGTAACATGGTGGCCTTGCCACAGTAATATGATACTAGCCCAATATGATCATGCAAATCAAAATGACAATGACGAAAAACATCTCTAGTTATGTAATGACGAAAAATGTTGTGTGACAATATATCTCAGAATGACATTGGAATGACATGATAGGTAGGTATAGTGGCACTTTTGAGGAAGATAAATTGTGGGCTTATGCGTGGCATAACAAGAGGAAGCCCTCCCACGGAGTTTAGATGTATCATTGAATTATGCACATAGTCTCGAGTCAGAGTTGGCAATGCTCGATACCAAAGAGGCTAGCAAGAATGAAGGTAAAAGAAGCGACATGGCATTAATCTCACATTAGTCATTAAGATCTCATGCACTTCTACGAACTTTAAATAGATGTATCATTAGCATTGCATTGCTACTTCTTGAGCTTGCGTCTCAGTTGTTGAGAACCAAGGTATCAATCCAGTAGGAGATACAAGCAAGTCCCCAATCTTCGCACCTACACAAACAATCAAACTCTTGCACCCAACGCTAAAAGGGGTTGTCAATCCCTTCACGGTTATTTGCAAGGATGAGATCTGATAGAGATAGATATAAAAGATTGCTAGAACGTAAAGTAAAACAAAAGTAAAAAGAATGCAGCGAGATATTTTTGGTATTTCTGGAAAATAGATCTGAAAATATAATATGGAAAATAGACCCGGGGGCCATAGGTTTCACTAGAGGCTTCTCTCATGAAGGAAAATAATACGGTGGGTGAACAAATTACTGTCGAGCAATTGATAGAAAAGCACATAGTTATGACGATATCCAAGGCAATGATTATGCATATAGGCATCACGTCCGTGTCAAGTAGACCGAAACGATTCTGCATCTACTACTATTACTCCACACATCGACCGACTCCTGCCTGCATCTAGAGTATTAAGTTCATGAAGAACAGAGTAACGCATTAGGTAATATGACATGATGTAGAGGGATAAACTCAAGAAATATGATGAAAACCCCATCTTTTTATCCTTGATGGCAACAATACAAATACGTGCCCCGCTACCCCTACTTTGTCACTGGGTGAGGACACCGCAAGATTGAACCCAAAACTAAGCACTTCTCCCATTGCAAGAATTACCAATCTAGTTGGCCAAACCAAACCAATAACTCGAAGAGACTTGCAAAGATATGAAATCATGCATATAAGAATTCAGAGAAGATTCAAATAATATTCATAGATAAGCTAATCATAAACCCACAATTCATCGGATCTCGACAAACCACCGCAAAAGAGTATTACATCGGATAGATCTCCATGAAGATCATGAAGAACATGGTATTGAAGAACAAAGAGAGAGAATAAGCCATCTAGCTACTAGCTATGGACCCGAAGGTCTGTGATGAACTACTCACGCATCATCGGAGGGGCAATGGAGTTGATGTAGACACCCTCCGTGATCGAATCCCCCTCCGGCAGATTACCGGAAAAGGCTCCAAGATTGGATCTCACGGGAACAGAGGCTTCCGGCGGAGGAAAAGTATTTTCGTGGCCCTTTTTGGTATTGGGGGAATATTTGGGAATTTATAGGCCGAAGAATAGGGTTAGGAGGTCTGCTGGGGGGCCACAAGCCAGGAGGGCGCCCCCCCCCTAGGGCGCGCCCTGCAGGCTTGTGACTCCCCGGCAGGTCTCCTGCCTTCATCTCCAAGTCTGCTAGGTTTCTTCTGGTCCAAGAAAAATCATCCCGAAGATTTTATTCCGCTTGGACTCCGTTTAATATTCCTTATCTACAATACTCAAAAACAAGGAAAAAACAGAAACTGGCACTAGGCTCTAGATTAATAGGTTAGTCCCAAAAATAATATAAAATAGCATATTAATGCATATAAAACATTCAAAACAGATAATATAATAGCATGGAACAATCAAAAATTATAGATACGTTGGAGACGTATCAAGCATCACCAAGCTTAATTCCTGCTCGTCCTCGAGTAGGTGAATGATAAAAACAGAATTTTTGATGTGGAATGCTACCTAACATATTTATCCATGTAATATTCTTTATTGTGGCATGAATATTCAGATCCGCAAGATTCAAAACAAAAGTTTAATATTGACATAAAAACAATAATACTTCAAGCATAATAACAAGGCAATTGTGTCCTTTCAAAATAACATGGCCTCAGAAAGTTATCCCTACAAAATCATATGGTCTGGCTATGCTCCATCTTCCCCACACAAAGTATCTAAATCATGCACAACCCCGATGACAAGTCAAGCAATTGTTTCACACTTTTTATGTTCTCAAACCTTTTCAACTCTCACGCAATACATGAGCGTGAGCCATGGATATAGCACTATAGGTGGAATAGAATATGGTGGAGGTTGTGAGGAAAAAGGAAGGAGAAGATAGTCTCACATTAACTAGGCGTATCAACGGGCTATGGATATGCCCATCAATAGATATTGTTGTGAGTGAGTAGGGATTGCCATGCAACGGATGCACTAGAGCTATAAGTGTATGAAAGCTCAAAAAGAAACTAAGTGGTCGTGCATAATGATGAAAAATTCCACTAGTTATATGAAAGTGACAAAATAGGAGACTCTCTATCATGAAGATCATGGTGCTACTTTGAAGCACAAGTGTGGAAAAAGATAGTAGCATTGTCCCTTCTCTCTTTCTCTCATTTTTTTCATTTTTTTTGGTGGGCATCTTTGGCCTCTTTTTTTTTGGGGCTTCGCTGGCCTCTTTTATTATTTGTAAAGTCCGGAGACTCATCCCAACTTGTGAGGGAATCATAGCTTCCATCATCCTTTTCTCTCACGGGACAATGCTCTAATAATGAAGATCATCACACTTTTATTTACTTACAACTCGATACCTAGAACAAAATATGACTCTATATGAATGCTTACGAATGCAAGGCAATATGAAAATGATGGTGCATGTCATGAAAAACGGAACGGTGGAAGTTGCATGGCAATATATCTCGGAATGGCTATGGAAATGCCATAATAGGTAGGTATGGTGGCTGTTTTGAGGAAAGTATATGGTGGCTGTTTTGAGGAAGGTGGGTTTAATGCACCGGTGAAAGTTGCGCGGTACTAGAGAGGCTAGCAATGGTGGAAGGGTGAGAGTGCGTATAATCCATGGACTCAACATTAGTCATAAAGAACTCACATACTTATTGCAAAAGTCTATTAGTTATCGAAGCAAAGTATTAGACGCATGCTCCTAGGGGAGAGGTTGGTAGGAGTTAACCATCGCGCGCTCCCGACCCTCACACAAAGGTTGACAATCATTAAACAAATCATGCTCCGACTTCGTTACATAACGGTTCACCATACGTGCATGCTACGGGAATCACAAACTTTAACACAAGTATTTCTACCAATTCACAATTACTCACTAGCATGACTCTCATATCACCATCTTTATATCTCAAAACTATATGCAAGGAATCAAACTTCTCATAGTATTCAATGCACTTTATATGAAAGTTTTTATTATATCCCTCTTGGATGCCCATTATATTAGGACTAAATTCATAACCTAAACCAATTACCATCCTGTTTAAAGAATATCAAAATAATATAAGTGAGGTACGAGAGTTCAATTATTTCTATAAAATAAAACACCACCGTGCTCTAAAAAGATATAAGTGAAGCACTAGAGCAACATTGCCTAGCTCAAAAGATATAAGTGAAGCACATAGAGTATTCTAATAAATTCACTATTAATGTGTGTCCCCCTCAAAATATGTGTGCAGCAAGGATGATTGTGGCAACCTAAAAAGCAAAGACTCATATCATACAAGACGCTCCAAGCAAAACACATATCATGTGGTGAATAAAAATATAGCCTCAAGTAAATTTACCGATGGATTGAAGACGAAAGAGGGGATGCCTTCCGGGGCATCCCCAAGCTTAGGCTCTTTGGTATCCTTTAATATGGCTTGGGGTGCCTTGGGCATCCCCAAGCTTAGGCTCTTGCCACTCCTTATTCCATAGTCCATCAAATCTTTACCCAAAACTTGAAAACTTCACAACACAAAACTCAGCAGAAAACTCGTGAGATCCGTTAGTATAAGAAAAATAAATCACCACTTTAGGTACTGTTGTGAACTCATTATTTATTTATATTGGTGTAATATCTACTGTATTCCAACTTCTCCATGGTTCATACCCCCCGATACAACCCATAGATACATCAAAATAAGCAAACAACACAAAGAAAACAGAATCTGTCTAAAACAGAACAGTCTGTAGAAATCTATAGACTTAGAATACTTCTGTAACTCCAAAAATTCTGAAAAATTAGGAAAATCAGGGAAATTTGTATATCAATCTTGTGTAAAAAATGCAGACTCATTCAACGCTCTGGTGAATTTATAAAATTCCAGGACTGAGCGCAAAAGTTTCTGTTTTTCACCAAAATCAAATCACAATCACCGTAGACCATCCCAAAGGTCTTACTTGGCTCAAACAATAATTAAAACAAGAAAACGCAATTACTACAGAGGTAATAATGTGTAAAGCACTCAAAAACATAAGCAAAAACAAAAGCAAAAAAAATAAAATTGGGTTGCCTCCCAACAAGCGCTATTGTTTAACGCCCCTAGCTAGGCATAATGATTTCAATGATGCTCACATAAAAAGTAGTAATTGAGATATGCAAAAGAGCATCATGAATAGCATGAAAAACACATTTAAGTCTAACCCACTTCCTATGCATAGGGATTTTGTGAGCAAACAATTTATGGGAACAAGAATCAACTAGCATAGGAAGGCAAAACAAGCATAACTTCAATACTTTAAACACATAGAGAGGAAACTTGATATTATTGCAATTCCTACAAGCATATGTTCCTCCCTCATAATAAATTTCAGTAGCATCATGAAGGAATTCAACAATATAACTATCATATAAAATTTTCACTTCATGATCCACATGCATGCAAAGTTGACACTCTTCCAAAATAGTGGGATTATCATTAACTAAAGTCATGACCTCTCCAAACCCACTTTTATCAAAAATTTCATAAGATTGAACACTCTCCAAAACAGTGGGATCAATAATGCCTAAAGTTGACACTCTTCCAAACCCACTTTCAATATCATATTCATCATGAGTATTAAATAAATTATCAAGATCATAAGAAGCATTATCACCCCAATCATGATCATTGCAATAAGTAGTGGTCATGGCAAACTCATCAAATATAGCATCCCCAAGCTTGTGGGTTTGCATATCATTAGCACAATTGATATTAATAGAATTTATAACAATATCATTGCAATCATGCTTTTCATTCAAGGAAACATCGTGAATCACTTCATCACAATTTTCAGATTCACGAATCTCAAGCAAAACTTTATAGAGATAATCAAGTACACTCAACTCACTAGCAATTGGTTCATCACAATTGGATCTCTTGAAAAGATTAGCAAGTGGATGAGGATCCATATCAATAGATTTTTAGCAAGCAAAGATGCAAGCAAATAGAAGGCACATGGTAACTCAAGTACACAAAAAGAGATCCGGCGAGAAAAAGGCGAATAAAACGGCAAATCTTTTCGGTTTTTTTCTTCTGAAAATTGTTTTAGAAGTGGGGGAGAGGAAAACGAGAGGCAAATGGCAAATAATGTAAATGCAAGAGATGAGTTTGTGATGGGTACTTGGTAGGCTTGATGTAGATCTCCCCGGCAAAGGCGCCAGAAATCCTTCGTGCTACTTCTTGAGCTTGCGTTGGTTTTCCCTTGAAGAGGAAAGGGTGATGCAGCAAAGTAGATAAGTATTTCCCTTAGTTGTTGAGAACCAAGGTATCAATCCAGTAGGAGATACAAGCAAGTCCCCAATCTTCGCACCTACACAAACAATCAAACTCTTGCACCCAACGCTAAAAGGGGTTGTCAATCCCTTCACGGTTATTTGCAAGGATGAGATCTGATAGAGATAGATATAAAAGATTGCTAGAACGTAAAGTAAAACAAAAGTAAAAAAGAATGCAGCGAGGTATTTTTGGTATTTCTGGAAAATAGATCTAAAAATATAATATGGAAAATAGACCCGCGGGCCATAGGTTTCACTAGAGGCTTCTCTCATGAAGGAAAATAATACGGTGGGTGAACAAATTACTGTCGAGCAATTGATAGAAAAGCGCATAGTTATGACGATATCCAAGGCAATGATTATGCATATAGGCATCACGTCCGTGTCAAGTAGACCGAAACGATTCTGCATCTACTACTATTACTCCACACATCGACCGACTCCTGCCTGTATTTAGAGTATTAAGTTCATGAAGAACAGAGTAACGCATTAGGTAAGATGGCATGATGTAGAGGGATAAACTCAAGCAATATGATGAAAACCCCATCTTTTTATCCTTGATGGCAACAATACAAATACGTGCCTCGCTACCCCTACTTTGTCACTGGGTGAGGACACCGCAAGATTGAACCCAAAACTAAGCCTTCTCCCATTGCAAGAATTGCCAATCTAGTTGGCCAAACCAAACCAATAACTCGAAGAGACTTGCAAAGATATGAAATCATGCATATAAGAATTCAGAGAAGATTCAAATAATATTCATAGATAAGCTGATCATAAAGCCACAATTCATCGGATCTCGACAAACACACCGCAAAAGAGTATTACATCGGATAGATCTCTATGAAGATCATGAAGAACATGGTATTGAAGAACAAAGAGAGAGAAGAAGCCATCTAGCTACTAGCTATGGACCCGAAGGTCTGTGGTGAACTACTCACGCATCATCGGAGGGGCAATGGAGTTGATGTAGATGCCCTCCGTGATCGAATCCCCCTCCGGCAGATTACCGGAAAAGGCTCCAAGATTGGATCTCACGGGAACAGAAGCTTCCGGTGGCGGAAAAGTATTTTCGTGGCCCTTTTTGGTATTGGGGGAATATTTGGGAATTTATAGGCCGAAGAATAGGGTTAGGAGGTCTGCTGGGGGGCCACAAGCCAGGAGGGCGCGCCTCCCTCCCTAGGGCGCGCCCTGCAGGCTTGTGACTCCCCGGCAGGTCTCCTGCCTTCATCTCCAAGTCTGCTAGGTTTCTTCTGGTCCAAGAAAAATCATCCCGAAGATTTTATTCCGTTTGGACTTCGTTTAATATTTCTTATCTACAATACTCAAAAACAAGGAAAAAACAGAAACTGGCACTAGGTTCTAGATTAATAGGTTAGTCCCAAAAATAATATAAAATAGCATATTAATGCATATAAAACATCCAAAACAGATAATATAATAGCATGGAACAATCAAAAATTATAGATACGTTGGAGACGTATCATGCATCACCAAGAAACTACTAGGGAATAGCTTGGCAGACATGCCCAGATCTAACATCAGTGTGAGCATACATATAAGTGATACTTGTAAACTACGTTGAGATTTTCCCTGAAGAGGAGGGGATGATGCAGCACAGTAGAGGTAAGTATTTCCCTCAGTGAGAACCAAGGTTATCGAACCAATAGGAGAACCATGCAAACTCCCGTCTTCAGCGCCTACACACAAAAGAGCAAACAATTGCATCCAACGCGGGCAAGAGGGTTGTCAATCCCCTTGAACTCGTTACTTGCAAGCGATAAGTAGTGATAGATAGATAATTTGATAAATATAAACTAAAAATAAAAAGAAAGTAAATAATGGCATCAAGGTATTTAGAGTTTTTGTAAATATATTTGTGAGGAGACCCGAGGGCCATAGTTTTTGCTAGAGGCTTCTCTCTCGAAGAAAGCATACGGTGGGTAAACAAATTACTATTGGGCAATTGATAGAAAAGCGCATAGTTATGCAATATTTATTCACGGCAATGATCATGTATATAGGCATCACGTCCATAAGCAAGTAGACCGACTCATGCCTGCATCAACTACTATTACTCCACCCATCGACCGTTATCTAGCATGCATCTAGAGTACTAAGTAAAAACAGAGTAATGCTTGGAGAATGTTGACATGATGTAGACAAAGTAAATCCAATTAATATGAATGCAACCCATCGTTTTACCCTTAGTGGCAGCAATACAATACAATACAATACGTGTCATGTCCCTTTCTGTCACTGGGATTGAGCACCACAAGATTAAACCCACTACAACGCACCACTCCCACTTGAAGATAAATCAATCTAGTTGGCCAAACCAAACCGATAGATCGGAGAGCATTACGGAGCTATAACGATCATGCATATAAATAATCAACAAGGATTCAATATATTTTCATGAATAATCTGAACATAAACCCACAATTCATCGGATCCCAACAAACACACCACAAAGATTGATTACATAATATAGATCACCGCGGGAATTGCGGTGATCTTGGCAATGAAGAACATAGAGAGAGTGAGAGATAGCCATCTAGGTACTAACTACGGACACGTAGGTCTGTGGTGAACTACTCACACATCACCATGGGAGCAGCAAGGTTGATGTAGAGGCCCTCCGTGATCGATCCCCCCTCCGGCAGGGCACCGAAACAGGGCTCCAGATGGGCACACGGCGAAACAGAGACTTGCAGCGGCGGAAAAAATGTTTCGGGAGGCTCCCTAGGGTTTTTTGGATATATGAAAATTTATAGCGAAGATATCCGGGCCAGAGGAGCTCGGAGGTGGCTCCAAGCCATCAGGGCACGGCCACCCCCCTGGATGCGCCCTGTTGGCTTGGGGGCATCTCGTGTGCCCACTGGTCTTCCTCCAAAACTTCCAGGTCTTATTTTTGTCCAGAAAAAATCATCAAAAAGTTTCGGGGTATTTGGACTTCATTTGGCACAGTATTCCTGAAAGGCCAAAAACATACAGAAAAGAGCAACTGGCACTTGGAACTGGGTTAATAGGTTATTGCTCAAGAATAATATAAAACAAGTAAATGCTTAAAAAGTATCCTAGAATGATAATATAATAGCATGGAACAATCAAAAATTATAGATACGTTGGAGACTTATCAACAAGCACCCTCAACTTGGACTTCATCGCAACCCTAGACGTTCCCAACTTTTAGTTCATTAATGAAGAAAGGTAGTGATCCCACATAATCTAATAACACCTCCTCGCTACTCTACTCAAGCACATTTACCAATACATTCATATATTACTCCCAATTATCTCCAAACTATTGCGAGGAATCCTATTTTCAACTTTATGACTAGCGATGGACCAAGAGCGAGCTCTCCAGGACAGAGAGTAGGATGAGCGCGGGGGTTTGTGCTAGCTGTGGGTGCGGTCCTGAGCGGAGCGCCGATGGTAGCTGGATGGGTAGCCGGCCCACACACATAGACATACAATTGGTGTCATCGCCGACCTCCGAATCTAGGCGGGAAGGCAACCTCTGTGGCCCGTTGCAGCTTGTGCTCGACGCACCACTCATTGCCTCGCGAACATACACCTACGATGGATAAAGGGGGGAGCAGATTGGAAGCGAGCTCGGCGTTGAACAAGAGGAGGCACAGATTGACAACGGGGTGGACTCGACTCGAGAGGGACGGCGGGGCTAGCCCGATGGCCAGACGAGACATGAGGCGTAGGAAGATGTGTGGGATGAGAGAAGGAGGTGAGAGAATTATGCAGACATGTGGGTCTGGGTGAGATTTTAGTTGATATTGTGAACTGCCCGGATATGTTCGAACATCCCATATCCTTCCCACATATAGACTGAGTTTGAGGATACCCGGACAGTCCAGACAAGTAGGTGATCTAGGTTTTCCGTTGGAATGTGTTCTTTTCTCCGGACAATTGGCAAATCCTATTTGATGCTTACGCTGTCAAGTAGTCGGCCTTTTGCAAAGAAAAGCACGAGGCGAGCGCTCGTGTGGACCAACCCATTCAAGCTAGAGTACGTACTAAAGGATTATGGTTTTGAGAACTTTTCAGAAATTCTACAGTTTTTTACCGGCTTTGGTAACCATCTAGAAAGTTTCAGCCATTTTTCTTTTCTTTCCTTTTTTTTGTTTTTCCTTTATGGATTTTGGTTTTATTTCCATTTTTTTAAATGTTCAATCTTAAAATGCGTAGGTCTTCCCAAAAAAATGTCCATGTTTCTAAAAATTGTTCAATGTTTTTAAAAAGTGCGTTCAAAAAATGTTCATGTTTTATAAAATGTTTCGAATTTTTTTAAAAATCAAAAATTCAAAATGTCCATATTTTAAAATAAGTAAAATTTCCATGTTTTCCGCTAGAAATGGTGCAACACTGAAGAAATAATCGCTACTGGGTCGCTTAGGTATAAAGCCAATGGGCCAACCCAGTAGCATGTGTCCTGTGCGATTTGCCTCCTATTTGACGCAATGGTTCGTCTAAAAGAAAAAATACACTAAAAAAATCTAAATCTAAAAAACACTAAAAAGAAATTTGACGGTCCCTTGATAGTATCCGGGTTGTTCACTCTGGAAATATGAGCGGAGGGGTTTGGGGGTTCGACTGGAGATGCTCTTATACTTATATTGTAAGTTTGTAAGTATGTTTCCAAACTTCCAACTAATATTCCAGCACTTTTTTAGGGAATAATATTCCAGCACTTAGTTCTGCATTATTTCGCAAAAAAAAGCACTTAGTTCTGCATTGATTAATTTTTCCCATGCACAACCGTGATTCATATCCATGCAGCTCATGAAGTACTCGTAGTACAGAGTGCACACCAAGGGAAGCACGGTCTTTTGCGTGCTTCGTTTATTCTAGTACTAGATATTCCAGTCCATTATATATTTCCTGACGCATCCATCAGCAGTTGGCGGGCATGGTGAGGCCGCACTTGCGCGGCAACGCCATGGCGCGCTTCACGTCGATCTTGTAGAACCTCACCCACATGGCGCCGACGTTCTTGTACCGGCAAAGGCACGGCAGGTCGGCCCCTGCCAGCGCCGCGCAGCAGCCGGCGGACGGCGCGTCCGTCGGGTTGCGGATGGCCGCCGCCGGCTGGCACGCACGGATCCCGTCGCTCGAGATGTTGCATATGCCGTGTGCCACGTCCGCGGACGCGCCCAGGACCAGCACCACGGCGAGCAGCGCCGCCATGGACTCTGCCTTGGCCATGAGCGTGATCTCAATTTTATGGGACCGTTTGTTTCTCTGTTTGTGGTTCTGCTTGCTGATGAAGTGGTGAGGTTGAGTATGTCGTTTCGTTAAGGATGGAGTATTTATAGGCCAAATTTTGTAGGACTGTGAACTGTGACATCGACTGGCATGTTCGCCAGTAAAATTGAATTTTTCGTCAAAAGTGAAGAGGAGAAAGCTACGCCTCTATTTGCACGTTGAGATCTCGATTGGGTTCGGCCAAATTTTTAGGCCGCCCCTTTTTCTCACGTTCACATTTTTCTTTGTCGCACCAGCAAAAAGCTTCGGATTTCCTATTTGACGCGCGCGCGCGTCGAGTAGTTGCCCTGACGCACAGGGCAGCGAAGTAAACGGGCCGGCCCGATTAGCGTTCTACGATCCCGGTTTTGGGAACATTCCGAAACGTTCATCATCGGTGTTTGTTCTGAACCATTTTTCCGTTTGTATTCTTTACTGGTTTTCCGTGGGTTTTGGGTCTTTTCCTTCTTTTTTGTTACGTTTTTAGATTTCCTATTAAAACTTTATATTATTTTTTTAAAACCATGTTTTCAAAAAAGTTTTCATGTTTTTTCAAAAATGTAAAAATGTACTCCCTCCAATCCATATTACTTGTCGCAGCTTTAGTACAACTTTGCAGTAAGTACTAAATCTGCGACAAATAATATGGATAGGAGGGAGTAAAAACTTTCAAAGGATGTTTGCGTTTTTCCAAAAAAAAAATCAGTTTGAAAATGTTCAGCAATTTCAAAAGATGTTCAAAATTTTAAAAAAATTGTTTCCCGAAAATGATTAAGTTTTTAAATGATGTTCTGCCTTTTTTTAAAAAGTCTTTGGAAAAATGTTCGCATTTAAAACAAAATCAGAATTTCAAAAGAAATGTTCATGTTTTCATTTGTTTTTTCAACAAATTTAAAAAAATATTCACAAACTTGAAATAAGCTTTAGATTTTCAAAAATACTCACAATTTCTAAAAAATCGACTGGAATAAACATGTGCTACAGTATTCATGTATGTTCCCATGTTTGTCTACTACGGTAGGTTCGCCAGAAAACGTGAAATGGGGCACGTGGCTTAGTGGGTCGGCCCAATCGCTTGCGCTTGTGTGGATATAGGGTAATTCGACACACAGAGCGTAGTAGGAGGTCCTGGAAGGCTTTTCCTATTTCATCAATTAAAAGGTTTCTACCCATGTAGACCCGATCCTCACAGTTTCAGCCTGAAAAAGGCCTAGGCTCGTCCTGTTTTGCGTGAATCGGCCTCTTCTCCTGGAATATGCTGACCTCCTTCATCGCAGCCGACAAAATATGCTCATCCTGTTGATCGTGACCAAATCGGTCTCCCTGCATGTTTGCGGCAAAATGATTGAGTGGGCAATTGAAGCCCAATACCCCACTTTGTAGATGTTGCGAAGGCTGGACTGGCCAATCTTTTCGTAGTTGGACGGGCCTTATGCTGGATGGCACATTAAATATCTTCTCACCATGTTTGTATTGAAGATGGTGACCTTGTTGCAGATGGTGACCTTATTGCGGTACCTGAACTCACGTAGCATGTGATTGGTGTTCATCACAATGAACTCGATAATCTCATTTTGCACAGAGAAATGATTAACATCAAGCAAATATTCAAACCCACCCTGATGGATTATGGTCTTCCTCGGGTCACTGACCGACGTGGTAGCAAATTCATGCAATATCTTTGCTATGATTCGTTGACTCATTCCACATGAAAACCGCTGACTGGATACACCTTGAGCTCATCTTATAATGCAGAGAATTGCTGGAATAATTATCAAAGACAGTACCATAGGGGGAAATAAAAGCTCATGAACAAAGTATATTTTGAGAAGCTTGAAAAAAATAAAGCAAATATATGAGGTTGATCCACACATGAAAAGAGCCACTGGGCTAGAGTCAGACAGCTAGGGGTGCCTGGTGGGCTTAGGCGCCTAACCAAGGCACCCAGTTGACCAGGGCACCTAGGGCTCACATGCCGCTCCATCGCCTTCTCTGGTGCATATGTGTAAGAGCACATTTATCCATGTGTGGTTTTGGTAATTGATGACAATCCCTATGGACTAATGGTTGCCTTAAGTTATATTCGAAGGATTTGTCCATAGGCACTTCTTGAAGTCCATCTATTGGTTTCAAGGAGTTTATATGGTGACCAAGGTGGTATTCAAGGTTTTATCCAAAGATTGGTCATAGAGAAGATAAGATACAAGGTTGATCAAGACTAAGTCAAAGAGTGAATCAAGTTGATCAACACACAAAGCATACAAGATGTACCGAGAGGGATCAAGTGATCCCATGGTATGGTAAGCATTGTCCATTACGCTTTGTGTACTAACCCATGTTCCCTGTGAGTGTTCTTTGTGGGGTTAGGTATGTTTCCATGGGCGCGCATCAATAAGAAGATCCCATACAATCCATGGAGGATGACATCAAGTGGTGATCGTCATCAAGGTTGCGGTGTGCAAGTTCAAGTGAAGCTTCACGGAGAGATCATGCTTGAAGCTTGCCGTCCATTGTGGTGACAATGGACTTGTGAAGATGTGCCGAAGAGTGGCTCACCCATAGTGGAGTATGGGGGAGCAATCAACTAGTCTTCATCGAGCCAACGCAATCAAGAAAGGCGGTCCATCTTGAGGAAGTCAAGATCGTCATCATCTAGCTCAAGTGGACTATGCGCAAGGCTAAGGTTTGACCTTGATAGGGTTTTCTATTTTACCGGTCTCATAGTGGTAGTTGGGAGACTGGGTTATAGGATAGATAGCCGTACTATCAAGGGGGCTCTCAAGTGAGTAGCTTGATCGTATCGTTCGTTGAGAGCTCAAACCATTGCATTCTTGGCATCATCATCCTTCTTGGTTCTTGGTTGGTTTTTCTCTTTGAGGTTTCTTGAGCTTATGGTCAGCTTCATGACAAGCTCAAGTTCATCGAAAACGGAGTCCATATGCATCTTCTATGATGTTTTCGATGTTGGAGTTTTTGCCGGTTCTTCATTGATAGAGGTTTCACATCTCTATACCATCGCTGTTGGATAGCTCTTGTCATGCTGAATCCAACAAGCTTGAGTTTGCTCAATTCGGAGCTCGTATGCGAAAGTTATGGCAGTTTCAGTGCCAGGGCAGTTTTTCTCTGAACTAGCGGTAGTACCGCTCGGTACCACGGTAGTACTGCTCCGGCGGTACTTCCGCTATGTACTACCGCTTATATTTTCCTTCTGGTGCCCACGGGGGCCTCTGGCCATTTTCGGCGGAAGTACCGCTCCCCCAGAGCGGTACTACCGTTTTAGGCGGAAGTACCGCTCTCCCTAGAGCGGTAGTACCGCTCCAGCGGTACTGCCGCCCTGAGGTTCCGTGGCTACTTCCGCCTAAGTGTTTCTTCTGGCTTCTTGGGATTATTTGAGCGGAAGTACCGCTCCCTCCAGAGCGGTACTACCGCCCCAAGCGGAAGTACCGCTCCCTCTAGAGCGGTACTACCGCTTTGTTGTTCCAGGACGAGTGTAAGCGGAAGTACCACTCCCTTGAGCGGTACTACCGCTTGTGTGCGGGCTGTGGGGGTAACGGTTGGATTTTCCCCCACCTATAAAAGGGGGTCTTCTTCCCCATTGCTCCCTAACTCTTGAGCTCGTGTTTGCCCCCCATTGTTGACCTTCTTCGAGCTTGCTATCTCTCAATCCCTCCAATGATTCTTGCTAGTTCTTGAGGGAAAAGAGAGAGGAGATCTAGATCCACATTTCCACCAATCACTTTCTCCTCTTTGTGAGGGGAACCCCTTGGATCTTGATCTTGGAGTTCTTCATGTTCTTCTTCGTTCTTCCTCTCATTTTCCTCCCTAGCTTTAGTTGCTTTGGTGGGATTTGGGAGAGAAGGACTTGGGCACTCCGTGTGCCCTTGCCATTGCATTTGGTGCATAGGTTTGAGTTCTCCACGGTGATACGTGGAAGTGAGAAGTTGAGAAGCTTATTACTCTTGGGTGTTTGAGCACCCTAGAGCTTGTTCCTCTTGGGTGCCTTGGCGCCCTAGACGGTTGGCGGTGCCTCGGAGCTCAATCATTGTGGTGTAAAGCTCCGGGCAAGCGGCGGGGTCTCCAATTAGGTTGTGGAGATTGCCCCGAGCAATTTGTACGGGTACTGGTGAACCGCCCCCAAGGGTTGCCAAAGTGTACGGGTACCGGTGACCGCCCCCAAGGGTCGCCATTTGTACGGGTTCGGTGACCGCCCTCAAGGGTCCCTTAGTGGAATCACGGCATCTTGCATTGTGCGAGGGCGTGAGGAGATTACGGTGGCCCTAGTGGCTTCTTGGGGAGCATTGTGCCTCCACACCACTCCGAACGGAGATTAGCATCCGCAAGGGTGTGAACTTCGGGATGCATCGTCGTCTCCGCATGCCTCGGTTATCTCTTACCCGAGCCCTTTACTTATGCACTTTACTTTGTGATAGCCGTATTGTTTCTTGTTATATATCTTGCTATCACTTAGTTGTCTATCTTGCTTAGCATAAGTTGTTGGTGCACATAGGTGAGCCTAGTTGTTTTCGGTTTTGTGCTTGACTAATTAAACGATAGTTTTATTCCGCATTTGTTCAAGCCTAAATCGTAATTATTTTAAAGCGCCTATTCACCCCCCTCTCTAGGCGACATCCACGTCCTTTCAATATGTCTCGCCCCGTGGTAAAAATATTAGACATATTTTTTCAGGCATTTTTTCGTCGCCTCTTTGAAGCGAAACCCTACAGTTATTTTTTTAGGGTTGTTTCCGGCCAGATCTGCCCCTCTTTGGGGATGCAAATTTGAAGCGATCATCATCACCAACTCTAGTGCATCAAGGAGGCATTTTCATCAAAGTCAGCTTCACCATCTCCATCAACATCACCATTATCACTTCCACCTCCATCCCATTTACGTACAACTGGTGTGAATCAGTTATCGTTATCACTTATTGGTGTTAGCTGTTGTTATAATAGTTGATCTTTGTGTGTTCTATTGGTGAAAAAAATTGTACATTCAAATTGTCATATTTATCATTACACATTTGAATATGCTCACTCATGACCCAAAAGTATAGGAGATAAGCCGTACTCTTTTTGATAAGTAAGACTGTCAAATCTAATGAGTAGAATAAGGAACTGACAAGTAGTTTTCAGCAATGTTTCATTGTAAATTATGTAAAGATAATTTGATAGGTTGTTTGACAGCAAGATAATTTATAACAAGATAAATAGTGACAAAAATAATAGAACGCAACAAGTGGCCCAATCCTTATATATGCTAAGGACAAGCGTGTGATGTTTCTTATAATAGCTAAAAGCGCTATTGAGGACACACGTGAATTTCGTCAAGTTATGTTCACCATGGTTCATTAAGTTACCGTTCATTGATTTTATAAGTGTTGTGTAGATGGACTGAAACTAAGATAATGTCCTTACTTGAATAATTACCTACTTATGGTTATACTCTTCATACAAGTATTCGCAAATAAAGAGAAGTAATTAAAATAAATCTAACCATGACATTAAACATTAGGATCCAAAACAATCACTTCACAGAATAACTCATAAACTCAACTTTGTACTTCTATCACTCCCACAATCCATCATCTATAAACTAATTCCATAATGTCTTTCCCTAGGCCTAAAGATGGTGAAGTGTTGTGTTGTTGATGTTCACATAACACCACTAGAGGAAGAACAACACAACATATCATCAGAACATTAAACGGTATTCAAATTCGCACGATTACTAGCAACAAGACTTCGCCATGTCCTCAAGACCTAATGGATCTACTCACAAGACATCATATGAATCATGATAAGTGGGTATAAATATATGATGAACATAACAATCTTTTACCCATAAATCTTCTATGCATCAACTACACGGTGTGGTCAACACAATTTTTTGTCCAAAAGGACCACCTGCCCAACGGAATTGCTAAAAAAGACCCCTTCCGGATGAAATTGGCAGAAAAGACCCCTTGACCATGGCGGCAGGTGCACCAGCCGACATGTGGCACCTGCCGCCACGCCCGGAGGCGGCAGCACTGTTCACGACACTATTTCGCTCAGAAAACGGCAAAACGGGTAGAGTGAACAGTATTTTTAAAAAATATAAAAATTAGCAGAAAAATTTAAAAAAATTTGATTTTTTTTTGCAGCAAAGATGATCGAGTGTTCTAACTGGGTGCAAAATTTCAGTTTTTTTTGTGTTTTTCTGCTATTTTTTTATTTTTTCGGAATTACTGTTCACCCCGGGGTAAACAGTGTTGCCTCCGCGCCCGGAGTGAACAGTACTGCCGCCTCTAGGCGTGGCGGCAGGTGCCACGTGTCGGCTGGCGCTCCTGCCGCCATGGCCCAGGGGGTCTTTTATGTCAATTTTATCCAGAAGGGGTCTTTTCTAGCAATTCCGTTGGACATGTGGTCTTTTTGGACAAAAATTCCAACACATATAGGTACTCCTAGCAATCAATCAGGTGGCCACGTCTCTTGGCTGTGTGAGCGACGGGAGCTACATCGACGGTGTCTCGGGCACGCTCTATGTTTCTTTGACAGAGGCGGCTCCTCGATCCGGAGCCAGGGACCTGAACCTGCCGTGTTTACCTCCGCGCTCTGTCGCCGATGACGTAGATATTTCGTACTCTGCGTATTTGGTGTTGTAGATGTTAGAAAACCTTTCTATGAATTTGGTCAAACTTACGCAGATTTGACTTGGTGGCAACGAGGGAGTACAAACGTATTAGTACTATATAATAACTTGAATTATTATTTTCATATTTTGATGAGACACAGGGAGTACTCGACACGAGAGGGTGACCTCAGTCGACGCGGACGCCACGCCGTACCACAGAGACCCGCGACGCAGAAACCCAGAAGCAAGCAAGGAAGGAACCGATGAGCCGAGCTGAGCTCAGCCCCGGGTCAGGTCAGGTATCCCAAGCCCACACTCAACCGGAAAGCCAGCATAAATGCAACCCTCTCCTCCCCTCCGCACTCCGCAGCACAGCCCAGTCCCAGACGCAGCAGGCAGAAGAGGAAAACCAAACAGTCGAGCCAACCGGCCCGCTGACACGCCACCCCCGCACGGCCGCACCCGAGCAGAGGAGAAAAAGTTTGCGCCAAAAAACAAACGGAACCCGAAGCGGGCAAGCAGCGGGCGGGCGCAAGCAAAGCGCGCGACGCAGGCCACCACCCGCGCCACAGCACAGCAGCGCGGCATGGGCGCAACACTAAAAAGAAGCCACGCTCCTTCCTCCCTCCCCTCTCTCCCCTCCCCCGCTCCCCACCCCTCTCTCTCTCCCCCCGCTCCGTGGCGAGCAGCGGCGGGCCGCGTGGTCTCAGCGTGATCTGGCCATCTGGGTGGATGGAGGAGCAGCGGGATGGCGGGTTTGGGGGCGGGGGCGGGGCGGTGAGGGAGCTGGTGCTGATGCAGCAGGAGCGGCGGCGGCGGCGGGAGGAGGAGGAGGAGGAGGTGCGGCGCCAGATGTTCGGGGGAGGGGCGGCGGCGTTCCACGCGGCGGCGGCCGCGGCCGCGCTGGGCCAGCAGCAGCAGCAGCAGCAGCAGGCGGAGTACGGGGACCTCGGGGGCGCCGCCGGAGGCGCCTTCTACGAGAGCGAGGCGGGCGGGTCGTCCGAGCCCGAGCCGCACGGGACCTCCGACCGCCCGCGCGGGGGAGGCGGGTCCGGCAGCAAGCGCACCCGCGCCGCCGAGGTGCACAACCTCTCCGAGAAGGTGGTGGCTCTCCCTTCCCGCCTCCCCGTCGTCAACCGTTCGTTTCCCCCTTCCCTCAGTTTTCCGGCCGCTCATTGTTTGCTTGCTTGCTTGACTGGGGCGCAGCGGCGGAGGAGCAGGATCAACGAGAAGATGAAGGCGCTGCAGAGCCTGATACCCAACTCCAACAAGGTCGGCAGCGCAGCATAACCAACTACTCCTACCCCATCTTCTTTCTTTCTTCGCCCCTGAATTTCGGGGCTGCAGAATTAGCGTTCCTGAATCTGAACGCGTTGGTTCATGGCGTGGGTTTTGCAGACTGACAAGGCGTCGATGCTCGACGAGGCCATTGAGTATCTGAAGCAGCTGCAGCTCCAAGTACAGGTCAGTAAATGCGTGCCTGGATGGCTGGACGATGCAGTACAGCGGTAGATGCTACTAACTTGCTGGTGCATTTATTTTAACTGACGGTCCAAGCTGCAAACATGGACGCAGGAGTAAGAGTTTTACTGTGGGTGGTTGTCCTTATCAATTCTTTACCCAATCCTGGGAAATTTTCGGCATAGCACAGCGGTGTCTACTTTCTGTTCTGTCGAGTGTTTTCTAGCCATATCTTATAGAACTGGTGATTTCCTTGGATTCACAATGGGATTTGTAATGCTGATCAAAATGTTGACATGTTAGGGCTAGTTTCCTAGTGCATGCCGTGCCAATTGACATTTATGCTAGCTAGCTATATTCAGTTGGTAGGTGCTAATAATTAAACTGCACGTTTGAAATTTAAATATACAGTTCAAATGCAAGTATTAATACAGAGTTTTTGCCCCGATATTATTTTCCCTACAGATGCTGTCTATGAGAAACGGCGTTTACTTGAACCCATCGTATCTATCTGGAGCACTTGAGCCTGTGCAAGCATCGCAAATGTTTGCAGCACTTGGTGTTAGTGGGAGAAATGTGGCGGCGACAAGCTCCGGGGCGGTAGCGCCACCTGTAAACCAAAGTTCAGGAGCTCATCATTCATTCGACCCGATGAGTTCTCCTCAACAAAATCAACCACAACCTCTTGTGTTACCAAGCTGTCCTAAAACAACGATTCCAGAGCCTCCATTTCACTTGGAGTCGTCACAGTCCCACCTTCAGTCATTTCAGTTGCCTGAATCCTCCGAGGTAACAGAGCACAAAACCGACCCGTACCTTACTTTTGATACGATGGTATTGAGGTTTCCGGAAGATTTTTCTCACAACATGAATTCTTCTGTTTTGAAGATGATGTTGCGAGGGAATATAATGCTGAAGCATCACCTAACATCAGCTCAGGACAGAGCTGATCCACCAGGTTTGTGACAATTTGTTTAACTAGCTATTGTTGCCAGCATTTTCATTTGCCTCACAGACACCACACCTTTTCATCTGAATGGAAATACCCCTTCACTCCCTTGAAGGAAACAAGATGAACTCATTAAGGCAAGAATCATCCATGTTGAACACTCATTTTGATGGATGCTCACGTAGCAAAGAGCAGTCACATGATATGGTACCGGCAAATACACGGCATGGGTAGGTGAGTTTTTTCTTGGCATGGTTGAAGAGCCAATCAATGAGCGAAGCATATAAAAATACTATATGCGCTGATAAGTTTTTAAAAGGAGGATAAACATGCTTTAAGTGTGATCACATGCACAACACACCATTGCTTTTAACCTCTCCTTTTGGATTAAGGCTGCATTTGATAACTCGGTAGATTATGATAATCAAACTTTTCCAACCAGACTTTGCCTATTTTGTGGCTTGGCTAACGAGGTTTGGTCCGACCTGATTGCTAGACTAGAAAAAAAATAGTTTGAACTGACGTGTCCCGTTTACTCTCATGTTGTCTAGGATGTGTTTAAAATTATTGATTCAGCATTAACCCTGCACTCCCTGTAAACAAAAACGCTGCAGCCAGTAATGAAACAGGTAAGATGTTTAGACATACGGTAGTTGACTAAAAGGATTTTGGCCTAATTTAATCCGTTCAGTGACTTCAGTGAAAGCAACCTAGCCTTCAGGCAGGTGAGCTAACCAACCTAGCCCAGTTTATCACTAGTGCTTGGTAACATCATCAACTGTTTTCCCCATGCTACTACTGCCTGCTACGATTGCTAAGTTGGATCAAAAGAACAATTATTTATCCCATGCATTCGTATATCTTAAAGAATCATCGACAGATACTAATAACCGTTTGTTTGTCTCTAAACCCTTGTCTTTGACAGCTTAGGAAGTGATTACCAGTAACACCGAAGTCGGCGCGCGAAGGCAGGATGACGATCGTGACGGCGTAGTTTCAGTAATCTAGCTAACCGGCAAGTCCGACAGTCCAATCGTTGACCTCTCCGTTGCCGCCATATAGTTGTACGTTAATTCTTGAAGCGGCCTGAGCGCTTCACCTGGTAGTACTTCGTAGCTAGAGAGAAGAACCCTGTAAAATACCGCTCCTCATCAGATGCTCCTTTTTCCCGGCCCGTTTGAAGGCCTCAAGACTAGCAGCAGGTAAACGAGACTAGTCTGCCGTAATATGTTTTATTGATGATGAGCTCCTGGCAAACTCAGAATATAATCTGCCGGGAACTTTTTGAATTTTGGGGCTCAAAATCCTGCACAGTGGTCTCGAAGGGCAAATCAGCAGCAGGAACGGGGGGCTGCGATGGACCCGGGAGGCCGGGACCCTAGGGCGAAATTCTACGTTTTGTTCTTGGATTCCCCGTTGGTTGGACCGGGCCTGGACGGAAAGCGACGTACTACTGTTGTTGTGGCGCGATCATACCAGGATCGTCCTTGCGAACGTATCCTGGGTGGTGTCCCCGAAGTTGCCCATGACCTGCCCCCGCGTCCCAATTCGGGGTGCTGGGGTGGGGCTGTGGTGCGCGCCACCCACCAGGATACGCACGCATCATGTCTTGGTGCTCACGTTCAAAGGGACCACCTATAGATTAGGCGACCGGTTTTTTTTTGTACTACTAACTTTCAGTCCATTTCACTTGGACCGCCACCCATCTTCTTTCTCCTCCCAACAATTGCCCCCTTCTTCCTTCTCCCGCCGCCACCCTGACCGTCTAACACCCCTACCTATGGCGTGTGGGCACTGTCGTGCTGCTGTCACTTCCGGCGGCGGCGACACCGCGTTGTCCCTATCTCCGATGAGGTCTTGATGAGCCCTCATCGGGGACGCTTGACCCGGTCTCGGTCTTGGCCGCTGGGTGAAATGGGTAATTTGTTAATTGCACATTTAAACACACATATGGACGCTCTGACCGCAGCTTCTTCGGGTCCTTCTTCTTTGCCACGGGCCGCGTGGCGGCGGCCGGGTCATCGGGTTTCTTCGGGGCCATGGCGGAGGAAGGGGGAGGGAGAGCGCGGGAGGGTTTTCGGGGGAGGGAGGGAAAATGGAGGCGGCCGGGTCCCTAACGGGCGGGTTAGGGTAGGACAAGGGCGTGCATCCCGCACATCCTCGCGTTGTCCGCTTCGACGCAAATGCGGCCCAAATTTGGGTCGGGGATGGAGTGAAAGTGGACAAAAAAGGGACAAATGTCCGTTTGCTTCCGCGCGTTGGGTCGGATTTTGTGTCCGTTTACCCTCAAACGGACGTGGCCGGACCATTTGGGGTCATGCGTTGGAGTTGGCCTAACTGTCTAACGCGCCCACCTATGGCCGGTGGGTGCTTCCGTGTTGTTACCTCTTCCGACGGTGACACCACGTCTCCCATCTCCGATGAGGTCTTGATGAGGCCTCACCAGAAAAAAAAATAACTTTTGGGCTTGTCATAAATCAAACATGTTTAAGTTTGACCAAGTCACTTTAATGAATTGTTAGTTTTTCGCTCCCCGTACCCCTTCGCGCTTTACGCAAGGGCAACCAAGCTCTAGGGTTTCTCGTGCCTCCTGCTGGCGCCCGCCACCGGTCTACCTCGTCTCCTGTGGTCTTAGAGCCATGGAGGTGCGGTGGATCCCAACCCTTGCCAGTGGGAGGGCTCCGGTTTTCATATTCTTCTTTGAGTTCTCTTAGGGTTTGTGTTCTGCTCAGAGAGAAGAGACAGCGGTGGCTCTCTCGAGATGGATAAGGTTCTCCCCGTCTAGTCCTCATCCCGATGGTGCTTCTAGCATCATCGGTAGGGGTGTGGAGGGTTGTCTCCGGTGGATTTCACGGGATTCGGTTGACGTTTGTCTTCGGTGGATCCGCATGGATCCGATTTTCACTTGTATGTGTTCGTGTGTCTGCGGATTGGATCCTTTCGGTATACACTTCTCTTTATCGACGACGGGTGATGTTTTGGTGCTCTAGTCCTATAGGGCCTTAGCATGACGACTTTCCGACTGTCTACTACCGTAAGGTTTGCCCGGCTCCGATGAGGGAGGGCGATGATGTCGGCGCGCCTTCGGCTCGCTCCAGTGCTTGTAGTTGTCGCTAGGTGGTCTACGGATAGTTGATGAATAGATCAGAAGTTTTCTTCGTAAAAAAGTAAATAAATAAGTTTAACTATGTTTATTGAAAAACATATTAATGTAAAGAACGCCAGATTAGTATCTTGTGATTATTTGATGAAATATGTTTTTCATATTATGTATATTTAGTTGTAGATCTTAACATATTTTTCTATATGTTGGTCAAATTTAAGCTAGTATGACTGAGGACAAAACTAGAACTTTTGATCAAATTTAAGCTAGTTTGACTGAGGACAAAACTAGAACTTCAATTATTTTGGAGGAACGCTTGGGATCACCCGACGCATCCCACGTTCGCGTCGACCTCCTCCTTTGCCTACCACGTGTCCTCTTCTTTATCCCTTCTTTATCGCATCGTCCGCACCTCATCTCTCTCTTTTCCCCTTTTTCCTTATCCATCCAGACTCACACGAGGAGCAAGCAACAACAACACATTGTAGAGGCGTCGGGGAGGTTGGGGTCTCGAGATTTCGGTAATGGAGTTGCCGTTCCTCAAGCGCGTCGACTTGACCGAGGCGGTCCGCACACGGTTTGGGTAAATAGACAAGGTCGGAGATACCTTTTTGCAACAATGGTCTTGTGGCAACGACGACAAACGCTGACTCAACAAGGGACCTGTTTGCTATTGCAACAACTGTCCTGTTGCATCGACGACCATGAGTCGGAGATGCTTTTTTGCAACAAGGCCCCTGGTGCAACTGCAAGAAGAGGAACACGTGAATACAATAGCATGATAAGCATCGCCCCGGCCGGACCACTCGTGACCCGATCGGAAAAGGTCCGCCGGCCGACGCGGAGCAGGCCCATTGTTTTAGAACGTTGAGAGTACATTTCCAGATCAGCAGGTCCGTTCCCCGTCTCTATTTGACACGTGAGTGAGGATAGGATGGGACCAGAGCGCACGCTCGCGGTCGATCGACATGAGCCTGCCTGCCTAGTGGGCTGTTGACAAATCACAAATCTCTTCTTGTCCCGATCGATTGGCCTGCCGGCCGAGCCCCTGTAACCTTTCCAACCCTCCAAGTGGCGCGGCGAGGCTGGAGGACGGGGGAGACCGTCCGGAGGGCCACCACACCGGCCGAACGAACGAGCGAATGATAGCATCGGTACACTAGCCTAGCTACTAGGAGCGTGCACGGAAGCGTCCGTCCGGACGGCGCCATCGCCGTGTCGCGTCACCGCGATCGCACCCCCTCCATACAAAATCGCCTCCACCCATCGGGACGACAGCGCAACCACCACCACCGCCACCGCCGACCCGCCATGCGCCCCCGCCCATGACGCCGCCCCCGTCCCTCCTCCCGCTCACCCACCAGCTCCTCTCCGCCGTCTCCGTCATCGTCCTCGACCTCCTCGGCCCCGACCCCGCCCCCGCCCCCGACGCCGCCCGCAAGCGCAGGCGCACAGACGGCGACGGCGACGGCGCTGAGGCCGGCCCCGCGGACCACGTCGTCGCCCCGCCCCCTCCCGCGCCGGCTCCGTCCCCGCCGTTTCCGCCGCTGCCGCTGCCGCCGACGAGCCCAGACCACTACCCGCTGGCCTTCCGCGTCTCCGCGCCCACCTTCCACTACCTCTCGGGCCTGCTCGACCCGCTGCTCTCCCACCCCTCGCTCCCGTGCCCGACCCTCCTCGCGCTCGCCCTCGCGCGCCTCGCCTCGGGCCTCCCCTACCCGGCGCTCGCCGCGCTCTTCCGCGTCCCGCCCTCCGCCCCGCGGGCCGCGTCCCGACGCCTCCGCCGCGTCCTCCTCGCCAACTTCCGCTTCTGGCTCGCCTTCCCCACCGATTCGGCTTCCTCCTCCTCCTCCCCGCTCCCCTCCTGCCGCGGCGCGCTCGCCTGCGCGCGCTTCGCCGGCCCGGGCGGGCCCCTCGCCGCGCAGCTCGTGGCCGGCGCCTCCTCCCGCATCCTCTCCCTCGCCGCGGGCTTCCGCGGCGATCGCGCCGACCTCGAGGTGCTCAGGCTCTCGTCCCTCTACCAGGAGCTGGAGCAGGGGAGGCTGCTCGACCCCGCGCAGTACCTCGTCGGGAATGGGGGCGGGTACCCGCTCCTGCGCTGGCTCATGGTGCCCTTCGACGGTCCCGTCCTGCCCGGCTCCCCGGAGGCCCACTTCAACGCCGCGCACAGGGCAATGTGCCGCCCGGCGAGGCGCGCCGTCCGGAGCTTGATGGGGTGGGGCGCCATCGCGCGGCTCCACGAGGAGGAGAGCCCTCGCGCCGCCGTGACGTGCATTGGGACGTGCGCGATGCTCCACAATGTGCTGCTGGCGAGGGAGGATTACTCTGCATTGGCGCCGGAGGAGGGGGAGGAAGAAGCAGAGGCTGATTTGGGGGCAATGCAGAGCCGGAGAGATCATGCCGCAGAGGAAGGGCTCAAGGTTGATAAGCGGGCGGTGGCGCTGCGGGGCGCGTTGGCAGCAACGATGAGTGATTGGCGGACGCCGGCCTAGCACCGGTGAACTGCTGATTGTTTAACAGGTCCTGTCATTGTTCATTCTTTTGGAGCATATATAGTTTGTATAGTGGTGAGTGTTCTGTTACATTGGGTTCATTAATCTGTTGGCTGCTCAATAAATCAAGTAATAAACTGGATAGATTGATCCAACCTACTATTCATGTTAGATTCAATATATATTTCTGTTTGCTATCGATCTATTTAGCTCCTAAGGATCAATGATTTATTCTTCTAAACTGCTGGAAGTAGATAGATGTGTTATATAGACCTAAGCTTCCAAACAGATAGATAAATGAAATACTAAATAGTAGTCAGGTATCGGTACAAATCCGTAGAGTTGCCACATATGGCAGTGATAAGGGCAACTTTTCTGTGCAACATCACAGAATATTATTCTTACACACATCAGCTAGACGTAGCAGTAGTAAATACAGTATTGAACATTACTCCACAAGTGAAAGCAGAGTTTCGACGACATGGCTCATGCTCGGTCTTCTGCTCCTCTCTTCTTCCACACATGATACTGCTATCTTAAGCATCATGAGTGCTTCTGAATGGTTGAATTCTCCATCTAGTCTGTAGTCGACGAACTCCAGAATCCATGACTGATCGTCGCCTGCAAGTTTCTCTTTAAGAATTTCAGTAGAACATCTGACAGCCATTTCCACTTCCTCTTTACCCTCAACCATCCAACTGGAAACCCGAATCCCCTTCACTAACTCAAGAAGCACTACTCCATAGCTGTAAACATCGGCCTTGCCAGTGATTGGAAGATTTAGAGCCCATTCTGGTGCAATGTAGCCTCTAGTCCCATGCACTCTTGACAACATTTGTGCGCTTGATCCTCGTTGCAGTAGCTTCACCAGTCCAAAATCTGCAATCTTGGGCTCAAAGTCTTTATCTAACAATATATTCTCTGGCTTGACATCACAATGCACAATCCATTCAAGACACTCATGGTGGAGATAGGCCAGTCCTTTCGCCACCCCAACTGCAATATTGTACCTTTGGCCCCATTGGAGCACAGGAGATAGGCTCTGGTAATCAAACAGAACTGTGGCTAAAGAACCACTCTCAATGAACTCAGAAACCAAGAGCTTGCACGTCTTCTCGACACAAAACCCCCAAATTCTGACCAGATTCATATGATAAATTCTGCCTATGACACTTAGCTCAGACCTGAACTCCTGCTCTCCTTGGATCACATCATTTAGCTTCTTCACTGCGACCTTCCTTTCATCATCGAGGACTCCCTTATAAACTGCTCCTGATCCACCACTTCCTAGCTCTTTTTGGAAGTAATTTGTTGCCTTCTGTAACTCCTTGTAGCTAAAAATCCGGAACTGACTTGAAATTATCATGTAACCTTCATCTATAATCTCTGGTCTTCTTTCCCATTTATAAACAATCCAACAACCAGCGACTATTAAAGTTACTTCGATGAAAAGCAGCGTTAACGCAGAAGAAAGGAAGTAGCCAAACTTGAACTTGGAAGCGCCATCCTGGAGCATCTGTGATGAAGTGTCTGCCTCTTTTTCATGAACTCTGCATGTGTGGGCTAGTGTGGAAGTCAATTCTGGCGAAGACAGCAATCTCTTTGGAACTTTCAGATAAATGTCGTTGGGAGGATATGCAAAGCTCTGGCCGTTAAAAAGGTAGACCTTTGTATAACACGTGCCTTCTCCCTGACGGTAAGCAAAAGCTTTGCAATCAGCATTGTCCAAGCACATACGTCCGCACTGCAGACTTGACACCCGCGGCACATAGTTCGAGTCATATCCATAGAAGTCAGTTTCGGCGAGCTTTTTGAATGAGAAATCCTGGGTGGCCGTGCTGTTTGCCTTGTGTCTTCTTCTGTTGTCCCAGTTGGCTGTCTTGTTTACATTGGGCGTGCACCCTTTGCTCCAGTCGCTTGCATCAACCACCTCAAAACCTGCAAGGCAAGAGCACTCGAGCTTCGGTTGGTATTTGCAGATGCTGTTTTTGCCACACAGCCCATGTATATCGCAGACTCGGCGGAATGCCATCCAAGAGACTGACCAATCGCCGCTTGTTTCGTCTAGGCTATACAGCCTAAGGTTGCCATCATAATCCAGAGTCAACCTCCTCATAACCAGATCGCCGAGATCAGAAGCTTCAAATGTAAAGTTGTCACTCGCGACAAACCGGCCCGTCTGTTCAAGAACAGCATACCGGCTGCTGTTATAAGTAGTCCTTCCATTTACCCACGGTTGGTTGAAAGGGGCAGGCCAATATATGCTACTGATGTCAGGGCCGTTGTAGATGAGTCTTAGCTCATTGTCGCTGTCGAAGTATAATGTATAGAAACCTGAATAGAGCAAGCCCCTGGTAGATGCAGATACCAGCTTTATGTTCCGAGTCATCGACTGCGATGGCAGAAGCGTGTCGGTCGGTGAGTCGAAGCTTGTCCAGAGGCTCCGACCGTCTGGATCCATGATGATAAGGTTGCCGCTGTCGAGAAGCTCTGCACGGCTGGCGCGAGTCGCGGTCGTGTTGGTGCTCCAGACGGGCGTGCCATCGTAGTCGAGCAGGGCCATGCTCCCGTCCTTTCGGAAGGTGAGCCTGGACCCTCTGCCGTTCACCGGCGCGTTGCGGTTGGCCGTCCACGCGATGGTCTTCGCCGACGAGCCGTTGAACCAGATGGAGAAGACGAAGGCGTTGGTGGCCACCTTGTAGAAGCCGCAGGCGAAGTGGCCGTTGGGCGACGCAAGGATAGTGGTGGTGTTGGTGGTGGTGGTGGTGCCATCTTCGATGGACACCGATGAACCTCTGGCAAGGTAGGTGGTGCCATGAGTATGATGATCCTTGGCGAGAGCAACGGGGATCAGCAAGAGAAGGAGTGAGATGGATGAGCTGAGAATGTAGGCAGCTCTCGAGGCCGCCATGGCAACCATCTTGGTTCTGCTTGCTTCTCATGCATCCAGTGCCACAGCCATGTGCCCATGTATATATCACACATGTGAGGCCCGCAGGGCCCGGGTTCACATGGCTTCCATGAATCCATTGCTAAGTCGCTGTAGCATCTACTATTGCTGCTATAGGTTATGAGAGGGTTGGAGAGGGACTGGACTTCAAGCCGTGTAACCGTCCAGGACGGGTATCCCGAATGGTTAGGCATCTACAATCGGACCCTATATCCGCCCCAAACGCCCTGGCTGGCTGCCCGATCACTGTCCAAAAAGAAAATGCGACCATACCAACATTTGCACGGACGCAACCAACCGTCGGACATGAGCATGACGGAGCCGGAAGGGCTCCGTTTTAGATTAGGTTTCACGTGCATGTATTAATATGGATTTGATGATTCACAAATGAGGTATCCGGTTGCGAAAATGTTTTTTAGTGGCGTTTGGGGGACAGAATTTGCGAGTTGTGGTTGTAGATGTTCTTATACCATGGAAAGTTTTCTTGTTTAGTCTTCTCTGCGTAAGATCATGTTGTCTTCTACCGCTGGGTACATTGCTATACCGTAGGCTACAGGTTGGGCACGTTGACTTGACCGGTTGACTGGTACTGTGGTTCAGTCCGTGTAGCACGGCAATGCTGACCGCTAGCTTCAGTTGCTGTCCTTCTGTACTTGCGTCGCCCGTGCACAAGACCGACGTGTCGACTGCCGAGGACGCTACGGTTGAATTCAGCGGAGAAACCCGTGCTTTGCTACGGACTAAAAACATCGCATTTCATGGTTACGAGACCAATTACTTCGTTGCTCTGAGATGTTGCTCGGCGTAATTGGGAGTGGTTTAAGCGGGTGCTGATCGATCGGTCTCAACCGTTTGTAGCAAATCGGACGGTTGGCGTCAGACAGACTATATCGCCGCGTCAACTGGTTTGTCTTTGTCTATACGTAGCTGGTTCCAATTTCAAAAAGAAAATTATACGTAGCTGGTTCCAGGAATGGAGCAAGAGTCGACAAGGATGCACGACTTCAGGTTGACCGAGACTTCTTCTAGAGAGAGAGAGAGAGAGAGAGAGAGAGAGAGAGAGAGAGAGAGAGAGAGAGAGAGAGAGAGAGAGAGAGAGAGAGAGAGAGAGAGAGAGAGAGAAGCTACAGTATGTTCGACTCTGACGGATGCTTCTCCAGCCTGTCCAAGACGGCAAGTACTACTACTTCGCTCCTGCCCAACGATTAGAAATAGCCTTTTCTAAAAAAAAAACGATTAGTGCTAGCCTTGTAACAGCGGCCGCTTGCAGAGAGAGCACACAGCTTGGTTAGTAGCAGTGGTCACGATTTTGTCTGACGATATCAGCACTGTTAACGTTGCGTTGAAGCACTGGAATGCCCGCAACTTCATGTTCTTGCCAGTGTCATCTTACATCCCAGACACTACGTCTAATTCCTTGACTTTGTTTCGCCGCTCAAAAGAATGAGCGAGGACCAAAACGTAAAATTGCACCTAGTATGCATACTTGATAGCAACGCAAGGGACCAAAATTTAATTTTCAAGAATTGGCAAGGGCCATGCGGACGCGTACCCCCTCTACCACAAATTATGACGTCCACTCTCCCACTTAGGGAGATAGTAAGCCAGCGCACCCGCCATGTGCAATGTGGGCCACTAGCCTAGGCCACGGGTCTTCCTGATCACCCGTCGACCCCGTCCAGTTAAGTAGGGAACAACGTCGCACCTGCCTCTCATCTTATAGCCGGTGGCGAGGTGGGACTAAAACAAACCCGAGCGCAGCAGCCACGAGCGAGTGGAACGGGAGTCACGGGAGCAGCGCTGTCTTGGTTTATGGGCTTGCGTTTGCTTTATCTGGGCCTCGTGGCAGGACGAGCGTTGGACTTGGGCCTAGAGCGCCGTCGCAGGTTTGCTTTCCCTCCTGTTTTTTTTCTCGTATCTAGAGTACGTCTTCCCTGGTAGAAGAAAAAAGGTGGCCAGTATGCATGATCGAGACTTGACCCATGGTATTGGATTGGATCGTCGTGGCACGTACTGTTCCTATACAGGAGTAAATAATCCTAGCGGGGGCGCCGCGCCCGTGCAACTGTCCTTGACTTATACACTTCTTATTGCTGCTTAAAAACTATAAGAACAATAGAGTACACATGTCGGATAAGTGAAAGTACAACTGGTTGAACATTATAGTGGTATATCGCATTGGCTAGATAATATAAATTTGTTATAAGTACAATAGTTTGTTTACGTGCTAAGCTATCATAAGCAAATACGAAACAGAAGATTGAGAGGCTGAATAGGTTAGATCATTTAGTAACATGTATGGTTTGCCTATCCAGTCGTGATAGTACATCCCTTTTTATAATTTAGTTTGAAATGTTCAAATATCTACTCCGAAGTAGGAGGATGACCGTGGAGAAGAGGTACCCTATGCAATGGCATCAAAAAGTCAGCTTTAGGTTCCTCTTTTTGTGTCATCTTCTAGTGCTCTAATGGGTAAACGTTTTTCCTCATAAAGGACACCATAATCAACGAATAGGGCTTACAACAGATCCTTATATAATGTTATGTCGTACACAAAATAATGTGCTCTGATTATCGTTTAAAAGTTCTCTATGGCTCAAAATGTTTGAGCAATAAGATACTAAGCCATGGTTTTCTTTATGACTTACTAAACCAAAACATCAAATTTACCTTAACCACAAGTCTGAAATAAATAGCGGAGTTACGTACAATTATAATGCCCTCATGAAATGAGCTTATGTCATCTAAAAATATTACTGATCGCTGTTAACCACTAAAAATATTACTGAGCTTATGTCATGATACTAAGCCATGGCCGGAGCTCGGCCGCGCCACCGCTGCTCGCCACGGCGCCAGGGCAGGCGAATGAGGGGATAAGGGCGCCCCTTCCTCGGGCCTCTGGACGCCCACGCCACTCCTCCTCCCCTCTCCTCACCTCGCTCGCTCTCCCCCCTCCAGATCCGAGCGCCGCCGTCGCCATGATCGGCGGATAGCCACGGCCACCGCCTCCCGTTCGCCTCCCCGTCGCGTCCACGAGCTCCGCCGCGACGAGCCCGTCCTCCTCGACCACACGCGCGAACCCCTGGAGCCCTGCATCGCCCGAACGCCGTCGTCTTCCACCTTCGGCCGCCGCACGCCGTCGCCGAATTCGTCGCCGTCAAGCCCTCCCCGAGCCCGCTTTGCACGGCTACACCCCACTGTGAGCCTCCCGCTTCCTCCCCTCTTGCTTCCGTCGCCGTTAGCTGCCTCTAGGGCCATCCCCGACGTGCAACCGAACCCGCCGCCGCAAGAGCTCAACCCCGGCATGCCTCCGGTGACCATTTGGTCACGGGCGTGTCACCGTTGTGCTCGCCGCACCGCGTAGAGCCCATCCCGCGTTAGCCCCGCTCGATTTGCTCGCCGTATGCACGCGCCCGAGCTCGCCCGAAGCTTTGCTCCGCCGCCGTCGACGTAGCTCGCTCCATAGGCCACCGTAGCTCATGCCGATGGCCGAAATGGAACGGCGGCAGCCTTGGCTTTCGAACGCCACCGGCCGCGCTCGATTTGGTGCCCCGTAGGCGAATTCCGACGCTGACCCGTGCCCTCCGCCGCGTTTTGGTGTCGCCGGCGTCGAGCCGCCGGCCGCCGCCGACGTGGCTGGGTCGGGGCCACCCCCAGTGACCCTGCCAGTGGGCCAGGGCGACCCAGTTGACCAGTTGACTTGGTCAACTGGCTGACTGGGCACAGCCCAGTCACTGACAGGTGGGGCCCAACACCCCTGTGCCTATGACAGTGGGCTAGCCCTGTCAGGCGACTAATTTGGATATTTAGATTAGTGAAAATAATTAGTTTAAACTAATGTCCCACTGACAAATAGGCCCCACTTGCTAATTAATCAGATTTTGAATTAATAAAACACTGATTTAAACTGAGTCACTGACATGTGGGACCCACTGGTCAGGTTTGACCTGGCCAGCCCCGTGTTGACTGCTGACGCAATGCTGACCTCATGCTGACGTCATCATTCACTATTCTGGATAATGTTGGATTTAATTAATTAAAATAATTCCAGAAAATTGATAAAACTTTAGAAAATCATATCTTTTAAACCGTAACTCCGATGAAAATAATTTATATATGAAAATTGATCAAAAAAATCCCACGAATCCAAATATGCCATCCATTCATCTGTCACATGCTCCTAGCATGTTGAACATGGAACTTTCCCCTCCGGATCGTCTGTCCGATAAATCCAAAGACTCGGGAAATATCGTCAGATATTCTCCCGCTTCGTCTAAATACGCGTAGTACTGCGTTAGTGCATGCCTAGCCCTGCATATTGCCATGTCATGCATCGTGTTGCATCTGTTTGCTTGTATTTATTGTTTCTTCCCCCTCTTCTCTCCGGTAGACCCCGAGACTGACGGTGCTGCCGAGTACGACTACGTCCCGGACGTTCAGCCCTTTGCCGCAGAGCAGCAAGGCAAGCAAAACCCCCTTGAGCATTCCGATATCGCCTATTCTTCTCCCTCTTATGCTTGCATTAGATTTTGCTACTGTATTAGTTAGCTCCTATTCTGATGCATAGCCTGTTTTTGATGAACTGCTACTACACCTGTTATCATATCAACTGCCTAGAATAGGTTGATCATTGAACCCCTGAGACCCCCTTAGTCCCAGTTGCCCCTGCTTTCATCGACGACACCGAGGACTTGAAGACAGAAGACTCAGTCGTCATGACTGATAAGCCAGGCCCCTCACATCACCGCACTCCCCTTTGTTGTACGACTCTGCAGCGCTACTATCGAGTACCGAGGGTGACACCTCATGAAGTACTCCTGATGCTAGTTCTGTAGTGTAGCTAGTCGGTCATGGTTATCGAGGGTGATTCCTCCTTCACCACTCCCGATGATGACTCTGTCGTGCAACCCCTCAAGTGTGGAACTCTCGAGGGTGATTCCTCTAAGTCCACCTTGACGGTTTCATCGAGCGGGACCCCATGAGGGTGATTCCTCGATGTTTTATACACACAGTTACTATGACCGGGTTACGGAAACATGTTGAAGACGGGTCGGCCCCAAGGGTACCCGCGAGAGATATTGGTGGGGTGCGCCGGTAAGGCACCCGAGTGTTATTGGCGGGGTGACGGACTGCACTTTATGGTTCGCGCTTGCCCTGCACTAATAAATTGCTAATGGGTTGGGTACTTGATCTGAGTTAGGTCGTTGGCCTTAATACGCACTAACCTTCACGTGAGGAAGTTATGGGCACTCAGCGTCGTTGTATCAGCCGAAGCTCTTCGGACGTCAGCAATGGAGCGGCGCGCGACGGATTGGTCTGGAACGCATCGCGCTTGTTACTAAGGGGTGCTAGGACTGCTTCCGGCCGCGTTCGCATCGTGCAGAAGTGCAAGGGCAAGTGGGCCCACGAATCTGCGTGCTTAGGATTTAGACCGGCGGGCTGGCCTCTTCGTTGAGCCTAGGTGGGGCGACGACGTGCTGATATCCCGAGGCCGGACATGACCCAGGAAAGTGTGTCCGGCCGGAGGTGACTCAGGCGTGTTGGGGAATATGTGGTGCACCCCTGCAGGGATGAATAATCTATTCGAATAGCCGTGTCCACGGTAACAGGACGACTTGGAGTTGTACCTTGACCTTATACAACTATAACTGTAATTTAAATTTGAATTGAATTGTGGCTCCGGGATTGCTTCCTCGCAGGGAGTCGAGGAAGGATCTCTGGGCGTGTTTACTTAATTAAAATTGCTACAACAATATGACTATATGTGAGATACCAATCTGCACTCTTCTAATGCTGCAAGATGATGAAGATGCTAGTCTTCGATAGGACTAGGCCTTCTCCCTATTCTTGCTTTCTGCAGTCAGCCCAGATATAACCCCTCCCCTTGATAATGATGCATATTAGAATAGTTCTGATGTTAGTCTTGCGAGTACTTTGGATGAGTACTCATAGCTGCTTTGCTTCCCTTTTCCCCCTCGATACGTTGCTGCGTTCAGACGATGGAGCCCAGGAGATGGAGTACGCCGGAGACGACTACACCACCACCGCTGGAGCCTACTACTACGTGGAGAACGCCGACGCTCAGGAGTAGTTAGGAGGTTCCCAGGCAGGAGGCCTCGCCTCTTTCGATCCGCTGTTTATGTTTGTGCTAGCCTTCTTAAGGCAAAAACTTGTCTAACTTATGTCTGTACTCAGATATATTTGCTTCCGCTGACTCGTGTTTATGTCGAGCTTTGTATTCGAGCCCTCGAGGCCCCTGGCTTGTAATATGAAGCTGTATGACTTTATATTTGTGTTTTTTTGTTGTGTTGTGATATCAATCAGTGAGTCCCTAATCTTGGGCGTACGCATTGTGTGCATGATTAGCGTACGGTCAAGAATGGGGGTGTCACAAGTTGGTATCAGAGCCGACTGCCTGTAGGTAGCCCCCTTTCCAACTCCTTGGCCGAAGTTGAGTCTAGTCATTGAAAAACTTTTACTAACACTGATGCTGTGGCTTACGGGCCCACATCTCAATCGGGTGGTATTAGGATCTTTTATTCCTCGTCTATACTCTGGGTTCTGATCTCTCTTCTCTTTCGGGTGAAATATTTTATTAACTCTGACTCTAGGTTCTCGTAACTACTTCTCCCGGAGAGCCCTCGTACCAGAAGATCACCTGCTTCGTCAGTAGGTTCTGAAGATACCCTTTTGATGTTTTTCGAGACTTTGTGCTCATCGGCTTTGCAATTCCCTACCACCGATAAGTCCCTATGGATGACTAATTGCGCTTGTTATTCGTACAATTTTTTCTCGTTGCTCTTGTTGTTACAAGATGCCCCGAAATGCTCTCCGTTGTCCCGAGAATCCTTTGAGTTTACGGCCTTGCAATTTTATTCCGCATGAAAATCCTTACGGTTAATTCCTCACGTTTATCGAGGATCCGATCATCCTAGTTGTTCATGTGTTTCACAAAATTCTTCGAAATACTTTTCGATCTTCCGAAAATCCTCTGCAGCTTGTTGCTCTTGAAATTCTTGCCTGCTCGCATTATAATTAATTCCATATGTCTAGTTGTCTTCGTTGACATCCCTTGTCTATGGCATTTTGAGCCTATTGATTCAATGTGTGCGTATGCACGCAGTCATCAGGTGATCCGTTTAAATTATACTTCCGGCTCAGACGTCCTTCCGGACATGAGTTGGTTCTCGGCAATTCAAAACTTTATTGATTGTATGTCTAAGTCTATTCAACTTGCTTGTATTTGATCGAAGCATCTGTTTCTGATACACCAATTTGGAAATCTTAATTCCTTTGGTTATTTAAGCATCAAATTATTTGGATGCTCTATGATCTGATGCCTTGCATTCTTCTCCCTCTGATTGGTACCTATGCTCCCAACAGGTCCTTTGTGGACCGCCAGAACCATTGTTGGTTATTATCCGACAACATCCTTCACATTCAAAACCCTTGTGAGTTTTTCCCTGATGCATGATGCCATTGATAAATTTTGTCTTCTCCCTCCGATAAATTGTACCCTCTGTTTTGCCAACCATGCCCTACCTTCGAGCTTGTGTTAATTACTCTTGAAGCTTGTGGTATATGTTCCTAAGATTCCCCGATGGGTTGAACCTATGCCCTCCCTAATCCGTGAGAACCCGAAAGTTTTCAAGGGTCATACTCTTATGGAGTTTTGCCAGATAAATTTTCAACACTACAACATCGTCCAAAGCAAGAAATGAATGAAATGTATACATTGATGAAGTGGGAGTCGACATTGAACTTGTGTTCATACCCATGGAAATGATGTAGACCGTCTCGGAAGCTCCTTGCAAAATAATTATTCATCCGTATGATTCTTTCGGTATCCTTAATTTGATCAATTGCAGTTATGGTTCCGACCATACTATCCTTATTAATTTATCCGAAGGTAATTCATTCCGGTGCCTCGTCAATTTTTGACAATGTTAAAGTATCTGATGTCGCAGGTCAATGACCCAGTTCTACTTCTATCTTGTTCTACCTTCGAGTTTTACCCTCTGGTATCGCGAGGATATCACGCCTTTGCACTACATCTTATTAACTTTGATGAGGTAATAATTTTCCTTGTCTTAATCGCTCCCCGGGTTCTGGGAATTGTTGTCAACCGAGAACACCGATTGGAAAATTTATTCCACACTGCCATTCAATACCCCTTGTAATTGTTGCTGGGAATATCAAAGTCAATCTGGTCATTCCTATACTATCGGCTACATCCTTGTCTTGCTATCTTTGACTGTGCTATCTCGTCCTTCTCTGTTACGTAAATCCTTCAGAGTGTGAGCATTGCTTAATTTGAGCTTTCAACATCATGTTGTTTGTCTTGAAAAGCAACCCCGATATTGAGCTTGCATCTTATCTGTTGTTCCTATAACCTTCCACGTTGTCATTCCCCTACTTGACGCCACCGCTGTTCGGTTGCATTCTCTTGAAAACTCTCAACAAATGGTGTCGTGATCATCGTCCACGATTTGACTTCTTCTGAGACGTCAACTGAGTTCTTGATGAGAAATACCTTCCTTGCCCTCGATGATTTTTGTTATCATCGACAACCTCCTTGACTTCTTTCCATCGCAAATTTGTCCATGATATGGATGCAACTTGCTATCCAGCTTGTGTTATGTTCTACCCTGAAGTATTACTGTCTTTTGTGTCGAGAATGTTGTGAGGATTGCTCCACCTCTTAGAAATTCCTGGCATAGTGATACTTCTCAACATCAAACGATGCTGCTTTGATTCTAACTTCTGGCAACCCTATTGCTTTGAAGTTAACGATCGTCAGTTCGTTCTTAGGCTGTTGGTTATTGAATCGTCACTCTAACATTGATCTTGCTGCCTAAGGTCATATTCCGGACGCACTTTTCAACCAATGATTAATGATATATGTTTTCCTCGATCATACAACATTATATCATTTGAGCTGACAAATGTCATCTCCTTGTTCACATAATTGTGGAAATCCATCCGTTTGGAATTCTCGATAAATTGTTGCTGAACCCATCAGCCACATCCTCATCTCTTTCGTGGTTCATGATGGACATTTAATCTAGTGTTGGAAACCTTGAAAGCATTATCTTTGTGCCTAGTTCATGAAGAATATGTTTGATAAAATAAGTGTTTTTTTCTATAAGTTCACGTGCATTTTTGCCACCGTGCTTATGGGAAAATTTTGTCTCACTCCCTCTGGAATCGTTCCAATTCATTCAGGCATTTGCGAAGTATTCTATGGTTTGATGGATTTGCTACCTTCACTCCATATGTATTTCCTAGCACGCCAGGCCACTGATTGATTTGATTTGTCCTAGTCCAGACTTACACATGGAACTTTGATATCCTCTATGTTGGTCCCCAATCAGAGCTTGATTGCCCTCCATTCTAGAAACTTCCATGTGGGCACGAGTGTCTTGACCTTGTGTTCATATGTCTTGCAGTCTGGCTAATGATTCAAGGCTTGCTTCTGTTGATTATTCCCCGAGAATCTTGCTGCATCGTCTCGTAGACGTGTGTTTCATCCTTTTTCCTTCTCAGGCCTGCTGAGCCTGAGATATCCTGACACCCACCAGATCTGAATCTCGGACAGATATGATGGTTGGAACATTATCAAGAATTATAACTTTGGTCTTTATTACTCGGTAAGGTGATGTTGTAGCCCACACACCTGGCCGGATGACCTATTGTTATAATGTTTTGTTCAGCAAGGATTGCCATTCTTTCATGGGAAATTATAAGACTTATTTCATAAGTTGTTCCTACTGGATCCTTTGTGTATCCAAACTCCATCCTTTACTCGAAACACCATACCATGGCTATCCCGAAGCATGGATGTGGTATATCGATCATCAAAAGGAATAATGTAAGCTCGATGCAAATTGTTTCTTGATCAATCATCCAAACATCGTTGTATGGATAAACATCATAAATTCCTTGCCCCTTGACTAAATGGTTACATACTTGTAGCCCTATCATGATTAATCCGCTGTGCTTGCTCTTGGAAAGGATATACACCTAATGCTCGTGTATACACATTTTCCTTTCCATTGGTCTGTTTAATGTAATAATCACATTTTCCTTTCCATTGGTCTGTTTATCCTTTCTTGAGATTATATGATCTAAGCAGTAATAATTCTCTGCTTAGGTAAACACCTCGGTGAACAAGTCTGTTAGTAAGATCCTGTTACTATTGTTGATAACATTCTGGTAACCGCCGGTGGACGAGAACCTTGCCTACTGGTCCGCCTCATTTCGACGAGCAGGAAGATGGTTCTCTTCGTCCCCCGCCCTTGGTACCGATGTTGTTGCCGACATAGTTGACAGACTATCCTCTGACAAGTCTTGCTAGCATGACCGTGCAAGATGTCACCGCTCTTCCTACTCTTAATCCACATGATGGTCCCATAACCCATAGTTCCACAGGATCGAAACCTGACTCTCCTGTAAACCCTTGGTTCTGAAGTATCCTTTGCACTTGACTTAATATGTGATTCCCCGACCCACCGTTCAAGGGATGATCTATTCTAGTATCAGACGCAATATTTCTTTGTTGCTCTGAACCCCTTTTCACCTTCTGAAATTAGGCATCGAATGACTGCCTACCCGTTGAAACCTTTGTACCATCGTATATCGCTCTAAAAAATTCCCTGAGCTACAACTCGAGGAATAACTCATGTCTTTTCCTTGAGTTCACCGTCAGATGCCCAACTTTATGGAGTTACGTTCTTCCAGAGTTTTCCCTCTAATCTCATTCGTAGTGCGGTGAAGATCCCGAAGAAGGGATGACGACTTCATCATGATGACCTGAAGCAGGAACATGAATATATCAACGGAAGGGATCAACTTCTTCGAGGAGAACAACAAAGACCAGAAGATCCGTTAGAACTTCGTAACCAGAACTTTTTCCCTTACCCTACCTCTTAATTCTCGGGACGAGAATTCTTGTTAGTAGGGGAGAATTGTGACACCCTGGATTTAAGCTACAGTGATCATTGTAATTAAGCACAGTGATGACCATGAACAATGCCTAATCATTTTGCTAAGTGGGGCTTGATCAAGTCTGGATTCAAATTTCAATTCAATTGCCATAGGATTTTATGGTGATAAAATAAATCCTCAAACAGCATAAGTAAAATGTTGCATATTTGTGAAAAATCATATAATAAATGTTGTTAAGGAAAACAACATCACCAAGCTTTTGGTGTGGACCCCACCATCAATAACAGTAGCTAAAAGCATTTTAAAAGTGCTCTAAATTGCATTGGAAAATGAAATCAGTTTCTAAAAATGCTCAAAGTGGATGTGGCCCTCCAAAATATTGCAAGCTAATTGTTGGACCATATGACACATTTTTATTTAAAGGGATATTGGCCTAAACTAAATAAAACAGAAGCAAAGAAAAGAAAACAGAAATAAAAACAGAAAAGAAAAGAAAGAAAAGGGGAAAAAGGCCCATTTACCTGGCCATTGGGCCGAAGCCACAGCGCGGCCCAGCCCACCAGGGCCTCCCCCTACCTGCTCCCGCCGCCGTGTCGCCCGCGCCATGGCCGGAGCTCGGCCGCGCCACCGCTGCTCGCCACGGCGCCAGGGCAGGTGAGTGAGGGGATAAGGGCGCCCCTCCCTCGGGCCTCTGGACGCCCACGCCACTCCTTCTCCCCTCTCCTCACCTCGCTCGCTCTCCCCCCCCTCCAGATCCGAGCGCTGCCGTCGCCATGATCGGCGGATAGCCACGGCCACCGCCTCCCGTTCGCCTCCCCATCGCGTCCACGAGCTCCGCCGCGACGAGCCCGTCCTCCTCGACCACACGCGCGAACCCCTGGAGCCCTGCATCGCCCGAACGCCGTCGTCTTCCACCTTCGGCCGCCGCACGCCGTCGCCGAATTCGTCGCCGTCAAGCCCTCCCCGAGCCCGCTTTGCACGGCTACACCCCACTGTGAGCTTCCCGCTTCCTCCCCTCTCGCTTCCGTCGCCGTTAGCTGCCTCTAGGGCCATCCCCGACGTGCAACCGAACCCGCCGCCGCAAGAGCTCAACGCCGGCGTGCCTCCGGTGACCATTTGGTCACGGGCGTGTCACCGTTGTGCTCGCCGCACCGCGTAGAGCCCATCCCGTGTTAGCCCCGCTCGATTTGCTCGCCGTATGCACGCGCCCGAGCTCGCCCGAAGCTTTGCTCCGCCGCCGTCGACGTAGCTCGCTCCATAGGCCACCGTAGCTCGTGCCGATGGCCGAAATGGAACGGCGGCAGCCTTGGCTTTCGAACGCCACCGGCCGCGCTCGATTTGGTGCCCCGTAGGCGAATTCCGACGCTGACCCGTGCCCTCCGCCGCGTTTTGGCGTCGCCGGCGTCGAGCCGCCGGCCGCCGCCGACGTGGCTGGGTCGGGGCCACCCCCCAGTGACCCTGCCAGTGGGCCAGGGCGACCCAGTTGACTTGGTCAACTGGCTGACTGGGCACAGCCCAGTCACTGACAGGTGGGGCCCAACACCCCTGTGCCTATGACAGTGGGTCAGCCCTATCAGGCGACTAATTTATATATTTAGATTAGTGAAAATAATTAGTTTAAACTAATGTCCCACTGACAGATAGGCCCCACTTGCTAATTAATCAGATTTTGAATTAATAAAACACTGATTTAAACTCAGTTACTGACATGTGGGACCCACTGGTCAGGTTTGACCTGGCAACCCCCCTGTTGACTGCTGACGCAATGCTGACCTCATGCTGACGTCATCATTCACTATTCTGGATAATGTTGGATTTAATTAATTAAAATAATTCCAGAAAATTGATAAAACTTTAGAAAATCATATCTTTTAAACCGTAACTCCGATGAAAATAATTTATATATGAAAATTGATTAGAAAAATCCCACGAATCCAAATATGCCATCCATTCATCTGTCACATGCTCCTAGCATGTTGAACATGGAACTTTCCCCTCCGGATCGTTTGTCCGATAAATCCAAAGACCTGGGAAATATCGTCAGATATTCTCCCGCTCCGTCTAAATACGCGTAGTACTGCGTTAGTGCATGCCTAGCCCTGCATATTGCCATGTCATGCATCGTGTTGCATCTGTTGGCTTGTATTTATTGTTTCTTCCCCCTCTTCTCGCCGGTAGACCCCGAGACTGACGGTGCTGCCGAGTACGACTACGTCCCTGACGTTCAGCCCTTTGCCGCAGAGCAGCAAGGCAATCAAAACCCCCTTGAGCATTCCGATATCGCCTATTCTTCTCCCTCTTATGCTTGCATTAGATTTTGCTACTGTATTAGTTAGCTCCTATTCTGATGCATAGCCTGTTTTTGATGAACTGCTACTACACCTGTTATCATATCAACTGCCTAGAATAGGTTGATGATTGAACCCCTGAGACCCCCTTAGTCCCAGTTGCCCCTGCTTTCATCGACGACACCGAGGACTTGAAGACAAAAGACTTAGTCGTCATGACTGATAAGCCAGGCCCCTCACATCACCGCACTCCCCTTTGTTGTACGACTCTGCATCGCTACAATCGAGTACCGAGGGTGACACCTCGTGAAGTACTCCTGATGCTAGTTCTGTAGTGTAGCTAGTCGGTCGTGGTTATCGAGGGTGATTCCTCCTTCACCACTCCCGACGATGACTCTATCGTGCAACCCCTCAAGTGTGGAACTCTCGAGGGTGATTACTCTAAGTCCACCTTGACGGTTTCATAGAGCGGGACCCCATGAGGGTGATTCCTCGATGTTTTATACACACAGTTACTATGACCGGGTTACGGAAACATGTTGAAGACGGGTCGGCCCCAAGGGTACCCGCGAGAGATATTGGTGGGGTGCGCCGGTAAGGCACCCGAGTGTTATTGGCGGGGCGACGGACTGCACTTTATGGTTCGCACTTGCCCCGCACTAATAAATTGCTAATGGGTTGGGTACTTGATCTGAGTTAGGTCGTTGGCCTTAATACGCACTAACCTTCACGTGGGGAAGTTATGGGCACTCAGCGTCGTTGTATCAGCCGAAGCTCTTCGGACGTCAGCAATGGAGCGGCGCGCGCCGGATTGGTCTGGAACGCATCGCGCTTGTTACTAAGGGGTGCTAGGACTGCTTCCGGCCTCGTTCGCATCGTGGAGGAGTGCAAGGGCAAGTGGGCCCACGAACCTACACGCTTAGGATTTAGACCGGCGGGCTGGCCTCTTCGTTGAGCCTAGGTGGGGCGACGACGTGCTGATATCCCAAGGCCGGGCATGACCCAGGAAAGTGTGTCCGGCCGGAGGTGACTCAGGCGTGTTGGGGAATATGTGGTGCACCCCTGCAGGGATGAATAATCTATTCGATTAGCCGTGTCCATGGTAACAGGACGACTTGGAGTTGTACCTTGACCTTATACAACTATAACTGTAATTTAAATTTGAATTGAATTGTGGCTCCGGGATTGCTTCCTCGCAGGGAGTCGAGGAAGGATCTCTGGGCGTGTTTACTTAATTAAAATTGCTACAACAATATGACTATATGTGAGATACCAATCTGCACTCTTCTAATGCTACAGGATGATGAAGATGCTAGTCTTCGATTGGACTAGGCCTTCTCCCTATTATTGCTTTCTGCAGTCAGCCCAGATATAACCCCTCCCCTTGATAATGATGCATATTAGAATAGTTCTGATGTCAGTCTTGCGAGTACTTTGGATGAGTACTCATAGCTGCTTTGCTTCCCTTTTCCCCCTCGATACGTTGCTGCGTTCAGACGATGGAGCCCAGGAGATGGAGTACGCCGGAGACGACTACACCACCACCGCTGGAGCCTACTACTACGTGGAGAACGCCGACGCTCAGGAGTAGTTAGGAGGTTCCCAGGCAGGAGGCCTCGCCTCTTTCGATTCGCTGTTTATGTTTGTGCTAGCCTTCTTAAGGCAAAAGCTTGTCTAACTTATGTCTGTACTCAGATATATTTGCTTCCGCTGACTCGTGTTTATGTCGAGCTTTGTATTCGAGCCCTCGAGGCCCCTGGCTTGTAATATGAAGCTGTATGACTTTATATTTGTGTTTTTTTGTTGTGTTGTGATATCAATCAGTGAGTCCCTAATCTTGGTCGTACGCATTGTGTGCATGATTAGCGTACGGTCAAGAATGGGGGTGTCACAACAACCTATATGATGAGTTCAATGACAACAACAATAACAAGCACAAGATACAAACACAACAAAGCTTGCACAAAGTAAAGGTAATAAGTAACCACAAGTGGAGTCGATGGAGACGAGGATGTGTTACCGAAGTTCCCTCCCTTTATGGGGAGGTATGTCTCCGTTGGAGCGGTGTGGAGGCACAATACTCCCCAAGAAGCCACTAAGGCCACCGTAATCTCCTCACACCCTCGCACAAATGCAAGATGTGTGATTCTAGTAGTGGTGCCCTTGAAGGCGGCGACCGAACCTTTACAAACAAGGTTGGACAATCTCCACAACTTAATTAGAGTCTCCCAACACCAACATGAAGCTTCACCACAATGGAATGTGGCTCCGAGGTGTCCTCTTCGGTCTAGGGTGCCAAACACCCAAGAGTAACAAGATCCGCAAGGGATTAGTGTGTGTGTGTGGGGGGGGGGGGTCAAATATCTCTTGGTAGAAGTGTAGATCGAGGCCCTCTCACACTTGTCGTGCACCAGCAAATAAGGACAAACCCGGAGTTGGCAAATAAGAAAGTGTCCTTACTCTCACACTTGTCGTGCACCAACAAATATAACTGACCATTCTCAATTATTGGCCTATATTGATGATGTGATTCATGAAGCACTAAAGGATGACTTGGAGTTGAGTATAAAAAATGTTCGGGCATTAGTCAGGCAACATTACCAAAATGTGAAGCCATCATACAATAAGTTGTGGCGTGGAAGAGAGAAGGCCATAGCACAACTTTTGGGTAGCTGGGAAGGATCATACAATCTTCTGGTTCCCCTCTTGGAAGCTATCAGAGTTAAAAATCCAGGTACAAAGTATACTCTCCTGTCGAAACCCATGGTGCAATATGGGCATAGAGAATTCCAATGTGCAACTTGGGCATTTGGACCTTCTATTGAAGTTGTTCCTCACATTTGACCTGTAATAAGTGTGGATGCTTCATTTCTATCAGGAAGATACAAGGGAAGGTTGCTAATGGCTTGTGGATATGACGCTAATAACTAGCTAACACCTCTTGCATTTGCCATTGTGGAGAAAGAGGATGCAAAAAACTGGGGTTGGTTTATGAGATGGCTTCGGAGGGAGGTAATTGGTGTTGGAAAGTTCACGTGTGTCATTTCAGATCGCCACAAAGCAATCAAATGGGTGTTTGATGTCTACTACGCAACCTTCTTCTTGTAGACTCGTGTTGGGCCTCCAAGCAAAGAGTTTTGTAGGACAGTAGCAAATTTCCCTCAAGTGGATGACCTAAGGTTTATCAATCCGTGGGAGGCATAGGATGACGATGGTCTCTCTCGAACAACCCTGCAACCAAATAACAAAGAGTCTCTTGTGTCCCCAACACACCCAATACAATGGTAAATTGTATAGGTGCACTAGTTCGGTGAAGAGATGGTGATACAAGTGTAATATGGATGGTAGATATAGGTTTTTGTAATCTGAAAATATAAAAACAGCAAGGTAACTAATGATAAAAGTGAGCACAAACGGTATTGCAATGCTTGGAAACAAGGCCTAGGGTTCATACTTTCACTAGTGCAAGTTCTCTCAACAATACTGACATAGTTGAATCATATGTAAATCCCTCACGTGCGACAAAGAGTTCAATCCAAAGTCACAAATAGCGGAGAACAAACGAAGAAATTATTGTAGGGTACGAAACCACCTCAAAGTTATCTTTTCCGATCAATCTTATGAGCTATCCCTATAAATGTCACGAACAGCCCTAGAGTTCGTACTAAAATAACACCTTAAGATACACACAACCAAAACCCTAATGTCACCTAGATACTCCAATGTCACCACGAGTACCCATGGGCTTGATTATACGATATGCATCACGCAATTTCAGATTCATCATGTTCAATCCAACACAAAGAACTTCAAAGAGTGCCCCAAAGTTTCTACCGGAGAGTCAAGACGAAAACGTGTGCCAACCCCTATGCATAGATTCCCAAGGTCACGGAACCCGCAAGTTGATCACCAAAACATACATCAAGTGGATCAATCGAACATCCCATTGTCACCACGGATATCACATCGCAAGACATACATCAAGTGTTCTCAAATCCTTAAGACTCAATCCGATAAGAAAACTTCAAAGGGAAAACTCAATTCATCACAAGAAGATAGAGAGGGGAAAACTCCATATGATTCATCTATATTAATAAAGCTCGTGGTACATCAAGATCGTGTCAACTCAAGAACACGAGAGAGAGAGATCAAACACATAGCTGCTGGTACATACCCTCAGCCCCGAGGGTGAACTACACCCTCCTCGTCATGGAGACCGCTGTGATGATGAAGATGGCCTCCGGTGATGGTTTCCCCCTCCGGCAGGGTGCCGAAACGGGCTCCCGATTGGTTTTTCGTGGCTACAGAGGCTTGCGGCGGCGGAACTCCCGATCTAGGTTTCTTTCTGGGGGTTATGGGATTTATAGGAGTACTTGGCGTTGGAATCAAGTCAGGGGGACTCCCGAGGGGCCCACAAGCCAGGGGGCGCGCCCTAGGGGGGCGCCCCCTAGGCTTGTGGCTGCCTCGGGACTCCTCTCCGGTATCTTTTTGCTCCAGTATTTTTTATATCTTCCAAAAATAATCTCCGTAAATTTTTGTTCCGTTTGGACTCCGTTTGATATTCCTTTTCTGCGAAGCTCAAAAACAAGGAAAAAACAGAAACTGGCACTGGGCTCTGGGTTAATAGGTTAGTCCCAAAAACTAGTATAAAATAGCATATTAATGCATATAAAACATCCAAAACCGATAATATAATAGCATGGAACCATAAAAAATTATAGATACGTTGGAGACGTATCAAGCATCCCCAAGCTTAATTCCTGCTCGTCCTCGAGTAGGTAAATGATAAAAACAGAATTTTTGATGTGGAATGCTACCTAACATATTCATCAATGCAATCTTCTTTATTGTGGCAAGAATCTTCAGATCCATAAGATTCAAAACAAGAGTTTAATATTGACATAAAACAATAATACTTCAAGCATACTAATAAAGCAATCATGTCTTCTCAAAATAACATGGCCAAAGAAAGTTATCCCTACAAAATCATATAGTCTGGCTATGCTCCATCTTCATCACACAAAGTATTAAATCATGCACAACCCCGGTTTTAGCCAAGCAATTGTTTCATACTTTAGTATTCTCAAACTTTTTCAACTCTCACGCAATACATGAGCGTGAGCCATGGATATAACACTATATGTGGAATAGAATATGGTGGTTGTGGAGAAGACAAAAAGAAGGAGATAGTCTCACATCAACTAGGCGTATCAACGGGCTATGGAGATGCCCATCAATAGATATCAATGTGAGTGAGTAGGGATTGCCACGCAACGGATGCACTAGAGCTATAAGTGTATGAAAGCTCAAAAAGAAACTAAGTGGGTGTGCATCCAACTCGCTTGCTCACGAAGACCTAGGGCAATTTGAGGAAGCCCATCATTGGAATATACAAGCCAAGTTCTATAATGAAAAATTCCCACTAGTATATGAAAGTGACAAAATAGGAGACTCTCTATCATGAAGATCCTGGTGCTACTTTGAAGCACAAGTGTGGAAAAAGGAATAGTAGCATTGCCCTTCTCTCTTTTCTCTCATTTTTTATGGGCTTCTTTGGCCTCTTCTTTTTTTATTTGGGCTTCTTTGGCCTCTTTTTTTTTTTGTAAAGTCCGGAGACTCATCCCAACTTGTGAGGGAATCATAGCTTCCATCATCCTTTCCTCACATGGGACAATGCTCTAATAATGATGATCATCACACTTTTATTTACTTACAACTCAAGAATTACAACTCGATACTTATAACAAAATATGACTCTATATGAATGCCTCTGGCGGTGTACCGGGATGTGCAATGACTCAAGAGTGACATGTATAAAAAATATGAACGGTGGCTTTGCCACAAATACGATGTCAACTACATGATCATGCAAAGCAATATGACAATGATGGTGCGTGTCATAAACGGAACGGTGGAAGTTGCATGGCAATATATCTCGGAATGGCTATGGAAATGCCATAATAGGTAGGTATGGTGGCTGTTTTGAGGAAGGTATATGGTGGGTTTAATGCACCGGCGAAAGTTGCGCGGTACTAGAGAGGCTAGTAAGGGTGGAAGGGTGAGAGTGTGTATAATCCATGGACTCAACATTAGTCATAAAGAACTCACATACTTATTGCAAAAGTCTATTAGTTATCAAAACAAAGTACTACACGCATGCTCCTAGGGGAAGGGTTGGTAGGAGTCAACCATCGCGCGATCCCGACCTCCACACAAAGGAGGGCAATCAATAAATAAATCATGCTCCGACTTCGTCACATAACGGTTCACCATACGTGCTTGCTACGGGAATCACAACCTTTAACACAAGTATTACTACCAATCCACAATTACTCACTAGCTTGTCTCTAATATTACCATCTTTATATCTCAAAACAATCATAAGGAATCAAACTTCTCATAGTATTCAATGCACTTTATATGAAAGTTTTTATTATATCCCTCTTGGATGCCCATTATATTAGGACTAAATTCATAACCTAAGCAAATTACCATGATGTTTGGAGACTCTCAAAATAATATAAGTGAAGCATGAGAGTTCATCAATTTCTATAAAATGAAACCACCGCCGTGCTCTACAAAGATATAAGTGAAGCACTAGAGCAAAAGACAAACTACTCCAAAAAGATATAAGTGAAGATCAATGAGTAGCCAACAATTAAATAACTATGTGAAGACTCTCTCATCTAAGAATTGCAGATCTTAAGTATTTTATTAAACAGCAATCAAAAGAAAAATAGCACTCCAAGAATAGCACGCATCATGTGAACGAATAAAAATTTAGGCTCAACATAGGCTAACCGATAATTGTTGATGAAGAGAGGTGGGATGCGTAGCATCCCCAAGCTTAGATGCTTGAGACTTCTTGAAATATTTACTTGGGGTGCCTTGGGCATCCCCAAGCTTGAACTTTTGAATCTCGTTCAATCTTCTCATATCCCGGTTTCACCTAAGTCTCAAAAACTTCATCCACACAAAACTCAAAAAGGACTCGTGAGATAGGTTAGTACACATAAGAACAAATCAACACTTCATGTACTGCCAAGACATGTTGTACAATAATTTCCAAACATAATCTACTGTTTACTATCGTTTCCACAATTTATATCTACCAATATAGGCTATGGAAACTATAGGATAAGTAGATAACAAAACTATGACAGCAATCTGTCCAAACTGAACAGTCTGTAGCAATCTATTAAACCAGTGTACTTATGTAACTCAAACAATTATGAAAATTTAGGAAATGCTAAATAATTTATATGAAAATACTGTGTAAAATTTTGAGAAACTTACCACGTTCCAGTAAAATATGAAAATTCAAACACTACAGCAAAAGTTTCTGTTTTTACACAGCACACATCAAACATGCAATGCAAGCATCCTAAAGGCAATTCTTGGAACTTTTTATTGAAAAACAAGATTATAAATAACACCTAACAGAAAATAACAAAATAAAATGATGCTCCAAGAAAAACACATATTATGTGACGAATAAAACTATAGCTCTAAGTAAGATATACCGATAATGTTGAAGACGAAAGAGGGGATGCCTTCCGGGGCATCCCCAAGCTTAAGCGCTTGAGTCTTCCTTGGATATTACCTTGGGGGTGCCTTGGGAATCCCCAAGCTTAGGTTCTTGTCACTCCTTATTCTCCTCATATCGGTGTCTCACCCAAAACTTGAAAACTTCAATCACACAAAACTTAACGGAACTTCGTGAGATGAGTTAGTATAATAAATAAAGATCATTCACTTAGGTACTGTCAAGACAAGATTCATAATTGTTCTCACATAATACCTACTGTATTCTATCATTCCCATAATTTATATCACTGAATATAAGCTATGGGAACACTAAAACAAGCAAACTATGCATGCAAAACAGAATCTGTCAAAAACAGAACAGTCTGTGAAGATCTGTAGTATAACCATACTTCCCTGTCTCTAAAAATTCTGAACAATTAGGAAAACCTGAAGAATTTGCATATAAAGACTTTGTAAAAATTTCAGATCATTATCACGCTCCAGTAAAGAATGAAAATTCCTTTACTAGAGTCAAAAGTTTCTGTTTTGGTTCAGCATCAATTCTACTCATCTTGTGAGTCATCCCAAAGGCTTTACTTGGCACTTTATTGAAATAAAAGAAATAAAACATGATTAATACAGTAACTTAATCATGTGATAACACAAAAACAGAAAGTAAAAGTATTGGGTTATCTCCCAACAAGCGCTTTTCTTTAATGCCTTTTAGCTAGGCATGATGATTTCAATGATGCTCACATAGGAATAATAATAGAAACATGCAAAAGAGCATCATGAATCTCATGACAAGCACATTTAAGTCTAACCCACTTCCTATGCATAGGGATTTTATGAGCAAACAATTTATGGGAACAAGAATCAACTAGCTTAGGAAGGAAAAACAAGCACTTCAAAACTTTGAACACATAGAGAGGAAACTTGATATTATTGCAATTCCTACAAGCATATGTTCCTCCCTCATAATAATTTTCAGTAGCATCATGAAGGAATTTCACAACATAACTATCACATAAAGCATTATCTTCATGATCCACAAGCATAGAATTGTTTTCACTCTCCACATAAGCAATTTTCTTCTCATTCATAATAGTGGGAGCAAACTCAACAAAATAACTATCATGAGATACTTGATTGACATAACCACTTTGAATATTAAAATCACGATGACAAGTTTCATGGTTACTATCACTCTTTATAGCATACATGTCATCATCATAATCATCATAGATAGTAGGCATGTCATTATCATAACAAATTTGCTCATCAAAACTTGGGAGACTAAAAATATCATCTTCATCAAACATAGCATCCCCAAGCTTGTGGCTTTGCGTATCATTAGCATCATGGATATTCATAGAATTCATACTAGCAATATTGCAATCATGCTCATCATTCAAGGAATTCTCATTAAGTATTATCATAATTTCTTCCTCTACCAATTGAGCACAATTTTCTGAATCCTTATTTTCACGAAAGACATTATAAAGATGATACAACTGATGCAACCTAAACTCCATTTTTTTGTAGTTTTCTTTTATAAAACCAAACTAGTGAAAAACAAGAAACTAAAAGATTTAATTGCAAGATCTAAAGATATACCTTCAAGCACTCACCTCCCCGGCAACGGCGCCAGAAAAGAGCTTGATGTCTACTACGCAACCTTCTTCCTGTAGACTCGTGTTGGGCCTCCAAGCGCAGAGTTTTGTAGGACAGTAGCAAATTTCCCTCAAGTGGATGACCTAAGGTTTATCAATCCGTGGGAGGCGTAGGATGAAGATGGTCTCTCTCGAACAACCCTGCAACCAAATAACAAAGAGTCTCTTGTGTCCCCAACACTCCCAATACAATGTTAAATTGTATAGGTGCACTAGTTCGGCGAAGAGATGGTGATACAAGTGTAATATGGATGGTAGATATAGGTTTTTGTAATCTGAAAATATAAAAACAGCAAGGTAACTAATGATAAAAGTGAGCAAAAACGGTATTACAATGCTTGGAAACAAGGCCTAGGGTTCATACTTTCACTAGTGCAAGTTCTCTCAACAATACTGACATAGTTGAATCATATGTAAATCCCTCACGTGCGACAAAGAGTTCACTCCAAAGTCACAAATAGCGGAGAACAAACGAAGAACTTATTGTAGGGTACGAAACCACCTCAAAGTTATCTTTTTCTATCAATCTTATGAGCTATCCCTATAAATGTCACGAACAGCCCTAGAGTTCGTACTAAAATAACACCTTAAGATACACATCAACCAAAACCCTAATGTCATCTAGAAACTCCAATGTCACCACGAGTACCCATGGGCTTGATTATACGATATGCATCACACAATTTCAGATTCATCATGTTCAATCCAACACAAAGAACTTCAAAGAGTGCCCCAAAGTTTCTACCGGAGAGTCAAGACGAAAACGTGTGCCAACCCCTATGCATAGATTCCCAAGGTCATGGAACCCGCAAGTTGATCACCAAAACATACATCAAATGGATCAATAGAACATCCCATTGTCACCACGGATATCCCATCGCAAGACATACATCAAGTGTTCTCAAATCCTTAAAGACTCAATCTGATAAGAAAACTTCAAAGGGAAAACTTAATTCATCACAAGAAGATAGAGAGGGGAAAATCCATATGATTCATCTTTATTAATAAAGCTCGCGGTACATCAAGATCGTGTCATCTCAAGAACATGAGAGAGAGAGAGAGAGATCAAACACATAGCTGCTGGTACATACCCTCAGCCCCGAGGGTGAACTACTCCCTCCTCGTCATGGAGACCGTCGGGATGATGAAGATGGCCTCCGGTGATGGTTTCCCCCTCCGACGGGGTGCCGGAACGGGCTCCCGATTGGTTTTTCGTGGCTACAGAGGCTTGCGGCGGCGGAACTCCCGATCTAGGTTTCTTTCTGGGGGTGACGGGATTTATCGGAGTACTTGCCGTTGGAATCAAGTCAGGGGGACTCCCGAGGGGCCCACAAGTCAGGGGGCGCACCCTAGGCTTGTGGCTACCTCGGGACTCCTCTCCGGTATCTTTTTGCTCCAGTATTTTTTATATCTTCCAAAAATATTCTCCGTAAATTTTTATTCCGTTTGGACTCCGTTTGATATTCCTTTTCTGCGAAGCTGAAAAACAAGAAAAAACAGAAACTGGCACTGGGCTCTGGGTTAATAGGTTAGTCCCAAAAACTAGTATAAAATAGCATATTAATGCATATAAAACATCCAAAACCGATAATATAATAGCTTGGAACAATCAAAAATTATAGATACGTTGGAGACGTATCAGTGTTCAAGTAGCCACACATTGGTTGGAACGAGGATGCTGGCGAGTGTGTTCATTGATTTTTCTCACAACAGGTCACAGAGAACCTATGCAAAGCTTATTGGGATGATAACATTTTGAAAATATTCAAGTGGGCTGTCAAGAAAAAGAAACCTCGTAAGTTTGAGGAGGGCATGTCATCTATTGCGCATCTGGTCCCGATGCGATAGCTTATCTTAGAAAGGTTGGTAAGTATTTGCAGGAAGACAAAAATGAGCAAGAAAAAACTGAAAAAGTATTTCAATGAATGGATGGTGGGTACCGTTGGGGTATCATAACAAGCAATGGGTCTGAGTCCTTAAACAATGTGTTTAGGCTTTCCCGAAGGCTCCCAGTGGCAGCGATTGTGGAAACATTTTCAAAGTGTGTGGAGTCATTTGTAGAAAGAAGGCGAAGTACTCTTAACTTGGGTGGTGGAGGAAACCAATGGTCTTAACGGGTGGACAAACTATTGGTGAAAAGGGACGGCAAGGCAGGACATATGCATGTTAGTTCATATGGTGATGAAGTTGGAATATTTGAGATGAAGGTTGATAACGAGAGGGTTCCATTACGCCATGCAAATCATGTTGTTTTTATTCATAGAAACTTCAAGTACAAGGTCACTTTGCAACCAAATATTGCTCCATCTTGTGACTGCCTAAAGTCGAACCTAACTGGTGTGCCATGTGCTACTATTGTTTCCGATGAGAACTTAATAAATCATGGATGTCATCAGCACAAAAGGATTCCGATGTACATGGATGAAATGCAAGGAAGGCCGATGGGGCATCAGGCCCAACGTTCCACAATAGACAATAATCAAACATGTATAGAAGCTAGTTATCCAGTACTGGATTATATGTAAAATTTATTTGCATTTGATTTAACTTGTGCATCTTACCTTTAGGCACATCATCTAATCAAGGACATACCTCATCGCTGAGTCAAGGAAAGAGGTTTAGTCAAGGGAACAACACATCATCCAAAGGAAAGATGTCGGGTCAAGGGAAGAGCACATCATCCAAAGGAAAGAGGTCAAGTCAAGGGAAGAGCACATTATCCAAAGGGAAGAGATGAAGTAAAGAGAAGACCACATCATCTAGTTGAAGACATACATGATTATGATTTGCATTCGTAGTGGCACATTTCCATTTTTTATGTATCCAAATTCATTATGTTTGCTTACTGTAATGCTTGAGAGAATCGTCCATTCTTCATTTTTAGCCAAACTCTTGCCAAAAACTTGAACCCAAAAAAACTCTTAAGAATTTTATGGAATTTTGACACAAGGACTGCCATATGATGACTAGCATTCTGGAAAATTTTCATCAAATTTGGAGTCACACATTAAGATAATGGTTCATTCTTTGTTTTTAGCCAATGTTTGGCCAAAAAATTGAAGCAAAAATGAAAGTGCCCAGAAACTATTGAAATTTGGACAAAAGTACAACTATATGATGACTAGTATTCTGTGAAATTGTTATTAAATATGGAGTCACATATTGAGAGAATCGTCCTACTTCGTTTTCAGACAAAATCTGGCCAAAAACTTGAACCGGACAAAAAGTCTCCAGGATTTTATGAAATTATGACACAAGGAGTACCATACAATGACTAGTATTCTGGGTAATTTTCATCAAATTAGGAGTCACACATTGAGCATTACAACCCATGTCTGAGATGTTACAAAGCAGAATCATTAAATGTTTTTGGTAGGCTAAAAGAAAGAAACATCTTGTCGGTTACACTTCTAGGTCGGTGGAGATGGACATAGCATACCACCATATCAGGGGCGGAGCCAGCTCACTAGCATTGGGTTCAAGTGAACCCAATGAAAATTTGACATTTCCCTTATAGATTTACACTAACTTAAGACTAAGCAAAGAACCGAACCCACTCTTTAGTAGAGCTGAACCAAGTGGTTGATAAACCTGGCTACGCCCCTGACCAGATGCTCCCATTCTAATTTACTACTTCTAAAGAATTCCTTGACTGAAATCCGAGAGCTTGACTTGCATCTTGTGTTGTCCGTCCTTTAGCTCCTATGGCTTCACCAACATTGAGATATGTTGTGAATCCTCTCCCAAAACTGTGAACCGAACCCCAGTATCTCATTTCTGAGAGGACTATAGCATGTACAAGCTACGCAATGCGGAGCTGATACGTCCATTTTGCATCATGATTTCTTATTGATATTTATGTTATTCTTGTACATTATTCCTCATTATCAAACAATTCTTATGACATTTCTCTCTGAATATGCAAGGTACATCACAAAGAGGGAAATCACTAGAAACTGGAATTCTGGACCTGAAAACCAAGAAAAATGCAGAAAAATCACTGGACTCCAAATGACCTGCAACTTTACAGAGAATTTTTATGGAATATATAAGAATTATTGGGCCAAAAATATACCCGAGGGGTGCCACCTACTGGGCACAAGCCATCAGGCCGCGCCCACCCCCTTGGGCATGCCCTGATGTGTGGTGGGGCCCCAGCAGGTCTCCCGACCCCCCTCCTATATGGTGTGTTTTACCCTAGAAAAAATCATAAGAAATCTTTCAGGATGAAGCGCCGCCGTCTCGAGGCAGAAACCTGGGCAAAGGCCCTTTTGCACTCCGGCATGCTGATTCTGCCGGGGAAACTTCTCTCCAGGAGGGGGAGATCGAAGTCATCGTCGTCACCAATGCTTCCTCCTTCGTGGGAGGACCAATCTTCATCAACATCTTCACCAGCACCATCTCATAGCAAACCCTAGTTCATCTCTTGTATTCAATCTTTGTCTTAAAACCTCAGATTGGTACCTAGGGGTTGCTAGTAGTGTTGATTACATCTTGTAGTTGATGCTTGTTGGTTTACTTGGTGGAAGATATTATGTTCAGATCCTTGATCACCATTATTATACCTCTGATCTTGAACATGTTGATGGGGTATGAGTAGTTACTATTGATCCTGAGGACATGGGAGAAGTCTTGTTACAAGTAATCATGTGAAGTTGGTATTCGTTCGATATTTTGATGATGTGTATGTTGTTACTTCTCTTAGTGGTGTCGCGTGAACGTCGACTACACGACACTTCACCATGTTATGGGCCTAAGGGAAGACATTATGGAGTAACAAGTAGATGATGGGTTGCGAGAGTGACAGAAGCTTAATCCCCAGTTTATGCGTTGCTTCATAAGGGGCTGATTTGGATCCACATGTTTCATGCTATGGTTAGCTTTATCTTAATTCTTATTTCATAGTTGCGGATGCTTGCGAGAGGGGGTTATCATAAGTGGGTTGCTTGTTCAAGTAAGAATAGAACCTTAGCACCGGTCCACCCACATATCAAATTATCAAAGTGGCGAACACGAATCAACTCAACATCATGAACATGACTAGACAGGAATTCCCATGTGTCATCAGGAGCGCTTGCTTCGTATAAGAGTACTTTCCGGCCCGTCCTTTGCTATAAAAAGGATTGGGCTATCTTGCTCCACGCTTGTTACCACTATTACTTGTCACTTGTTACGAATTATCTTGCTACAAAACTATCTACTATTGTTACTCACAGCACTTACAGAGAATACCTTGCTAAAAACTGTTTATCATTTCATTCTGCTCCTCGTTGGGTTTGACACTCTTACTTATCAAAAGGACTACGATTGATCCCCTATACTTGTGGGTCAACAGGAGCTCATGTGTCGGGTGAGCTTCCGCCCGCAGTTCCGCTAGATCCGCCCCGTCCGCCCTCCCACTGCGACCGCCGTGGCCGGATCCGGTGCCCTTGCTCTGCTGCGTGCCTTATGTAAGGAGATGGGTGTCTTCCGTTCGCACTCGAGGATGGGTGCGCGGCGCCGCCGCCCGCTCTTCCTCGGCCGTCCTTCGGTGTAGCGGTCTCATCTGGTTACTGCTGCTCTGCCTCGACCTCCATTCGCTCTGTGTGTGGCGGCCAGGCTCCAATTCCCCCTTCCCCGCTGGTCTCTTCTCCGGCGGCCGATTCACGGCGAACTTTGGGCCCGCCTCGTCCTCCTGCTGCTTCGATGATGGAAGTTGCCTCGGTCTCTCTGGCTCCTCCTGCTGCCAGCATCGCCCCCGCCCGTCTATCACCAACATCCACTCGCGGCCTCGCCGCAGCGTACCTCGCCTCCTGCAAGGCTGACCCGACCATGCAGGGACGACTGGTCTCGCGTGAGGTTCTGTCTATGCCCGAGTCGTCGGTGAGCTCCAATCTAGTCCACACGACACCAACACCGACTGCACTACCCGACGTTGTTGCTAGAGATTACGGTCATGTCATTCGGCCCTCTTCTGGCCTTTGGGCTGAAAAGTTGTTGGCTGCCTCTAATGCTTTGGCTACGGACAAGGTGTGGTCTTCGTGGAGCTCCCTCGACGAGGATAATGACGAAGATGAGGATGGCACAGAGCTTTCCCTGCAAACTCCACTGGCTACCAAGTACTCCAACGGTGTGAGCGCTGAGTGTGAGGCAGTTACTTGTGAGGGTTGGCAGGAAGTGCATCCACAAAATGCTCTACATCGTTTTTGTCTCCAGCTCCGGTTTGTCCCCTCGAACCATCCCCGCGTGGCTCCATGGTCGATGTTGCAGGTGCCTTGTTACTAGACATCGTGCGGTGGAGTGCAGGGATCCCTTTCGATGCTCTCGCTGCTTGGGGAATGATCATCGGGCCCGAGAGTGTCGGAACGCTTGGCGTCCGCTCTACTTGTTCGATAACCCTACTGCTTCGTCATTGTCTCGCCTCGACACCATCCATCATATTCATCCACCTTCATGCCAGGACCAGTCTGATGCCACGCTTCCCTCCAAGGCGATCCGACATGACTCCTGGGTGTCGGTTGTTTCTTCTTCTGCTGGTTCTGCAGGCTCGGCTGAGGTGGCACTTCAGCATGTCTTTGCTGCGCAAGCAGAGCTGCTACGCTCTGAGCTACAATGCATGGCTTCCTTATAGATGGTGAAGACGGTTCAACTTCTGCATGATGTGGTTGATTCAATGCACAGATGGTTGCTGTGGGCTGGGAGCCTTCTAGAGCGTGCGAAGGTTGCTCTAGACAGGCTATCTCCTACAACGGCTGAGGAGCCACACCCTCCTATGTCGCCTCCTCTTCCAAAGCTAGTTGTTGATTTCGAGGGCGACAAAGATGTGGATCTCTATGGCTGCTTCTCCCCTCGTGCTTCGGGCTTCTCGCCCCGTGTTGGGTCTAATTCGACGCCCCATGTGTTGCCGGACTTTGAGGGTGAGGCATCCGTCAAGGTTTTGTCCCCGGTGCTGCAGATCATGCCTGAGTTGCAGGTGTTGTGTGGGAAACCTGTTTCACCTTTGTTGATGGAGCAGCTCAAGTCAGTCTCTCTCAAGGCTTCGAAGGTGGACCAGGTATCCTCACCAACCCCATGGAGCCTTGTCAAGCTTCAAACAGCCTACCTCTCGGCATCACGGAGTGTGGAGTTTTAGATGTTGCCGCCATTCCCTCGTCTGTGGCCATCGGAAGGTGATGCCTATGAGTGGCATGACCATTGAGCCACTTGTGTTGGCACCCACTCCAAATTCAAATGCTCTCTTTGCGAAGGAACTTTGTGAGTTGCTAGCCAGTGTGGAGGTTGCTAGACCTGGTTTGGGCAGGTTCATTGCTTGCCTCCTGACGGGGACGCCAACAGGGGACAAACAAAAGAAGGTGGGCAAAGGCAAGAGTGGCGCCAAAGGCTAGACGTCTCTGGCTGCTTGATTGGGTTGTTGTTATGGGCCGATAGATGCCTCGGGGTTTGTGGATGTTGTGAATTCAGCGAGTGTGATGGGTCGCCTATGCGGTTGTAGGGTTTCATGTCGTGTGAGTAGATTGTATGTGCTCCATTTGTATTGGTTTTCGCCCGGTTTTCCATTAATTAACCGAACAATTCTCTTCTTCTTAATTAACCAATGAGGCAAAACTTTTGCCTTCGTTTCGAAAAAAATCCTCTCCCAGAGTATATCCACTCATTAAATGCATCAGGATTGCTTTCTTTCGGGGGGTGAGTAATATCCAACACCTCATCATCAGATGGGATATCTTCGATCTTCAGCGGCAATCTAGCCTCAGCGAGCATGCTTCGCAGCCTAGGCTCCAAGTTGAGATCCATCAAATTTCCTACACAAGACCTCAATATAGATTTTCCTATCTTCTTGCATCCACTAGTAGTGGCGCATTTGATCCCCCATGCGACAATCTTTATCTCACGAAGACTCTACAAGCGATAATACAAACATTAAATCATGTGATTGTTAATACGTTGCAAAGAAATAATGAAAATGTTGCACACACTTACAATGCGAGCTAATGGCAGACCGTTGGGCATGTAGCCCGTCCATTCAATGCTATCTCAAGGATATGGGATAGGTTCATCTAGGCCTCCTAAGCATTGAGAGTCAAATAATACCGTTTACATACCATTTTGCTGGAACCAATGTCTGTACTTAGGTAAACTAGCTACATTGAAGTGAATATCCTCTGGCCACACTCTTTCTTCAACACGATTGTATTCTTCAACATAATTGGCATGGACTTCCTCCCAATTATGCGATTTTCCTATAGAATGCTTAAGTTTTTGAAGTCTCAGAACGTCTGCCTCACCTCATGGAAGAGAAGGTGGAATAGGGTGTCTAAATCCAAACTACCGCATCACCCTATCTGGATAGTGGAACTCCATAATCCAAAAATGCATGAGTGGTACTCTAGCAAACCACCAATCAGAATCTTGATGAGCTTTGAAATGCATCTGCTCCAGAAGATCATCATATGGTTGACAATCAACTGCACCTTCTCGAATCAAATCAATCTGATTTCGATAGTATTCAGTACCTATATATTTAATTGCAAGTTAATAAAATTGTTTGCCATAACACAAATGATGTATGACAAATTTGGTGAGCGAAATACAATACCAACATTATGAGGAACATCAAACACATGTGCAACACACTACTTTGCTCCCAAAATAGGGTTATAATCCAAGTGTACTTGTTGTTCATGTTCCGCTCCTTCTTTGGGCTTTTACAAAAAAATAGAGGGCAACCAAGTGGCAAACGGGACCAAGGCCATAACTGTATCAACAATAAAGGCCCTGAAATTTCTAGTCTCTCCTTCTCAGCACCCATGCTCAATTGTCTATATAGCAAAGCAAGAGCAGCCGCTCCCCAATTATACGCTATTGGTTGTCCTAAATCATGCATAAATTGAAGATACATAGCTGGCACTCCATCTCCAATGTATCAGTAAAGACCATGGAGCCAAGAATTTCTATAACAAGTGCTCGAGCATGCAAATTAATCTCCCTGTCCATTGGATTATTGGGCAACACATGGAAGCATTCCCGCACTTTACCCAAATTTAAAGAGTATTGTGAATTACTCATATTATCATCACTGTTTCACCTTTTCTTTTGTTTCATGTGTTGTTCATCCATAGGAATCCCAAGGAACCTCTCAACTAATTCCGACCATTGTGCATCGGCTTTGCCAACAAGTGGTTTACCATGGATAGGCAACCCCCACAAACAACTGACATCTTGCAACGTAATAGTCATTTATCCTACAGGTAGATGAGAACTATTTGTCTCGGGCCACCAACGCTCCACCAATGCCGATATCAAATATTTGTCGACATTGATTTTCCTCATCTTAGCAATCTGACAAAAACCAAGGTTCTCTAAAGCTGATGTACATAGAGGATCAAATAGGATACCAACACAGTGACACCGTACCTTAAAGCAAATGTTAGTGCATCAATACACACATAATTAGTCTTTACTTCCACTAAGTTTATCAGACGACATGTGAATTTAAAGGATACTCACATTTTCCCAAGTTTTGGATATTTTGTGCTGACTATGAGGCATCCATAACAAAACACCGAAACATCCATCGGTATCCATTTCAAGACTCTGTTACAACACAACATGAACGACTAAGATGTTGAAGTGAAATGTCAAAGCAGTCATTTGAATTTATTCTTCACATTACTGCCTTGATAAATAAAGGTCAAACAATTCAATGTTTTTAGCTATGATCGGTCAATGAAATCAGTAAAGCTACAACAATATAGCATATGAATCAATTATGCTCAACTACTCAAGTACTAGGTTATTTCATAAGAGTTTTGAATTTTATATTAGTTCAGTTCGATGCACAATACCTTTTATGAAAGCTATAGAAGTAATTTATGTCATTTCATAACTGTTACTGCCATATGAATCTATTCACCAGAATATGAGACAAATAGTAAATCTGCCAGCGACCCAAAATACTACGAAGGTAGCAAGCCCACCAAGCCATTCTTGTACATGGGCCGGACGTGAAGATGCACCACAGGCACTACAAGTACCAGCTCGAGAAGCAGAAGGAAATTATCCGGGCTTGGATCACGACAACGGCGGCTTCCCTGGCACCCTTACCTTTCTTCCTCCCTCCCTCTTCCTCCTTGTTCTCTATACTCTAGGAATTCCTCTTGTATCAAGCTTGTAATTCAAATTTGTGATTGAGAGAAGTGAATCGATAGCTGGTCTCTAACATCGTGGCATCAGAGCCTCCTTCCACCCTTCTGATTCGCCACAAATCCTCCTAAGTTCGTCCAATTTTTGCCCAAGTTTTTTCCTCAGTTCATCAATTCCTTCCACCACTATGCATTCGAAGCTGAAGGCCTACCTGAATGATTACCATGCGCGGACCATGGCGCTACGACACCGTGGACATGCAGTTTGCATTGATGTTGAAGATCCTCACGGGCGTCTCGACCCCGCGGCCGGCGTGTCCCATGGCCACAACAGCAGATGACGACCTCACCGACGATTACAGTGTCACGGCGGTCGTCCCTGACACCTCTTCCTCCACCACCAAGGCTCAGGAGACCATGGAACTCACCCTCGGTGTGTCTCCTGCTTCCATCGAGAGGGTGCCAGTCACCCGTTCAATGGAATGCTCGACTCAGGTCATCGCCGTCACTCACGTCGACGATGTCCACGACACCACCAGAATCGTGCGCCCTAAGCCCGCCGTTGACATCAATGATGAGGAGGTCGAGCAGCTCACACCCGCGTGGGCACCGCCCACCATCAGCACCAACACCTCTGTCAACAAGGAGGTTGTTCCTCCCGTGATAACCACCATCGACATCAACCCCAAGGCCGATGTACAGGAGTTGGATACTTCACCACTGTTCGCCTTCAACACCTCCACTTCTGGGACAAGTGAGTCGGACCACAGTGTCATCCTCGTCGCATCCAACAACCCCACTACACCAGCGCCAACCAGGTGCTCGATAGAAAGCCCCGTCCCCACAGATGACTGGGTGAAGCATCTATCCGCCCTGAACTATGGCGCTCACCATCTAGCAAAGAGCACAACCAGGTGCCTTCTGCCAAGACGGCAAGGAACCGAGCAACACCCATGGCCGCTGATGGTGTCCTGGACTAGGGGGTACTCACCACGTCGTCTCCTGACCAGTGGGTCGGGCCGAGGACCCCCAGGGTGATTCACTAATGGGCCACTTCGGGCAGCCCATGATGCATACAAGGGAGATTCCACAAGACTTGGCACACAAGACAAGGACTCCTCTAACCCTAGGCCTATGGTGCATTATATAAACCGAGGCCAGGCTAGAAAATAGACAACCTCAATCTCATATTCATTACTACAATCTCGTGGTAGATACCTGTACTATGTACTATCCCCCATATGAATATAATCAAAAGCAGGACGTAGGGTATTATCTCCTCGAGAGAGCCTGAACCTGGGTAAAATCATGTGTCCATGTTACCATCGTTCCAAGACGCGTAGCTTAGGACCCCTACTACGAGATATGTCGGATTTGACGCCGACATTGGTGCTTTCATTGAGAGACTGCTGGGCGATCGTCACGGATCGATGGGATGATCAGGTGTTATTTTTTCAGTAAGATCCGTTTTATGTCTTTTGCAAGAATTATTGTTGTTGCATTGTGCTATTTTATTTGCAGACAGATCGGGATCTAGAAAATTTCGGCGGCGGCGGCCATGTGCGTCGCCTGATTGTACATCGAATCCAAGGTCTGCCATGGACTAACAGCAGACACAACTTGTGAGGACGTGCTGCGCATCGTGGGAGATCCTAACTGGCTGCGTTCCAGCCGAGCACACGCATGCACCATCAAGCTAGATCGTGGCATAGGTCAAGTCAAAAAGAACCGATCGATGGTGTTCCGGCCGAGGATACCGCAGAACTACTTCTAGTTCAGGCGGAGCAGCGGACGCGAGCTAAATTCAGATCGCTCGTGGCATACAGGGAGATCCGTTTCCTTTTCCTCCTTTCTTTATTAAGGCAGTCTATGCTTTTGGTTAATTATCTATCTTTGTGCACTTCTCAAGTGTAAGTACTAATGCTATTACTAGTGCTGCCTGTGCCCACATAGTGGAAGCAACGAATCTTCCTCCTCGGTTTGCTACACAGTGGAGGCAAGGACCTCGAGCACGCACACCACAAAGGACTATAGATTTGTATAGACCTATATTTGTTTGCTTCGATCGGCTGTGGACAGCGCTGTCAAACAGGTTTTATTTTTCCTTACTATTCATTTAGCATGTAAAATTATTACATACAGAATATTTTTGGTTGGTTTGTACTGCATTATTTTTACAGAGTTATTTCGTCGACGCGTATACATGGCGTTTTCTGTCCGCGTTGATCTGGCCAGCTTCTCGCCGGCCTATTCCTTGTTCACAGCCCGCGGGACGTCGAAATTCAATTGTGACCATACCTGTCGTCACATCGACCATCTGACCTACACATCAAAAACCTGGTCAAACCAACCTCGACGACCAGGCCGTGCTTACATGATTATCTACTTCGCATAAATTAATGGTGCAGTTTTTTTTCTCTTTCATTTTTTTGTTTGCTTGCACTATTTTATATGTGCAGTTAATCGGCTTCGACAGCATCACGCGGTCACCTCAGCGTGTTAGTATTGTCGTCCCGCCTCCGCCGACCAAATCGTGTCGTCGCCATGGCGTCCTGCCCTGCGTCGGCATTGTAGCGACGTCGCTTCTTCAAACCGACATCCACCTCGCCGACCTGTTTTGACACGTCGGCTGACATGGGGGCTCCAACGTCACCTCAGCTAGATCGGGGGCCTCGCCTCTGTCGCTCCATCAAGCCGAGCTCTTCGTCGGCCAACTCGGGACCGACTTGGAGGCTGCGACCTCGGCCCGCCACAGCTCGGACCATGTCATCAACACCGAGGACATTAACCAGCTAAGTCGCTTTCATGCTCAAATTTCTTAAGTTTTGAAATTTTTGTTCGGTTCAACCGAGCGTTATGTTTTTGTCTGAAAACAAAAATTTTCCTTGTTAAAAACCCTTCCTTTTCCCATGATAACTGGGGGCTTCACCGTCACGCTGCCGAACTACTCTGTCTCCTCGGCTAGACCAGGGGCTTCGCCTCGCCGCAGCAATCGTGTTCTGTTGCCTCTTCTCGACCCGAGCTCTTCGTTTGATTACCTCGGGCTTGGGGGCTGGGACCTCGGCCAGGCCGAGGACTATGTCTTCGTCCCGCCACAACCCCGGACCACACCGAGCACATTAACCAGCTAAGTCATTTTCGTGCTCAGCTCTCTTCGAAATTTATTTTTTGTTTGGTTCAACCAAGCATTATATTTGTGGTTGAAAAAAAATTGTTTGTTAGAAATGTCTTTACCCGATTTAACTGGGGGCTCTTAAATTTGTATGAGCCGTTTTTTAATAAATGTGTTTTCTTCTTGGTCGTTGCAAAGTCTTTTTCTACTACCCCTTTTTTCCGACACTAGTGTGTGGTCAATAGCCGGATAGACTGGTTTCTATCTAAAGCCACTCGAGTTTAGTTCGCTAAACAGGCCCCGGAGAAACACTCCGCCTTCGGGATATGGAGGTTGAAGCCAAAGGCTGACCTGCTTGAAGTCCGGAGATCGGATGTATCATGTTAAAGCACGACCGAAGGACGTATTAATTTTAAGACCAATTTTGGATTGGCACCAAAAAACTTGATTTAGTTCGGATGTCAAAGTTTTTACATAAGCTTTTTGGCTCTTCGAGCTTATGGCACTTTAAAGCTATTTGTATGTTTTTTTCTTTTAGGAGGCGGGACACGCTCATCACCGAGGTGTCCTGCGTAATAATTCAGCTCGGGAGATCTTTTCTGACCCACAGCTCGGTATCTTTCCTGCCGACTTACACCTCGGCGTTGGTGAAACGCACATGACATCTGGACTAGTTCCCCAAGGAGATTCGATCCTCAGGTTGGTCGGCCGCATCCAACCCTGAGTCTCGGAGGATACTGTGTGTCTCCAGCATAGCTCTCGTAGTACAACGTCCGATGCCTTTAAAGTATCGACAATATCAACGGGGGACTCTGACTAGAGCCAAACCCACCAAAAGCCAAGGTACTCCGAGCAGTCCTCGACAAAACGTTCTCGGATATTGCTTTATATGCATCAGTTTCGAATTGTGTCTTTGGTCAATAGTTGGGTTGCCCTGCTCCTGTGATTGCCTCCTACATTCCGCTTTGTTCGGCTATGTGTGCAAAGGGAGAACCACTGTGATTGTACTTCCGATTTAACTGGTCAAGTACCTCAGTGGAGAAAGACGAAAACTGACTGTCACAATGTGCGCATACTGGTCAGCGATCCGATGACTCTGTCACACTATAGACCGATAAAGGTTACCTTGTGGGCCTTTCATAAATTTGGCCGGAGTGTTGACGGCTTGACCTCGGCTGGTGCCGAACACTAACCGGGGGCTAGTAACTGGCCTTCCAAACTTTAAGCTCCTATGACTAAGTGAAAGTTATAAAGCCTAGATATTTGATTGGCTCATTTCCGCTAACACAATCACCTCTGGGCACCGAGACGTCGGCTAAGGGTTGTCTTGTTACTGCGGAAACACCCTGCGTAGCATCTACGAAGTGGTAGAAGCCGAAGATGGGCCACTCTCAAATGATAAACGATCACAAAGGAGTCATAATAGCATATAGCATAAAAACATTTGTATTCAATATGCGAGTGTTGCCTTCTGTAATCATCGTTATAAAGCCATAAATATGCATCAATTTGACTTAAGATTATGGCCAAGCTGGGTTGCCTGGCTTCTGTGCTTACCCCCTACGTTCCCGATTGTTCGACTAAGGGTTAAAGGGAGCACCTCTGTGATTGTTACTTCCGGGTCATCCGGGTTAGTACCTCAGACTGGGTGAAGCCAAAAGCTAGCCATCTTAAGAATATAATTGGTCGGCAATGACGGAAGTGAAAATTTTGGTTCATAAGACCACAAAGTTCGGGAACATTCGCTGTCAGCGATATAACCCCGCGATATAACCCGGACGGAGTATAACCCGGCCAGGACTTGGCGATTCACTGAAGACCCGGAAACCAGTTTGGCGGTTATAGTCAAGACCCATAAGGTGGGCCAGAAGACGGAGACCAAACCACATGGCGGGTTACCAAGTGGGCCAAGAGGAAGACAAGACATGAAGACCAGGCCATATGACGGCTTACCAGATGGGCTGAGGCCAAGGCCCAAGAGGCAGGAGGCGACTCATGGGCCAGAAGGTATAAGCCGCCATAAGATGACTTGTTCTGTAAGACTAGGAAGTTGGAACCAGGATCAGTTACGTTGTATAACCCGACCCGGACTCTTGTAAGCGGTCGGACCTCAGCCTATGTATAAAAAGGCGAGACCTGGCGGCGTTAGACAGATTAAGACAGACAGACAAGCCTTACGGCGAGAGAGACCAAGCAGTCGAGAGTTAGGGCAAGCAAGCCGCTCCTTGTACTCGATATCCCAGTTAATACAGCTTAAGCAGGACGTAGGCTTTTACCTCCACCGTGAGGGGCCGAACCTGGGTAAACTCGTGTCCCTTGTCCCGTTTAACCCCTTTGAGTCCACTTCCATGGCGTTGGCCTCGAACCTAAGCCTTCGGGCATCTGCCGTGACAAAACTACGACATTCGCCGAACTAAATCCTCAATATTTTCCTCCCACATTGATCGGAGTTGAGGTTTCACGATCATGGTCAACATGATATCCTGGGAAAAGGAACTTATAAATGAACTATTTTTTCCAGAAGATGTTTCTTACGTTAAGCAGTAATATAACATATCTCTCTGCATACCTTTGTTTATAAAACCGTATGGCCGGATTGCCTTGTTTGTCGTAAATCTTTGCCCTTATAAAGGCTTTATAAAGTAGGACAAACACTCCTCGGCTACTGGCCGAGGAGGTTGAAGCCGATGGTCGGTCAACAAAGTCTTGTACAATGCGGATCCGAGCATTAATGATGTAAAGTACTTGGATACATAGAATCAGTATACATAAATTGTGTCGAACGTAACAACGTTTGTGTCAAACAAATGTCGATCCTTAATTCGACCACCCGTGCCCAAATTCAGGCTCGGGGGCTACTGCATTACCTATTCAATGCAACAAATTCAAAGTGCAATACGGTTTCCAAGGAGATTCGATCCAGGGTTGGTCGGCCGCACCCAACCTGAGTCTCGGAAACTATGGTGCACCGCGTTTCTGTTCCTAAGTATGCTGCTGGGCAAGGACTTGATCCTCAGGCCGATTTCACAAATCGACCTAAGTCTCAAGGGCTACTGGGATCTGTGGTTTTATTATTTCCTTCAGGTGCATCTCTGGTTTTAGACCGACACACACCTTGAGGGCTACTGGCTATACATCTCGGTAGTAAATAAATTGCGCCGATCAGAAATAAACCCCGCAAAAAATAGCTCGAGACCGAGGTGGTGCACCACCTTGGAAGCAGTCCGGCATAAAGCTTGGATGCAAGTGGTTGGCTCCATAAAGGGCATTTCTGGCATTAAGCTCGGATGAACTCCTTCAAATTTTTCAAGATCGAGGTAGTCTATGACACCTCGGATGCATACCGGCGTTGGAGCTCAGCTGCAAAAAGATACCTTGGATACAGTCCGGCGTTGGAGCTCGGACACAGTCCGGCGTTGGAGCTCGGCTGTAAAAAGACACCTCAGACGTAGTCCGGCGTTGGAGCTCGGATGCAAGAGGAGACCGTCACACGAGAAACACTTTGAGCCCGAGGTGTGGCGTAAATATTACAAGGCATTGATAAAGGCCGAGAACTTAAAGGGGCTCCTCGGATGCCCGACATGTGAACTCTTCGGATACACCTCAGCGACCCTCAAGATCGGAGATAGGAAGATTTGTTGAACCAGTTTTCAAGACCGGCGTCTAAAGACGGAGAACAGTTCGGAAGAATCGAGGAGCGTCCCTAACTTGAAGACCGGTTCAGGGGGCTACTGATGGTGTCCTGGACTAGGGGGTACTCACCACATCGTCTCCCGACCAGAGGGTCGGGCCGAGGACCCCCAGGGTGATTCACTAATGGGCCACTTCGGGCAGCCCATGATGCATACAAGGGAGATTCCACAAGAGTTGGCGCACAAGACAAGGACTCCTCTAAATCCTAGGCCTACGGTGCATTATATAAACCGAGGCCAGGCTAGAAAATAGACAACCTCAATCTCATATTCATTACTACAATCTCGTGGTAGAAAGTTGTACTATGTACTATCCCCCATATGAATATAATCAAAAGCAGGACGTAGGGTATTATCTCCTCGAGAGAGCCCGAACCTGGGTAAAATCCTGTGTCCATGTTACCATCGTTCCAAGACGCCTAGCTTAGGACCCCTACTACGAGATATGTCGGATTTGACGCCGACAGCCGCCCCCTATTCTAGTGAAGCTGGATGTGATCAACACTGTTCTGTTCCATGGCATAGCTCACTGTTGCGTCTCCAGTGCTTCTGGATATGTGTGGTGGCCACCGGACCACCAACCGAGGACGAAGTGTGAACTGCAAGAATGGCTATCTCCTACTCAGTATACTCGAGGTGACACTATTCTGGACTGTGATAATTCGACCTTCCAAGGCAAAGCAGCGGGGCATCCCGAGGTGAACCATGACTTGGAGAAGCAGAGCACTGTCAGGTCTGATGTCTTACCCGATGATCCGGACAGGCTGAAGGAAGAACAAGCAGCCGTCAAGACCCAAGCTGCCTTCGGAGGTTACCTTGCACACCAGCATTCTGTGCATTGAAAGGAATTATACAACTTCAGGTACTGATTCGTGGCCATCTTGTACGGAGCAATGTCAACCTTTTTGGTGATGCAATTCAATTTAGTTGGAAGTTTGTCAAGCAAAAATCCGTGAGCGCTAAACCGGATGCATGGAGAGAGAGGTCAACTTCAAATGCATCTCGCAAGCTTCTAGCTTCACCGATTCTGGTAGAGGTTTTTCACTTTCAGTATAACGAGAGGGATCCCAATTCAGCCTTCAACTGGCTAGAGAGATGGAACATTAGCCCTGTCTAGAAACCCTCTCACCAAATAAAGATAGATGCTATTGCTGATGCCAAACCCGCTCACTACAGTCAGCATGCTACTATGGTTGTACATCTATTTCAGAGTGTGCAGAACACATGTACGTTGAGTGCAGAACTGTCAAGCAAAAATGATCTTCACTTTATATAGTTTCAGCGACAACAGTGTTTCCCCGAGTGTGCACCAGATAATACAGAGGTGCAGAGCGCCAGGAGTCACTTGTAGTACGCACACTCCAGCTCCAAGCATTGATGTCTCTGTAGGTTTCAGTACGGTAGAAATGAAGGCTATTTCTTGCTATAGAACCTTTGCGATACATGCAATTTGTTTCATTTCTTGGAATTTCAACAACAGTGAACATACTGACCCAGAATCCCAATCTGCATGCTCCATGAAGGTGGGAAACTTCTTTAAAGATGTCGTTCAGCTGCCAATTGAGAACTCTTGCTTGATCCATTTAGTATGCTCTGTTCCTGGTTTTCGAAATGATCTTACTGTTACTAATGTCGACTACATGCTCAAATCCATTGTTGAAGATAACTGCAGTAAAGGCATTTTAATACAGGACATGGCACTACATTTTTCTTGTGAGGCTAGACCTGACGAAAAAGGGTTTCCCCCCCGCTTTGTATTACAAAGCAACCAACTCTTGTGAGGCTAGACCTGAACAACAAGAGGACATCTGCAACACGGAGAGTACTGCTGAAATTCCTACTAAATATCATGTACAGGAGCATGCTGACATACATAGTTTTCCTACACCTCACCATCAACCAAGGATGAAAACAAAGAAATGTTACCTTGTTCCCCATTGCAAATTTTTCTGATCTATTTGGTGGAGCAGTAAACCATGGTCTTTTGGACATCTTGCATCATATCTGTACTCTTACTCCAGCAGCGTCACTTTGAATGACAGCCATGGGCATCCATATGTATAGTTTGAGAAGATACGAGCCACTGGAATTGAACGAGAAGTATTTGATCACAGGTGCAAAGCCATCTGGCTCCTTCCAATAGTTCCGTTCACGAATGAGCAGCAATGACTTGGGTATGTGAATTTGAATTGCTCCGGCTTTATTCAAGGAGTTCCTTGTGATTATGGTTCTTCTATTGCTGCTTGTGATCTCTACATTGGTGATCAGTTCCTGGTGACCTTCATTATATCCGCAAGAGCTGCTCCTTATGTTGTGTGGTCTACAAGATATATGCATCTCACCACTGAAGGATCATATGAGCGGCTAAATCTTCCTAAAAATTCAGAAGCTATATGCGAACTAATTCGACGTTTCGACATCTCACTGGAGTTCTTTGGGAATTGACTCAATCTTGGACCTTTACTGATCATTGTAGTACCTTGTCAAGCTATTGGTGGTGCTTCTCTTGGGGACCAGATGCAGGTATCACCGCAACTCTACTTTGGTTAGCCCATAACAACACCAAAAACCTACAAGAGCAGATGCCATATATTTCTGAGAGCTCTACTACATGTGGTGGCTTACATGCAATATGGCAGCTCATACAATCAGTTCAACCTGCAACTTCTTCTTGCGAGCAGTGGGACCCAGGAGGATTGGATTTTGCGGAGCCAGAAGAGAAAGAGAACCGGCTTGGGGCAAGCCGGTTGTTAAGGAGGAGGGGATGTCAGCGACCCAAAATACTACGGAGGCAGCAAGCCCACCAAGCCATTCTTGTACATGGGCCGGACGTGAAGATGCACCACGGGCACTACAAGTACCAGCTCGAGAAGCAGCGGGAAATTATCCGGGCTTGTATCACAAAAACGGCGGCTCCCTTGGCACCCCTACCTTTCTTCCTCCCTCCCTCCTCCTCTTTGTTCTCTGAACTCTAGCAATTCCTCCCGTATCAAGCTTGTAATTCAAATTCATGATTGAGAGAAGTGAATCGATAGCTGGTCTCTAACAAAATCATTAATAAGTAATTTGAAAGCATCTACTCCCCGTATTGTTTTTGAAAGCATCTACACTGAAATCATCGATTGAAGACTAGCAAAATGCATGGTCGGAGTACTATTTAACCGGGGACTAGCACAATGCGTCCCTGGATAGAAGAGAGAGGGACGACCACCTCCGTCCGACTTGCTTGTTGAGTAAATAGGCAATTTTTTGATTAGATTAATCCACGAGTAAATCACTAGCATGGCATAGAAATATACGTAAACATGCTGATATTTAATAATGTAAGCACATACTACGCTAACTGTAGATCCATCTGCGTCTAACAGTAGTATTGCTACAATAGAAATAAACAGGAGCGGGATAGACGAGTTATACCATCCAATAGGCCAGTTGGCCATAGCCGCGGCATTGGCAGCGGCAGCATCCTCGGCCGCCTTCTTGTTGGCTTCAAGCATCTCAGTGGCGGCACGATCGACGTCAGTTGGGGACGACATGGTGATGACGACGAAGGCGATGCGGACGTAGAGGAAGTAGTCGGACGGAAGCGAGCAATCGCGTATTCGCTCCCCAAAAACCTAATCGCCCCTCTCCCATACAGGAACCAGAGGGGCAGGGTTTCGGAGGCCTGCTCTACCGCCGACCGTGTACCCGGTGAACGAGACGGAGTCACCGGCGGCAGCAGCAGCAAAAGGAACGAGCGTGTGGATGCAGATGTGATCTGATCTCGTGGCGGCTAGGGTTGGCCGAAGCCTCGCTTATGTAGGCACGCCCGGGGTGGAGAGACGTGGGCTGAACCCACGTCCGAGTCGGTAACAGCCCACTATGTGATGTCTTAGATCGTAGCGCGTCCGTTACGTATTCTCCATTCCTGACTAGCAAAAATAAGTGCGTAGGTATGAGCTCGGCTCGGCTCAATCCCGCAACCCGTGGCGCGTCGTGACGGGGCATGGCGTGGCGAGGCGGGCGGCGGAGGAGGAGTGCGCGAGGGCCTCTTCTCTTCTCAAGCTCCAATAGCATGTAGAAGAGAGAGCCTTATAAGGAGGTCCAACTCCCTCTCCACTATCAAGGTGGGACTAAACTTCCCACCTCCCCTTGTCATGCCACCTACATGGGCCCTTAGAGATTTTTCTGAAATTGTCCTATGGGCCCTAGGCCCATCTCATATTTCAATAATCCCCCACCAGATCTCGAGGGCCCATTATGTCCTCTGTTCCAATCACTGTTTTGATATACCAGCATTTCAGTGAAGACCTGTTAAGGTTGAGCTTCACCTAGAGCAAGTAGCTACACTCCTTCACAACTGAACAATGGACTATGCCTTGAATTGTCAAGGCATAAAGAGGTTTCACCACATGTCTTACTAGTACTAGGCTGCCGAAGGCTGACCCCTCGGGTGGAGCATATTAGTCACACTATTGGCCTATTCATGATCTTACTAGAGATCACCCCAATCTCATAGACCGTGACCAGCAGTCGGGCTCATATAGGTGTGTTCCTCCAAAGATCGTTCTGTAGGACAACATCTTGCTTACACATAAGCTTTAGAACACATTAATACAATAGTCATCCTACCATATAGTATCCGATAGTATTGCATCTCCAACGGAGAGGGTTAGTAAAGTTACTCTCCTCAGTTCACCACTGGCTTGTTTTCCCAGGTCCTACTTCACGGGATCTCTGATCACATAGGTCGGGTTACTACCATGGCAACTCATGTGGGTCTCATACCCATCTCCCTCGATGCATTGTATATCACAACATGTGATAGCCCTTTAGTAAAGGGATCTGCCAGATTCTTAGCCATTTGGATATAATCCAACGATAGCACTCCGGAGTTTCTTAAACGTCTGACAACTTTCAATGTCATTCTTATATGTTTGTTGGACTTCATGTTGTCCTTTGAACTCTTTCCTTTGACAATAACTGTCTGATTATCGCAGTTCATAAGGATAGCCGGAATCGGCTTCTCAACCACTGGCAAGTCCATCAAAAGATCTCGAAGAAATTCTGCTTCGACACCATATGTGTCTAATGCTATTAATTCTGCTTCCATTGTCGATCTTGTTAAGATCGTTTGTTTGCAAGACTTCTAGGAAACAGCATCACCTCCAAGGGTAAACATATACCCAGTAGTGGCCTTCATCTCATCAGCATCAGAGATCCAATTCGCATCACTATACCCTTCAAGTACCGACGGGTATCCAGTATAGTGAAGTCCGTGGTTTATAGTACCTTTTAGATAGCGCATAATTCTTTCAACAGCATGCCAATGAACATCACCCGGATTGGCAACAAACCGGCTCAGTTTGCTCACAGCAAACACGATGCCAGGCCTCGTTGCGCTCGCTAGATACATAAGTGAACCAATAATTTGAGAGTATCTCAATTGATCTTTAGCTGTGCCTATGAACTTTTGAATCAGCACACTAGGATCATATGGTGTTTGAGAAATTTTATAGTCCGAATATCCAAAGCGATTTAAAATCTTCTCAAGATAGTGGGATTGCAGAAGTGTAATCCCACCCTCATCATCTCTCAAAAGCTTGATGTTCAAGATAACATCACCCACCCCAAGGTCCTTCATCTCAAAGTTCTGGGATAGAAAAGACTTAACCTCCTCAATCACTTTGAGGTTGGTTCCAAATATCAGTATGTCATCAACATACAAGCACAATATGACTCCTTCGCCCCCACCATGGCGATAGTATACACATTTGTCAGCTTCATTAACCATGAAGCCAACAGATGTCAGAGTTGTATTAAACTTCTCATGCCATTGCTTAGGTGCTTGTCGCAGGCCATATAAAGATTTCAGCAACTTACACACCTTTCCTTCCTGACCATCTATTACAAAGCCATTTAGCTGTTGCATATAGATTTCCTTGTCTAGCTCTCCGTTCAGGAAGGCCGTCTTAACATCCATTTGATGGACGAGAAGACCATGCGAGGCTGCCAACAAGAGTAGTACTCGAATGGTGGTCAGTCTGGCCACAGGTGAATAAGTATCAAAGAAATCTTCTTCTTCTTTCTGCGCATAACCCTTGGCCACAAGCCTAGCCTTGTACTTCTCAGTTGTACCATCGGGCCTAAGCTTATTTTTGAACACCCACTTACATCCCAATGGTTTGCAACCATAGGGACGCTCAGTGATGTCTACTATGCAACTTTATTCTTGCAGACTATGTTGGGCCTCCAAGCGCACAGTTTTGTAGGACAGTAGCAATTTTCCCTCAAGTGGATGACCTAAGGTTTATCAATCCGTGGGAGGTGTAGGATGAAGATGGTCTCTCTCAAACAACCCTGCAATCAAATACAAGAAATCTCTTGTGTCCCCAACACACCCAATACAATGGCAAATTGTATAGGTGCACTAGTTAGGCGAAGAGATGGTGATACAAGTGCAATATGGATGGTAGATATAGGTTTTTGTAATCTGAAAATATAAAAACAGCAAGGTAACAAATAGTAAACAGCGAGCAAAACGTTGTATAAATGCTTGGAAACAAGGCCTAGGGTCTGTACTTTCGCTAGTGCAATCTCTCAACAATGCTAATATAATTGGATCACATAACCATCCCTAAACGTGCAACGAAGAATCACTCCAAAGTTCTTATCTAGCGGAGAACATAAGAAGAAATTGTTTGTAGGGTACGAAACCACCTTAAAGTTATTCTTTCCGATCGATCTATCCAAGAGTTCGTACTAAGATAACGCCAAGCTATCCTTTTCGATCGATCTATCTACGAGTTCATACTAGAATAACACCATATGATACGCATCAACCAACTCTAATGTCACCTAGATACTCCAATGTCACCACAAGTATCCATGAGTTAATTATACGATACACATCAAACAATTTCAGATTCATAATACTCAAACAAAGAACCTCAAAGAGTGCCCCAAGATATCTACCGGAGAAAGTAGGACAAGAACGTGTATCAACCCCTATGCATAGATCACCCCAATGTCACCTCGGGAATCCGCAAATTGAGTACCAAGACATAGATCAAGTGAATCAATAGAACACCCCATTGTCACCACGGGTATCCTCATGCAATACATACATCAAGTGTTCTCAAATCCATAAAAGTATTCAATCCGGTAACAAAATCTCAAAGGGAAAACTCAATTCATCACAACAAGATAGAGAGGGAATAACATCATATGATCCGACTATATTAACAAAGCCCGTGATACATCAAGATTGTGACATCTCAAGAACACGAGAGAGAGAGATTGAACACATAGCTACTGGTACATACCCTCAGCCCTGAGGGTGGACTACTCCCTCCTAGTCATGGCCTCCTCCGGGATGATGAAGATGGCCACCAGAGATGATTTTCCCTCTCCGGTAGGGTACTGTTTTCTCTCTAGATTGGTTTTTCGTTGATACAGAGGCTTTTCGGCGGTGGAACTTTCCGTCTAGGGTTATTTCTGGTGGTTTCTATTTATATATAGGATTTTTGGGCGTTGGTTTCACGCGAAGATGGGCCACGAGTGGGCCACAAGACACCAGGGCGCGCCAGAGGGGCCTGGCGCGCCCTGGTGGGTTGTTCCCACCTCGTGGCTCTTATGGCCCTCCAACGAAGCTTCTAGTGCCTCTTTTGTTCCAAAAAAACGTCAAAAAGTTTCGGGCGATTCCGAGAACTTTCATTTTCTGCACAAAAACAACACCACGGTAGTTCTGCTAAAAACAACGTTAGTCCGGGTTTGTTCTAAATAAATCTTGCAAAGTGCATCAAAACCTTACAAAATTATTGTAAACATAGGTGAATATGGCATGAATACTTCATAATTTATCGATACGTTGGAGACGTATCAGCATCCCCAAGCTTAATTCCTACTCGTCCTCGAGTATGTAAATGATAAAAGAAATAATTTATGAAGTGTGAATGGTAGCATAGTGCATAAGTTTGATCAATGATAATTTCAACCACTTTTCCTAGCATCATAACATCAACTCTTTCTCATAAGACTCATCATGATAAAGTAGCAACCAATTCACATGTTATGGTTCAAACAATGAATTCTATTGAAACTTAACAACCTATGTTCTTAGTCACCAAACAATTGCAATTCAACTTATTCTCAACAAAGTCTAAGTAAGAGTTCCACATACTCAATCATCATATAGTCTTCTATGATTGCTAGTACTCAAAGCATATTTTTAGAACAAACAACATACATCGAACACAGAGAAAGATAGGGGCTTAAAGTTTCGCCTCCCAACATACTTATCATAAAGATAATTTTCAACAATAATGAATCATGATCAAATATATTCGACTGGATATATGTGTTTGGATCTTTCCCCACCACATGATGCTTGCCAACTAATAGATTGAGGTTGGAATAAGAAGTTGACTCAACATGAATAGTAAATAACATGAAAGTAAATAGATTGGCCCTTCGCAGAGGGAAGCAGGTATTTGCATAGGTGCCAGAGCTGAAAGCTTAAATTGAGAGAGAAAAATATTTTGGGTGGCATGCCTTTCCTGTCAACGAAAACGATCGAGAATTTCCAATACTTTCCATGATAGATATATCATACGAGATTCCCAAACAGAAAATAAAGTTTATTCCTTTTTCCACCATTCTTTCATAATCCATGGCTAGCCGTATCCACGGGTGCCTTCCATACCAACACTTTCCAAGGAATTTATTATTTCACAACATAAAGTAAATTTCTTTTTCATTTCGGGACTGGGCATCCCTATTACCACCGTATTCTCGTGCAATGACAAATGAATAAACACTCATCTTGAGAATAACTCATCTAGCATGGAAAAATATTGGCCACCCCCTGCCGCTTCATGAGTGGTACGAGCACACAAAAAGGAAATTCATTTTGAATGTTTAGACGTGGCACATGCAAATTTACTTGGAATGGCAATGAAATACCATATATAGGTAGGTATGGTGGTCTCTCATGGAAGAAACTTGGCTCAAGGATTTGGATGCACAAGTAGTATCTCTACTTAGTACAAAGTTTTGGCTAGCAAAAGGTTGTAAACAAGCACCACATGTTGGAGGATCCATAACAATATAACTTCTATGCAAATATACCCAACCATAACTCATTACGTTGTCTTACTTGTCCAACTTCAACTAATTTGCTCAAGTTTGAAAATAATTAATGGGTATTCACAATCATAGAAGATGTCCAAGATAATATATTTGTATGTGAAAGTTCTCTTCCTTATACTAATCACTCATGAATTGCTTGTATGACCAATATTGTGATTGTCAAACTTCAATAGATTTTACTTTATAAACCATATGTGAAGCTACTACTAAGCATAAAGCACATTGATAATTTCAGATTTATGATATTCAATTCATTCACAATTCACTCTTCGGATATAAGTGAAGCACAAGAGTAAACATCAAATTACTCTCAAAAGATATAAGTGAAGATCAATGAGTAGTCAAACAATTAAGCAGCTATGTGAGGACTCTCTCTCAATAAAGATTTTCAGATCTGAGTATCTTATTCAAACAGCAAACTAAATAAAAATCCATTCCAAGAATAGCACATATCATGTGGAAAAATAAAAATTTAGGCTCAACATAGGCTAACCGATATTTGTTTGATGATGAGAGGTCGGATGCGTAGCATCCCCAAGCTTAGACGCTTGAGACTTCTTGAAATATTTACTTGGGGTGCCTTGGGCATCCCCAAGCTTGATCTTTTATATCTTGTTCAATCCTCTCGTATCCCGGTTTCACCTATTCTCAAAAAACTTCATCCACAAAAAACTTGAAAAGAACTCGTGAGATAGGTTAGTGCACATAATAATAAATCAACTCTTTATGTACTGCCAAGACAAGTTGCATAATAATTTCAAATATCATCTACTGTTCACTATCATTTCCACAATTTATATCTACCAATATAGGCTATGGAAACTATAGGATAAGTAGATAACAAAACTATGACAGCAATCTGTCCAAACAGAACAGTCTGTAGCAATCTATTAAACCAGTGTACTTATTTAACTAAAAAAATTATGAACATTTAGTACGTGATAAAAAATTATATGAAAAATACTGTGTAAAAATTTCAGAAACTTTCCACGTTCCAGTAAAATATGAAAATTCAAACACTACAGCAAAAGTTTCTGTTTTTACACATCACACATCAAACATGCAATTCAAGCATCCTAAAGGCAATTCTTGGAACTTTTTATTGAAAAACAAGATTGTAAATTACATCTAATAGAGAACAACAAAATAAAATGACTCTCCAAGTAAAACACATATTATGTGACGAATAAAATATAGCTCCAAGTAAGATATACCGATAGTGTTGAAGACGAAAGAGGCATGCATCCCCAAGCTTAGAAGCTTGAATATTCCTTGGATATTACCTTTGGGTGCCTTGGTAATCCCCAAGATTAGGTTCTTGTCACTCCTTATTCTCCTCATATCGGTGTCTCACCCAAAACTTGAAAACTTCAATCACACAAAACTTAACGGAACTTCGTGAGATGGGTTAGTATAGTAAATATAGATCATTCACTTAGGTACTGTCAATACAAGATTCATGATTATTCTCACATAATACTTACTGTATTCTACCATTCACATAATTTATATCACTGAATATAAGCTATGGTAACACTAAAACAAGCAAACTATGCATGCAAAACAGAATCTGTCAAAAACAGAAAGGTCTGTGAAGATCTGTAGTGTAACCATACTTACCTGTCTCTAAAAATTCTGAAAAATTAGTAAAACCTGAATAATTTTTATAGTAAGACCGGGTAAAAATTTCAGATTATTATCGCACCCCAGTAAAAAATGAAAATTCATTTACTGGAGTAAAAAGTTTCTGTTTTGGTTCAGCATCAATTCTACTCATCTTGTGAGTCATCCCAAAGGCTTTACTTGGCACTTTATTGAAATAAAAGACACAAAACATGATTACTACAGTAGGTTAATCATGTGAACACACAAAAACAGAAAGGAAAAGTGTTGGGTTGTCTCCCAACAAGCGCTTTTTCTTTAAAGTCTTTTAGCTAGGCATGATGATTTCAATGATGCTCATATAAGAATAGTAGTTGAAACATGCAAAAGAGCATCATGAATCTCATGAAAAGCACATTTAATTCTAACCCACTTCCTATGCATTGGGATTTTGTGAGCAAACAATTTATGGGAGCAAGAATCATCTAGCATAGGAAGGCAAAACAAGTGCAACTTCAAAACTTTGAACACATAGAGAGGAAACTTGATATTATTGCAATTCCTACAAGCATATGTTCCTCCCTCATAATAGTTTTCAGTAGCACCATGAAGGAATTCCACAATATAACTATCACATAAATCATTATCTTCATGATCCACAAGCATAGAAAATTTATTACTCTCCACATAAGCATATTTCTTCTCATTCATAATAGTGGGAGCAAACTCAACAAAATAACTATCATGAGATACTTGATTGAAATAACCACATTGAATATTAAAATCATGATGACAATTTTCATGTTTATCATCAATATTTATAGCATACATGTCATCATCATAATCATCATAGATAGGAAGCATGCCATCATCAAAATAAATTTGCTCATCAAAACTTGGGGGACAAAAAATATCATCTTCATCAAACATAGCATCCCCAAGCTTGTGGTTTTGCATATCATTAGCATCATGGATATTCAGAAAATTCATGCTAACAATATTACTATCATGCTCATCATTCAAGGAATTCTCATTAAGTATTTTCATAAATTCTTCCTCTACCAATTGAGCACAATTTTCCAAACCATCATTTTCACGAAAGACATAAAAAAGACGAAACAATTGATGCAACCTAAACTCTATTTTTTGTATTTTTCTTTTATAAAACCAAACTAGTGAAAAACAAGAAACTAAAAGATTTAATTGCAAGATCTAAAGATATACCTTCAAGCACTCACCTCCCCGGCAACGGCGCCAGAAAAGAGCTTGATGTCTACTACGCAACTTTATTCTTATAGACTATGTTGGGCCTCCAAGCGCAGAGTTTTGTAGGACAGTAGCAATTTTCCCTCAAGTGGATGACCTAAGGTTTATCAATCCGTGGGAGGTGTAGGATGAAGATGGTCTCTCTCAAACAACCCTGCAATCAAATACAAGAAATCTCTTGTGTCCCCAACACACCCAATACAATGGAAAATTGTATAGGTGCACTAGTTTGGCGACGAGATGGTGATACAAGTGCAATATGGATGGTACATATAGGTTTTTGTAATCTGAAAATATAAAAACAGCAAGGTAACAAATAGTAAACAACGAGCAAAACGTTGTATAAATACTTGGAAACAAGGCCTAGGGTCCGTACTTTTGCTAGTGCAATCTCTCAACAATGCTAATATAATTGGATCACATAACCATCCCTCAATGTGCAACGAAGAATCACTCCAAAGTTCTTATCTAGCGGAGAACATAAGAAGAAATTGTTTGTAGGGTACGAAACCACCTTAAAGTTATTCTTTACGATCGATCTATCCAAGAGTTCGTAGTAAGATAACGCCAAGCTAACCTTTCCGATCGATCTATCTAAGAGTTCATAATAGAATAACACCATATGATAAGCATCAACCAACTCTAATGTCACCTAGATACTCCAATGTCACCACAGGTATCCATGAGTTAATTATACGATACGCATCAAACAATTTCAGATTCATAATACTCAATCCAACACAAAGAACCTCAAAGAGCGCCCCAAGATTTCTACCGGAGAAAGTAGGACAAGAACATGTATCAACCCCTACGCATAGATTACCCCAATGTCACCTCGGGAATCCGCAAGTTGAATACCAAAACATATATCAAGTGAATCAATAGAACACCCCATTGTCACCACGGGTATCCACATGCAAGACATATATCAAGTGTTCTCAAATCCATAAAAGTATTCAATCCGGTAACGAAATCTCAAAGGGAAAACTCAATTCATCACAACAAGATAGAGAGGGAATAACATCATATGATCTGACTATATTAACAAAGCCCGTGATACATCAAGATTGTGACATCTCAAGAACACGAGAGAGAGAGATTGAACACATAGCTACTGGTACATACCCTCAGCCCCGAGGGTGGACTACTCCCTCCTCGTCATGGCCTCCTCCGGGATGATGAAGATGGCCACCGAAGATGATTTCCCCTTTCCGGCAGGGTACTGTTTTCTCTCCAGATTAGTTTTTTGTCAATACAGAGGCTTTTCGGCGGCGGAACTTCCCGTCTAGGGTTATTTCTGGTGGTTTCTATATATATAGGATTTTTGGGCGTCGGTTTCACGCGAAGATGGGCCACGAGTGGGCCACAAGACACCAGGGCGCGCCAGAGGGGCCTGGCGCGTCCTGGTGGGTTGTGCCCACCTCGTGGATCTTCTGGCCCTCCAATGAAGCTTCTAGTGCCTCTTTTGTTCCAAAAAAATTGTCAAAAAGTTTCGGGCGATTCCGATAACTTTCATTTTCTGCACAAAAACACCACCACGGTAGTTCTGCTGAAAAAAACGTCAGTTCAGGTTAGTTCTAAATAAATCATGCAGAGTGCATCAAAACCATATAAAAGTATTGTAAACATAGCTGAATATGGCATGCATACTTCATAAATTATCGATACGTTGGACACGTATCACTCATTAATTTCCCATGTTCCATTAGCCATGATGGAATCCATCTCGCTACGGACCGCATCTTTCCAGTAGTCAGCATCAGTTGATGCATAGGTTTCTGAAATAGAAGTGGGATTATCATCCACGAGGTACATGAGGAAATCATCACCAAAGGTCTTTGCAGTCCTTTGTCTCTTGCCCCTACCAAGGGTTTCCTCGTCATCCTCCTCAGGATTTTCATCATGTGTTTGTTCATAATATTCGATAGGAATGGCAAACTCAGGAGTCTCCTCAGATTCCTGTGTAGAAGTGCTTTGCATATCTCTCATGGGGAAAATATCCTCAAAGAGTGTAGCATCTTAGACTCCATAATTGTACCGACCTTCACGTCAGGTACCTCTGATTTCACTACTAGAAATCTATAGCCAACGCTATTCTTAGCGTAGCCCAAATTAACGCATTCCACGGTCTTTGGTCCAAGCTTACGCTTTTTGGGGATCGGCACATTGACTTTCGCCAAACAGCCCCAAGTACGTAAGTAGGAGAGTGTTGTCCTTCTCTTCGACCACTGCTCATAGGGAGTGGCCTCATTATCTTTTGTCGGAACCTTATTCAGGACATGACACGAAGTCAATATAGCCTCCCCCCACCATGCCTTGGATAAACCCGATGTATCTAACATGGCGTTAACCAGATCAGTTAGAGTACGGTTTTTCCGCTCGACAACCCCGTTTGAATGGAGTGAATAGGGAGGCGTCCTCTCATGAATACTGCCGTGTTCCGCACAAAAAGAATCAAACTCGTTTGAGAGGTACTCTCCACCACGATCAGACCGGACTCGTTTAATTTTCTTTTCATGTTGATTCTCAACTTCCGCCTTATAGATTTTAAAGTAGTGTAGAGCCTCATCTTTAGTATTTAACAGATACACATAGCAATATCTAGTGGAATCATCTATCAATGTCATGAAGTATTTCTTTTCACCTTTAGTCAACACACCATTCATCTCACAAAGATCAGAATGTATGAGTCCTAATGGCGCCAAGTGTCTCTCCTCCGCAACCTTATGAGGCTTGCGAGGTTGCTTTGCTTGCACACACGAATGGAACTTAGAACCTTTGGCTAATGTGAAACTCGGGATTAAATTCAATTTTGCTAGTCGCGACATAACACCAAAACTAATGTGACAAAGACGTGAATGCCAAACTTCAGATTCATTAACACTCGAATGAATATTGTTCACGACTTTATTACAAAAATCTGCAAGGGAAAGGCGGAACAGACCTCCGCATTCATAACCTTATCCAACGAAAAGTCCATATTTCATAACAACTACTTTATTAGACTCGAAGACCAACTTACACCCTTCTCTACACAGAAGGGAGCCACCAACGAGGTTCTTCTTGATGGCGGGGACATGCTACACATTCTTCAGCTGCACGATCCTTCCCGAAGTAAACTTCAGATCGACCGTGCCAACACCAAGAACAGAAGCACTCGAGTCATTCCCCATCAATACGGACCCGCGACCTATGACCTGGTAAGAAGAGAACAATGAAATGTCAGCACACACATGAATATTTGCACCTTTGTCCACCCATCAATCGGTGGACTGACAAACTGAAAATACAGTAAATAAATTACTGTACCCAGATGCACCACTTTCAGTGTTGCTCACAATCATATTGGCAGACTTAGAGTTCTGCCCTGGCTTCTTGTACTTGTTTGGGCACTTGTTGGCCCAATGTTCCTCCGAACCACACGTGAAGCAGCCCTCTCCCTTCTTGTTTTTCTTGAAGGTTTTCTTTCCCTTCTTCTTAAAGCCGGTATTCTGTTGGACACCGTTCTTTCCCTTGGACTTGTGAGAATTGAAGTTCTTCTGATGTGCCATATTGGCGACAGAAGAACTTTCGGTCCCTTTTCCGTGCGAGTCTTTTGCTATGGAGTTCTGCTCACCACTCAGATGGCCGACGACATCCTCTACTGAGAACTCACGCCTCTGATGTTGCAGAGTGGTAGCAAAGTTCCTCCAGGAACTGGGGAGCTTAGCAATTATACACCCCATGACAAATTTTTCGGGTAATTCACATTTAAGAACCTCAAGTTCTTTAGCGATGCATACTATCTCATGAGCCCGTTCCAATACAGAACGGTTCTCGACCATTTTGTAATCATGGAACTACTCCATAATATACATCTCACTCCAGCATCGGTGGCCCCGAATTTAGATTCGAGCGCCTCCCACAAATCCTTAGCAACCCGCACATGTAAATATGCGTCAACCAACTTATCTCTGATCACGCTTAGAACTGCTCCAAGAAAGTAGATGGTGGCCTCCGTGAACGCCTTCTCCTGTTCAGGAGTGATCGTTCCCATAGGAGTGACACCAGCTACCCAGAACACGTTCATGGCCATGAGCCATAAGGTGGTTTTGGTCTGCCAATGCTTAAAATACGTACCGGTAAACTTATCCGGTTTCAGTGCAGTAGCAAAACCATTACTCGAAAAATTCCTACACAGATTAGGTTTTTGGATTGTTGAAATATGAGACGGGCCTAGGGCCCATAGGACAATTTCAGAAAAATCTCTAAGGGCCCATGTAGGTGGCATGACAAGAGGAGGTGGGAAGTTTAGTCCCACCTTGCTAGTGGAGAGGGAGTTGGACCTCCTTATAAGGCTCTCTCTTCTACATGCTATTGGAGCTTGAGAAGAGAAGAGGACCTCGCACACTTCTCCTTCGCCGTCCGCCTCGCCACGCCACGCCACATCAGATCGTGAGTTGTTACCGACTCGGACGTGGGTTCATCCCACGTCTCTCTACGAGATCAGATCACATCTGCCTCCATCCACTCGTTCCTTTTGCTGCTGCCACCGCCGCCGACTCCGTCCCGTTCACCGCGTACACGGTCGACGGGAGAGCAGGCGTCCGAAACCCCGCCCCTCTGGTTCCTGTACGGGAGAGGGGCGATTAGGTTTTGGGGAAGCGAATACGCGACTGCTCGCTTCCGTCCGACTACTTCCTATATGTCCGCATCGCCTTCGTCGTCATCACCATGTCGTCCCCAACTGACGTTGACCGTGCCGCCACCGAGAAGCTTGAAGCCAACAAGAAGGCGGCCGAGGATGCTGCCGCTGCCAATGCCGCGGCTACGGTCAACTGGCCTATTGGAGGGTATAACTAGTTTATCCCGCTCCTGTTTATTTCTGCTGTAGCAATACTACTGTTATACGTAGATGGATCTGTAGTTAGCGTAATATGTGCTTACATGATTAAATATCAGCATGTTTATGTATCTGTCTATGCCATGCTATTGATTTACTCGTGGGTTAATTTAATCGAAAAATTACCTATTTACTCAACATTGTTGATGCTGCCGCAGCGGCGTCCTCTGCCCACCCCCTTTGTCCGTGAGGATGTTGGTGGCAGCCGTGAGGATGTGAGCATCGGGAATGAACCGGAGGTCGGGGCGATCGTGAGGACGTGGGCTAACGTGGAGGCCGAGGCGGTCCTTGGGAAGGTGCGTGGCCGGGATGAGCAGGAGGCTAGGGACGACCGTGGTAGGCGGGGAGATGAAGGTGGGAGACGGGGACGATACGGATGCGGTAACCGCCAGCATCGCTATCTGGTTCAGGAGTTGGGGCTAGACACAACGCTAGCAAAAATAGCGTCCACGCTGGGAAGTTATTTGCATCTGCGTTCATGCTCCCTTTTTTCTTGAGAGAGAACGTCAGCAATTTATTGATTATCTAGACAATATTACAAAGAGTCTTCCGGATACAATCCGGTCCAGAATGAAAAACACTAAGACTAACAGAGTTTATGCATGACTTAGCTAACAAATGAGCAGCTACATTCAAATGCCGACGAACATGTTTGAAGATCACCGAATCGAAGACGCTTGTCGCATACTTGATATCAGCCACAACCGAACCAATAGAAGATCGATCATGGACAGAAGAATTCAGCCGTTGCACCAGCGGCAAACAACCAGAGGCGAAAATAACACTAGAGAAATGTTCATCACGCGCCAAATAAACTGCTCTTCAGACAGCAAGAGCTTTTACCATCTCACGCTCGAGAATTCCAACAATTGGTTCACTGCATGCAGCTACACTGCGTCCATGCCGGTACACTGTTGTCCACCGCGTCCTTACTAGTTTTGAAATTTTCGTTTACCCTTTATTACTTTTGCAATTATTGATTACTAGAAGGGTTAGGCACACTTTGCTGCGTCGTTGATGTTGTTGGGGTTTTATACTCTTTTTACTTGTTTTTTAGGGACTCTTTTTATTCATATAATGTGGTGATTCATGGGTCTTTTTCGGTGTGATTTTGTGTTGTCTGCTAATCAATTCATACTTATGTAGGAAAATTTTCTGCGTCGATGACTACATATAGTATACTGGTGTTACAATATCACATGTTGACAATTCTTTTTTCTAGGTGATGAGTGGGTGTGTGGGATTAATATATTTTTATAGTCCGGTTCCTTTCGATTGGTTTGAAAAAAATTAACCCAATCAAAATTATGAACCAAATACATATTAAATTTCTCAATAGAATGAGAAAGCTTCAAAATTAAAGAACAGAGTGAATTAAGAATTAAGTGAAAGATTATTGACCCGATCAAAATCGATGACCCAATTTTAAATTGATGACCTTAATTGAATGAGAGGCTTCCAATCCTAGAAAACTTAATGATAAAGTAAATTAGTTACTATCCATAAAATATTCAGTAAGAAATTGGTTACTCAGTACATAGTTACAATGCATGATCATTATAGACTTGTCATCTCATAAATTAGACAGCAATCTCAGATCATGAAACCAAAAGAAAATGGACTATAAAATACTTTTTAAAAACATTTTACTAGAACCTAAAAAAAAAAACATTTTACTAGTACGTACTTTCTAGGTAAGCAGCCTAAGCCGAACAGACCCCTCTGGAAAAAATAGCAGTTCCAGCGACCCTATCGAATTGGTGCGCGTCGCCCCTGTCCCTCGCAGAGACGCGCCGCGGCAGCCCTCACCGGCGTCACCGCGCGCTCCACCTCGCTGCCCGGTCGCCTTCTACTACCTCTCAGGCCTCCTCGACCTGCTCCTCTGCCCCCTTCCTCCCGTCCCCGACCCTCCTCGCCCTCGCGCGCCTTCCTCTCGGGGACTCCGGCCCGACCAGCACCTCCTCCTCCTCCTCCTCCCCGCCCCCCTCCTCCGGCGGCGCGTTTCGACGGCCCGGGCGGGCAGCTCGTGGACGGCGCCTCCTCCCGCATCCTCTCCCTCCCTCCGGCTTTCGCGACGACCTCGAGGTGCTCAGGCTGTCGTCTCTGTACAGGAGCTGGAGCAAGGGAAGGTGCGCAGTACTTGGTTGGGGATGGAGGCTCTGTTGAACGCCGCGCACAAAGCAATGTGCTGCTCGGTGGCGCTGCCGAGTCCATTGGTAGCAACTATGAGTCATTGGAGGACGCCCGCCTAGCACTGGTGAACTGGTGACTGTTTTCACACACCCTGTCATTGCTGATTCTGTTGAATCATACTTATAACTTTGATAGCTGTGAGTAATCTATTACATTCTACTGTATTCTTTAATCAATTGGCTGCATGAAAAATCAATTAATAAAACTTACTATGGCTTGATCCAACCTACTATTCATGTTAGATTCTGTACATTTCTGTTTGCTATCAATCTAGCTCACCAGGATTGCAGATTTCTTCAAATAGCTGAAAGTAGATGTGTTATGTTATATGGAATTAAGCATCCAAACAGAAAGACAAAATGAAATACTCCATCTTAAGAAAGTAGGTATCGACACAAATCCGGAGAGCAGCTACATATGGCAGGGATAAGTCTTGCAGCAACTTTTCTGCAACATCACCGAATATTATCCTTACATCAGCTAGATGTAACAATAGTAACTACAATACTGAACATTATTCCACAAGTGAAAGCAGAGTTTCGACCACTTGGCTCATGCTCGGTCTTCTGCTCCTCTCCTCTTGCACACATGATATTGCTATCTTAAGCATTACTATCGCTTCTGAACGGTTGAATTCCCCATCCAGTCTGTGGTCGACAAACTCCAGAAGCCATGATTGATCTTCGCCTGCTAGTTTCTCTTTAAGAATTTCACTAGAGCATCTAACAGCCATTTCCACCTCCTCCTCACCCTCAACCATCCAACTGGAAACCCGAATCCCCTTCACTAACTCAAGAAGCACTACTCCATAGCTGTAAACATCGGCCTTACCAGTGATTGGAAGGTTTAGAGCCCATTCCGGTGCAATGTAACCTCTGGTCCCATGCACCCTGGACAACATCAGTGCGCTTGATCCTTGCTTTTGTAGTTTAACCAGTCCAAAATCTGCAATCTTGGGCTCAAAGTATTTGTTTAACAGTATGTTCTCTGGTTTGACATCACAATGCACTATCCATTCAAGGCACTCATGGTGGAGATAAGCCAGTCCTTTCGCCACCCCAAGTGCAATGTTGTACCTCTGGCCCCATTGGAGCACATGGGATAGGCTCTGGTAATCAAACAGAACTGTGGCTAAAGAACCATTCTCAATGAACTCGGAAACCAAGAGCTTGCACGTCTGCTCGACACAAAACCCCCAAATTCTGACCAGATTCATATGATAAATTCTGCCTATGACACTTAGCTCAGACCTGAACTCCTGCTCCCCTTGGATCACATCGTTTAGCTTCTTCACTGCAACCTTCCTTTCATCATCAAGGACTCCTTTGTAAACTGCTCCTAATCCACCACTTCCTAGCTCTTCTTGGAAGCAATTGGTTGCCTTCAGTAACTCACTGTAACTAAATATTCGGAACTGGCTGGATATTATCACGTAACCTTCATCTCTAACCTCTGGTCTTCTCTTCCATTTGTAAACTACCAAACAACCACCGATGATTAAAGCTACTTCGATGAAAAGCAGCGTTAATGCTGAAGAAAGGAAGTAGCCAACCTTGAACTTGGAAATGCCACCCTTGAACATCCGCGATGAAGTGTCTGCTTCTTTTTCATGAATTTTGCATTTGTGGGTTATTGTAGAAGCCAATTCTGGCGTAGACAACACCCCCTTGGGAACTTTCAGATAAATGTCATTGTAAGGGTTTGGGAAGTTCTTGCCATTCAGAAGAGAGACCTTTGGATAACATTTGCCTTCTCCCTGTCGATACGAAAAAGCTTGGCAATCAGCATTGTCCGAGCATGCCTCTTGGCACTGCAAGATTGGCACCGAGTCTGCGTACTCCAAGTCATGCTGGTAAAAGTCAGTTTGTGCGAGCTTACTGAACGAGAAAGGGGCCATGCTGTTTGCCTCATGTCTTCTCCGGTCGTCCCAGCTGGCTGTTATGTTTGCCTTGCGCCTGCATCCTTTGCTCCAGTTGCTTGCATCAACCACCTCGAAGCCTTCGAGGCAAGAGCACTCGAGCTTTGGTATGTATTTGCAGAGGCTGTTTTGGCCACAGAGTCCATGTATATCGCAGACTCGGCGGAGTGCCATCCAAGAGACTGACCAATCGCCGCTTGTTGCGTTTAGGCTATACAGCCTAAGGTTGCCATCGTAATCCAGAGTCAACCTCCTCATGACCTTTTCACCAAGATCAGAAGCTTCAAATGTCGAGTTGTCACTCGAGAAAAACTGGCCTGTCTCTTGAAGAACAGCATAACGGCTACGGTTGTAAGCACTCCTCTGATTTACAAACAGTTTGTTGGCAGGGTTGGGCCAATATATGCTACTAATCTCGGGGCCATCGTAGATGAGTTTTAGCTGATTGTCACTGTCAAAGTACAATGTATAGAACCCTGTGTAGAGCAAACCCCTGGCAGATGCAGATACCAGATGTACGTACCGAGTCATGGGCTGAGATGGCAGAAGCGTGTCGGTCGGCGAGTCGAAGCTCTTCCAAAGGTGCCGACCGTCCATATCCGCGACGACAAGGTTGCCGCTGTCGAGAAGCTCTGCTCGGCTTGCAAGAGCGGTGGTCATGTTGGTGCTCCAGACGGCCGTGCCATCGTAGTCAAGCAGGGCTAAGCCCCCGTCCTTTTGGAAGGCGAGCATGGATCCTCTACCGTTCACGGGCGCATCGCGGTTAGCCGTCCAAGCGACGGTCTTCCCCGATGTGCCGGTGAACCAGATGGAGAAGGTGAAAGCGTTGGTGGCCACCCTATAGAACCCACAGGCGAAGGCGCCGTTGGGTGATAAAAGGATGGTTGTGCCGCTGCTGCTGCTGTTGGTGAAGATGGAGGAACCTGGCCCAAGGTAGCTGATGCCATGATCCTTTGCAAGCGCAACAGAGATAAGCAAGAGAAGGAATGAGATGGATGTGGTGAAGATGTAGGCAACTCTCATGGTCATGGCAATCATCCGGTTCTTCTTACTTTTCATGTAACCAGTGTGCTGGAGGAAGCACCTTGTGTGCTACAGCCCCGTATGTGTCCTAGGGCCTGTTTGGATGCTGCCGTTAGTGTTAGAGTTGGTTAGTTGAGAGGAAACTAACCCTGTTAGTATCCAAACAGGTATGGTTAGTTTCCAGTTAGTCACTCTAACCTAGCAAAAAAACTAACCGGGTGGGGGGGTGCTAATTGGAGTTAGAGTCCACCCCTGCCTCACCGCATCCCGTCGCCGCTCCCGTCCATCCCGTCGCCGCTCCCGCCCCATCCCCCCGCCCCCATCCGCCGCCGCTCCAGCCGCATCCCCCCGCCGCTCCCGCCGCCGCTCCCCCCGCCCGCTCCCGCCCCATCCCGGCGCCTCATCCCGCCGCCGCACGGCGTCTCGCCGGAGGCCACCGCCGCCAGCCGGCGCCTCTCCCTCGCGCAGCCTGCCCCTCCCCTCCACGGCCGATGTGAGGCCCCCTCCCTCCTTTCCTTTCCCCGCTCCGGCCCCAATGCTCACCGCGCGCGCGCACTTCCCGTCGCCCCGCATGGCCTGCCCTCGCCGTGGCCCCGCACCCCACCCCCCCCCCACCCCCCCCCCATGCGCGCCCGCTCGCGCGAGGCTGCGTCCCGCCGTGGCCGTCGCCGCTGCTTGCCGCCGCGGCCTCGCTGCGCTCCCTCCCCTGCTCGCGCGCCGGCCGCGCTCCGCCCTCGCCCGCTTGCTCCCGCCGCTGCGCCGCCGCTCTGCTTCAGCGCTGCGGCCGCGCCGCACCCGGGCGCGCCTCCCTCCGCTCGCCCGCCGCCTTGCCACCCACCGCCACCGCCCAGGTCGCCGGTGGCCCCTGGCTCGCCCCTGGCCTCCTTTGCCCGCACGCGCGTGCGCGCCTGTGGTCATCCGGACATGTCCGGTGACCTGATGGGCGCACCGCGGACACGTCCGCTAGCCCTATGACAGATGGGCCTAGCCCCTAAAACGTTTAAAAAGAAAAATGAAATTAAAAATAATAATAAATATTAAAATAAATAAATAGTTAATATCAATAATTAATTAATTAATTAGTTAATTAATAAGTTAATTGGTTAATTAGATTAAGCTAAAGCTAATCAGTTTAACCTAATCTGGATAATTAGCTAAAACAGAGTATGACGTGTGGGCCCAGCCCCATTAACACTAATTAAACCTGTTAAATAAATAATTAATTTAAACAGTAAATATTAATGTTTTGGATAATTCTAATTTAAATATATAATTAAATTCCAGAAATTAGATAAAACTTTGAAAAATCATATAAAATAATCCGTAACTTGGATGAAAATACTTTATACATGAAAGTTGATCAGAACGACGAGGCGATCCTTTGGAGTGTTGAAGATGAAATTTAGGATTTTATTGAACATGCCAAAATTTCCAGAGGACAAGCAAGCTAGAATTATTGTTGCTTGTATGTCTCTTCATAATTTGATGCGGATAGGGAATTTGATGCCTGTGATGCGGATGAAAATTATAACCCCATGCCTAGTTCTTCTGCATCTGCATGTCCAGAAGACGAACCTCTTGATGAAGATATCAACATGAATGCGTTCCGTGATGAGTTAGCTAATGCGTTGTTTCATGGAATGTAATTTTATTTTCATGTAATGTAATTTTATTTTGTCAAGCTTGCTTCAGGACTTGTATGTTTAAGTGGGACGTCTCATTTGTATGGACAAAATAAAATTTATCATGTTTTGGATATTTCGTTTGTAAAAATGATTTGTTTAGGATATTTGTGAGCGGACAGAGGCCACATAATAGCCGGCCACAGGAAATCCGGCTGGAAAGAGGAAGAAAATATATTTATTGTCAATCTAACCCTGTGATCCAAACACCCATCTTGGTTAGAGTTATTTCAGGGTTAGTCTAGAGTTAGAATCTAACTCTAACCTCTAACCGAGTTAGAGGATCCAAACAGGGCCCTAGTTATATACACCTATGCTGGGTGCGTGTACAGGGCCCAGGTTCACGTGGCTTCTTGCAGTCCTGTCCTGTCCTGTCCTATAGTTTGAGAAGGACTGAACGGGCGCGAGGGACACGGCGAGCGCTGCTCACCGATGATTATTATTTTGGAATCTATGTCAAAAACTGTTTTAGTCTACAATAGTAGGGCCACCGTGATTAATTGTAGTCGGATGGTTGTTGGTGGTTGGGTGAGGAGGAAGAAGGGTGTGGTCTATGGACTATGGCTGGGCCACTGTGACGACCTGGGTTGGTAGGGATCCAGGAATTATTCTTACACGCATCAGCTGGATGTAGTAATAGTGTAATACAGTATTGAACATTATTCCACAAGTGAAACCAGAGTTTTGACCACATGACTCATGCTAGGTCTTCTGCTCCTCTCTTCTTCCACACATGATAGTGCTATCTCAGAGCACAGCCGGACTTGGCAAATCCGCCCCCGCAATACGCCCGTGGGCGCGTCCGCGGACAGCGTCGGACGGCCCTTCAAATGGGCTGCCGCACATCCACACACCTCAAATACGGAATCTCAAATCCATGTAATCCGTGCACGTCGATCATACGATACAAATTGTTCGAATTCAACAGTTCGAAACTGTTGAAGTGTATATGTGGATTGCCTAGCCCTTTCCATCAGTTCGGACTTTTGGTTGCGTTGGCTAGTGCATGAAGCTTAACATGGTATCAGGGCTAAGGTCTTGAGTTCAAGTCCTGGCTTTCGCAATTTATCTAAAAATTGTTGTTCCCCCCTTTATGTCCACGTATAGGCTCTTGAGCCATACCTCTGAGTCTATCCACGTGTTGACTTTCCGCGTCACACGTGAGAGGGGGTGTTGAAGTGTATGTGTGGATTGCCTAGCCCTTTCCATCAGTTCGGACTTTTGGTTGCGTTGGCTAGTGCATGAAGCTTAACAGAAACAAAGCAAAGCAAATCATAGTTCAACAGTCCGGACATGTCAAAATGAAAATCAATGTCCGAGCGTGACGGATGCCTCGTTGGCTGGCCGGATCACTCGCCGGACGCCATCCATGCCTCCTGCTCCGAGGCCATCCTTGTCTCCTGCTCCGCTTGCAGCTCTTGCATCCTTGCCGCATGCTCTGCTGGTGCCGCCGCCGCCGTCGCCGCCTCGTACTCCCTACGGTGGTTGATCTCCTTCGTCTTCTCTGCAACCCACTTCTTTGCTTCCTCATCCAAGAGGGATTCGTCGGCCAACATGATCTTCGCGTCCTCGGTGTCCCGTGGGAGTTGCAACATCTCCTTCTCAAGCTCAATCCCTCCAAAAGTCTTCGCCTTTTCGAGCTTCCATTTGATCGCCGCCTCTTGCTTCTCCAACTCGAGCGGACAAGAGCAACTGAACATACCGAGTCTTGTTGTGTCATTCCGTCGAACAGGTCGTGGGCAGCCCTGGCGCCGCCTGTGCCCATTCTTCTCTGTGTGTGAACGAGCTGCGGCGACTGACAGTCCACCGCCGGCATCTGCGTGGGCGGAAAGTTGTCCGGAACGCCCCAACCGGCCGCCGGATCCTTCTCTGTCCCAACCGTCTGGTCCGACAGCGCAATCCTTGTCGGCGGACGGATGGATAGGGTGGAGGCTCCGATCAATGCCGCGCACAAGGCAATGTGCTACTCGGTGGACGCCTGCCTAGCACTTGTGAACTGGTGATTGTTTTCACACTTCCTATCATTGTTGATTCTTCTGAGTCATATATGATTCTACAGCTGTGAGTAATCTATTGCATTATGTTCTTTAATCTTTTGGCTGCATGACAAATCAAGAAATAAAACTGACTATGGATTGATCCAACCTCCTATTCATGTTAGATTCTGTACATTTCTGTATGCTATGAATCTAGCTCACTAGGGAACGAAGATTTCTTCAAATAGCTGAAAGTAGATGTGTTCTGTTATACGGAATTAAGCATCCAAACAGAAAGACAAAACGAAATACTCCGTCTCAAGAAAGTAGGTATTGACACAAATCCGGAGAGCAGCTACATATGGCAGGGATAAGCCTTGCAGCAACTTTTCTGCAACATCACCTAATATTATCCTTACATCAGCTAGATGTAACAATGTGATTTAGTTTTTGATGCAGCAAGTCAGGGAAAAAGTTTCTTAATTGTTGAACAGTAGTAAATACAACATTGAACATTATTCCACAAGTGAAAGCAGAGTTTGGACCACATGGCTCATGCTCGGTCTTCTGCTCCTCTCCTCTTGCACACATGATATTGCTATCTTAAGCATTACTATCGCTTCTGAATGGTTGAATTCCCCATCCAGTCTGTGGTCGACAAACTCCAGAAGCCATGACTGGTCTTCGCCTGCTAGTTTCTCTTTAAGAATTTCAGTAGAGCATCTAACAGCCATTTCCACCTCCTCCTCACCCTCAACCATCCAACTGGAAACCCGAATCCCCTTTACTAACTCAAGAAGCACTACTCCATAGCTGTAAACATCGGCCTTACCAGTGATTGGAAGGTTTAGAGCCCATTCCGGTGCAATGTAGCCTCTAGTCCCATGCACTCTGGACAACATCAGTGCGCTTGTTCCTCGCTTTTGTAGCTTAACCAGTCCAAAATCTGCAATCTTGGGCTCAAAGTCTTTGTCTAGCAGTATGTTCTCTGGTTTGACATCACAATGCACTATCCATTCAAGGCACTCATGGTGGAGATAGGCCAGTCCTTTTGCTACCCCAAGTGCAATATTGTACCTTTGGTTCCATTGGAGAACAGGAGATATGCTCTGATGGTCAAACAGAACTGTGGCTAAAGAACCATTCTCAATGAACTCAGAAACCAAGAGCTTACGCGTCTTCTCGACACAAAACCCCCAAATTCTGACCAGGTTCATATGATAAATTCTGCCTATGACACTTACCTCAGACCTAAACTCCTGCTCTCCTTGGATCACATCATTTAGCTTCTTCACTGCAACCTTCCTTTCATCATCGAGGACTCCCTTGTAAACTGCTACTGATCCACCACTTCCTAGCTCTTCTTGGAAGCAATTGGTTGCCTTCTGTAACTCCTTATAGCTAAATATCCGGAACTGGCTGGAAATGATCATGTAACCTTCATCTGTAATCTCGGGCCTTCTCTCCCATTTATAAACAATCCAACAACCAAAGATGATTAAAGTTACTTCGATGAAAAGCAGCGTTAAAGCAGAAGAAAGGAAATAGCCGAACTTGAACTTGGAAGAACCATCCTGGAACATCTGTGATGAAGTGTCTGCCTCTCTTTCATGAACACTGCATGTGTGGGCTAGTGTAGAAGTCAATTCTGGCGAAGACAGCAACCTCTTGGGAACTTTCAGATAAATGTCGCTAGAGGGATATGCAAAGGTCTTGCCGTTAAAAAGGTAGACCTTTGTATAACATTTGCCTTCTCCCTGACGGTAAGCAAAAGCTTGGCAATCCACATTGTCCAAGCACATACGCATGCAATTCTCAAATGCCACCCCCACGACATAGTCCGAGTCATACCCATAGAAGTCAGTTACGGCGAGCTTTCTGAATGAGAAATACTGGGCGACCGTGTTGTTTGCCTTGTGTCTGTCCCAGTCGTCTGTTATGTTTGCCTTTGGCTTGCACCCTTCGCTCCAGTTGCTTGGATCAACCACCTCGAAACCTTCAAGGCAAGAGCACTCAAGCTTCGGCATGTATGTGCAGAGGCTGTTCTTGCCACACAGTCCATGTATTTCGCAGACTTGGGGGAAAGCCATCCAAGAGATCGACCAGTCGCCGCTTATCGCGTTAAGGCTATACAGCCTAAGGTTGCCATCATAATCCAGGGTCAACCTCCTCATGACCTTATTACCAAGATCAGAAGCTTCAAACTTGAACTTGTCGCTTGAGACAAACTGGCCTGTATGTTTAAGAAGGGCATAACGGCTACAGTTGTAAGTAGTCCTCTGGTTTGACCCAGGCTTATTGACAGGGTTGGGCCAATATATGCTGCTAATCTCAGGGCCATTGTATTTGAGCTTTAGCTGATTATCACTGTCAAAATATAATGTATAGAATCCTGAATAGAGCAAACCCTTGGCAGATGCAGACACCACCCTTGTGTCCCAAGTCATGGCCTGCGATGGCAGAAGCGTGTCGGTTGGCGAGTCAAAGCTTGCCCAGAGGTGGTGGTCGTCTGGATCCACAATGACAAGGTTGCCGGTGTCGAGAAGCTTGGCGAGGCTGGCACGGGTTGCGGTCGTACTGGTGCGCCAGACGGCCATGCCATTGTAGTCCAGAAGGTCCAAGCCCCCGTCCTTGCGGAAGACGAGCTTGGACCCTGTGCCGTTCACCGGGGCATCACGGTTAGCCGTCCACACGACGGTCTTCTCCGACGAGGCGGCGTACCAGACGGAGAGGGTAAAGGCGCTGGTGGCCACCCTGTAGAACCCACAGGCGAAGGCGCGGTTGGGCGAAAACAGGATGGTGGCGGTGGCTTCGTCCTGGATGGAGACTGAGGAACCTATCGCAAGGTAGCTGTTGACATGATCCTCTGCGAGAGCTATGGAGATCGGCATGAAGAGGAAGAAGGTGGATATGAAGATGTAAGCCCCTCTCATGGTCATGGCAATCATTTGGCTCTGGTTACTTTTTCTCATGCTTCCAATGCCGAGGAGGAGGAAGCAGGCACCTAACCTTGTGTGCTGCAGCCGTATATACATATCAGACATGTGCTGTGACCTGTGTGTGTGCAGGGCCCGGGTTCACGTGGAAGCTATAATACCATGATTGGAGCCAGCGCACTGAAATGTTGTTTTCTTGCTTACAAGACAAATTAGTAGCAGGTTCCAGGTCGTATCGAGCAAGAGCCGACAAGGATGCACGACTTCAAGTTGACCGAGACTTCTTCTAGTCTAGAGGTCTATAGAGAGAGAGAGAGAGAGAGAGAGAGAGAGAGAGAGAGAGAGAGAGAGAGAGAGAGAGAGAGAGAGAGAGAGAGAGAGAGAGAAGGTACTGTATGGTCGACACTGACGGATGCTTCCCCAGCCTGTCCAAGACGGCAAGTACTACTACTTCGCTCCTGCCCAACGATTAGTGCACGAAATAGCCTTGTAACAGCGGCCGCTTGCAGAGAGAGCACACGGCTTGGTTAGCAGCGGTCACGATTTTGTCTGACGATATCAACACTGTAAACGTTGCGTTGAAGCACTGGCATGCCTGCAACAACTTCATGTTCATGCCAGTGTCGTCTTACATCCCCAGACACCACGCTTAACTCCCTGTAGTTTTGATTCGCCGCTCAACGCTGTCTTGGTTCATGGGCTTCCGTTTGCTTTATCTGGGCCTCGTGGCAGGACGAGCTATTGACTTGGGCCTAGATAGACATGGCAGTTATGCTTCTCCTCCTGATTTTTCTTTCTCGTATACTGCTAGAGTAGTCTTTTCCCTTTCTAAAAGACTAGTAAATATGCCCGTGCGTTGCAACGGGAGAACAAATGAATGCAACGGGAGAACAAATGAATAAATACCGGAAATTCGCAGGGGCACGCTAATGCGAGGGCACATACCTGCCAAGTCCTTCTATCTGCTCTATATGCCTCGCGATTCGCGAAGTAGTTGGATTCCGCACGGGGCACAATACGGTATTCTTATCTAGAACTGTCATGTTTCAACAAGTTTTAGAGATATATTTTTAAGCAATTTTTTCTATTGGTCATAGACAAGAATAACTATTTTTTTCTCGCTGGCGCGTACTAAGTTTCAACATTGAAAATTAACATATATTTTTTAATAATCGTCAAAATATATTCAAAATGGATCTTATTTGAAAGCGCTGGCCATGAAAAATACGAGTATGAAAATATAACTTAATTTGATTTTTTTTTTCAATTAGAAGATATATGACTTTGAAAATCGGAAGCCAAAATAAAAAGATGGCACCAGGACCTGCATGCCCACACACTTGCGTGGCCTAAATCCTGGTCCGAATAATAAATGCACCAACACAATAAGCATGTCTCAACACCACCACAGGCTCATGTCCTCTATTTCAACATGAAGCCCCACCTATCCAAATGTTATGTTCAACATATTTAGTACAATACATATCATATTGAATATTTAGTATCAGACAAATATCATGTATCAAATCGTACAAACAGAGAAAGTGGGAATTACTTGGTGCAAGGGTCTTAGCCGAAAGAAAAGAGTCAAGCCAGTCCACCACCTATCTCACGACGCCACTACTACCCCACAGCTCGCCAGCGGAGGTTGGCGGCATCTCCCCAATGTGGTCATGGAGTGGGCGGACCCAACTCCTATGATGGCGCTCCCCTTATTGGCCACTATGTTGTCTCTCTTGCTCTCCTTGAGCATGGTTTTTTATATATTAATTATATTTGAATGATATACCTATAACCCAAAAATTGGAGCGCAAAAACAATGCTTGACATCCTTACCACTTTAGGAAAGTAAAAACTATTGGCAGCTATATGATTCTATAGTATGTACCAGAGCCTTATAATTACATATCAGAAGTTAAAAAATAAACACATCATCGAAAGGAAAAACTGAATTTCATCTGTTTGATTCATGTGATTTTGATCAGACTGCTAGTTATTCACCGGACTACATTGACCCTAAATAAATATGACCCGATTATTATAACTCGGATGATGATAGACATGAGGCTTAAACATAGCATCATGTCAGTGAACAATTTTGCGGCAACATTGGCGGTAAAACTCAAAATCGTGTTAATGAACAACACTATTGACTGCAAGTTATATTTTTGAGACAAATCCGAAGACTAAAAATGTTGAGTGAAGAACCCATATAGAGACAAAAAAAAAAGATCACATATTTTTGCTGTTAACCATGTGGGGCTGATCCGTTAGATGCAAGCTAGCTAGCTAACCCCATAAAAATTACTCAACAGAATCTCCATTAGTATGATTTAATTGCACAAATAAGCAAAAGACCGAACCAAATCACTTCACATCCTGGAGGAAATAGGCGCAGGCGAGCGCCATCTAGATCTGTGTTTCTAGTCAATTTAAGAATCGTGACATAATAGCCACAAACACCTCGTCCACCAGCGTTTCCTCCGCGGGTGTCTGCTCCCCGTCGAGAAGAACCGCGTCGCCCTCGGTCTTACCTGATCCGTAGGGCCCAACTACTACGGGAACGGCATCGGTCGACAGGCTCGAGAGCTCGTGCAGCGACTGGCCGGCCGTGCGTACGAGTTCCCTTCCGCGTCCTGCATGCCGAAGCCAACATAAACTGGAACTGAAATCAACTTCACCGAACAGTGACGTCCACACCGATGGTGCCACCGTTCTATTTTTCTTGTTCTCTCAGACCAATTTTTCTCTCAGACTAATTAATTCCTATGTCTCAAGAAATCATCTCTGTTTTTTTTTTTTTTTTTTTTTTTTTTGCGTATGAACTACTCTCATTGATTAAAGAGGTGCATTACAATCATCTTGGCATAAGCTGCCAATCTCTTCTGGCCCCCCTCGCAACCACACAGCAGTGCGTTGGCTGACTCTTCCCAGGTGAGCAAGTGCATGTGCATGTAAGCCATTTGTTTGGCTTAGTTAGAACAGAATGATGTGGGCGCTCTTGGAATCGCAGCCGTGAGACGACTCTTTCCGTTCACCTTGTAAATCATGGGCCGCCGATCCTTGCCAGCTCGAAAGATGCGGACACACGCGACGTTTATTTGCTTCATCTTTTATGTCATCGTCGGAGAGATAGACTGGTAGCTTGCGGAGCAGATGTCGGATGGAGTGCAGCGGTCGCACGCGCAGGGAGGGGGGTCGTGGCCGAGACGATGGGGCGGCGGCTCCCTGAACCTTAGCCTGTTTCTTGCTTCACCCGATTAGAAAACGATGACTTCCTTCAGGTAGCCGGCGCGTGAGCGTCGGGTGGGTGACCCAGGCCGCATTGGCGACGAGCCGAAGGCGCGCTTGGTAGGAGCCATCGTTGATGGAGAGGTCGTGCCGCTACAGGCTATACTGGACCCGCCTAAAGGTGCACGCTCGCCCACGAAGGAATTGATGGCCGCAAAGATCGCGCTGATTGGCATGTGCAACTCTGCCACCGGAGGCTCAATGTCGAAGATTGATGCGTTCAATAGCGCAAGGGTCTTATCCTTTTGTTAACTGCCTCTAGGATTCAGGTTGAATTGGATTGGATTCAGATTCGGTTGTAGTTGGACCCGTACGTGGCCTGTCTTCTGCCGTCCTGCGTACGTTCGAGTCTCCAACCTACGTTCTAGGTGACCGGGTGACCAACGAACGAACCGGTTTATCCTTTTTCTCATGGATTTACTTATTCCTAGTTTGTGGGTTTAAATTATATAAAATATAGGGGGTTCGGTCTAAAATTACACGACGGACTAAGAATACCTATTTTTTTATTAATAGGTATAAGGTATATCTATACCTACTGATATAAAATAGCTAAGTGGGACGAAACCAAGAATACTACCTTGCTTTATTAGTAAAAATATATATATATATATATATATATATATATATATATATAATAGGTAGTATATATATATATAGAAAAAGAGAAAAAAGGTGTCCATGTGTTGGATTGGACTGTCACATGGCACGTACTGCAATGCAAGAGTAAAAAGGATAAATTTCTTGAAATGGGTGTTTGGACACTGCAACAAAATCAAACGAAAAATTGAGATTGTTTGCTACTTAAACGGAGAAACCAGGAGAGGGAAAGAGAGAATTTGCATTAAAATTCTCAAAAGAAATTTTCAATAGGGTACAAACTCATGCTTGTAATTGCCAGAAGTCGGAGAGCCCTCACAACATGTTGCCTTTTGTTGCTGGAACTTTGGATGCCTTGTTCCATCATAGAATGATGATAAAAGCCGACTACCATGTTTTCAAATGGTTATAGATCGAATCAAGGAAGCCCTATACGTGTTCGGTTTTTATTTATAAGAAAACATACACAATACGTTGGTACAAATTTCCAAATAAAGTCTTACTACATGAGTTCACACATGACAATGAACAAAACGTGAGCAGACATAATGATTAAATCCCATTGAGTTTAATTTGTGCACCATGCATTGGACGCAAAAATGTCACGTTGTATGGTGCATGAGTGTATGCCGGCGCGAGACTGAACTCAAAATGTTGAAGAATCATACAGATTGCCATCTTGGCCTCAAGAAGCGCAAATTGCTGGCCGATGCAGACCCGTGGCCCCCATCCAAATGGGAGGAATGCACCCGCATCCTTGGATGCCTTGGAAATCCCCTCGACGAACCTCTCCGGATTGAACTCGAGCGCATCGCTGCCCCAAATTTCAAGATCGTGATGGATGAACAACACGGGTAGTTCGATGAGGACGTCGGCTGGGTATGTGATGCCTCCGATCTTCATATCCTGGCATGTCTTTCGAATGAATGTGATGGCCGGTGGGTATAGCCGAAGAACCTCATAGAGAATCATAGTCACCTGCATCGGTCGTAGATTGATATATAAGATTTATAAGTCCAAACCACATCCATATTTTTATTGTTTCAATGAAATCGAGCAGTTCCAAGATTGCTCACCGTTTTGAGTCGACCAAACACCTCGTACTCAGGTCTGTTCTTCCCAAATATGCCAAGGACCTCGTCCCTTGCAAGGTATTGCCACTCCGGGTGCATACTTAGTACTATCATTGTCCATGTGAGTGATACTGATGTTGTCTCTGATCCTGCAAAATAAAATAGCTTGCATTCCTTTATGACCTCTTCAATTGTCATTCCCGAGATGGATTGACCATTCTCATTTGTGGCAATCATGTTTGAATTGAGCATTAGTCCGAGTAAGTCATCTTTGGTGCTTTCTCCTTCTTGCATTGCTTTCATTCTCTTCTCAATTAGAGTACGCAAAATGGTTTCAATCTTTCTGTTAGTTTGATGCATCCTTCGATTGTTTCTTGTAGGCAAGAATCTGAAAATTTATATGCTTATACATGATTAGTACAGATAATTGGTTTATGGTAAATACTTTGAAGTTTACACAGTACTATGTGCTAACTCACGTGTAACCAGGTATGATAATGTGACACCCTGGATTTAAGCTACAGTGATCATTGTAATTAAGCACAGTAATGACCATGAACAGTGCCTAATCATTTTGCTAAGTGGGGCTTGATCAAGTTTGGATTCAAATTCCAGTTCAAATTTCAATTCAAATGCCCTAGGAATTTATGTGTTAAATTTAAATCCTCAAACAGCATAAGTAAAATGTTGCATAATTGTGACAAATCATAAAACAAATATTGTTGAGGAAAACAACATCACAAAGCTCATGGTGTGGCCCCCACCATCAAAACAGAGCCATTTTTGCAATTAAAATGCCTTTTAAATTGCATGGTAAATTCCAACAGTACCCAAAAATGCTCAAAGTGGATGTGGCCCTCCAAAATATTGCAAGTTAATTGTTGGACCATGTGGCACATTTTTGCAATAAAGGATATGGCCTAAAATAAATAAAACATAAACTTATAAAAGAAAACAGAAATAAAAATAGAAAAGAAAAGAAAGAAAAAGAAAAAGGCCACTTATCTGGCTACTGGGCCGGCCCGGCCCAGCCCACCTCCACTCACCTGCTCCCCCCTGCGTGTCGACGCCGCCGTGGAGAGGAGCTCGCCGCGCCGCCCGCCGCTTGCCACGGCGCCGGAGCAGGTGGGCGAGGGGATAAGGGCGCCCTCGTCCACCTCCCCTGGACGCCCTCCCCCATTCGCCCCCTCTCCCTCGCTCTCTCCTCCACCTCCAGATCTCGCTCGTGCCCGCGCCGCCGTCGCCATGGCCGCCGGCTAGGCGCGGCCACCGCCTCCCGTTCGCCTCCCCGTCGCGTCCACGAGCTCCGCCGCGACGAGCCCGTCCTCCTCGACCACACGCGCGAGCCCCTGGAGCCCTGCATCGCCCCCACGCCGTCGTCTTCCACCTTCGGCCATCGCAACGCCGTCGTCGATTCCGGCCACCTTGAGTCGTCCCCACGCCCGCTTTGCATGGCTACACCCCGCTGTGAGCCTCCGCTTCCTCCCCTCTCACTCTCGTCGCCGTTAGCTGCCTCTAGGGCCATCCCCGACGTGCGCCCGAACGCGCCGCCGCCTGAGCTCGTCGCCGGCGCCTCTCCGGTGACCATTTGGTCCTGCCGCCGCCGCCAATCGACTCAGTGCATCACGTAGGGCCGCCCCGCACGTTTAGTTCGCTCGTTTGCCCGCCGCATCGCCGTTTGCCATCACCGGCCAAAGCTTGCTCCGCCGCCGGCGACGTAGCGCTCGCTACGGCCCGCCATTGCTCGCCCCGATGCCCGGAATGGATCGGCGGCTCCTCCAGCTCGCGAACGCGCCAAACAGCGCTCGATTTGGTGCCCTGTGCGCCATTTCCGAGCCGCGCCACCGTTTCGGGTGCTCGCCGGAGCAACTCCGGTGGCCGGCCGGCGCCGCCGCCGACGTGGCTGGGCTGGGGCCACCCCCAGTGCCACTGCCAGTGGGCCAGGCCAGCCCAGTTGACCAGTTGACTTGGTCAACCGGCTGACTGGGCACTGCCCAGTCGCTGACTGGTGGGGCCCAGCACCCCTGTGCCAATGACAGGTGGGCCACCCCTGTCAGGTACTTAATTAGCCAGATGGATTAGTGAAAATATTTAAATTAACATTAATGTCTCACTGACAATTGGACCCCCACCTGTTAATTAATCTGTTTAGTTAATTTAAAACACTGGAATTAAAACTGAGTCTATGACATGTGGGACCCACTAGTCAGGTTTGACCTGGCCAGCCCCCTGCTGACTGCTGACGCAATGCTGACCTCATGCCGACGTCATCATTCACTATTCTGGATAATGTTGGATTTAATTAGTAAAATTAATTCCAGAAAATCTATAAAACTTTAGAAAATCATATCTTTTAAACCGTAACTCCGATGAAAATAATTTATATATGAAAGTTGATCAGAAAAATCCCACGAATCCAAATATGCCATCCATTCATCTGTCACATACTCCTAGCCTGATGAACATGGAACTTTCCCCTCCGGATCGTCTGCCCGATAAATCCAAAGACCCGGGAAATATCGTCAGATATTCTCCCACTTCGTCTGCAACGTGTAGTACTGCGTTAGTGCATGCCTAGCTATGCATATTGCCATGTCATGCATCGTGATTGCATCTGTGCTTTATATTTATTGTTTCTTCCCCCTCTTCTCTCCGGTAGACCCCGAGACTGACGGTGCTGCCGGATACGACTACCCCGTCGACGATCAGCCTTTTGCCGCAGAGCAGCAAGGCAAGAAAAACCCCCCTTGAGCATTCCGATATCACCCATCTCTCTCCCTCTTATGCTTGCATTAGATTTTTGCTACTGTATTAGTTAGCTCCTATTCTGATGCATAGTCTGTTTTTGATGAACTGCTACTACACATGTTATCATATCAACTGCTTAGCATAGGTTGATCAGTGAACCCCTGAGACCCCCTTAGTCCCAGTTGCCCTTGCTTTCATCGACGACACCGAGGACTTGAAGACAGAAGACTCAGTCGTCATGACTGACAAGCCAGGCCCCTCACATCACCGCACTCCCCCTTAGTTGTACGACTCTGCAGCGCTACTATCGAGTACCGAGGGTGACACCTCGTGAAGTACTCATGATGCTAGTTTTGTAGTGTAGCTAGTCGGTCGTGGTTCTCGAGGGTGATTCCTCCTTCACCACTCACGACGATGACTCTGTCGTGCAACCCCTCAAGTGTGGAACTCTCGAGGGTGATTCCTCTAGGTCCACCTTGACGGATTCATCGAGCGGGGACCATTGAGGGTGATTCCTCAGTTTCCGCCTCGATGATTTATACACACAGTTACTATGACCGGGTTACTGAAACATGTTAAGACGGGTCGGCCCCAAGGGTACCCGCGAGAGTGATATTGGTGGGGTGCGCCGGTAAGGCACCCGAGTGTTATTGGCGGGGCGACGGACTGCACTTTATGGTTCGCGCTTGCCCCGCACTAATAAATTGCTAATGGGTTGGGTATTTGATCTGAGTTGGGTCGTTGGCCCTTTTACGCACCAAACCATCGCGTGGGGAAGTTATGGGCACTCAGCGTCGTTGTATCAGCCGAAGCTCTTCGGACGTCAGCAATGGAGCGGCGCGCGACGGATTGGTCTGGAACGCATCGCGCTTGTTACTAAGGGGTGCTAGGACTGCTTCCGGCCGCGTACGCATCGTGCAGGAGCGCAAGGGCAAGTGGGCCCACGAACCTGCGCGCTTAGGATTTAGACCGGCGGGCTAGCCTCTTCGTTGAGCCTAGGTGGGGCGACGACGTGCTGCTATCCCGAGGCCGGGCATGACCCAGGAAAGTGTGTCCGACCGGAGGTGATCAGGCGTGTTGGAGATGCGGTGCACCCCTGCAGGGATGAATAATCTATTCGAATAGCCGTGTCCACGGTAACAGGACGACTTGGAGTTGTACCTTGATCTTATACAACTATAATTGTGACTTTAAATTAAAATGAATTGTGGCTCCGGGATTGCTTCCTCGCAGGGAGTCGAGGAAGGATCTCTGGGCGTGTTTACCTAATAAAATTGCTACAACAATATGACTATATGTGAGATACCAATCTGCACTCTTCTAATGCTGCAAGATGTTGAAGATGCTAGTCTTCGATAGGACTAGACCTCCTCCCTATTCTTGCTTTCTGCAGTCATGCCAGATATAACCCCTTCATTGAGAATGATGCATACTAGTATAGTTCTGATGTCAGTCTTGCGAGTACTTTGGATGAGTACTCACTGCTGCTTTGCCTTCCTTTTCCCCCTCGTTACGTTGCTGCGATCAGACGATGGAGCCCAGGAGATGAAGTACGCCGGAGACGACTACTACACCACCGATGGAGCCTACTACTACGTGGAGGCTGCCCCCGACGCTCAGGAGTAGTTAGGAGGTTCCCAGGCAGGAGGCCTCGCCTCTTTCGATCCGCTGTTTATGTTTGTGCTAGCCTTGTTAAGGCAAAACTTGTCTAACTTATGTCTGTACTCAGATATATTTGCTTCCGCTGACTCGTGTTTATGTCGAGCTTTGTATTCGAGCCCTCGAGGTCCCTGGCTTGTAATATGGAGCTGTATGACCTTTATATTTGTGTCTTTTATTGTGTTGTGGTATCAATCAGTGAGTCCCTAATCTTGGTCGTACGCATTGTGTGCATGATTAGCGTACGGACAAGAATGGGAGCGTCACAGATAATCTTCTTAAGGTTGGTCAAGAGGCGCTCGGCTTGCTCAAATTGCAGATGGAAAATCTCCCTTCCTTCAAGGTAGCTACTTCCAAATGCAGTGCGAGAAATGACATCTCCCGTGAGGCTCTGAAGGTCTGGATAGACATCCAACTCACACGAATTGTTAGGGTCAAGGGACCGTGTCCATCTACCAACAAGCTCTTCGCAACACGTTGAAAACACGGGGAGCATGAGCTGCAGCAGATTTAGCTATAGCCCACACTTAAATAATCACAACGAATATTTACGAGTGTATATACATAGACGTCATCATGTGCCTTATATAGCTAAAATACCCGTACTCACCTTGAGCTTCTCGAGATGAAATGCGGGGATGAGGATCCTCCTATGCTTGGCCCATTTCTCGCCCTCGTAGTCCGCCACTCCTTTGGCAAGCAGCATCGACAACGCCGGGAACCTGAGTTTCTCGAAGAGACTCGGTGGCGCCTTAGGAAAATCAAGTCATGATGAGGCCATCACATTTTTAGTTTTTTGAAATGACTTTTAAAAATCCCTTATCTCATCACGACATGACTCGGACGTAGTTTATGAAGTGACATTTTAAAAATCCTTAATTCATCGTGACATAATCTGCATAATATGATTGTTTTTATCCCGTTGCAATGCACGGGCATATTTGATAGTTTTAATATAAAAGCATTATTGACATCTCATAGATAAATGAGATGACAAAATTTTGAAGAAAACTAGATTGTAACTTAAAAAAAAAAACTTTTGTATATGGAATTATGGATGCAAACGGTGCACAATTTCTTAGAGTACAAAATGCAAACTGGGAGCATCTTTTATATATAAATGCACATTCATATGGTCGACATATGTCAATTTTTTTTATATAGATGCACATCCATCATAAACCTGCACCTCCAATTGATATGTCCAAACGATTTCTACGTGGTCATGTTCAGTCCATCCTTTCTGAACCCTCTACAGAATTGAAACTAAAGATGGGTCCTGCTGTTGATCGTGGTAGCGTATATTGGAAGCTCCCTGAAGCTGGTTGGACCAAGTTAAATACCGATGGATCTTTCACAGGAGAGGATGGATCACTAGTGCCTATAACATTGTTCTGATGCACTAGAGGCTGAGCTATCGACGATCATGGAAGGGTGTGCCTTTGGCTTTGCAATGAAGCCAGCTGCCAATTCATGTCGAGACAGATTGTCTAGAAGCAGTAAGTTTGCTCAAGAAGAATGATACGGATAGATCGCGTTATGGTTTCATGGTGCATGAGACTAAATCACTTATGTCCCTTTGAAATACTAGTATTACTCATATTCGACCAAATCAAAATTTGGTGATTCATGCTTTAGCTAGTTATATGATAGGACCAATGGTAGAACTGCAGCTTGGCTTGCCTCTGGTCCTGTTAACATTGTTAAGCTCTGTATTTCCGAGGTAGCAATGCTACATAACTAATTCGAAGAAAAATCATTTGTGAGATCATTGCAATTAGTGTGAGAAATTAGTTACTCATTACGCAATTACGATGTAAGAGCATTAGAGCATCTACACGCAGGCGCCTTAAACCCGCCTCAAACGTCCGGACGGACTGCTCGGTCATGAAAAATCGACTCAGACGGACGCCTCAAACGGACCTCAAATGCCCGGACTGACCGACACCACTCATATCCAGCCTAAATATGGAGCGGATATGGGGGAATCCGGGCCCGTCCGTCACGTCGAACCTGACCCACACTGACCCCACATATATTCCTCCCCATCCGTTCGCCGGATCAAACCCTAGCCACTTCACTCCACTTCCCTCCGCCCCTTGAGCTCACCTTCGGCGATCTCCGGCCTGCTGCGGCATGACCTGCGGCATGACGGGCAGCGGATCCGAGTCCTTCACCTTCAAATCCGTCGACCACACGAACTCATCACACGCGGCCCCGAGGAGGAGATGGTCGTCCGGCTTGCGCTCCGCCGCTCCCGGGAGGTGGCCGCCCAGCGGCAGCGCTTGGACTTCTCCCTTGGGAATCCATTTCGTCCGCACAAGCGGTGCATGGATCTGCTGTCGCTGCCTCACCGGAGGCGGTGCGGTCCGTCTGGCGTCCGAACGCGGTGGAGGACGCCCAATGGTCGCAAGCATGGCGCGGCGTACCCGCCGTCCAAGGCAGCGGGCGCGGGATGCGGTGGAAGCCCTCATGGTGGTGGACGTTGGCAAGGCGGAGTCACACCCTCCGCGTCCCGTATGGTGAACCAGTGGGGGGCGCCGCAACCGCGTCGTGGTGGATGTCGGCTCTTCCCAGGAGGGATCCGTCATCGATATCACGTCCACCAACACCGCCCGGGTTGCGGGCTCCGACGAGAAAGAGTAGGGCATGAGAGACGGCGGGAGGTCAACTGTTGTGAGCCGGCTACTGTCCCATGTCCTACTCTACCTCGTTAGCGACCGGACCAACACTACGAGGGGCGCAGTCGGTCGCCGGACATGGGCCCGAGGAGCCGGACGAGCTTCGTTTATTATTAGGTTTACATCGCATGTAATAGTATGGATTTGAGGTTTTTTAGTTTAAGATATAAAATTGTAGAATGTATTATTTGAGGGCGTTTGAAGTGTCGGATTTGTTAAGTCCGGTTGTAGATGCTTTTATAGACTTCTCATCATAAATCAGACAGTAATCTCACATCATAAAACCAAAAGAAAATGAACTATACAATACTTTTTAAAAACTTTTTTGTAGGGTATAAAATGCAACCCGGGGAGCGCGCAGCTAAGCTTAAGCCGAACAGCTCGCTCTGAAAAAAAAAAAGCAGTTCTAGCGACCCTAATCGAATTGGTGCGCATCGCCCCTCTCCCTCCCAGAGACGCGCCGCGGCAGCCGTCACCGGCGTCACCGCGCGCTCCAGATCGCCGCCCGCCTCGCCTTCTGCTGCCTCTCGGGCCTCCTCCACCCGCTCCTCTCCCCCCTTCCTCCCGTCCCCGGCCCTCCTCGCCCTCGCCCGCCTTCCTCTCCGCGACTCCGACCCGACCAGCACCGCCTCCTCCCTGGACCCTGCTCCCCTCCTGCGGCGGCGCGCTTCGACGGCCCGGGCAGGAAGCTCGTGGCCGGCGCCTCCTCTCCCTCCCCGCCGGCTTCCGCGTCGACCTCGTGGTGTTCATGCTCTCGTCTCTGTACAGGAGCTGGAGCAAGGAAGGGAAGGTGCTGCCGCGCTCTGTTCAACGCCGCGCACAAGGCAATGTGCTGCTCGGTGGCGCTGCCGAGTCCATTGGCAGCAACAACGAGTGATAGAGAACGCCTGCCTAGCACTGGTGAACTGGTGATTATTTTGACACTCCCTGTCATTGTTGATTCTTTTGAATCCTATATGACTTCTATAGCTGTGAGTAATCTATTAGTACATTCTGTTCTTTTACTCATTAATCTTTTGGTTGCATGATAAATCAAGTAGTAATAAAACTGACTATAGATTGATCCCTACTGTCAGATTTAATACATTTCTGTTTGCTATCAATCTAGCTTACCAGGATCAAAGATTTCTTCAGATAACCGAAAGTAGATGTGTTACAGTATGTTTTATGGACCTAAGCATCCAAACAGAAAGACAAAAATGAAATACTACTTAGTGATCAGCACTCAATTCCTAAGAAACTAGTTACTGATGCAAATCTGGAGAGTCACAGGGGTAAGGAATGCAGCAAAATTTCTGCAACACCACAGAGTATTATTCTCACGTCAGATAGATGTAACAATAATAAAATACAATACTGACCCCCCTCAAAAACGAAGAAGTAAATACAATACTGAACATTATTCCACAAGTGAAAGCAGAGTTTCGACCACATGGCTCATGCTCGGTCTTCTGCTCCGCTCCTCTTGCACACACGATATTGCTATCTTCAGCATTACTATCGCTTCTGAATGGTTGAATTCTCCATCCAGCCTGTGGTCGACAAACTCCAGAAGCCATGACTGGTCTTCGCCTGCTAGTTTCTCTTTAAGGATTTCAATAGAGCATATACCAGCCATTTCAACCTCCTCCTCGCCCTCAACCACCCATCTGGAAAGACGAACCCCCTTCACTAACTCAAGAAGCACCACGCCATAGCTGTAAACATCGGCCTTACCATTGATCGGAAGATTTAGAGCCCATTCTGGCGCAATGTAGCCTCTGGTCTTTTAATCTTTTGGCTGCATGATAAATCAAGTAGTAATAAAACTGACTATAGATTGATCCCTACTGTCAGATTTGATACATTTCTGTTTGCTATCAATCTGGCTTACCAGGTTCAAAGATTTCTTCAGATAACCGAAAGTAGATGTGTTACAGTATGTTTTATGGACCTAAGCGTTCAAACAGAAAGACAAAAATGAAATACTACTTACTGGTTAGTACTCCATCCTAAGAAACTAGTTACTGATGCAAATCTGGAGAGTCACAGGGGTAAGGAATGCAGCAAAATTTCTGCAACATCACAGAGTATTATTCTCACGTCAGATAGATGTAACAATAATAAAATACAATACTGACCCCCCTCAAAAACGAAGAAGTAAATACAATACTGAACATTATTCCACAAGTGAAAGCAGAGTTTCGACCACATGGCTCATGCTCGGTCTTCTGCTCCGCTCCTCTTGCACACATGATATTGCTATCTTCAGCATTACTATCGCTTCTGAATGGTTGAATTCTCCATCCAGCCTATGGTCAACAAACTCCAGAAGCCATGACTGGTCTTCGCCTGCTAGTTTCTCTTTAAGGATTTCAATAGAGCATATACCAGCCATTTCAACCTCCTCCTCACCCTCAACCACCCATCTGGAAAGACGAACCCCCTTCACTAACTCAAGAAGCACCACGCCATAGCTGTAAACATCGGCCTTACCATTGATCGGAAGATTTAGAGCCCATTCCGGCGCAATGTAGCCTCTGGTCCCATGCACTTTTGACAACATTTGTGCGCTTGATCCTCGCTGTTGTAGCTTCATCAGTCCAAAATCTGCAATCTTGGGCTGAAAGTCTCTATCTAACAATATGTTCTCTGGTTTGACATCACAGTGGACAATCCATTCAAGACACTCGTGATGGAGATAGGCCAGTCCTTTTGCGACCCCAAGTGCAATATTGTACCTTTGGCCCCATTGGAGCACATGAGAGTTACTCTGGTAATCGAAAAGAACCACGGCCAAGGAACCATTCTCAATGAACTCAGAGACCAAGAGCCTGTGCGTCTTCTCGACACAAAACCCCCAAATTCTGACCAGATTCATATGATAAATTCTGCCAATGACACTTATCTCAGACCTGAACTCCTGCTCTCCTTGGATCACATCGTTTAGCTTCTTCACCGCGACCTTCCTTTCATCATCGAGGACTCCCTTGTAAACTGCTCCTGATCCACCGCTTCCTAGCTCTTCTTGGAAGCAGTTTGTAGCCTTCTGTAACTCCCTGTAGCTAAATATTCGGAACTGGCTGGAAATTATAGTGTAACCTTCATCAATAACCTCCGGCCTTGTCTCCCATTTGTGAGCAACCCAACAGCCGGTGATGATTAATAGCGCTTCGATGAAAAGCAGTGTTAATGCAGACGAAAGGAAGTAGCCAAACTTGAAGTTATTAGAAGAGTCATCCTGGAACATCAGCGATGAAGTGTTGGCCTCTTTCTCTTGATGAACTTTGCATGCATGGGTTACTACTTTATTAGAAGCCAATTCTGGTGACGAAGACAAGACTCCCCTGGGATTGGGAACCTTCAGATAAATGTCGGTGTGAGGGTTTGGAAAGTTCTTGCCGTTAAAAAGATAGACCTTTGTGAAACATTTGCCTTCTCCCTGACGGTACCCAAAAGCTTGGCAATTAGCATTGTCCAAGCACAAGTCTTTGCAATTCCGAATTGTCACCCGCTCCCAGTAGAGCAAGTCATATCCGATGAAATCAGCTCCCGCGACCTTTCTGAACGAGAAATCATGTGTGGCCCTTTGGTCTGCCTTGCGCCGGCACCCTTTGCTCCAGTCGCTTGCGTCGACCACCTCGAAGCCTCGGAGGCAAGAGCACTGGAGCTTGGGTATGTACCTGCAGAGGGTGTTCTTGCCACAGAGCCCATGAATGTTGCAGACTCCGCGGAACACCATCCAAGAGACCGACCAGCCGCCGGTGGTCGCGTTCAGGCTGTAGAGCCTAAGGCTGCCGTCGTAATCCAGAGTCAGCCTCCTCATGACATCATCGCCAAGATCAGAAGCTGCGAACTTGAAGTTGTCGCTCGCGGCAAACCTGCCTGTCTGCTCAAGAACTCCATACTGGCTGCTGTTGTAGGTAGTCCTGTGATTGACAAGTGGGGTGGTGAAAGGGTCCGGCCAGTACACGCTGCTGACCTCAGGGCCGTTGTAGATGAGCTTGAGCTGGTTGTCATTGTCGAAGTAGAATGTGTAGAGCCCTGAGGAGAGCAAGCCCCTGGCGGACGCAGACACCAGCTTGGTGTGCCGGGTCATCGGCTGCGACGGCAGAAGCGTGTCGGTGGGCGAGTCGAAGCTCCCCCAGAGGCGCCGGCCGTCGGGATCGACGACGACGAGGTCGCCACTGTCGAGGAGCTCCGCGCGGCTGGCACGGGTCGCGCTGGTGTTGGTGCTCCAGACGGCGGCGCCATTGTAGTCGAGCAGGGCCAGGGCCCCGTCCTTCCGGAAGGCGAGCCGGGACCCCCTGCCGTTCACCGGCGCGTCGCGGTTGGCCGTCCACGCGACGGTCTTGGGCGCCGCCGAGGAACGGAACCAGACGGAGAAGGTGTAGGCGTTGGTGGCCACCTTGTAGAAGCCGCAGGCGAAGGCGCCGTTGGGCGACGCCAGGATGGTTACGGCGGTGGCGGCGGTGTTGGGGCCGTGCTGCTCGATGGACGCCGAGGAGCCTCTCGCGAGGTGGCTGCCGCCATGGGTGTGTCCCTTTGCGAGAGCAACAGGTACCATCAGCAGGAGAATGAGTGAGATGGATGTGGTGAAGGTGTGTGCGCTTTTGGCGGCCGCCATCGCCATGGCAGTCGTCATCTGCTTCTTTCTATCCATCCATCCAGTGCTACAGCCATGGATATATCACGCACATGAGTGTGGGAAGCTTTGAAAAAAGGAGTGTGTTCACGTGTCAAGTTGTCAAGTATATACACTGTAGTAGCACGTACTAGTCGCATGCCATGGACCTGGACGGCAAGTCCTTTTAGTCCGTACATGACGTGGACCCCGGATATTACCGGATGGAGTATAATAATGAGTGAAGATAAAAGGCAGGGAGCTCGATGGTTCCAGGTTGAGTATGGAGCAAAGAGCCGACAAGGACGCACGATTTCGGGTTGACCGGGATTTTGTCTTGATGGGAGAGGAATGCACGTGCTTCATCAGCTTAGAGGTGATGATGCCGTGATGGTCCTGTGATGATAAGGTGTGCAGAGTTCTAGCTAGAACTGAGTAGCATTCTTTTTCTCTATCTTTTTTTTGAGAACTGAGTAGCATTCTCTTGTGAGAATGCGCTGGCAGTTCTGCTCCGGTCGAAAACCTGGTGTCCAAGTTTGCCAGCCCGGGAACGTGGTTTTTGGGTGTTGTTGTTCGCTGTCAGATTCAGCAAGGAAATTGGTCTCCTTTTTTTCTCGAAGAAAAATCGAGCCTGACGGCGAAGAACTGTTCCTTGGTCATTCGCTAAGACCGAGAGATGCGGCGATCTGGCAATGAAGGGCAGTCCACTCCATGTAAACGTTGCGCTCACCAGGCTGTTGAGAGATAGCCGCCGTGTCAACTTTGGCGACTGGGTCTGGGTGCGGTGCAGTGCAGTCTTCGTGTGGCCGCTGGATCACTGCATAAATGATCAGGGACGAGTGTTTGCCTCCGTGCATAAGGTGCAAAGATGAGTGCGGCGTTTCGGTGCCCAGGCTTATCTCCATCCGATCAGAAAAAAATCACAAAAATACTAGAAATTTTAAAAAAATTCATTTTTTTTTTGCATGGTAGAAATTTTATTGCGTGATATCCGCTTCAATTTTTAGATCATTTCAACATTTGAGTAGCTCTCAGCAAAAATCACAAATCAAGTCAGAACATTGCATGAACAGTAAACCTTTTTACAGACCTCGATTTTTTTTTTGCCAAGAGCTACTCAAATGTCCAAATGATTTGAAAATTGGAGCGGACCTGATGCATCAAATTATATACCTTGCAAAAAAAATGTTTATTTTTATTTTTGTAGTATTTGTTTTGATTTTTCTCTTCAACGCGGATGCAAACAAGTCTGAGCTCAGAAGTGGATTATCGGCAAAGATCACGTTTTCTTTTCTTTTGCTGGGCAGCATGCACGTGGCCGAGTTTCATTCCCGCGGGCTGTTTCGTTGTTTGGGTGGTGCGCCCGGTACAAGCCTACGGGAGTGTATCTGGTGCACCGGGGCAATTGGTGCTACCGGTGCACCGAACCCAGTTGCAAATTTTTAAATGTTCAAAAAAATCCGAGAAAAATTTAGTGCATTGACACAATATCAATGTATGTTGTTACAAAAAATCAAGTCAAAATTCAAAACATTGCTCGAGATACAAAAATGACAAATTCGGCATCAATGTGCTAATGGGCCAAATCTGAAGCCCAACTTGTGTTATGTACTATTCAGTGTCGAATTTGTCATTTTTGTATCTCAAGCAATGTTTCGAATTTTGATTTGATTTTTTGTGACAACATACATTAATGTTGTGTCAATGTACTAAATTTTTCTCGTATTTTTTCGAAGTATTTAAAATGTGCAACGGGGGTTCGGTGCACTGGTAGCACCAATTGCCCCGGTGCACCAGATACACTCCCACAAGCCTACACACACACAAAAAGAGCCTGTCAGACAACCTGAGAGCCACCCTGGCCAGCAAGAAGCTGAACAAGAACGATCCTATACATTATACAACAAGGCGGGCGCTACACGCATCTGGATGACGCGAACCTAAACATAAACCGCCTCCATGTCCGTTAGATGTAGTCCATCGGAACCGTCGCTTTTCTCCCTCGCAAATCCCGCACCGCACTTTCGCAGCTTCTCTCTGTCATCGACGGCTGGCGCTGCTACAAGTCGTCGTCCACAACGCTCTCTTGTTGCTCCAAATTGCTCCAAATACAACACCGAAACCCCATCGCAGCACGGCGTGGCGCGACGGCGCTCCGTCGTAGCCATCTTCATCTTAGTCCCGGGGCTGCTGGGAATAGGTGTGTCGCCATTGCCCAGGCGGCTTATGCGGTGAGAATTCAATCGGTTTAATTTAAAAGTGTTCCATTCAACAATGCAATCAGTCAGACTGATCCGAACCGTTAATCACGCTCAGGCCCATAGGTCAGATGTCATCAACCAGGCTTAAGTGCTTGCCTTCTTATTAATCAAGGATGCAGTGATACTATCCTATAGAATAGATCCTGTTCAAGTAAGGTCGCGCCGTAGTGGAGTGGAAATCCACTTTTAAGAGCATCTCTAGCAGACCCCGTAAAAGTCGACCCTTAAAAATGCGTATAAGGGGTACTGTAAACCGTTTTTACGGTGTGAAATTGCCCCGGACAAAACAGTCACCGTAAATAAAACTGTATTCCACTATAGCCCATTTTTTCTTTTTTCCTCCCGTCCCGGCGAGTCCGTCTCCGGTCATGGCGTGCCTCGCCCCGGCGCCGCTCGCCTCGCCCCCGCCTTGTCCTGGCGCCGCCCGTTCCGGGCCACGCACGCATGCAGTGGAGAAGCCCAGCGCCGCCCGCCCCGATCGCGCGTTCACTGTCGGCCGCCGCGCGCGCGTTCGCCATCATCGCCGCGCGAGCTCCCCCACCCCTGCCCCGCTCTTCTCCGGTGCCGCCACGCCCTGATTCGGGCAGCCGGTGGCCTGCTCCGCCCTGCCCGTGGACGGCCTCGCCTCGGCAATGGAGGTCGAATCGGTCGCAATTCGGACCGGTGGCGGCAAATTTCGGCGTGCAGTGGCTTCTTCCGACGTGCGGTGACGAAATTCGGTGAGTTCCAGGTACATTCCGGCCAGTTCCGCGGCAGCGCGTCTGCTCCGACGAGGTTTGACCGGTTTACGGATTGAACTGTATATTGCCTTCGAAACTGCACATATAAGGTTTTCGCGGATGAGTTTACCGTGCCCCTTAAAAAGTTTAAGGGTCGAACAAGTTTTATGGGGTCTGTTCGACACCGTTTTTTTGACCGAAACTGTAAACACCTCGTTTTTTTACGGGTTTGACCAGTTTACGGGATCTGCTAAAGATGCTCTAAGCTGGTTCTGGTGAGTAAACGGCCGAGGTGGTACTACTATAAACGCCTCTCTGCCCTCGGTGGTGCATTGTTTTTTTTTTGCTTGGGCGCTGCACGTGTAATGGACTGGCCCAATATGCTATGGTGGTCCGCAATCCTGGCCGCCTAGCCCGCTAGACCCCCATGTTAACCCGTTAAACATTCTGTACATATGGAGTACTAGTCGGGAGCAACTAATTAGGGAGCACTTCCTTGGAAGCCTCTCAACGATCACTCCCACGCGTCGTCACTTGGCGCGTTCTCAGCCGCCGCCACGTATCGCGCTCTGAGCGTTCCTTTCGGATTTGTTTTTTTTTTTCGCACGCGTTTTCGGCTTTTTAGATTGTTTTTTTTGGTTTTTTTGTGTTTCGGTTTTTCACCGGTCTTTCTTAGCTTCCGGACGAAAAAAAATTAAAATTTTTTTTGTGCGAGAAAACGTGTTTTTTGTTTTTTTTCGCGAGAGACACGGTTTTGCTTCCGCAAGAGGCTTGCCTCTCGGAAAGGGAAAAAACTCATTTTTTTTATTTTTTTTTCTTTGCGAGAGGCACGGTTTTGCTTCCGCGAGAGGCACGGTTTTGCTTTCGCGAGAGGCACGGCCGTGCCTCTCGGAAAGGGAAAAAAACGTGTTTTATGTTTTTTCTCCTTTTCGCGAGATCCGCGAGAGGCACGGCCATGCCTCTTGGAAAGTGGAAAAAACACGGTTTTTTTCGCGAGAGGCACTGTTTTGCCTTCGCGAGAGGCACGGCCGTGCCACTCGGAAAAAAACGCGTTTTCTGTTTTTTTTTCTATCGCAAGAGGCACGATTTTTTCGTCCGTTTTTTTTAAAACAAAAATTTCGTCAAAACCTATCAACATACTCCTCAAGAGTCAAACGAAGATCTCGCTCTTTCTCAAGAGCAATTGAAAGATCCTCTATCTCATCGACATAGTCACGACTATGCCCCTCCAAAGTGGAGATGGTTTCCTCGTGAGTCTCAACAAGAACACTAGCCTCACCTAGTTGTTCCAAGAGAGCAACGAAGTGTCTCTTAGTCTCACCCTTAATCTTCTTCATGAATTTATCAAAGGAATGATCATTAACTTTTACCTCCTCTTTTTCATCCCCACTATCCGTTGAAGAAGGAGTAGTGGAAATAGTAGTTTTGATGTTGGAGGTTACCTTGTTGGATGCCATGGCCATAAGGCACTTGGCAATGTGGTTCTCGTTGGGAGAGTTGAAGAGAGACATCTTTGTTGAGGGGGAGGTTGCAATAGCCACCATGGCCATTGCCATTCCTTCACCACATCCATCTTCATCATCATCAACATCGGAGAAGTACTCTTCTTAAACCACCAACCCCTTTTGAGGCACCTTATTGGGGAAATTGTTCTTGTTAGGGAACGACTTGGCTTTGTCTTTGCGAATGAGCTTGCCATCATTGTCTTCCCCCTTCTCATAAGGACAATCCACCACAAAGTGACTCACATTGCCACAATTATCACACAACGATGATCTTGCTAAGCTACAAAAAGATCTTGACCATGCTACCATCTTATCTCGTGTGCTTTCCTCCGAAAAGGTTGCACTTGGGGTTGACCTTGATAGACTCAAGGAAGAGTTTGCCACACTCGACAAAGCTCACAAGGCTTTGAAAGGTGCTCATGTTTCTCTAAAAGAGTCTCATGTTCAACCCCAAGCAAAGCTTACTAAGGAGATAGCCACGTGTCCTCCCTTTGTGCTAATAGATACCGCAAACGCTACTAACCCTTGTTGTGAGCATGTGCATCTTGTGGAGGAAAATGCCAAGTTGAAAGAACAACTTGAGAAGGGCCTTGTGACGTGCATCCAAGGTGAGAAGAACCTAAATGACCTTTTGAGCAATCAACAGGAAGTTGTTGGAAAGGAAGGAATTGGGTTTGCACCCAAGTCAAAGAAGAACAAGAAGGTCAAGGTGAAGCTAACATCTTGTGAACAATGAATTGAATGAGATGGTATTGTGAACAATCCAATGGATTGTGATGTTGTGAACCAGGAGTGGTTTCCCTGTTGTTGATATCTTAATTATTGGGATATGATGGATTTGCTTGCATATGTATTTCAATGGATAAGACATATGTGGCTTACATTTTCCATCAGTTTGTGTACAACACTTAGCATTCTCTTCATTTTTATTGCTGACGGTTTTCTAGCAAGCAACGCTTGTGGTGCACCGTCAGGTTTGCTCTTTCCTGATGGCGTGTCACACCGTGAGGAACCGCTTGATGACCTCACACATTCCTGACCACCAGGTCGGTGACAAGCCATTCGTGACGGCTAACGTTACTACTACTATCACCCATTCCTGACGCTGTTTGTGATGCGTTATTCCTGAGGAGAATGTGCACTCTTGATGGTCATTGCTATGGGCATGGATCTAGTTTTGAAGATCTCGACGCGAGGAACCCAACAGTGAAAACGGTTCGAGATTTGGACGCACGATTTAAGAGATAAAACTGTTTTGAAAATACGGATTTACGAAAAAAAGGCAAAACTCTTTGAAAAATATACTCGTCAATTAGTGATCTCCGTACTAGTACACGTTCTTAAAAAAAAGAGTATACTAGTCAGTACAAACTATGCTGTTCTTTTTCAGAATTCATACTTGCTCATCTTGCCTCCCACTGCAAATTGAGCAGCAGTAGTAGACTAGTAGTATCGTTTGCTAAAGAATAAAGATGCGGATGAACATTGCGTAGTACGAACTTTCGAGTATATAAGTAGCCTAACCATCATCAAACATTTGGTGATTATAGGTGCATTTCGCTCATGCAAGAAATGTACACCCTCTCTTCCTCAATATAAGATGCTTTTCAATTTCAACTAGATTCAATAAAAACGCTTTGACAGTTCAATTTCAACTCGATTCGATAAAGGGCATTTTTATTGACTCAAAATATAGCATCAAGCAGATACAGAGCATGATGAGGAATATCCGGTCTCTGCATAATTAAGATGCACACAATCAAACATTAACATATTTAAAGAAGATAAAAAAACGAAATATCAGTAGATGTAGAGTCATATAGGACCGCTACACTATGCCTATGTCGAAGGCGGTGGTGGACCAATCCGAAGATTATGCTACCACCCATGTTGGATAAAGACCTCTCTGGTCACCCCGATCCAACCGCATACACATCGCCTTGAATAACGGCGGATACTCTGATCGGTGTAGCGTAGACCACGTATGTACAATGAAAAATAACCTGCAATGGAGTGGTGTCATTGTCCTAAAAAACCAAATCATTTACATAGCCAAAACGCCCATAATAAGGCATATGCTCCCATCCGTATTAGCGTGTATTAGCGTTTTGAACCTATTTGGAACTTCGTCCAACCGATGGCCGAAAATATTGGCAACACTTGTGGGCAGATACAAATTTGACGCTATTTGAATAATTGACCATGTAGAACACGCAAATTTGCATTAAAAAAAGAGGTTTGATTGTCTCGTCATGAATATAAAAACTACACTTCTTGCTTCCTTGTCAATTACGACGGGCGAGATTGTCTTTGGTTAGCACAATTCCCCTTCAAAAATATCAAATGAAGATTTTAATTTTTAGTGTAATCTTCGACATCCAAATTTTCTTGTTATTATCCATTGGGACCTCTGAATGCGTGAGCACATGATACATACAGTGGGGTTACAGCAAAACACGTCCTGTCCTTGTATCAGTTTAAAATGCAACCGGAATAACAGATTTTGCCATGACGACATAAGACGGGTGCCAATCAAATTCCGCCTAAAATAAATATTTGACGGGAATGACATGAGCACCTGTGCCATGTGTCAGAGTATCATTTTTATCGCGAATGATGCAGTGCAAATCGGTGAGCACTGGAGGTCAAGCAACCACGGAATGTCTCGCGAGCCTTCCACAGAGAGAGGGACACGCGGAGAAAATTGAGAGGGTGAAACCGGGCCCTATCCAATAACCGCATCACCATAAATTTGCCAATTGCAGCCGGCAGTGTACACAGCCAGATCCCAAACGAATGCACGTGTCTTCTTTAGATTGGTGAATTTAGGGCAGTAAAAAAGCTCAAAATAACCTCAGTGAAGAAACTGACTGAGAATTAGTATATTTAGAATATCTAGTAGTCTGTAATTGCGAAAAGTTCACATAGCAGCCCATGTGGGCCAAGCCTTTTCTGGCGCCGCCCCTGCACATGGGACTGGATTCAGTGGATGTTGAATTGGCGTTCCTGTATATTCAAATGTCATCCAGCGCCAATCAGGACACCCGTGTTCCCTTTCGTGTTTGATTTAAGAAGTTCCCGGCGGCCAATGGCACCTCGGATCACCAACCGGGTCGTTGAATCGGAAGAGGCCATAGGGGAAAGAAGCCGACAGGGAAGAGGAGAACGGAGCGAGGAGCCATGGCCGCCAGGAAATTCTCAGTCCGATCCCCCAAGGAGGAGGAATCCAGCGCCGCCATCCGAGGTACCCAGCAGAGAAAAGTCCCTCTCCCACAGCATCTTGTGAAAATACCATGAATTTCGCTTCTGAAGTTGATATACAGAGTCAATGCTGTTAATTTTGTGCTTTCTGCCTCTTTTGTTTCTTGTGTTTTGTTGTTGCAGAGGCTGTCGTGTTGGGAGGGAAGAACGCCGCCATTGCTGGCGCCGTGGTCGCGGTTCCCACGGTGCGTATCTGTGTGCGGATTTCTTGTGTGCATACTTCCATGTATCCTGACCTCTGTCGAATTTTGATCTTGTGCAGTTCGTTGCTTGCCGTGTCCTTCCTTGGGCCAAGCATAATCTGAACTACACCGCGCAAGCGCTCATCATATCGACAGGTACTACCATGCTACTGAGAACTACCATAATTACGGGAAACTCCACACGTTTTGCCAGATTTATGCGATTATGTCTGTTTATTTGCTGAATGATTCAGCCATCCTGATGAGATCAGTATCAGTGTGCTATCGTACTTTAGATTGATGATGACAGTCATTTCGTCAAGGATCATGCCTATTGCTTTACCACTATTGAATTTGAAGGTCATCTGTAGCTCAAAAGGAAGATTATTCTTGTTTGTCAATCATGCAACACAAAATTGGGAGTTCACTGAACAATAATATCCCTGTTTTAATGGACAGCCTGTGTCGCCGGCTTCTTCATCACCGCAGACAAAACCATTCTGCGAAACGCAAGACAAAACACCATCGGGAGGATCGACGAGTCGACCTGATCCAGGACTGTACAGAATCGCAGGCCCTCTGTTCCATCCATGGATGGTGCTGCACGAGGAGACGTCGACGTCGAGTTTCAGTTTCAGTTTTTCTGTACCTTGCAGTGTCAGGAAGACTACAGAGAGTTGTTGCTTGCCAGGGCAGTGGATCCCGTTTGCTCCCAGTTGAAAGTGGAATAAAAGATGGAATGTTTTCGTTGCGCGGTGCCCATGTGAAGTGTTTAAGTATGGTGCGGTGTAATGTATTTGGAGCAAGGTTTTGATCAAGTAGGCTCTCGATCTGATCCGTTTGTGTTGATTGGGCCGTGTGTTTATTCACGTGCACCATGTTGAGTAAATAGGCAATTTTCCGAGTAAATTAATTCAAGAATGGCAAAAATAAACGCGTAGGTATGAGCTCGGTTCGGCTCAATCCCGCGGCGCGGCGGGGCAAGGCGGGCGGCGGAGGAGTGCGCGAGTGCATTTTCTCTTCTCAAGCCCCAATAGCATGTAGAAGAGAGACCTTATAAGGAGGTCCAACTCCTCCACTAGCGGGGTGAGACTAAACCTTCCACCACCCCTTGTCATGCCACCTACATGGGACCTTAGAAATTTTTCTGAAATTGTCATATGGGCTCTATGCCCATCTCATATTTCAACAATCCTCCACCAGATCTCGAGGGCCCATTATGTCCTCTGTTTCAATAATTGTTTGATATACCAGCGTTTCAGTGAAGACCTGTTAAGGTTGAGCTTCATCTGGAGCAAGTAGCTACACTCCTTCACAACTAAACAATGGACTATGCCTTGAATTGTTAGTTTGGAGTAAATAAGTTTCACCACATGTCTTACTAGTACTAGGCTGCCGAAGGCTGACCCCTTGGGTGGAGCATATTAGTCACACTCCTGGCCTATTCATGAGCTTACTAGAGATCACTCCAATCTCATAGACTATGACTAGCAGACGGGCTCATATAGGTATGCTCTTTCAAAGACCGCTCTGTATGACAACATCTTGCTTACATATAAGCTTTAGAATACATTAAGACAGTAGTCATCCTATCATACAGTATTCGAGTGTTGCATCTCCAACGGAGTGGGTTAGTAAAGTTACTCTTCTCAGTTCACCACTGGCTTGTTTTCCCAGGTCCTACTTTACGGGATCTCCGATCACATAGGTTGGGTTACCACCATGGCAACTCATGTGGGTCTCATACCCATCTCCCTCGATGCATTATCTATCACAACACGTGATAGCCCTTTAGTAAAGGGATCTGCTAGATTCTTAGCCGTTTGGATGTAATCCAACGCTATCACTCCGGAGCTTCTTAAACGTGTGACAACTTTCAATCTCATTCTTATATGTTTGTTGGACTTCATGTTGTCCTTTGAACTCTTTACTTTGGCAATAACTGTCTGATTATAGCAGTTCATAAGGATAGCCGGAACCAGCTTCTCAACCACTGGCAAGTCCATCAAAAGATCTCGACGAAATTCTGCTTCGACACCAGACGTGTCTAATGCTGTTAATTCTGCTTCCATTGTCGATCTCGTTAAGATCATTTGCTTGCAAGACTTCCGGGAAATAGCACCACCTCCAAGGTAAACATATACCCAGTAGTGGCCTTCATCTCATCAGTATCAGAGATCCAATTCGCATCACTATACCCTTCAAGTACCGACGGATATCCAGTATAGTGAAGTCCGTGGTTCATAGTACCTTTCAGATAACGCATAATTCTTTCAACAGCATGCCAATGAACATCACCCGGATTGGCAACAAACCGGCTCAGTTTGCTCGTAGCAAACACGATGTCAGGCCTCGTTGCGCTCGCTAGATACATAAGTGAACCAATAATTTGAGAGTATCTCAATTGATCTTTATCCATGCATGTGAACTTTCGAACCAGCACACTAGGATCATATGGTGTTTGAGAAATTTTCCAGTCTGAATATCCAAATGACTCAAAATCTTCTCAACATAATGGGATTGCAGAAGTGTAATCCCACCCTCATCATCTCTCAAAAGCTTGATGTTCAAGATAACATCAGCCACCCCAGGGTCCTTCATCTCAAAGATCTGAGACAGAAAAGACTTAACCTCCTCAACCAGTTTGAGGTCGGTTCCAAATATTAGTATGTCATCAACATACATGCACAGTATAACTCCTTCGCCCCCACCATGGCGCTAGTATACACATTTGTCAGCTTCATTTACAACGAAGCCAACAAATGTCAGAGTTATATTGAACTTCTCATGCCATTGCTTAGGTGCTTGTCTCAAGCCATATTAAGACTTCAACAACTTACACACCTTTCCTTCCTGACCATGAGCATGGGTTTTGGTTAGGCTTGGTTGAGTTTGTAAGAAAAGATAGTAGGTTGAGGGGCTTCATTGATTAGTAAACCTACGGTGCTGGTAAGGTCGGGACCGTGGTCGTTCGTCTCCGCTTTGCCGGCCGATAAAGCCATCTGGCTGTTGCATATAAATTTCCTCATCTAGCTCTCCGTTCAGGAAAGCCCTCTTAACATCCATTTGATGGACGAGAAGACCATGCGAGGCCGCCAACGAGAGTAGTACTCAAATGGTGGTTAGTTTGTCCATAGGTGAATAAGTATCGAATAAATCTTCTTCTTGTTTCTGGGCATAACCCTTGGCCACAAGCCTAGCCTTGTACTTTTCAATTGTACCGTCGGGCATAAGCTTCTTTTTGAACACCCACTTACATCCCAATGGTTTGCAACCATAGGGACATTCAATAATCTCCCAAATCCCGTTAGACATGATGGAATCCATCTCGCTACGGACCGCATCTTTCTAGTAGTCAGCATTTGGAGATGCATACACTTTTGAAATAGAAGTGGGATATCATCCACGAGGTACATGAGGAAATCATCACCAAAGGTCTTTGTAGTCCTTTGTCTCTTGCCACTACCAAGGGTTTCGTCGTCATCCTCCTCAGGATCTTCATCATGTGTTTGTTCATAATATTCCATAGGAATGACAGGCTCAGGAGTCTCCTCAGATTCCTGTCTAGAAGTGCTTTGCATATATCTCATGGGGAAAATATCCTCAAAGAATGTAGCATCCTTAGACTCCATAATTGTACCGACTTTCATGTCAGGTACCTCAGATTTCACTACTAGAAATCTATAGCCAACGCTATTCTTAGCGTAGCCCAAATTAACACAGTCCACGGTCTTTGGTCCAAGCTTATGCTTTTGGGGGATCGACACATTGACCTTTGCCAAACAGCCCCAAGTACATAAGTAGGAGAGCGTCGTCCTTCTCTTCGACCACTGCTCATAGGGAATGACCTCATTATCTTTTGTCGAAACCTTATTCAGGACATGACATGAAGTCAATATAGCCTCCCCCACCATGCCTTGGATAAACCCGATGTATCTAACATGGCGTTAATCAAATCGGTTAGAGTATGGTTTTTCCGTTCGGCAACCCTGTTTGACTGGGGTGAATAGGGAGGCGTCCTCTCGTGAATAATGTCGTGTTCCGCACAAAAAGAATCAAACTCATTTGAGAAGTACTCTCCACCACGATCAGACCGGACTCGTTTAATTTTCTTTTCAAGTTGGTTCTCAACTTCTGCCTTACAGATTTTAAAGTAGTGTAGAGCCTCATCTTTGGTAGTTAACAGATACACATAGCAATATCTAGTGGAATCATCTATCAGTGTCATGAAATATTTCTTTCCACCTTTAGTCAACACATTCATCTCACAAAGATCAGAATGTATGAGTTCTAATGGCGCCAAGTGTCTCTCCTCCGCAACCTTGTGAGGCTTGCGAGGTTGGTTTGCTTGCACAGACGAATGGCACTTAGAACCTTTGGCTAATGTGAAACTCGGGATTAAATTCAGTTTTGCTAGTCGCGACATAACATCGAAACTAATGTGAAAAAGACGTGAATGTCAAACTTCACATGCATTAACACTCGAATGAATATTGTTCACCATTTTATTACAAAAATCTGCAAGGGAAAGGCGGAACAGACCTCCGCATTCATAACCTTTTTCCAACAAAAAGTTCATATTTCGTAACAACTACTTTATTAGACTCGAAGACCAACTTAAACCCTTCTCTACACAGAAGGGAGCCACTAACGAGATTCTTCTTGATGGCGGGGTCATGTTGCACGTTCTTCAGCTGCACAATGCTTCCCGAAGTAAACTTCAGATCGACCGTGCCAACACGAAGAACAGAAGCACTCGCGCCATTCCCCATCAGTACAGATTCGTGCCCTGTGGCCTGGTAAGAAGAGAACAACGAAATGTCAGCACACACATGAATATTTACACCTGTGTCCACCCACTAATCGGTGGATTGACAAATTGAAAATACAGTAAATAAATTACCGTACCCAGATGCACCACTTTCATTGTTGCCCACAATCATATTGGCTGACTTGGAGTCCGACCCTGACTTCTTATACTTGTTTGGGCACTTGTTGGCCCAATGTTCCTCCGAACCACAAGTGAAGCAGCCATCACCCTTCTTGTTTTTCTTGAAGGTCTTCTTCCCTTCTTCTTAAAGTCGGTATTCTATTGGACAGAATTCTTTCCCTTGGACTTGTGAGAATTGAAGTTCTTTTGATGTACCATATTGGCGACAGAAGCACTTTCGGTCCCTTTTCCATGCGAGTCTTTTGCTCTCGAGTTCTGCTCAACACTCAGATGGCCGATAACATCCTCTACCGAGAATTCACGCCTCTGATGTTTCAGAGTGGTAGCAAAATTCCTCCATGAATTAGGGAGCTTAGCGATTATACACCCCATGACAAATTTGTTGGAAATATGCCCTAGAGGCAATAATAATTTAGTTATTATCATATTTCCTTGTTCGTGATAATCGTTTATTATCCATGCTATAATTGTATTGATTGGAAACTCAAATACATGTGTGGGTACATAGACAACACTGTGTCCCTAGTAAGCCTCTAGTTAACTAGTTCGTTGATCAAAAGATGGTGAAGGTTTCCTAGCCATGGACATGAGATGTCATTTGATAACGGGATCACATCATTAGGAGAATGATGTGATGGACAAGACCCAAACTATAAACGTAGCATATGATCGTGTCAGTTTATTGCTATTGTTTTCTGCATGTCAAGTATCTGTTCCTATGACCATGAGATCATGCAACTCACTGACACCGGAGGAATACCTTGTGTGTATCAAACGTCGCAACGTAACTGGGTGACTATAAAGATGCTCTATAGGTATCTCCGAGGGTGTCTGTTGGGTTGGCATGGATCAAGACTGGGATTTGTTACTCCGTGTGACGGAGAGGTATCTCAGGGCCCACTCGGTAATACAACATCACAATGAGCCTTGCAAGCAAAGTGACTAAAGAGTTAGCCACAGGATCTTGTATTACGGAACGAGTAAAGAGACTTGCCGATAACGAGATTGAACTAGGTATAGAGTTACTGACGATCGAATCTTGGGCAAGTAACATACCGAAGAACAAAGGGAACATCATACGGGATTAACTGAATCCTTGACATAGAGGTTCGACCGATATAGATCTTCGTAGAATATGTAGGAACCAATATGGGCATCCAGGTCCCGCTATTGGTTATTGACCGTAGAGGTGTCTCAGTCATGTCTACATAGTTCTCGAACCCGCAGGGTCTACACACTTAACGTTTGGTGACGATTAGTATAGTTGAGTTATTGTGTTGGTGACCGAAGTTTGTTCGGAGTCCCGGATAAGATCCCGGACATGACGAGGATCTCCGGAAGAGTCCGGAGGTAAAGATTGATATATGTGATAATAGTGTTTTGATCTCCGGAAAGGTTCCGGAATTCACCGGAAGGGGTTCCGGATGTTTACCGAAGTGTTCGGGTGCAGCAACACTTTATATGGGCCAAAGGGGTAAAGCCCACGAGGTATTGGAAAGTGCAAAAGGAAGTTTTGCTGCTGCCTTAAGCGGTACTACCGCTGTAAGGCAGTACTACCGCGTAAGTGGTACTACCGCTTGTGTGAAGCGGTACTACCGCTCGTGAGCGGTACTACCGCTTGTGCGCGGTACTGCTGGAATCCGAGTTGGACTCTTTCCGTGCGGGCCAAACCGACCTTGTACGGGCAAAACCGACCTTGTGGAGGCTTTCTCTCCAAGTTTAGACCCCTGTGCTCAACATATAAATAGAGGGGCAGGGCTAGCACACGGGACACATCAAGATTTCCCAAGCCGTGTGCCGGCAACCCTAACCCTCTAGTTCCTCCCGTCATAATCTCCGTAGTGCTTGGCGAAGCCCTGCAGAGATTGTTCCTCACCACCATCACCACGCCGTCGTGCTGCCAGAACTCATCTACTACTTCACCATCGCTCGCTGGATCGAGGAGGTGAAGGCGTCATCAAGCCGTACGTGTGTTGAACGCGGAGGTGCCGTCCGTTCGGCGCTAGATCGTGTTTGGATCAAGGGACGACTTGCGATTTGGATCGCGGAGACGTTCGACTACATCAACCGCGTTTCTTAACGCTTCCGCTTAGCGATCTACAAGGGTATGTAGATTCACTCTCCCTCTCGTAGATGCTCATCACGATGGATAGATCTTGCGTGTGCGTAGGAAATTTTTTGTTTCCCATGCGACGTTCCCCAACAGTGGCATCTGAGCTAGGTCTATGTGTAGATGAGATCTCGAGTAGAACACAAAGGAGTTTGTGGGCGTTGATATTCAGATTGCTTCCTCCCTTGGTCTTTTCTTGTTTCGGCGGTATTGTGGGATGAAGCGGCTCGGACTAACATTACTCGTACGCTTACGAGAGACCGGTTCCATCAACTGACATGTAACTTCGTTGCATAAAGATGGCTGGCGGGTGTCTGTCTCTCCTACTTTAGTCGGATCGGATTTGACAAAGGCGGTCCTTGAGAAGGTTGAAAAGCAATTTTTGTATCACCGTTGTGGTTTTTGCGTAGGTAAGAATCGTTCTTGCTAGATACCCGTAGCAGCCACGTAAAACTTGCAACAACAATTAGAGGATGTCTAACTTGTTTTTGCAGGGTATGTTGTGATGTGATATGGCCAATTTCATGATGAGATATATGTGATGTATGAGATGATCATGTGTTGTATAGAATATCACGACTTGCATGTCGATGAGTACGGCAACTGGCAGGAGCCATAGAGTTGTCTTTAATTATTTTCGCCGTTTTGCTTTACTTTATCGCTATGAGTTAGCAATAGTCGTGGAAGCAACAGTCGGCGCGACAACCTCATGGCGACACGTTGATGGAGATCAAGATGATGGAGATCATGGTGTCATGCCGGTGACGATGGAGATCATGCCGGTGCTTTGGAGATGGAGATCAAAAGCACAAGTTCATGGCCATATCATGTCACTTATGATTTGCATGTGATGTTAATCCTTTTATGCATCTTATTTTTCTTAGGACGACGGTAGCATTATAAGGTGATCCCTCACTTAAATTTCAAGATAAAATTGTGTTCTCCCTGAGTGTGCACCGTTGCGAAAGTTCGTCGTTTCGAGACACCACGTGATGATCGGGTGTGATAGACTCTACGTTCGCATACAACGGGTGCAAGCCAGTGTTGCACGTGCGGAACACTCAGGTTAAACTTGACGAGCCTAGCATGTACAGACATGGCCTCGGAACACAAGAGACCGAAAGGTCGAACATGAGTCATATAGTAGATATGATCAACATGAAGATGTTCACCATTGAAACCACCTCAACTCACGTGATGATCGCACTTGAGTTGGTGGATTTGGATCATGTGACACTCGAATGACCGGAGGGATGTCAATTTGAGTGGGAGTTTTTTAAATAATATGATTAACTAAACTCATTATCATGAACAATAGTCTAAGTTGTCTTTGCTATATTTATGTTGTAGATCATGGCTCGCGCAGTAGCACCCCTGAATTTTAATGCGTTCCTAGAGAAAGCTAAGTTGAAAGATGATGGAAGTAACTTTGTGGACTGGGCCCGTAATCTAAGGATTATCCTTACGGCTTCCCAGAAGGCTTATGTCCTTGATGCACCGCTTGGTGATCCACCCGCTCCAGTTGAGTCTCTAGACGTTGTGAACGCCTGGCAGGCTCGTTCTGATGATTACTCAATAGTTCAATGTGCAATGTTATATGGCTTAGAACCGGGACTTCAAAGACGTTTTGAACGTCATGGAGCATATGATATGTTCCAGGAGTTGAAGTTTATCTTTCAGAAGAATGCCCGGATCGAGAGGTATGAGACCTCCAATAAGTTCTATGCTTGCAAGATGGAGGAGAACGAGTCTGTTAGTGATCACATACTCAGAATGTCTGGGTACTCCACCCGTCTGGCTGAATTGGGGATGCCCCTTCCGCCAGAGGCTATCACTGACAGAGTTCTTCAATCATTGCCACCTAGCTACAAGAGCTTCGTGTTGAACTATAACATGCACGGGATGAACAAGTCAGTCGCCGAGCTGTTTGCGATGCTGAAAGCCGCTGAGTCTGAAATTCAGAAGGAGCATCAAGTGTTGATGGTCAATAAAACCACTAGTTTCAAGAAAAATGGCAAGGGTAAGAAGGGTAACACCAATAAGAGTGGCAAAGCAGTTGCTCCTCCCGTGAAGAAACCCAAAGCTGGACCCAAACCAGAAACTGTGTGTTTTCATTGCAAGGGAACTGGACACTGGAAGCAGAACTGCCCCAAGTATTTGGCTGACAAGAAGGCGGCCAACAACAAACAAGGTATATATGATATACATGTTATTGATGTGTACCTTACCAACTCTCGTTGTAGTGCCTGGGTATTTGATACCGGTGCGGTTGCTCATATTTGCAACTCAAAACAGGAACTGCGGAATAGACAGAGGCTGGCAAAGGACGAAGTGACGATGCGCGTGGGAAATGGTTCCAAGGTTGATGTGATCGTCGTCGGCACGCTCGCTCTTCAATTACCATCGGGATTAGTGATGAACCTGAATAAATGTTATTTGGTGCCTGCGTTAAGCATGAACATTATATCTGGATCTTGTTTATTGCGAGACGGTTACTCATTTAAATCAGAGAATAATGGTTGTTCTATTTATATGAGTAATATCTTTTATGGTCATGCACCCAATGTGAGGGGTTTATTCTTATTGAATCTCGATAGTAATGATACACATGTTCATAACATTGATGCCAAAAGATGTAGAATTGATAATGATAATACCACTTTCTTGTGGCACTGCCGTTTAGGTCATATTGGCGTAAAACGCATGAAGAAGCTCCATACTGATGGACTTTTGGAGTCACTTGATTTTGAATCACTTGACACATGTGGCACGGTCGGTGTCAGTTGGCGGAGACATGGTGATGACGCGGACGTAGATGAAGTCGAACGGAAGCGAGCAGTCGCATAGTCGCTCCCTAAAAACCTAATCGCCCCTCTCCCGTACGATATCCAAAGAGGTGGGGTTTCGGAGGCCCGCTCTCCCGTCAACCGTGTATGCAGAAAACGGGATGGAGTCGCGTGCGGCAGCATCAGCAAAAGGAACGAGCACATGAAGCAGATGTGATCTGATCTCGTTGCGGCTAGGGTTGGCCGATGCCTCGCATATATAGGCGCATTCGGGTGGAGAGACGTGGGCTGGACTCACGTCCGAGTCGGTAATAGCTCATGATCCGACGTCTCAGATCGTGGCGCATCCGTTACGTATTCTCCATTCCTGACCGGCAAAAATAAACGCGTAGGTATGATCTCGGCTCAATCCCGCAACCCGCGTCGTGGCGAGGCGGGCCGCGGAGGAGGAGTGCGCGAGGGTCTCTTCTCTTCTCAAGCTCCAATAGCAGAGAGACCCTTATAAGGAGGTTCGACTCCTTCTCCACTAGCAGGATGGGACTAAACTTCCCACCACCCCTTGTCATGCCACCTACATGGACCCTTAGAGATTTTTCTAAAATTGTCATATGGGCTCTAAGTCCATCTTACATTTGAACACACCATGCCTCACCGTCTTGCTGAGATGCGAACCCTATTCGTAACATAAATAGATGAGTGAATAAGTTGCGCTTTGCAAGCTCAGTACTACACAAGTCGGAGGATTACATTAAGGCCATCCCTGCCGGAGGCTACGGATAAAAATCCCATCCATTCCTCAACAACCATGCGTTTTCCTATATGACGCACGTTGCGTCAATATGCCCCGTTTTGCAGAACCCACCGGCAAGCAATTACTGCTTTTTGGGAGCCTATGGTTCCATGGACCGTTTTTAAAACCGGTTTTCCGGTTTCTTTTTTTTCGTTTCTTTTTTCTGTTTCTGTTTCTTTTCCCTTTTTCCTTTGCTTTATCTTTTTCATTTTTTGTTTCTCGTTCCCTTTTTAGTTTCAAGTTTAGTTTTCTTTCTCAAAAAATGATACTATTTTTTAAAATGTTTGGAAAATTCTAAACAAATTGTCCTTTTATAAAAAGTTTAGAACTACAAAACAAATGTTCGTGTTTTTGAAATTCTGGATTTTTTTAAACTCCTGAATATTTTTTTGAAAATTACAATGTTTTTGAATTTTTTTGGAATTTCTTAAATAATTCAGAATGTAAAAAAAATTCCCCTTCTATTGTTTCTTACAAACGAAATAATGTACTGTTTAAAAAATATTCTTGGTTTTCTAAAAATATTAAGAATTTCAAAAAATGTTCCAATCATCAAAATATATTCATTTTCAAAAATATTCAGAATAAATAAAAACTGTTCGCATTTAAAAAAATGTTGGAGATTTAAAAAATTGTTCACTTTTTTGTTCAAAATTAAAAAAATAGTTCGTATTTAAAAAAGTGTCTAGACTTTAGAAATTACTTGTGTTTAAAAAAAAGAGTTTCAAAATTGTTCACAATTTCTAAGAAATGTTAAAAATAAATCAATGAATGTTTCAACTCTACCGCCACTTTCTATTCTTAAAGATACACGCGAAACATTTAACACAAGCCGACATCGACTCAGTTGGCTAGCAGCATTCTCTCAAAAAAAATGGTACCTGCAACCGGTCAGTAGCGGGAGGTCACGAGTTCGAGTGCTCGCAACTGCTCTCTTTTTGGGGATTTTTGTTGTCGTTCTGTTTGCGCTCAACTCGATTCGGTGCCAATGGGCCGGCCCAATCGTGGTCCAACTATGTGGGACGCGCTCCATTCAACGTCTTATAGGAGCTTCCAACAACCACCTTGATCTCAGGATTTGGAACTGCGGTGGTGATGGGTATGCCTCCTGGTGGCACAAAAGGAGTGGTCGAGCGAAAGCTTCACACATGGAGCCAGCGACAGTGGCGTCTGTGGGTGTCGTTCTCTTCATGAAAACGTCGTCGTGGATCTTGACCTTGTGTCAGGGCTCCGGGTAAAACAATTGTCTACTTGCTCGGACTCGGCAATGACGACGCTTCGTGCCGTCACCCTCCCGAGGGAGTTGTCGTGTAGCCCAGGCGTCATCGATTGGGCCTCGATGAGGTGTTAGGCTAGTTCAAGGCTTCCTGTTGTATCTTTTTTCGCGAATACGCAAAGCTTGCATATCATTTCATTGATAGGATGAAGCAGAATGAGTACATGAGAGGTACAACACATGACACGAACGCCACCAAGAGCAGAGACAAGGGATGCTCGACCCATACAGAGAAAGGAACACTACTAAACCCACGAAGCCTAGATCAAAGGAGGCAAGCCGGACCAGTGCGACATCCAACATCTCGAAAACTAGACATCATGGATCCCTCGAGCGAACAAGATAATGCCTTCAAGAAGGGAAACGACCTCGTGGTACCGCCGCCATCCGATTTGAAGAACCACACCTGGGTTTCCCCCGGTGCTCGAAAAGGGGCATGGATAGAGGCAATGGCAGCGCCTCCAAGAAGGGAAACGATACCCCGCAGGTGTCGCCGCTGCCAACATCGGTATGTCGAGTAGGGATTTTGCACTGGCCTAAGTCTGAGCAATCCCAATGTTGCCGAAGCATGGTTTCGAAGTTGATAAAGCCAGGCCACTCATCAAGACCGCCACCTCAGGAGGGGTGGGGCTGCATCTGCCGTTGGAGGGTGGCACTTGGCTTTGGATTTGGGCGAAGACGAGGCGACAAGGTGAACGGGGTCGGGGCGGCGAAGCAGAGAGCCTCCATGAGGGAAGTGGTAACTACCGGCAACGCTGGCAAGCAAGGAACCGAAGAAGGAGCGTGGATCTGAGTTGTGCTCCTTGTAAACTGCGTTGGGATTTTTCCGAAAGAGGAGAGGAGATGCAGCACAATAGAGATTAGTATTTCCCTCAGTTTGAACCAAGGTTATCGAACCAATAGGAGAATCACGCAAACACTCGTCGTCAGCACCTACACACACGGAATCAAACGCTTGCACCCAACGCGGGCAAGTGGGTTGTCAAGCCCCTTGAACTCGTTACTTGCAAGAATTAAATACTGATAGATAGATAGTATAAATATAAAAGTAAATAACAGAAAATAAATGGCAGCAATATTTTTGTATTTTTTCGTAATATGATTTGAGTAAACCCGGGGGCCATAGTTTTCGCTAGAGGTTTCTCTCTTGAAAATAGCATACGGTGGGTAGACAAATTACTGTTGGACAATTGATAGAATAGCACATAGTTATGACATCTTATTCAAGGCAATGATCATGTATATAGGCATCACATCCATAAACAAGAAGACCGACTCCTGCCTGCATCTACTACTATTACTCCACTCATCGACCGCTATCCAGCCTGCATCTAGAGTATTAAGTATGAAATCGAGTAATACTTGGAGCAAGATGACATGATGTAGACAAAGTAAACTCAAGCAATATGAATAAACTCCATCATTTTATCCTTAATGGAAACAATACAAATACGTGTCATGTCTTTTTCTGTCATTGGGTTTGAGCACCGTAAGATTGAACCCATCACAACGCACCACTCCCACTGAAGATAAATCAATTTAGTTGGCCAAACCAAACGATAGATCGGAGAGAAATACGAAGCTATAATAATCATGCATAAAAGAATTCAAAGAAGACTCAATTAATATTCATGAATTATCTGATCATAAACCCACATTTCATTGGATCCCAACAAACAAACCTCAAAGAAGATTACATTGTATAGATCACCGCGGGAATCGTGGTGAACTTTGTATTGAAGATAATAGAGAGAGAAGAAGCCATCTAGGTACTAGCTATGAAACCTTAGCTCTGTGGTGGACTACTCACACAACATCATGGAGGCAACAAGGTTGATGTAGATGGCCTCCGTGATTGATTCCCCCCTCCGGCAGGGCACCAGAAAAGGTCTCCTGATGGCCTCCCATCGGAACAGAGACTTGCGGCAGTGGAAACAGTGTTTCGGGTGGCTCTTTGTTGGTTTCCCGATATATGAGAATTTATAGGGGTAGAATTAGGTTAGACGGAGCCACGAGGGGCCCACAAGGCAAGCGGGCATGCCTACCCCCCTAGGCGCGCCATGTTGCCTTGTCGTCTCCTCGTGCGCCGTCTGGTCTCCCTCCTAAGCTTCTAGGTCTTATTTTGGTCGAGAAAAAATCATCAAAAAGTTTCGTAGCGTTTGAACTCCGTTTGGTACTGGTTTCCTGAAAAGCCAAAAACACGCAGAAAACAGCAACTGGCACTTGGCACTGGGTTAATAGGTTAGTTTCCCAAAAATGATATAAAATAGAATATAATTGCATACAAAGTATCCTAGATTGGTAAGATAATAGCATGGAACAATAAAATATTATCGATACGTTGGAGACGTATCAGCATACCCAAGCTTAATTCCTGCTCGTCCTCGAGTAGGTAAATGATATAAGCAAAATTGATACGACATGCTACCGAACATGCAATCTCTTTTAGGTATGATCTTGAGAAACGATGAACTGATTGATATCAACATAATAATATCCATAAACATAAACATCATAATCATTCATATTCGAAATATATGATCCTTAAAGAATGTTATTCCCTAGTCATTTTATCATATTAGAATGGCATGACTATGTCCTCATCGCATAAGTATAAATCATGAGCACCTCGATGTAAAGTCATGTAATTGGATCGTACTTCTAACATGCTTCAGCATTTTCAACCTCACTCAATACATGAGTGTGAACCGTGGATATGGCATATGGGTGGAATAAAATATGGTGGTAGGGATCAAAAGGAGTCAAAGTGAAAAGAAAGTCTCACATCAACTAAGCTGACAAATGGGCTATGGAGATGCCCATCAATCGATATCGATGTGAGAAGTAGGGATTGTCATGCAACGGATGCACTAGAGTTATAAGTGTATGAAAGTTCAACAGAAGCTAAATGGGTGTGCATCAAACTTGCTTGCTCATGAATACCTCATGCATTTGAGGAAGCCCGTCATCGGAATATAGAAGGCTAGTTATATAACAAATAATCCCCACTAGCATATGAAAATGACAACTCAGGAGACTCTCTATATGAAGCACATGGTGCTTCCTTGATACTTGTGATCTGCGTTGGGTTTTCCGTGAAGAGGAATGGGTAATTGTAGCACAATACAGGTAAGTATTTCCCTCGGTTAAAAAACCACGGTTTATCGAACCAATAGGAATATCAATCCACAACCGTCTTCAACGGCTGCACACAAAAAAAACAACTTGCACCCAACGCGGCAAGAGGGTTGTCAATCCCCTTGATCTCGTCAATTGCAAGCAAGTGAGGTGTGTAGATAATAGTAGATAATTGTAAATTGCAAAATAAAATAAAAAAAATAAATTGCAGCAAGGTAAAGATAGGATTTGTAAATATATAAGTGAATAGTACCGGGGGCGATAGTTTTCCCTAGCGGCATCTCTCATGTAGGACACTGATGACCCAAAAGTATAGGGGATCAATCGTAGTCCTTTCGATAAGTAAGAGTGTCGAACCCAACGAGGAGCAGAAGGAAATGACAAGCGGTTTTCAGAAAGGTAATTTTTGCAAGCACTAAAATTGTAGGTAACAGATAGTTTGATAACAAGATAATTGGTAACAAGCAAGTAACGGCAACGGTAAATAAAGTGCATCAAGATAGCCCAATCCTTTTGTGGCAAACGACAGGCCAGAACAGTCTCTTATAATAGGCAAAGTGTTCTTGAGGGTACACATGAATTTCATCTAGTCACTTTTGTCAGGTTGGTTTGATTCGCGTTCGCTACTTTGATAATTTGATATGTGGGTGGACCGGTGCTTGGGTGCTATTCTTACTTGAACAAACCTCCCACTTATGATTAACCCCCTCGCAAGCATCCGCAACTACAAGAAAAGTATTAATATAAAATCTAACCATAGCATTAAACGTTTGGATCCAAATCAGCCCCTTACGAAGTAGCGCATAAACTAGGGTTTAAGCTTCTGTCACTCTAGCAACCCATCATCTAATAACTACTCCACAATGCATTCCCTTAGGCCCAAGGATGTTGAAGTGTCATGTAGTCGACGTTCACATGACACCACTAAGGGAATCACAACATACATATCATCAAAATATCGAACACATATCAAATTCACATGATTACTTGCAACATGACTTCTTCCGTGACCTCAAGAACAAAGGTAACTACTCACAAATAATATTCATGCTCAAGATCAGAGGGGTATTGAATAGCATAATGGATCTGAACATATAATCTTCCACCAAATAAACCATATAGTAATCAACTACAAGATGTAATCAACACTACTAGTCACCCACAGGTACCAATCTGAGGTTCCGGTACAAAGATTGATCACAAGAGATGAACTAGGGTTTGAGAGAAGATGGTGTTGTTGAAGATGTTGATGAAGATTGGCCTCCCAAAGATGAGAGGGGTGTTGGTGATGACGATGGCTTCGATTTACCCCTCCGGGAGGGAAGTTCCCCCGGCGGAATCGCTCCACCGGAGGGCAAAAGTGCTCCTGCCCAAGTTCTGCCTCGAGATGGCGGCGTTCTGTCCCGAAAGTCCTCTCCTTATTTTTTCTAGGTCAAAAGACCTTAAATACCAGAAGATGGGCACCGGAGGTGGGCCGTGTTGGGCACAACCCACCAGGGCGCGCCTGGGGGGCCTGGCGCGCCCTAGTGTTTTGTGCTCACCAGGTGGGCCACCTCCGGTAGTTATTTGCTCCAGTAATTTTCACATATTCCAAAATAATTCTCCATAAAGTTTCAGCTTATTTGGAGATGTGTAGAATAGGTATCTCTGATGCGCTTTTGCAGGTCCAGAATTCCAGCTGCCGGTATTCTCTTTCTTTGTGTAAACCTTGCATATTATGAGAGAAAAGGCATTAGAATCACTCCCTAAGGCATTATTATACATCAAAAAATTATAAATAACAGTAGGAAATCATGATGCAAAATGGACGTATCAACTCCCCCATGCTTAGACCTCGCTTGTCCTCAAGCGAAAGCCGATATTGAAAAGCATGTCCACATGGTTTGAGAGAGAGGTGTCGATAAAAACAAAATACGGACATAGTAGCATCATGCTTATTATTATAACAGCAACAAACTTTATCATAGAACTTATTCATATAACTTTTATTATATAACTTCATCATAAAACTTCTCATGAACAAGTTACAATTCATCACAACAAAGAAGTATAAAGCATAAACCTTATTGAAAACCAACAAACTATGTTCTCAGTAAACTTTGCAACTACAATTCATCATCTTTTCAGGAAGGGTCTCGTGTCGGAGCCTTTTGGAAAGTCCACATACTCAACCATCTTTTAGTCTTCTATGATTGCTAACACTCACAGCATACCCATTAGCAAAAAGTTTCAACCGGACACATAGAAAGATAGGGGCTTACAGTTTCGCCTCCCAACGTATTCACCTCAAGGGTGATGTCAACAATAATAACTCATGCTCACTCACATCCAACTGGATATATGTGCCTAGATCTTTCCTCACCACATGATGATTGCAAAAAGAAAAAGTAAAAAAGGAATAGGGAAGAATACTTTGACTCTTGCATAAAAGTAAATACATAAAAGTAAAAGATATGCCCTTCGCAGAGGGAAGCAGAGGTTGTCATGCGCTTTTTGGTTTGTATGCCCAATCCCTTAATGTAAAAGAACGTCACGCTATATTGCCCCCTATGATAGCAACCTTTATTATGCAGTCCGTCGCTTTTATTACTTTGCCATCATAAGTTCATATAACGCTCAATTTTCTCTTACACTAATTGATCAAACACATTTAGAAGCAATTTTTATTGCCTTTGTGCACTGATGACAACTTACTTGAAGGATCTTACTCGATCCGTAGGTAGGTATGGTGGACTCTCAAAACACGAATTTGGGTTTTGGGTTTTGGATGCACAGGTAGTATCTCTACTTAGTGCGGAATTTTTGGCTAGCAAAGATATTGAGTAAGCACCACATGTTGAAGGATCTATGACAATATAACTTCTTTGTGAATATGAACAAACATAAATCATTACGTTGTCTTCCTTGTCCAACATCAACAATTTTGGCATATAATATTTAATGGGGGCTAACAATCATAAAATATGTCCAAGATAGTGTATTTGCATGTGAATCTTCTCTTCCTTTATTAATTCTTCCATGAATTGCATCATTGACCAATGCTATGTTTGTCAATCTCCAATAAATTTTACCACTTATACTTTTCCTTATGTGATGTCATTACTTACCATAAGATTAGCATATGATTCTTTTCATTTATTTCCTTTCTATTTTGATTGCAACAAGAAAGTAAAGAAGAAAAAGCTCAAACTAAACTTTATTATATAACTTTCACTCGATTACATAGATAGATAGATCACAAAACTAACAATTGAAAATAGATCATGCTAAACTTTTATTCAACTAAATCACGAAAAAGTTGATCGAACTAAAATAGGTAAAGTTGAATAAAAGTGATGGTGATACGATATCGGGGCACCTCCCCGAAGCTTGGCTCAAGCCAAGGGGAGTGCCCATACCCGTGTGTTCAAATCGCCTTTTATTGGTGGTGATGATGAAGGTGGTGGTGATGAAGTAGCCTTCTTCTTCAACTTATATTTGAGCATAAAATTGTCCTCCCTTAGATCATCATTCTCTAACTCGAGTTTAATATCTTATTGCATAATGCCGCCTTGCTCTCCTGCAGAAAACGAGATGGAATAAATTGAACCTCAGGTTTGTATCCTTTAGGGAGGCTTGACTTCTTGAATTCCACATGCATGTCTCCGGGCTGAGGTAGTGGGTCATCCTCTTCCTCAGAGCTATCATCCTTTGTTTCCTTCATGGCAGTGTCTTCCTCCTCGTCTATGGTCCGTCCATAATGCTCCACTTCTCTATAGATCTTAGGGATTGCAATATAGTCAGCAACATAGATCTCCCCCTCTGAATCTTGAGACGACATATTTTCAGATCTGCCTGGAAAACAGCACGAAACAAGAACAAGGGATTTTTCTGCGATGCGGTGGTCAAAACAATCGAGGGTATATATAGAGAATTTTTTATCTTGGGAAGCAAGAATATGGAAGGAAAACGGAGTCGGGAAGGTGTCCGAGGTGGGCACAACCCACCAGGGCACGCCTAGTAGGGCTGGCGCACCCTGGTTTATCGTGCTCACCTCGGTTGCCTTCCCGTTTATTTCTTATTTTCCTAATTTTTGTATTATTCCAAAACTGACAGAAAATATTTTTTCGGATTTTTCGGACTCCGTTTACTTACCGTATCACGTACCTCCTTTTTTTCAGAATTCTGGAGTGTTCCGGAAGGTTTTTTATGTGTTCCTGTGGTGTCATGATTTGGATAACATTGCTTTCAACATTAATAGGTGTACCTGAGATATAGTGTTTAATTATTTGTCCATTGACCACCTTCGGGTTAGTACCTTTGGCATTATTAATCTTGATAGCTCCAGAACGATAAGCCTCTTCGATAATATAAGGTCCTTCCCATTTGGAGAGAAGCTTACCTGCAAAAAATCTTAAACGAGAGTTGCACAAAAGAACATAGTCTCCTATTTTGAATTCCCGCTTTTGGATTCTTTTATCATGCCATCTTTTTACTTTTTCTTTGAATAGTTTGGCATTTTCATAAGCTTGGGTTCTCCATTCATCTAGTGAGCTAATATCAAATAACCTCTTCTCACCGGCAAGTTTGAAATCATAATTGAGTTATTTAATTGCCCAAAATGCTTTATGTTCCAAATCTAGAGGTAGATGACAAGCTTTTCTGTATACCATTTTGTATGGAGACATACCCATAGGATTTTTATAAGCTGTTCTGTAGGCCCAAAGTGCATCATCTAGTTTCTCAGACCAATTCTTTCGAGACCTATTGACAGTTTTTTGTAATATTAATTTTATTTCTCTATTGCTAAGTTCAACTTGACCGCTAGATTGAGGATGATAGGGTGATGCAATTCTATGGTTAACATCATATTTAGCAAGCATCTTGCGGAAAGCACCATGAATAAAGTGTGAACCACCATCAGTCATTAAATATCTAGGGACTCCAAACCTCGGGAAGATAACTTCTTTAAGCATTTTAATGGAGGTGTTGTGATCAGCACTACTAGTTGGAATAGCTTCTACCCACTTAGTGGCATAATCAACAGCAACCAAAATATGAGTTTACCCATTAGAGGAAGGAAAAGGTCCCATGTAATCAAAACCCCAAACATCAAATGGTTCAACAAGTGAATAATTCATAGGCATTTCCTAATGCTTACCGATATTACCAATTCTTTGACATTCATCACAAGACAAGACAAACTTATGGGCATCGTTGAAGAGAGTAGGCCAATAAAAACCAGATTGCAGTACCTTGTGAGCGGTTCTATCTCCCGCATGATGTCCTCCATAAGCTTCGGAATGACATTTTCGTAGGATTTGTTCCTGTTCATGCTCAGGTACACAACGTCTAATAATACCATCTACTCCTTCCTTATAAAGATGTGGGTCATCCCAAAAGTAATGTCTCAAGTCATAGAAGAATTTTTTTTCTTTTGTTGGTATGTGAAACTAGGTGGTATATATTTAGCAACAATGTAGTTAGCATAATCAGCATACCAAGGAGTGTTTTGAGAAACATTTATTGTAGCTAACTGTTCATTAGGAAAGCTATCATCAATAGCTAGTGGGTCATCAAGAATATTTTCTAACCTAGACAAGTTAGCAGCTACGAAGTTCTCAGCTCCCTTCCTATCAATTATATGTAAATCAAATTCTTGAAGCAAAAGAACCCACCTAATGAGTCTAGGTTCAGCATCTTTCTTTTCCATAAGATATTTTATAGTAGCATGATCAGTGTGAACAATGACTTTGGAATCAACAATGTAGGATCTAAATTTATCACAAGCAAACACAACTGCTAAAAATTCTTTTTCAGTAGTAGCATAGTTTCGTTGGGCACTGTCTAGAGTTTTGCTAGCATAATGGATAACATTTAATTTCTTATCGACTCTTTGTCCTAGAACAACACCAACAGCATAATCACTAGCATCACACATAATTTCAAAAGGCAAGTTCCAATCAGGTGGTTGAACGATAGGTGCAGAAGTTAAGGCTTTCTTGAGTGTTTCAAAGGCTTCTACACAATCATCATCAAAAACAAAAGGAATATCCTTTTGTAAAAGATTAGTAAGAGGCCTAAAAATTTGAGAGAAGTCTTTAATGAACCTCCTATAGAAACCAGCATGACCAAGGAAACTCTGAATACCTTTAATATCTTTAGGACATGGCAATTTCTCAATTCAACTTTAGCTTTATCCACCTCAATACCTCGTTCAGATATTTTATGCCCCAAGACAATACCTTCATTAACCATAGAGTGGAACTTCTCCCAATTCAAGACAAGATTAGTTTGTTCACATCTCTGCAAAACTCGATCAAGGTTGCTTAAGCAATCATCAAAAGAAGTTCCGTAAACGGAAAAATCATCCATGAAAACCTCCACAATCTTTTCACAAAAATAAGAGAATATAGCAGTCATACATCTTTGAAAGGTAGCGGGTGCATTGCATAAACCAAAAGGCATACGTCTATAAGCATGGGTTCCAAAAGGACAAGTAAAGGTGCTTTTCTCTTGATTAGATTGTGATACAGGTATTTGAGAGAAACCAGAATATCCATCCAGAAAACAAAAGTGTGTGTGGTTAGATAATCTTTCTAGCATCTGATCAATGAAGGGAAGAGGGTAATGATCTTTTCTAGTAGCTTTATTTAATTTTCTAAAATCAATTACCATTCTATAGCCAGTGACAATTCTTTGTGGAATGAGTTCATTTTTATCATTAGGAACAACAGTAATACCTCCCTTCTTAGGGACACAATGAACGGGACTTACCCATCTACTATCAGTTATCGGATAGATTATACATGCTTCCAAAAGCTTTAATATTTTAGTTCTTACCACTTCTTTCATCTTAGAATTCAATCGCCGTTGATGATCAACAACGGGTTTAGCATCAGGTTCCATATTAATCTTGTGCTGACATAGAGTGGGACTAATGCCCTTAACATCATCAAGAGTATATCCAATAGCAGCCCGGTGCTTCCTCAGAATTTTTAATAATCTTTCTTCTTCATGTTCTCAAAGGTTAGCACTAAAATTAACAGGATATATCTTTTTCTCATCAAGATAAGCATACTTCAAAGTATCAGGCAATTGTTTTAATTCAAATACAGGATCACCTTTAGGTGGAGGAGGACCTCCAAGGGTTTCAATAGGCAGATTGTGTTTTAGGAGAGGTTGTTGTTCAAAGAAATTTTTATCTATTTCATTTCTTTCACGCAAGTGCATATCATTTTCATGGTCAAGCAAATATTGTTCTAGTGGATCAGTAGGAGGTACGGCAATAGAAGCAAGACCAATTATTTCATCCTTACTAGATAGTTCTCTATCACGAGGTTGTCTACTAAACTTGGAAAAATTAAACTCATGAGACACATCACCAAAACTAACACCGACAGTTTGTTTTTCACAATCTATCTTAGCATTGACGGTGTTCAAGAAAGGTCTACCAAAGATAATGGGACAAAAGTCATCTTGTGGGGAACCAAGAACTAGAAAATCAGTAGGATGTTTTACTTTCCCACACAAGACTTCAACATCTCTAATAATCCCAAGTGGTGTGATGGTGTCTCTATTAGCAAGTTTAATAGTAACATCAATGGCTTCTATTTTAGCGGGTGCTATGTCATTCATAATTTCTTGGTATAAGGTAAAAGGAATAGCACTCACACCAGCACCCAAATCACATAAACCATGATAGCAATGATCTCCTATTTTGACTAAGACAACATGCATGCCCACTACGGGTCTATGTTTATCTTTTTCATCGAGTTTAGCAATTCTAGCAGCTTCATCACAGAAGTAAATAACATGACCATCCATATTTTCTACCAAGAGATCTTTAACCATAGCAACACTAGGCTCTACTTTAATTTGTTTAGAGGGCTTAGTTTCTCAAATATTACTTTTGCGAACCACAGTTGATACCTTATCGTGTTCCTTTATCCTAACAGGGAAAGGTGGTTTTTCAATATAAGCAGTAGGCACAACTGGATCAACATTGTAAATGATGGTTTCATCTTAGCTATGACCGGTTCTTTAGTTTCTTCTTTAATAGGGGGATGATATTTAAACCACTTCTCCTTAGGGAGGTCAACATGAGTATCAAATGATTCACAGAAAGAGGCTACTATCTGAGAGTCAAGGCCACATTTAGTGCTAAACTTCTGAAAAGCATCAGTATTCATATAACATTTAACACAATCAAACTTAAGCTTTATAATTGACTCATTACCTTCGTCGAGTTCCCAATCTTCAGAGTTGCGTTTAATTCTTTATAAGAGATCCCACTTGAATTCAATAGTCTTCTTCATAAAAGTACCAGTACAAGAAGTATCGAGCATGGATTGATCATTAAGAGAAAGCTGAGCATAAAAATTCCGAATAATAACTTCTCTCGGGATATCATGATTGGGGCATGAATATAACATTGACTTAAGCCTCCCCCAAGCTAGAGCGATGCTTTCTCCTTTACGAGGCCAAAAATTATATATATATAATTCCGATCACGATGAACTAGATGCATAGGATAAAACTTTTGGTGGAATTCTAATTGCAATCGATTCCAGTTCCATGATCCAATATCATCACATAGCCTATACCATGTCAATGCTTTTGCCTTCAAAGATAAAGGGAAAACCTTCTTCCTAGCTTCATCTCTGGGTAAACCTGCAAGCTTAAATAATCCACAAACTTCATTCACATGTATTAGGTGCATATCAGGATGTTTAGTTCCATCTCCTGCATAAGGTTTAACTAGCAGTTGTTCTACCATACCGAAAGGAATTTCATAACCAATATTTTCAGTAGGTGCAGTAGGTTGCGGGGCAACTAATTGTGGTTCCGGTTGAGGTGAAGATACCCCGAAAAACCCCTCAAAGGATTGTTTTCCGTAGTAGCAAGTGACAATAAATTTCAGCACATAGTATAAATTTTTCCTTACCGATTTCCACTTACCAAGAGCGCTTCACTCCCCGGCAACGGCGCCAGAAAAGAGTCTTGATGACCCACAAGTATAGGGGATCAATCGTAGTCCTTTCGATAAGTAAGAGTGTCGAACCCAACGAGGAGCAGAAGGAAATGACAAGCGGTTTTCAGCAAGGTAATTTCTGCAAGCACTAAAATTGTAGGTAACAGATAGTTTGATAGCAAGATAATTGGTAACAAGCAAGTAACGGTAATGGAAAATAAAGTGCAGCAAGATTGCCCAATCCTTTTGTGGCAAAGGACAGGCCAGGACAGTCTCTTATAATAGGCAAAGTGTTCTTGAGGGTACACGGGAATTTCATCTAGTCAGTTTTATCATGTTGGTTTGATTCGCGTTCGCTACTTTGATAATTTGATATGTGGGTGGACCTGTGCTTGGGTATTGTTCTTACTTGAAAAAACCTCCCACTTATGATTAACCCACTCGCAAGCATCCGCAACTACGAGAAAAGTATTACGATAAAATCTAACCATAGCATGAAACGTTTGGATCCAAATCAGCCCCTTACGAAGTACCGCATAAACTAGGGTTTAAGTATCTGTCACTCTAGCAACCCATCATCTAATAACTACTCCACAATGCATTCCCTTAGGCCCAAGGATGGTGAAGTGTCATGTAGTCGACGTTCACATGACACCACTAAGGGAATCACAATGTACATATCATCAAAATATCGAACACATATCAAATTCACATGATTACTTGCAACATGACTTCTCCCGTGACCTCAAGAACAAAGGTAACTACTCACAAATAATATTCATGCTCAAGATCAGAGGGGTATTGAATAGCATAATGGATCTGAACATATAATCTTCCACCAAATAAACCATATAGTAATAAACTACAAGATGTAATCAACACTACTAGTCACCCACAGGTACCAATGTGAGGTTCTGGTACAAAGATTGATCACAAGAGATGAACTAGGGTTTGAGAGGAGATGGTGCTGTTGAATATGTTGATGAAGATTGGCCTCCCAAAGATGAGAGGGGTGTTGGTGATGACGATGGCTTCGATTTCCCCCTCCGGGAGGGGAGTTCCCCCGGCGGAATCGCTCCGCCGGAGGGCAAAATTGCTCCTGCCCAAGTTCCGCCTCGAGATGGAGGCGTTCCGTCCCGAAAGTCCTCTCCTTATTTTTTCTAGGTCAAAAGACCTTAAATACCCGAAGATGGGCACCGGAGGTGGGCCGTGCTGGGCACAACCAACCAGGGCGTGCCTGGGGGGCCTGGTGCGCCTTGGTGTCTTGTGCTCACCAGGTGGGCCCCCTACGGTAGTTATTTGCTCCAGCAATTTTCATATATTCGAAAATAGTTCTCCGTAAAGTTTCAGCTTATTTGGAGATGTGCAGAATAGGTATCTGTGATGTGCTTTTGCAGGTCCAGAATTCCACCTGCCGGTATTCTCCCTCTTTGTGTAAACCTTGCATATTATGAGAGAAAAGGCATTAGAATCACTCCCTAAAGCATTATTATACATCAAAACATTATAAATAACAGGAGGAAATCATGATGCAAAATGGACGTATCAGACACATACAGTGGGTAAACAAATTACTGTTGGGCAATTGGTAGAAAAGCGCATAGTTATGTGATATTCACGACAATGATCATGTGTATATAGGCATCACGTCCATAAGTAAATAGGCCGACTCCTGCCTGCACCTATTTCTATTACTCCACCCATTGACCGCTATCCAGCATGCATCTAGAGTATTAAGTAAAACAAAGTAATGCTTGGAGAACATTGACACGATGTAGACAAAGAGAATTCAAATAATATGAAACTAACCCCGTCGTTTTATCCTTAGTGGCAATAATACAAAGATGTGTCTTGTCCCTTTCTGTCACTGGGATATAGAGCACTGCCAGATGGAACCCACTACAACGCACCCCTCTCATTGAAGAAATATCAATCTAGTTGGCCAAACTATTTCAATAGATCGGAGAGATTTACGAAGCTATAATGATCATGCAAATAAGAATCATAATATTCAGAGGTGACTCAAATACTTTTCATGAATAATCTGAAACATAAACCCACAATTCATCGGATCCCAACAAACACACCCTACAAAAGATATACATCGGATAGATCAAAGCAAAGATGCGATGATCATTGTATTGAAGATCAAAAGAGAGAGAGACAACTATGTAGGTACTAACGACGGACCCGTAGGTCTATGGTGAACTACTCACACATCATCATGAGGACAACAAGGTTGATGAAGAGGCCCTCCGTGATCGACCCCCCCTCCGACAGGGTGCCGGAACGGAGCTCCAGATGAGATCGCGGCGGAATAGAGACTTGCGACGGTGGAAAAAGTCTTTCGGGATGCCCTCCAGAGTTTTTGGAATATATGTGAATTTATAGGCCAGAGAACGGGGGTAGGAGGGCCACCAGGGAGGGACAAGCCATCAGGGTGCGGCCACCCCCTGGGCGCGCCCTGTTGGCTTGTGCCTCCCTCGTGCGGCCTCCGGTCTTCTCTCGAAGCTTCCAGGTCTTCTTTTGGTCCAGAAAAAATCATAAAAAAGTTTCGGGGCAATTGGACTTTGTTTGGTACTGTAACCTGAAAAGTAAAAAACGCGTACAAAACAACAACTGGAATTGGGCACTGGGTCAATAGGTTAGTGCTCAAAAATAATATAAATTGATAAATTATTACTCAAAAAGTATCCTAGAATGATAATATGTCAGCATGGAACAATAAAAAATTATAGATACGTTGGAGACGTATCATTCCTATAAGCACAAGTGTGCAAAAAGATAGTAGCACTGCCCCTTCTCTCATTTTTGTTTTTTTATTTCTCCTTTTTTTTTTCTTTTTTCTTTTCGTCCGGAGTCTCATCCCAACTTGTGGGGGAATCATAGTCTCCATCATCGTTTCCTCACTCGGACAGTGCTCTAATAATAATGATCATTACACTTTTATTTACTTACAACTCGATATAAAAAACTACTATACAAGATGACTCTATATGAATGCCTCTGGGAGTGTACCAGGATGTGCAATGATCTAGCATAACATGTAGGTAATGATGAACGGTGACTTTGCCGAAAATACTATGTCAACTAGATGATCATGTAAAGCAATATGATGATGAACACACAAGTCATGTGACAGAACGGTGGAAGTTGCATGGCAATATATCTCGGAATGGCTATGGAAATGCCATGATAGGTAGGTATGGTGGCTGTTTTGAGGAAGATATATGGTGTCTTATGTGGGATAGAACGTATCATATTGATACGTCCATTTTGCATCATGATTTCCTACTGTTATTTATTATGTTTTGTTGAATAATAATGCTTTAGGGAGTGATTCTAATGCCTTTTCTCTCATAATATGCAAGGTTTACACAAAGAGGGAGAATACCGGCAGCTGGAATTCTGGACCTGAAAAAAGCACATCAGAGATACCTATCCTGCACAACTCCAATGAAGCTGAAATTTTACGGAGATTATTTTTGGAATTAATAAAAAAATACTGGCGCAAAAAACTACCGAAGGGGGGCACCCTGGTGGGCACAAGACACCAGGGCGCGCCCCTGGTGGGTTGTGCCCTCCTCGGCCCACCTCTGGTGCCCATCTTCTGGTATATAGTCACATTTGACCTAGAAAAAAAAGGAGAGGACTTTCGGGACGAAGCGCCGCCGCTTCGAGGCAGAACTTGGGCAGGAGCACTTTTGCCCTCCGGCGGAGCAATTCCGCCGGGGGAACTTCCCTCCCGGAGGGGGAAATCGAAGCCATCATCACCACCAACACCCCTCTCATCTTAGGGAGGGCAATCTTCATCAACATCTTCAACAACACCATCTCCTCTCAAACCCTAGTTCATCTCTTGTGTTCAATCTTTGTACCGGAACCTCAGGTTGGTACCTGTGGGTGACTAGTAGTGTTGATTACCTTGCATAGTTGATTACTATATGGTTTATTTGGTGGAAGATTATATGTTCAGATCCATTATTCTATTCAATACCCATATGATCTTGAGCATGTTTATTATTTGTGAGTAGTTACCTTTGTTCTTGAGGTCACGGGAGAAGTCATGTTGCAAGTAATCATGTGAATTTGATATGTGTTCTATATTTTGATGATATGTATGTTGTGATTCCCTTAGTGGTGTCATGTGAACGTCGACTACATGACACTTCACCATTCATGGGCCTAAGGGAATGCATTGTGGAGTAGTTATTAGATGATGGGTTGCTAGAGTGACAGAAGCTTAAACCCTAGTTTATGCGCTACTTCGTAAGGGGCTGATTTGGATCCAAACATTTAATGCTATGGTTAGATTTTATCTTAATACTTTTCTTGTACTTGCGGATGCTTGCGGGGGGGGGGGGGGGGGGGGGGGGGGGTTAATCATAAGTGGGAGGTTGTTCAAGTAAGAACAGCACCAAATCACCGGTCCACCCACATATCAAATTATCAAAGTAGCGAACACGAATCAAACCAACATGATAAAAGTGACTAGATGAAATTCCCGTGTACCCTCAAGAACATTTTGCCTATTACTAGAGACTGTTTTGGCCTGTCCTTTGCCACAAAAGGATTGGGCTACCTGCTGCACCATATTTACCGTTACCGTTACTTGCTCGTTACCAATTATCTTGCTATCAAACTATCTGTTACCTACAATTTCAGTGCTTGCAGAAATTACCTTGCTGAAAACCGCTTGTCATTTCCTTTTACTCCTCGTTGGGTTCGACACTCTTACTTATCGAAAGGACTACGATTGATCCCCTATACTTGTGGGTCATCAAGACTCTTTTATGGCGCCGTTGCCGGGGAGTGAAGCGCTCTTGGTAAGTGGAAATCGGTAAGGAAAAACTTATACTACGTGCTGAAATTTATTGCTACTTGCTACTATGGAAAAAAAAATCCTTTGAGGGGTTTGTTCGGGGTATCTTCACCTCGACCGGAACCACAATTAGTTGCCCCTCAACCTACTGCACCTACTGAAAATATTGGTTATGAAATTCCTTCGGGTATGGTAGAACAATTGCTTGCTAAACCTTATGCAGGAGATGGAACTGAACATCCTGATATGCACCTACTATATGTGAACGAAATTTGTGGATTATTTAAGCTTACAGGTCTACCCAGAGATAAAGCTAAGAAGAAGATTTTCCATTTATCTTTGAAGGGAAAAGCATTGACATGGTATAGGCTATGTGATGATCTTGGATCGTGGAACTAGAATCGTTTGCAATTGGAATTCCACCAAAAGTTTTATCCCATGCATCTAGTTCATCGTGATCGGAATTATATATATAGTTTTTGGCCTCGTGAAGGAGATAACATCGCTCTAGCTTGGGGGAGGCTTAAGTCAATGTTATATTCATGCCCCAATCATGATATCCTGAGAGAAGTTATCATTCAGAATTTTTATGCTCGGCTTTCTCATAATGATCAATCTATGCTCGATACTTCCTGTGCTGGTTCTTATATGAAGAAGACTATTAAATTCAAGTGGGATCTCTTAGAAAGAATTAAACGCAACTCTGAAGATTGGGAACTCGACGAAGGTAATGAGTCAGGTATAAAGCTTGAGTTTGATTGTGTTAAATCTTTTATGAATACCGATACTTTTCACAAGTTTAGCACTAAATATGGACTTGACTCTGAGATAGTAGCCTCTTTCTGTGAAGCATTTGCTACTCACGTTGATCTCCCTAAGGAGAAGTGGTTTAAATATCATCCCCTATTAAAGAAGAAATTAAAGAACCGGTCATAGCTAAAGATGAAACCATCATTTACAATGTTGATCCAGTTGTGCCTACCGCTTATATTGAAAAACCACCTTTCCCTGTTAGGATAAAGGAACATGCTAAGGTATCAACTGTGGTTCGTAAGAGTAATATAAGAGCACCTAAGCCCCCTGAGCAAATTAAAGTAGAACCTAGTGTTGCTATGGTTAAGGATCTCTTGGTAGAAAATATTGATGGGCATGTTATCTACTTCTGTGATGAAGCTGCTAGAATTGCCAAACCTGATGAAAAAGATAAACATAGACCCATAGAAAGCATGCCTGTTGTCTCAGTCAAAGTAGGAGATCATTGCTATCTTGGTTTATGTGATTTGGGTGCTAGTGTGAGTGCTATCCCTTTTACCTTATACCAAGAAATTATGGATAAAATAGCACCTACTGAAATAGAAGACATTGATGTTACTATTAAACTTGGTAATAGAGACACCATCACACCACTTGGGATTGTTAGAGATGTTGAAGTCTTGTGTGGAAAAGTAAAATACCCTACTGATTTTCTAGTCCTTGGATCCCCACAAGATGAATTTTGTCCCATTATCTTTGGTAGACCTTTCTTGAGCACCGTCAATGCTAAGATAGATTGTGAAAAACAAACTGTCGGTGTCAGTTTTGGTGGTGTGTCTCATGAGTTTAATTTTTCCAAGTTTAGTAGACAACCTCGTGACAGAGCGTTATCTAGTAAGGATGAAATAATTGGTCTTGCTTCTATTGCCGTGCCTCCTACTGACCCATTAGAACAGTATTTGCTTGACCATGAAAATGATATGCACTTGCGTGAAAGAAATGAAATAGATCAAATTTTCTTTGAACAACAACCTCTCCTGAAACACAATTTGCCTATTGAAACTCTTGGAGGCCCTCCTCCACCTAAAGGTGATCCTGTGTTTGAATTAAAGCAATTGCCTGACACTTTGAAGTATGCTTACCTTGATGAGAAAAAGATATATCCTGTTATTATTATTGCTAACCTTTCAGAACATGAAGAAGAAAGATTATTAAAAGTTCTAAGGAAGCACCGGGCTGCTATTGGATATACTCTTGATGATCTTAATGGTATTAGTCCCACTCTATGTCAGCAAAAGATTAATATGGAACCTGATGCTAAACCCGTTTGTTGACCATCAAGGACAATTAAATCCTAAGATGAAGGAAGTGGTAAGAACTGAAATATTAAAGCTTCTGGAAGCAGGTATAATCTATCCCATAGCTGATAGTAGATGGGTAAGTCCCGTTCATTGTGTCCCTAAGAAAGGAGGTATAACCGTTGTTCCTAATGATAAAAATGAACTCATTCCACAAAGAATTGTCACTGGCTATAGAATGATAATTGATTTTAGGAAATTAAATAAAGCTACTAGAAAGGATCATTACCCTCTTCCTTTCATTGATAAAATGCTATAAAGATTATCTAAGCACACACACTTTTGTTTTTTGGATGGATATTCTGGTTTCTCTCAAATACCCGTGTCACAATCTGATCAAGAGAAAACCACCTTTACTTGCCCTTTTGGAACCTATGCTTATAGAAGTATGCCTTTTGGTTTATGCAATGCACCTGCTACCTTCAAAGATGTATGACTGCTATATTCTCTTACTTTTGGGAAAAGATTGTGGAGGTTTTCATGCAAGATTTTTCCATTTACGAAACTTCTTTTGATGATTGCTTAAGCAACCTTGATCGAGTTTTGCAGAGATGTGAACAAACTAATCTTGTCTTGAATTGGGAGAATTGCCACTTTATGGTTAATGACGGTATTGTTTTGGGGCATAAAATATCCGAATGAGGTATTGAGGTGGATAAAGCTAAAGTTGATGCAATTGAGAACATGCCATGTCCTAAAGATATTAAAGGTATTCGAAGTTTCCTTGGTCATGCTGGTTTCTATAGGAGGTTCATTAAAGACTTCTCTAAAATTTCTAGGCCTCTTACTAATCTTTTGCAAAAAGATATTCCTTTTGTTTTTGATGATGATTGTGTGGAAGCCTTTGAAACACTCGAGAAAGCCTTAACTTCTGCACCTATCGTTCAACCACCTGATTGGAACTTGCCTTTTGAAATTATGTGTGATGCTAGTGATTATGTTGTTGGTGCTGTTCTAGGACAAAGAGTTGATAAAAAATTGAACGTTATCCATTATGCTAGCAAAAGTCTAGACAGTGCTCAACGAAATTATGCTACTACTGAAAAATAATTTTAGCAGTTGTGTTTGCCTGTGATAAATTTAGATCCTATATTGTTGACTCCAAAGTTATTGTTCACACCGATCATGCTGCTATAAAATATCTTATGGAAAAGAAATATGCTAAACCTAGACTTATTAGGTGGGTTCTCTTGCTTCAAGAATTTGACTTACATATCATTGATAGGAAGGGAGCTGAGAACCCCGTAGCTGATAACTTGTCTACGTTAGAAAATATTCTTGATGACCCACTACCTATTGATGATAGTTTCCCTGACGAACAGTTAGCTGCAATAAATGTTTCTCAAAACACTCCTTGGTATGCTGATTATGCTAATTACATTGTCGCTAAATATATACCACCTAGCTTCACATACCAACAAAAGAAAAAAATTCTTCTATGACTTAAGACATTACTTTTGGGATGACCCACATCTTTGTAAAGAAGGAGTAGATGGTATTATTAGACGTTGTGTACCTGAGCATGAACAGGAACAAATCCTACGGAAATGTCATTCCGAAGCTTATGGAGGACATCATGCGGGAGATAGAAGTGCTCACAAGGTATTGCAATCTGGTTTTTATTGGCCTACTCTCTTCAAGGATGCCCGTATGTTTGTCTTGTCTTGTGATGAATGTCAAAGAATTGGTAATATCGGTAAGCGTCAGGAAATGCCTATGAATTATTCACTTGTTGTCGAACCATTTGACGTTTGGGGTTTTGATTATATGGGACCTTTTCCTTCCTCTAACGGGTACACTCATATTTTGGTTGCTGTTGATTATGTCACTAAGTGGGTAGAAGCTATTCCAACTAGTAGTGCTGATCACCACACCTCCATTAAAATGCTTAAAGAAGTTATCTTCCAGAGGTTTGGAGTCCCTAGATATTTAATGACCGATGGTGGTTCACACTTTATTCATGGTGCTTTCAGTAAGATGCTTGCTAAATATGATGTTAACCATAGAATTGCATCACCCTATCATCCTCAATCTAGTGGTCAAGTTGAACTTAGCAATAGAGAAATAAAATTAATATTACAAAAAACTGTAAATAGGTCTCGAAAGAATTGGTCTAAGAAACTAGATGATGCACTTTGGGCCTATAGAACAGCTTCTAAAAATCCTATGGGCATGTCTCCATACAAAATGGTATATGGAAAAGCTTGTCATTTGCCTCTAGAATTAGAACATAAAGCATTTTGGGCAATTAAAGAACTCAACTATGATTTCAAGCTTGCCGGTGAAAAGAAGCTATTTGATATTAGCTCACTAGACGAACGGAGAACCCAGGCCTATGAAAATGCCAAACTATTCAAAGAAAAAGTAAAAAGATGGCATGACAAAGGAATCCAAAAGCGAGAATTCAAAATAGGAGACTATGTTCTTTTGTTCAACTCTCGTTTAAGATTTTTTGAAGGTAAGCTTCTCTCCAAATGGGAAGGACCTTATATTATCGAAGAGTTTTATCGTTCTGGAGCTATCAAGATTAATAATGCCGAAGGTACTAACCCGAAGGTGGTCAATGGACAAAGAATTAAGCACTATATCTCAGGTACGCCTATTAACGTTGAAAGCAATGTTATCCAAACCATGACATCGGAGGTACACATAAAAGAAATCTTCCGAAACACTCCAGAATTCTGAAAAAATAGGAGGTACGTGATACGGTAAGTAAACGGACTCCGAAAAATCTGCAAAAATATGGAAGGCGATCGAGGTGAGCACGATACACCAGGGCGCGCCAGGCCCACCTCGGACACCTTCCCGACTCCGTTTTCCTTCCATATGCTTGTTTCCCCAAGAATAAAAATTCTCTATATATACCCCCAACTATTTTGGCGACCGCATCGCAGGAAAATCCTCTGTTCTTGTTTCTTGCTGTTTTTCCTGGCAGATCTGAAAATATGTCGTCTCAAGATTCAGAGGGGGAGAGCTATGTTGCTGACTATATTGCAAACCCCAAGATCTATGGAGAAGTGGAGCATTGTGGATGGACCTCAGATGAGGAGGAAGACGCCGCCATGAAGGAAACAAAGGATGATAGCTCTGAGGAGGAGGATAACCCGCTACCTCAACCCGGAGACATGCATGTGGAATTCAAGAAGTCAAGCCTCCCTAGAGGATACAAACCTGAGGTTCAATTTATTCCATCTCGTTTTCTGCAGGAGAGCAAGGCGGCATTATGCAAAAAATATTAAAGCTCGAGTTGGAGAATGATGATCTAAGGGAGGAAAAATTTATGCTCAAATATAAGTTGAAGAAGAAGGCTACCTCTACACCACCACCTTCTTCATCACCACCACCAAAGGAGACATGAGCACACGGGTATGGGCACTCCCCTTGGCTTGAGCCAAGCTTGGGGGAGGTGCCCCGGTATCGTATCACCATCACTTTTATTCACCTTTACCTATTCTAGTTCGATCTTTAGTTTTCCTTTACTTTTGTTGAATAAAAGTTTAGCATAATCTATTTTTGTGTGTTAGTTTCGTGGCCTATCTATCTATGTAATCGAGGGAGAGTTATATAATAAAGTTTAGTTTGAGTTTTTGCCTCTCTACTTTCTTGTTGCAATCAAAATAAAGGAAAGAGAAATAAATGAAAAGAATCATATGCTAATCTTATGGTGAGTAATGACATCACATAAGGAAAAGTATAAGTAGTAAAATTTATTGGAGATTGACAAACATAGCATTGGTCAATGATGCAATTCATGAAAGAATTAATAAGCGAAGAGAAGATTCACATGCAAATACACTATCTTGGACATCTTTTATGATTGTGAGCCCCCATTAAATATTATATGTCAAAATTGTTGATGTTGGACAAGGAAGACAACGTAATGATTTATGTTTGTTCATATCCACATAGAAGTTATATTGTCATAGATCCTTCAACATGTGGTGCTTGCTCAATATCTTTGCTAGCCAAAAATTCCGCACTAAGTAGAGATACTACTTGTGCATCCAAAAACCCAAACCCAAATTCATTCTTTGAGAGTCCACCATACCTACCTACGGATCGAGTAAGATCCTTCAAGTAAGTTGTCATCGGAGCAATAAGGCAATAAAAATTGCTTCTAAAAGTGTTTTGATCAATTAGTGTAAGAGAAAATTGAGCGCTATACGAACTTATGATGGCAAAGTAATAAAAGGGACGGACTGCATAATAAAGGTTGCTATCATGGGGGGCAATATAGCGTGACGTTCTTTTACATTAAGGGATTGGGCATACAAACCAAAAAGCGCATGACAACCAACATGATAAAAGTGACTAGATGAAATTCCCATGTACCATCAAGAACACTTTGCCTATTACTAGAGACTGTTCTGGCCTGTCCTTTGCCACAAAAGGATTGGGCTACCTCGCTGCACCTTATTTACTGTTATCGTTACTTGCTCGTTACCAATTACCTTGCTATCAAACTATCTGTTACCTACAATTTCAGTGCTTGCAGAAATTACCTTGCTGAAAACCGCTTGTCATTTCCTTCTGCTCCTCGTTGGGTTCGACACTCTTACTTATCGAAAGGACTACGATTGATCGCCTATACTTTTGGGTCATCAAGACTCTTTTCTGGCGCCGTTGCCGGGGAGTGAAGCGCTTATGGTAAGTGGAAATCGGTATGGAAAAACTTATACTACGTGCTGAAATTTATTGCTACTTGCTGCTATGGAAAACAATCCTTTGAGGGGTTTGTTCGAGGTATCTTCACCTCGACCGGAACCACAATTAGTTGCCCCTCAACCTACTGCACCTACTGAAAATATTGGCTATGAAATTCGTTCGGGTATGGTAGAACAACTGCTCGCTAAACCTTATGCAGGAGATGGAACTGGACATCCTGATATGCACCTATTATATGGGAACGAAATTTGTGGATTATTTAAGCTTGCAGGTTTACCCGGAGATGAAGCTAAGAAGAAGGTTTTCCCTTTATCTTTGAAGGGAAAAGCATTGACATGGTATAGGCTATGTGATGATCTTGGATCATGGAACTGGAATCGTTTGCAATTGGAATTCCACCAGAAGTTTTACCACATGCATCTAGTTCATCGTGATCGGAATTATATATATAATTTTTGGCCTCGTGAAGGAGAAAGCATTGCTCTAGGTTGGGGGAGGCTTAAGTCAATGTTATATTCATGCCCCAATCATGATATCCCGAGAGAAGTTATTATTCAGAATTTTTATGCTCGGCTTTCTCATAATGATCAATCCATGCTCGATACTTCTTGTGTTGGTTCCTATATGAAGAAGACTATTGAATTCAAGTGGGATCTCTTAGAAAGAATTAAACACAACTCTAAAGATTGGGAACTCGACGATGGTAATGAGTCAGGTATAAATCTTGAGTTTGATTGTGTTAAATCTTTTATGAATACCGATACTTTTCACAAGTTTGGCACTAAATATGAACTTGACTCTGAGATAGTAGCCTCTTTCTGCGAAGCATTTGCTACTCACGTTGATCTCCCTAAGGAGAAGTGGTTTAAATATCATCCCCCTATTAAATAATATATTAAAGAACCAGTCATAGCTAAAGAAGAAACCATCATTTACAATGTTGATCCAGTTATGACTACCCCTTATATTGAAAAATCACCTTTCCCTGTTAGGATAAAGGAGCATGCTAAGGTATCAACTGTGGTTCGTAAGAGTAATATAAGAGCACCTAAGCCCCCAGAGAAAATTAAAGTAGAACCTAGTATTGCTATGGTTAAAGATCTCTTGGTAGAAAATATTGATGGGCATGTTATCTACTTCTGTGATGAAGCTGCTAGAATTGCTAAACCCGATGAAAAAGATAAACATAGACCCATAGAAGGCATGCTTGTTGTCTCAGTCAAAATAGGAGATCATTGCTATCATGGTTTGGGTGACTTGGGTGCTAGTGTGAGTGATATCCCTTTTACATTATACCAAGAAATTATGGATGAAATAGCACCTGCTGAAATAGAAGATATTGATGTTACTATGAAACTTGCTAATAGAGACACCATCACACCACTTGGGATTGTTAGAGATGTTGAAGTCTTGTGTGGGAAAGTAAAATACCCTACTGATTTTCTAGTTCTTGGTTCCCCACAAGATGACTTTTGTCCCATTATCTTTGGTAGACCTTTCTTGAACATCGTTAATGTTAAGATAGATTGTGAAAAACAAACTGTCGGTGTCAGTTTTGGTGGTGTGTCTCATGAGTTTAATTTTTCCAAGTTTAGTAGACAACTTCGTGATAAAGCATTATCTAGTAAGGATGAAATAATTGGTCTTGCCTCTATTGTTGTGCCTCCTACTGGTCCATTGGAACAATATTTGCTTGACCATGAAAATGATATGCACTTGCGTGAAAGAAATGAAATAGATCAAATTTTCTTTGAACAACAACCTCTCCTGAAACAAAATTTGCCTATTGAAAATCTTGGAGGTCCTCCTCCACCTAAAGGTGATCCTGTGTTCGAATTAACGCAATTGCCTGACACTTTGAAGTGTGCTTATCTTGATGAGAGAAAGATATATCCTGTTATTATTAGTGCTAACCTTTCAGAACATGAAGAAGAAAGATTATTAAAAGTTCTAAGGAAGCACCGGGCTGCTATTGGATATACTCTTGATGATCTTAAGGGCATTAGTCCCACTCTATTTCAGCACAAGATTAATATGGAACCTGATGCTAAACCCGTTGTTGATCACCAACGGCGATTGAATCCTAAGATGAAGGAAGTGGTAAGAACTGAAATATTGAAACTTCTGGAAGCAGGTATAATCTATCCCATTGCTGATAGTAGATGCGTAAGTCCCGTTCATTGTGTTCCTAAGAAAGGAGGTATCACCGTTGTTCCCAATGATAAAAATGAACTCATTCCAGAAAGAATTGTCACTGGTTATAGAATGGTAATTGATTTTAGAAAGTTAAATAAAGCTACTAGGAAAGATCATTACCCTCTGCCTTTCATTGATCAAATGCTAGAAAGATTATCTAAGCACACACACTTTTGTTTCCTAGATGGATATTCTGGTTTCTCTCAAATACCTGTGTCGCAATCCGATAAAGAGAAAACCACCTTTACTTGTCCTTTTGGAACCTATGCTTATAGACGTATGCCTTTCGGTTTATGCAATGCACCTGCTACCTTTCAAAGATGTATGACTGCTATATTCTCTTATTTTTGTGAAAAGATTGTGGAGGTTTTCATGGATGATTTTTCCGTTTACGGAACTTCTTTTGATGATTGCTTAAGCAACCTTGATCGAGTTTTGCAGAGATGTGAACAAACTAATCTCGTCTTGAATTGGGAGAAGTGCCACTTTATGGTTAATGAAGGCATTGTGTTGGGGCATAAAATATCTGAATGAGGTATTGCGGTGGATAAAGCTAAAGTTGATGCAATTGAGAAAATGCCATGTCCTAAAGATATTAAAGGTATTCGAAGTTTCCTTGGTCATGCTGGTTTTTATAGGAGGTTCATTAAAAACTTCTCAAAAATTTCTAGGCCTCTTACTAATATTTCTTTTGTTTTTGATGATGATTGTGTGGAAGCCTTTGAAACACTCAAGAAAGCCTTAACCTTTGCACCTATCGTTCAACCACCTGATTGGAACTTGCCTTTTGAAATTAGGTGTGATGCTAGTGATTATGCTCTTGGTGCTGTTCTAGGACAAAGAGTTGATAAGAAATTGAATGTTATCCATTATGCTAGTAAAACCCTACACAGTGCCCAACGAAATTATGCTACTACTGAAAAGGAATTTTTAGCAGTTGTGTTTGCCTGTGATAAATTTAGATCCTATATTGTTGATTCCAAAGTTATTGTTCACACCGATCATGTTGCTATAAAATATCTTATGGAAAAGAAAATGTTAAACCTAGACTCATTATGTGGGTTCTCTTGCTTCAAGAATTTGACTTACACATCGTTGATAGGAAAGGGATTGAGAACCCCATAGCTGATAACTTGTTTAGGTTAGAAAATATTCTTGACGACCCACTACCTATTGATGATAGTTTCCCTGACGAACAAGTAGCTGCAATAAGTGTTTCACAAAACACCCCTTGGTATGCTGATTATGCTAATTACATTGTCGCTAAATATATGCCACCTAGCTTCACATACCAACAAAAGAAAAAAATTCTACTATGACTTGAGACATTACTTTTGGGATGACCCACATCTTTATAAAGGAGTAGATGGTATTATTAGATGTTGTGTACCTGAGCATGAACAGGAACAAATCCTACGGAAATGTCATTCTGAAGCTTATGGAGGACATCATGCGGGAGATATAACTGATCATATGGTATTGCAATCTGGTTTTTATTGGCCTACTCTCTTCAAGGATGCCCGTAAGTTTGTCTTGTCTTGTGATGAATGTCAAAGAATTGGTAATATCGGTAAGCGTCAGGAAATGACTATGAATTATTTGCTTGTTGTCGAACCATTTGACGTTCGAGGTTTTGATCATATGGGGCCTTATCCTTCCTCTAACGGGTACACTCATATTTTGGTTGCTGTTGATTATGACGTTCGAGATTTTGATCATATCTGATGGAAATGAAACCTAGGACTTGTATGTGATACAGTCCAAAGTAATTTGTCGATCCAGAGGATGCTAGTAAGTATGCAAACTTCAGAGTTCCAGCGATGGACAGAAGAGAGCAAAGTGGAGTTGGAATCTTCGTTTTTGATGGAATGGTCAAAGGGGTTTGACTGCATCAAATGGGTATCGAAGATGCTTGTGATTCAAGAAAGTAAGTGGGAGCATAATAATATTTCTAAAAACCATGTGTACTTGACACATTGTTAATTGGAAATAAATTTCTTGACACGAATTAGGACTTCATTTGAAAATAGTTTTTTCGATGAAGTGCTTGGGCTAAGTAGCCTTGATATTAGGCATGATGATCTATGCAGATAGATTTACCTAATGGGGCTGAGCAAAGATACATATTGACAAAATGCTAAAACCTTTTAGCATTGAAAAAAAAACGTCAAGGAGTGATTCTTGCCGAAGTCACATGGAAAGAGTTTTTGCAAGACTTGGTGTCCCAAAACACTGATGAGCAAAATACATGATGGTGATTCCACACACACTTGTGTTTGGATTAATCATGTATTCCATGGTATGTAAAAACAACCAGATATGTCCAATACTCCAAAGTTGTTGCGAGTATAGATACAAAAGTGATCAAAGTACTGATCATGGGACAACAGTGAAAGATGTCATTGAGTACTAGAGCAGTACTGATGAGATGTTTTCTCGCAAGCAGAGATTATGAAGTGCTCGTTGTAAGTAATTACATCGAAACAGTCTTCATCAATGCTCCATGCGATTTTCGATTTAAGTTAAGAGTTTTGTGTAATACACAACATGGTGGCACGGTAGTTGGAAATTGTTCCAAACAAGACACTGTGGCGAATTCTATAACAAAGGCTAAGTATGTTGACGCTTTAGAAGCGACAAAGAAGTTGTTGAATCATATAGTTCATTCATGAACTTAGTATGGTTCCAAGATGGCTTTGGTCTATGGGACACTATTGCAGATAGTTGCCCCATAGCTCAGTCTGAGGAATCAGGTTTCGACCAATGATTCACACATATGCAAAGCCAAGTCCACACAAAATATGAATTTTATGAAAGCGTGAAAACGCAAGGATATGCAAAGTTACACACGGAGCTGAAGTCGTCAGATCCGTTGGACATCAGGCTATACCACAAGCGAAGCATATTTTACACCAGTATGCCAAAGGTGTAAAGTGCATTAGCATTGACTAGATTATTGACTCTAGTGCAAGTGGGAGTCTGTAGGAGATATGCCCTAGAGGCAATAATAAATGTTATTGATTATCTCCCTGTTCATAATTAGGTTTATGTTCCATGCTATAACTGCTATGGTTCTAGAGTCTACAATAACCACGAGGCTCGAAGGAAGACTCATATGCACATGTGGACTAATAAACGGTAAAATGTATTCCTCGTCTGGGCTCTAAGACCGGCAATTTTGAGGGCACAATGTTAGAAGAACATTTGTGTTGAATCGACCCGAATTGATGTTATGCTATGAGATACATTCGTCACAAGTTAATGGTTAATAACACAGAGATGGTTAACATTTGCATGATTCCTTAGACCATGAGAGTATCGAGTTTCTTCATGCTTGCTTCATGAACTTTGGGGTTTGTTAAACGTCATCCGTAAATGGGTGGCAATTACGGCGGCTTACGGGTTCATGGAAAAGTATGTCAAGTAGCTTGATAGCTCAAGATTGGGATTTGCTCCTCCGACGATGGAGAGATATCTCTGGGCCCTCTCGGTGTTACGGTATCCATCATCGTCTAGCCAGACACTTTGTGATTTGATCACGGGGATGCCGGAACACGGGAACAAGAAAAGAGAACAATACCGGTAACGAGGTAACTGGCATAGTGGACAAGTTGTTGATCCACGGGGATGCCAACATGTCTCACCTCGGGTATTTGTAACATATCGCGAAGCAACAGGAATAGCACACGGCAACTGGAGGTTCACTCGAATATTCATTCGTGTGGGTATAGGGGTCAATATGGGTGTCCACGGCTCCGATGTTGATCATTGATCGGAAGGGGTTCCGGGTCAAGTCTATGCTTCACCGAACCTATAGGGTCACACGCTTAAGGGTCATCTATCTGTTGAATACTAGACAGGGAGTCTGAGAGAAATTCACCGAAAAAGTTTTGGAGACAACGGAAGAGTTCCGGAGAGAGAACACCGGAAGAGTTTCGGTAAAACCGAAAAGTTGTTTCGGAGTGTACCATAAAGTCAAATTGGTTTCGGCACATGCCTGGAAATTATTGGAAGGTGCCAGAATTGTTCCGGTAACTTCTGAGTTTTTTCAGAGACAAAAACCGGAAATGTTCCGGACTGCCAGAACCGCTTTAGTTGCTTTTCACAGATGAAAATCACTAAACCGAAAAGTTGTTTCGGAGTACACCAAAAAGTCAAATTGGTTTTGGCACATGCCTGATAATTCTTGGAGGGTGCCAGAATCGTTCTGGAAACTTTCTGGAATTTTCCGGGATGAAAACCGGAAATGTTCCGGAGCTGCCGGAACCGCTTCAGATGCTTTTCGCAGATGAAAATCACTAAACCGGAATTGTTTCGGATCGCGTTGAAAATTAGTTTAGTGGGTACTGGAAATGTTCTAAGCCCACATAAATATTTTCAGTTCGAACGGACGCTGAAATATGTTGTCGTGAATAGTGAAAGTGCTTTTTGGATTACTTTATGGAAAGCCACCTTTTGGGGCTTTACTCACAAATATCTTTAGGGATGACATGGAAGGATAAGGGCTGCCCACTTGCTTTTACTTTTGTGCCCTTGTGAAGGGCATTTTAGGTATTTCAAGTGTCACCCTACCCCTTGGGTTTTCCTATAAATAGAGGTGGAGATGCACTCTCCACTCTCACTCTTTCTCACATACACATGCCATCTGATGTTATCTGGCTTCTCTCTCCCTCCCAGCGAAATAGTTTCGTAGAGCCGAAAGGCTGTCTGGGTTCCGGTGGGAACTAGTTCTGGACGGCGAAGCCCTGCCGGATAGATGACACCGTATGTGTGCAACTCTGTAGAGAGATCATAGTTTCGGTCTTAGTTCGAGAGTGCCTCCCGAAGGGCTGTCCGAGTGACTGTCCGAGTTTTGAAGGTCCTCCCGAAGGGCTGTCCGAGTGACTGTCCGAGTTTCGATGGTCCTCCCGAAGGGCTGTCTGTGGCACCGTCCGGGGGACTGTCCGACCGCCTCCCAGAGGGCTGTCCGTGGGGCGGATGAGGGTATACATCCTCGCGGTTGGGAGGTTGTAAATCCTAGCTGCGGGGATCTGCACCGCCGATCGTCATCGACTCTAGTTCCGCTGCGCTACGAGTCGGTAACGAAAAAGATCAAACCTTGTATGCAGTCTCCATAGTGGTCCTGGGCTGGTGCGTAGGTCGGAAATTTTTGTTTTCTGCTGCGTTACCCTACAGTGGCATCAAGAGCCGTGCTATGCGTAGATGCAGGTTGCGATCTAGAATACATAGAGATGTATGGGTGTTGCACAATATAATTAGGTAGTAGATGAGTTCTATTACTGAAAATTATTTGTGCGGTAGCAGATGAAATCTGTTACCCGATGTTCTTGTTGCTTCCCCTGAATTTGCGTAGTCCTGATCTTGACGGCATGGTGGAATCTCACAAAGTTCTGGCAATCCGCGATCCTTTCATGCTGCTCCTGAGTATGCTGATTGACAGATCAACGAAGTGCTAACAGTTCTTTGGGTTCCACCATAGTTAAAGAAAGATGGATGTTTCGCAGACGAAAGGGCAATGCAGATGTGATCTGCACGGGGGTCACGCGTATGACGAAGTTTAGTATGGGGCTCAAGATTTTATTATCTCGTGTTTCATACACCCCGCAATGTTAATCTAGCGACTTGGATTATCATGCTTGATGATGGACGTTGGTAGCTTCGGTTTGTTTCGAAACCTTAGAAGCCATGTAAAACAAGTTTTTGCATGAACCGATTAGAGGCGTCTAACTTGGTTTTGCAGGATGGTTTGCATGTGCATATGATGTGGTATAGCAGTGCTCATATTAATTTGATTATGTATGAGATGACTATATGATGTAATATTAACATGACCTGCGTGTCATGATTCGGCATGATGGCTGGAGCCATATGATTGTCACTTTAATGACATGCGTGTCAACCTTAAGTAATGCACTTATTTTATTAGCTATAGAGATAGCAATATTATCTGGTGCATCGACAAGGTGGTGGCAATCTTCGCGAAGGTGAACACCAACGCGAATGCCGAAGACGAAGAAATGAAAGACTTCTCCGTCAGAAAGGGCTATACCATATCATGCTATTATGAATTGCGTGAGATGTTTATCCCTTATGATGCACCCTTTTTGATTGCGCGGTAGTCGCTTTTTATTAGGGTGATCTCTCACTTAAAATATCAAGTAGTTAGTGTTCTCCCAAGTGTAGCACCGTCACGGCACCTATCTCTTCGGGGCATCACATGATCTCCATGGGTGCGAACGATTAGAGAAGTGTGAGGCGGGTGAGTTGAGACCTCGCAGTGAGATCACTTGGTTGTCTTGACGTTCAGGCAGGACAGTCCCGAGCTCGGAACACATGCATCGAAAGATGAACAAGAATCACATAGAGATGTGATCGGCAAGTTAGCCTACCGATTGAAGTTCGCGCCATTTGAGTTCATCTCGAACCGTGGCGTTGAATTGAAATGCGGATCTTGAATCACTCACGATCAATTGTGAGAGATATTGATTTGAGTGGGAGCGCACTTTAGAATTAATTCTTAGTGCAATTAATTATGGACACTGTCTAAGTGTGATTTGCATAATAGTTGTAGAAAAATGGCTCGCGTTTCCACCTTCCCTGTTAAAATTGAATAAGCTGTTAAATATCTGGTTAAAACTTTACGGTTGGTAACGTAATGTGAGGATTGTCCTCAAGAGTGCCGAGAAGGACTTGTCCTATCGCATGCTTTCGGTATTCTCCCGCTAATGCTATGGATCATATGACTCTCGTCCATCGATCCAAAAGCTAGAATTCCGTTTCAGTCAAGTGCAATATGTTTGCTTCCATGAGACCCGAACTTCGAAAGTTTGGATAGTTATGTGATATTCATGGAATCTGAAAATCATTTTCAGAGACAGACAAAGGCTAAAAGATATGAGATATCCAAAGCAATGTTTGTTTGCAAACTATTAGTAAAGGAGTTTACTATGCATTAGACTGATAAGAGAGGGATCTAGAAGAACGCCTGTCATATGATGAAAGGTGAATAAAACAACAACTTAAAGAAAAAGGAAGTGTCCGAAGGGTGTTAGTGAAACTTTCACGCCTAGGAAGTCCGGGGCTAATGCCACTCTTAAGTTGAGTGCTTCTTCTGAGAGTAGGAGAAATACTGAAAGTTAAACTGTTAGAAGTATAAAGGCAAAAGGAAAGAAGACTGGAATATCCAGCTCATGTATGAATGTCATAAAAGTTTTTGATGTATAGAAGGCTGGTCAAAGATATAGTTCTTGGGAATTATGGTTAAACATGTTAATCACTGATTCTTGGGTATTGTGAGTTAATCACAAAGATACCCGCTCGATTGCATTCTGTTGCAACTCGATGTAAAAACTACTATGGCCTGAAAGACTAGCCAGGAATGAGGTTAAGATACACACAGGGAACATAGTAAATGTTACTATACCTTCCATCGGTGTATTACCTATGTATTTACTTTCATAATTCATTTTAGAGTTTCACACTCTAGTCCTTTGCATAAGGTATCTTGCAAGAAGGTTGTTCATAAGAGAACTTTTTGATGTTCGGTGTTATGAATAACATAAGGGCCATACTTTCATTATGAATGAGACGTGTGTTATGAATATTGATAAATAATACATTACCTCTAGGTTTACTTTCATAATTCATTTTAGAGTTTCATACACTCTAGCCCATTGCACAATGTTTGTTGCAAAAGAGTTGTTCATAAAAACAACAATTGTTGTTCAGTATTATGAATAACATGAAGGGCCATGCTTCCATCCTAGATGGGATGTATGTTATGAATATTGATGGAAATATGATACATCCATAACACTGACGCTAAATGTCACAAGACTAAAAGAAATACCACACAAGTGTGGCACTGCATTTGGTCACATTGGAGAAACCCGCATGGAAAATTCCATTATGATGGATTTTGATGTCGTTTGATTTTGAATCATCTGACACTTGCAACTTTCCTCTGAAAAGTGAAGTGACTGAAATACCGTTCACAGGCCATAAGGAACGAGCAAAGAACATATTGGTGATCATGCATTATGATGTGTGTAGTCCAATAAATGTTGTTGCAAGTAGTGGATTTATCTATCTTCAGAAATGACTCAAGTAGATATATGGATATTTACTTGATGAGACATAAGTCTGGATCTTTTGAATTCATTCAGAAGGTTTTCCAAAATGAAGTAGAAGTTATTGTAGCAAGAAAATTATGTTTCTACAATTCGATTGCAGAAAGGAATATTTGAGTTACAAGTTTAGCGGATGTCTGATGAGTTATGAAAGGGGTTTCATAACTTGCACCTCTCGGAACACCACTACAAGTGGAAAGTCCGTGAAGATGTAATCGAACCATTTATGACATGGTAAGATCAAAGATGACATAAATAAATTTGCCATTATCCCTTTTAAAGAGTGATGCTTTAGAGACTGCGGCTTTTACACTGAAAAGAGCTCCATCAGGTCTGTTGAAATGACGTCATGGTATGGTACGCCCAACCATGTTATATCTTTTCTTAAACATTTGGAATATGGGGCTTGTGTAAAAGGTTACAAACCTATTCCAAATCAGACAAGTGCTACTTTGTAGGTTATCCCAAGTCATTGGGTATTCCCCCACCACTATACCGAGGCAAAGGATTTTGCCACAAAACGGTATGCTTTTAAAGAGAATAGTTCTTACAAAAGGTGAGTGGGAGGACAGTGCAACTCGACGAGATAACCAGTATCTTCGTCATCAGATCAAAGGAAAGAAACCTTGGAAGTGATTCTGGAGTCTCCTACTGCGACTGATATGGAAGTCTCTACAATAAAATGTATGGACTTCGGTCGAACTTGCAGCTGAACCACGTAGGCAAAGCTCGTGCAAACCTATCAGGTGCGCAAACGAGATATTGCTGTTAGACAACAGTATACCTACAATACACAAGGAAGCGTTGATGGGCCCTGACTCCGGAATTGGCTAAATGCCAATACAATCCGAGATAGTTTCCATATAAGTGATTCGAGATTAAAATCTTGATACACCTTTCGGAAGACTTAGAGTCTAACGAATATTTATGGAACTAAAAACTGATACGGATAAAATGTTTTATCCATAAAGCTCGACTTGTTGCAATAACAAGTTCAAGGAGTTGACTACGATGAGATTGTCTCACCGTAGCGATGCTTGAAGTCGGTTCGGGTTGAGCTAGCAATTAATACATATTTCAATCATGAGATATGAAACATGGATGACAAAAGGATTTCCATCTGATGGAAATGAAACCTAAGACTTGTATGTGATACAGTCCAAAGTAATTTGTCGATCCAGAGGATGCTAGTAAGTATGCAAACTTCAGAGTTCCAGCGATGGACAGAAGAGAGCAAAGTGGAGTTGGAATCTTCATTTTTGATGGAATGGTCAAAGGGGTTTGACTTCATCAAATGGGTATCGAAGATGCTTGTGATTCAAGAAAGTAAGTGGGAGCATAATAATATTTCTAAAAACTGTGTGTACTTGACACATTGTTAATTGGAAATAAATTTCTTGACACGAATTAGGACTTCATTTGAAAATAGTTTTTTCGATGAAGTGCTTGGGCTAAGTAGCCTTGATATTAGGCATGATGATCTATGGAGATAGATTTACCTAATGGGGCTGAGCAAAGATACATATTGACAAAATGCTAAAACCTTTTAGCATTGAAAAAAAAACGTCAAGGAGTGATTCTTGCCAAAGTCACATGGAAAGAGTTTTTGCAAGACTTGGTGTCCCAAAACACTCATGAGCAAAATACATGATGGTGATTCCACACACTCTTGTGTTTGGATTAATCATGTATTCCATGGTATGTAAAAACAACCAGATATGTCCAATACTCCAAAGTTGTTGCGAGTATAGATACAAAAGTGATCAAAGTACTGATCATGGGACAACAGTGAAAGATGTCATTGAGTACTAGAGCAGTACTGATGACATGTTTTCTCGCAAGCAGAGATTATGAAGTGCTCGTTGTAAGTAATTACATCGAAACAGTCTTCATCAATGCTCCATGCGATTTTCGATTTAAGTTAAGGGTTTTGTGTAATACACAACATGGTGGCATGGTAGTTGGAAATTGTTCCAAACAAGACACTGTGGCGAATTCTATAACAAAGGCTAAGTATGTTGACGCTTTAGAAGCGACAAAGAAGTTGTTGAATCATATAGTTCATTCATGAACTTAGTATGGTTCCAAGATGGCTTTGATCTATGGGACACTATTGCAGATAGTTGCCCCATAGCTCAGTCTGAGGAATCAGGTTTCGACCAATGATTCACACATATGCAAAGCCAAGTCCACACAAAATATGAATTTTATGAAAGCGTGAAAACGCAAGGATATGCAAAGTTACACATGGAGCTGAAGTCATCAGATCCGTTGGACATCAGGCTATACCACAAGCGAAGCATATTTTACACCAGTATGCCATAGGTGTAAAGTGCATTAGCATTGACTAGATTATTGACTCTAGTGCAAGTGGGAGTTTGTAGGAGATATGCCCTAGAGGCAATAATAAATGTTATTGATTATCTCCCTATTCATAATTAGGTTTATGTTCCATGCTATAACTGCTATGGTTCTCGAGTCTACAATAACCACGAGGCTCGAAGGAAGACTCATATGCACGTGTGGAATAATAAATGGTAAAATGTATTCCTAGTCTGGCCTCTAAGACTGGCTCAAGTATTGCATGATGATCCTGTTTTCCTGATCATGCGCATGGCTATGCCGGCAATTTTGAGGGCACAATGTTAGAAGAACATTTGTGTTGAATCGACCCGAATTGATGTTATGCTATGAGATACATTCGTCACAAGTTAATGGTTAATAACACAGAGATGGTTAACGTTTGCACAATTCCTTAGACCATGAGAGTATCGAGTTTCTTCATGCTTGCTTCATGAACTTTGGGGTTTGTTAAACGTCATCCGTAAATGGGTGGCAATTACGGCGGCTTACGGGTTCATGGAAAAGTATGTCAAGTAACTTGATAGCTCAAGATTGGGATTTGCTCCTCCGACGGTGGAGAGATATCTCTGGGCCCTCTAGGTGTTACGGTATCCATCATCGTCTGGCCAGACACTTTGTGATTTGATCACGGGGATGTCGGAACACGGGAACGAGAAAAGAGAACAATACCGGTAACGAGGTAACTGGCGTAGTGGACAAGTTGTTGATCCACGGGGATGCCAACATGTCTCACCTCAGGTATTTGTAACATATCGCGAAGCAACAGGAATAGCACACGGCAACTGGAGGTTCACTCGAATATTCATTCGTGTGGGTATAGGGGTCAATATGGGTGTCCACGGCTCCGATGTTGATCATTGATCGGAAGGGGTTCCGGGTCATGTTTATGCTTCACCGAACCTATAGGGTCACACGCTTAAGGGTCATCTATCTGTTGAATACTAGACAGGGAGTCTGAGAGAAATTCACCGAAAAAGTTTCGGAGACAACGGAAGAGTTCCGGAGAGAGAACACCGGAAGAGTTTCGGTAAAACCGAAAAGTTGTTTCGGAGTGTACCATAAAGTCAAATTGATTTCGGCACATGCCTGGAAATTATTGGAAGGTACCAGAATTGTTCCGGTAACTTCTGAGTTTTTTCAGAGACAAAAACCGGAAATGTTCCGGACTGCCGGAACCGCTTTAGTTGCTTTTCACAGATGAAAATCACTAAACCGAAAAGTTGTTTCGGAGTACACCAAAAAGTCAAATTGGTTTTGGCACATGCCTGATAATTCTTGGAGGGTGCCAGAATCGTTCTGGAAACTTTCTGGAATTTTCCGGGATGAAAACCGGAAATGTTCCGGAGCTGCCGGAACCGCTTCAGATGCTTTTCGCAGATGAAAATCACTAAACCGGAATTGTTTCGGATCGCGTTGAAAATTATTTTAGTGGGCACTGGAAATGTTCTAAGCCCACATAAATATTTTCAGTTCGAACGGACGCTGAAATATGTCGTCGTGAATAGTGAAAGTGCCTTTTGGATTACTTTATGGAAAGCCACCTTTTGGGGCTTTACTCACAAATATCTTTAGGGATGACATGGAAGGATAAGGGCTGCCCACTTGCTTTTACTTTTGTGCCCTTGTGAAGGGCATTTTGGGTATTTCAAGTGTCACCCTACCCCTTGGGTTTTCCTATAAATAGAGGTGGAGATGCACTCTCCACTCTCACTCTTTCTCACATACACATGCCATCTGATGTTATCTGGCTTCTCTCTCCCTCCCAGCGAAATAGTTTCGTAGAGCCGAAAGGCTGTCTGGGTTCCGGTGGGAACTAGTTCTGGACGGCGAAGCCCTGCCGGATAGATGACACCGTATGTGTGCAACTCTGTAGAGAGATCGTAGTTTCCGTCTTAGTTCGAGAGTGCCTCCCGAAGGGCTGTCCGAGTGACTGTCCGAGTTTTGAAGGTCCTCCCAAAGGGCTGTCCGAGTGACTGTCCGAGTTTCGATGGTCCTCCCGAAGGGCTGTCTGTGACACCGTCCGGGGGACTGTCCGACCGCCTCCCGGAGGGCTGTCCGTGGGGCGGATGAGGGTATACATCCTCGCGGTTGGGAGGTTGTAAATCCTAGCTGCGGGGATCTGCACTGCCGATCGTCATCGACTCTACTTCCGCTGCGCTACGAGTCGGTAACGAAAAAGATCAAACCTTGTATGCAGTCTCCATAGTGGTCCTGGGCTGGTGCGTAGGTCGGAAATTTTTGTTTTCTGCTGCGTTACCCTACATGTTTCTCAAGAATAAAAATTCTCTATATATACCCCCGACTGTTTTGACAACCGCATCGCAGAAAAATCCTCTGTTCTTGTTTCGTGTTGTTTTCCTGACAGATCAGAAAATATGACGTCTCAAGATTCGGAGGGGGAGAGCCATGTTGATCACTATGTTGCAGACCCAAAGATCTTTAGGGAAATTTACCCCTATCTATGGACCTCGGATGAGGAGGAAGATGCTACCATGAAGGAAACAAAGGATGATAGCTCTGAGGAAGAGGATGATCCATTACCTCAACCCGGAGACATGCATGTGGAATTCAAGAAGTCAAGCCTCCCTAGAAGATACAAACCTGAGGTCCAATTTATCCCATCTCATTTTCTGCTGGAGAGCAAGGCGGCATTATGCAAAAAGATATTAAAGCTTGAGTTGGAGAATGATGGTCTAAGGGAGGAAAATTTTATGCTTAAATATAAGTTGAAGAAGAAGGCTGCATCATCACCACCACATGCTTCGTCACCACCACCAAAGGAGACTTGAGCACACGGGTATGGGCACTCCCCTTGGCTTGAGCCAAGCTTGGGGGAGGCGCCCCGGTATTGTATCACCATCACTTTTATTCACCTTTACCTATTTTAGTTCGTTCTTTAGTTTCCCTTTGCTTTAGTTGAATAAAAGTTCAGCATTATCTATTTTCGTGTGTTAGTTCGTGGCCTATCTATCTATGTAATCGAGTGAGAGTTATATAGAAAAGTTTAGTTTGAGTTTTTGCCTCTCTACTTTCTTGTTGCAATCAAAATAAAGGAAAGAGTAATAAATGAAAAGAATCATATGCTAATCTTATGGTGAGTAATGACATCACGTAAGGAAAAGTATAAGTAGTAAAATTTATTGGAGATTGACAAACATAGCATTGGTCAATGATGCAATTCATGAAAGAATTAATAAGGGAAGAGAAGATTCACATGCAAATACACTATCTTGGACATCTTTTATGATTGTGAGCCCCCATCAAATATTATCTGTCAAAATTGTTGACGTTGGACAAGGAAGACAACGTAATGATTTATGTTTGTTCATATCCACATAGAAGTTATATTGTCATAGATCCTTCAACATGTGGTGCTTGCTCAATATCTTTGCTAGCCAAAAAAATTCCGCACTAAGTAGAGATACAACTTGTGCATCCAAAAACCCAAACCCAAATTCATTCTTTCCGTGTCCACCATACCTACCTATGGATCGAGTAAGATCCTTCAAATAAGTTGTCATCGGTGCAATAAGGCAATAAAAATTGCTTCTAAAAGTGTTTTGATTAATTAGTGTAAGAGAAAATTGAGCGCTATATGAACTTATGATGGCAAAGTAATAAAAGTGACGGGCTGCATAATAAAGGTTGCTACCATAGGGGGCAATATAGCGTGACGTTCTTTTACATTAAGGGATTGGGCATACAAACCAAAAAGCGCATGACAACCTCTGCTTCCCTCTGCGAAGAGACTATCTTTTACTTTTATGTATTTACTTTTGTGCAAGAGTCAAAGTATTCTTCCCTATTCCTTTTTCCTTTTTCCTTTTGCAAGCATCATGTGGTGAGGAAAGATCTAGGCACATATATCCAGTTGGATATGAGTGGGCATGAGTTATTATTGTTGACATCACCCTTGAGGTGAATAGGTTGGGAGGCGAAACTCTAAGCCCCTATCTTCCTATGTGTCCGGTTGAAACTTTTTGCTCATGGGTATGCCGTGAGTGTTAGCAATCATAGAAGACTAAATGATGGTTGAGTATGTGGACTTGCCAAAAGGCTCCGACATTAGACCCTTCTTGAAAATATGATGAATTGTAGTTGCAAAGTTGACTGAGAACATAGTTTGTTGGTTTTCAATAAGGTTTATGCTTCATACTTCTTTGTTGTGATGAATTGTTACTTATTCATGAGAAGTTATATGATGAAAATGTATTGAATAAGTTTTATGTTAGAGTTTGTTGTTGTTATGATAATAAGCATGATGCTACTATGTCCGTGTTTTGTTTTTATCGACACCTCTCTCTCAAACCATGTGGACATGCTTTTCATTATCGGTTTTTCGCTTGAGGACAAGCAAGGTCTAAGCTTGGGAGAGTTGATACGTCCATTTTGCATCATGATTTCCTACTGTTATTTATTATGTTTTGTTGAATGATAATGCTTTAGGGAGTGATTCTAATGCCTTTTCTCTCATAATATGCAAGGTTTAAACAAAGAGGGAGAATACCGGCAGCTGGAATTCTGGACCTGAAAAAAGGACATCAGAGATACCTATTCTGCACAACTCCAATGAAGCTGAAATTTTACGGAGATTATTTTTGGAATTAATAAAAAATACTGGAGCAAAAAACTACCGGAGGGGGCCACGCTGGTGGGCACAAGACACCAGGGCGTGCCAGGCCCCCCTAGGCGCGCCCTGGTGGGTTGTGCCCTCCTCGGCCCACCTCCGGTGCCCATCTTCTGGTATATAGTCACATTTGACCTAGAAAAAATAAGGAGAGGACTTTCAGGACGAAGCGTCGCCGCTTCGAGGCAGAACTTGGGCAGGAGCACTTTTGCCCTCCGGCGGAGCGATTCCGCCGGGGGAACTTCCCTCCCGGAGGGGGAAATCGAAGCCATCGTCACCACCAACACCCATCTCATCTCAGGGAGGCCAATCTTCATCAACATATTCAACAGCACCATCTCCTCTCAAACCCTAGTTCATCTCTTGTGTTCAATCTTTGTACCGGAACCTCAGGTTGGTACATGTGGGTGACTAGTAGTGTTGATTACCTTGCGTAGTTGATTACTATATGGTTTATTTGGTGGAAGATTATATGTTCAGATCCATTATGCTATTCAATACCCCTCTGATCTTGAGCATGTTTATTATTTGTGAGTAGTTACCTTTGTTCTTGAGGTCACGGGAGAAGTCATGTTGCAAGTAATCATGTGAATTTGATATGTGTTCGATATTTTGATGATATGTATGTTGTGATTCCCTTAGTGGTGTCATGTGAACGTCGACTACATGACACTTCACCATTCATGGGCCTAAGGGAATGCATTGTGGAGTAGTTATTAGATGATGGGTTGCTAGAGTGACATAAGCTTAAACCCTAGTTTATGCGCTACTTCGTAAGGGGCTGATTTGGATCCAAACGTTTAATGCAATGGTTAGATTTTATCTTAATACTTTTCTCGTAGTTGCGGATGCTTGAGAGGGGGTTAATCATAAGTGGGAGGTGTTCAAGTAAGAACAGCACCCAAGCACCGGTCCACCCACATATCAAATTATCAAAGTAGCGAACACGAATCAAACCAACATGATAAAAGTGACTAGATGAAATTCCCGTGTACCCTCAAGAACACTTTGCCTATTACTAGAGACTGTTCTGGCCTGTCCTTTGCCATGAAAGGATTGGGCTACCTTGCTGCACCTTATTTACTGTTACCGTTACTTGCTCGTTACCAATTACCTTGCTATCAAACTATCTGTTACCTACAATTTCAGTGCTTATAGAAATTACCTTGCTGAAAACCGCTTGTCATTTCCTTCTGCTCCTCGTTGGGTTCGACACTCTTACTTATCGAAAGGACTACGATTGATCCCCTATACTTGTGGGTCATCACATATCACGGGGTTTGGATGCACCAGGCTGCACCGATCCTCAAGGTGAGAGTTGACAATGCACGGTACCGAAGAGGCTAGTAATTATGGAAAGGTGAGAGTGTGCATATCCATGGATTCACATTAGACATAAAAACTCATATACTTATTGCAAAGCCTATTAGCTCTCTCTAAGCAAAGTACTACCGCATACCATTAGGGATACGGTTGGTAGGAGTTAACCATCGCGTGACTCCAACCCAAACAACACATAGGATTTCATTCAGACATAAGAACGCTCACACATCATCATCATGCCATTACCAATATTTAGATGAGTAATTAGTAACATGCTTTAATACTGATATTTCTACTAATAAATAATCATGTATTCATGTCCTTTCATATTACTACATCGATATAATTAACCCTAGTTCTCTTTTAGTGAACCACATGGAAGTTTTTATTATATCCTCCTTGAATACCTATCCTTTTTGGACTAGTATTATAACCCGTGCTGCCATTACTATTTCATAAACTCTCAAAAATATTTAAGTGAAGCATGGGAGTACAATTATTTATATAAAATTTACACACCACCGTGCTCTAAAAGATATAAGTGAAGCGCATAGAGTATTCTAACAAATTGTGATGAACATGTGTCTCTTTCAAATAGGTGTGTCCAGCAAACAATGATTGCGGCAAATTAAAAAAAGCAAACTATAATACACAATGGTCCAAGCAAAACACATACCATGTGATGAATAAAAGTATAGCTCCAAGTGACATACCGATAGAATGGAGACGAAAGAGGGGATGCCTTCCGGGGCATCCCCAAGCTTAGACGCTTGTGTCTTCCTTGAATATTACCATGGGGTGCCTTGGGAATCCCCAAGATTAGGGTCTTGCCGCTCCTTATTACTTCATCCATCGTTGTCTCACCAAAATCTTGAAAATTTCAACACACAAAACTCAATAGAAACCTTGTGAGATCCGTTAGTATAATAGGCAAATCATAAACTTTAGGTACTATTAGAAATTGATTCATATTTAATTATTGAATAAGGTACTGTATTCTAACTTCTCCATGACTTATATACCCCCCCCCCCCCCCCCCCGCTATATAATCCATAGCATCATCAAAACAAGCAAACTATGGAAGCAAAAACAGAATCTGTCTGAAACGAAACAGTATGTAGTGATCAGCACTAAAACCATACTTCTGTAAGTCCTAAAATTCTGAAAAATTAGGACAACCTGGGAAATTTGTAAATCAATGTTGTGTAAAAAATTCATTTCAAAAATTTGTTCCAGTAAAATCAGAGAAATTCTGCAATGGACGTAAAAGTTTCTGTTTTTGCACATGATCAATTCTACTATCATCCAAATTATCCCAAAAACTTTACTTGGCACAAACACTAATTGAAACATAAAAACACAATCGTTATAGTAGAAATAATCATATCAACACACTAAAATAGAAATTAAAACAAAAAATTTAAGATAACTATTAAGTTGCCTCCCAACAAGCGTTATTGCTTTATGCCCCTAACAAGGCATAATGCATAGTATCAAGTGTTGTCATCCCCCTTATCCAACTCCTCAATCACACAACCATGCTTCCTAGGAATTTTAGCACATAATTTATCGATGACCATGCTCCTAGCAACAAAGAGAGGAGGCTTGGCGATAGGTTCCTTTATCATGTTTATAAAATTGGGGTGCACACTAATCATTTTAAGATCTTCGTTTCTTTTGCTAGGTGTGACACTTGTATGCTTAGGAAAATACATAACTTTGGGATTTTTTATTGAGAGGAGTTCTAGCATTGGTTTTAGTGGAGGTAAAAGTGGAACCCATTTTAGTAATGACTTCCTCCATTTTATCAATTCTAGTGAGACCTTACTCTACCCTCTCATGAATTATCATATCCTTCTCTTTTAGTGTTTTCAAAGTAATCACTACCTTTGATCAAAATTGAGTAATACGATTATGAACCTTTTTATCTAAATCCTCAATGTGTTCTATGGCAGTCATTTTATTTTCAATTATTTCTAGCCTTTGCATAACATGCTCCAAAGTCAATGTTGTTTCACTAATAGTAATAGGTGGTGATCCCACTAAATTTTCCATGGCATTGAAGGCATCCGAAGTACAACTCATTAAGAAATTACCACCGGTAATAGTATCAAGCACAAAATCTATACCAAGTAGTAATACCCACATAGAAATTACGAAGCAAAATGTTGGTGGATTGCCTGCGAGTTGATCTATTTTGAGCATCACAAATCCCATGCCAAGCATCTTTTAAACTTTCTCCTCCCCTTTGTTTAAAATTAAGCACCTCGTTTTCGGGAGTGCACGGAACAAGAGAAGAACTAGCCATAGTAACAAGCAAGCAAGTAAACTAGCAAAAAGATAGAGATGTTTTTGTGTTTTTGATATTTTTGAGAAAACAAATATAAATCCAAATAAAAAGTTGAACAAATGAATGATAATTTGTGTGAAGGAACCTGATAAGGATTTGATGATACTCCCCGGCAACGACGCGAGAAATTCTTCCTACTACTTGTAAACAGCGTTGGGATTTTCCCCGAAGAGGAGAGAAGATGCAGCACAGTAGAGATAAGTATTTCCCTCAGTGAGAACCAAGGTTATCGAACCAATAGGTGAATCACGCAAACTCTCGTCGTCAGCACCTACACACACAAAATCAAACGCTTGCACCCAACGCGGGCAAGAGGGTTGTCAAGCCCCTTGAACTCGTTACTTGCAAGGATTAAATACTGATAGATAGATAATATAAATATAAAAGTAATTAATAGAAAATAAATGGCAGCAATATTTTTGTAGTTTTTTGTAATATGATTTGAGTCGACCCGTGGCCATAGTTTTCGTAGAGGATTCTCTCTTGAAAATAAAATATGATGGGCAGACAAATTATTGTTGGGTAATTGACAGAATAGCGCATAGTTATGACATCTTATTCAAGGCAATGATCATGTATATAGGCATCACGTCCATAAACAAGTAGACCGACTCCTGCCCGCATTTACTATTATTACTCCACTCATCGACCGCTATCCAGCATGCATCTAGAGTATTAAGTATGAAACAGAGTAATGCTTGGAGTAATATGACAAGATGCAGACAAAGTAAATTCAAGAAATATGAATAAACCCCATTGTTTTATCCATAATGTCGGCAATACAAGTATGTGTCATGTTCCTTTCTGTCACTGGGATTGAGCACCGCAAGATTGAACCCATCACAACGCACCACTCCCATTGAAGATAAATCAATCTAGTTGGCCAAAGCAAACCAATAGATCGGAGAGAAATACGAAGCTATAATAATCATGCATAAAAGAATTCAGAGAAGACTCAATTGATATTCATGAATAATCTGATCATAAACCAACAATTCATCGGATCCCAACAAACACACCGCAAAGAAGATTACATCGAATAGATCACCACGGGAATCGCGGTGAACTATGTATTGAAGATCATAGAGAGAAAGAGAGAGAAGAAGCCATCTAGGTACTAGCTATGGACCCGTAGGTCTCTGGTGGAGTACTCACACAACATCATGGAGGCAGCAAGGTTGACGTAGATGGCCTTCATGATCGATTTCCCCTCCGACAGGGCACCAGAAAAGGTCTTCAGATGGCCTCCCGTCGGAACAGAGACTTGCGGCGGTGGAAAATGTGTTTCGGGTGGCTTTTGGTTGGTTTCCCGATATATGATAATTTATAGGGGTGGAATTAGGTCAGACGGAGCCACAAGGGGCCCACAAGGCAACAGGGCACACCTACCCCCCTGGACGCGCCCCGTTGTCTTGCCGTCTCCTCGTGCGTTGTCTGGTCTCCCTCTGAAGCTCCCAGGTCTTATTTTGGTCCAGAAAAAATTCATTAAAAAGTTTCGTAGCGTTTGGCCTCCGTGTGGTACTGGTTTCCCGGAAAACCAAAAACACGCAGAAAACAATAACTCGTACTTGGCACTGGGTTAATAGGTTAGTTCCCAAAAAATGATATAAAATATCATATAATTGCATATAAAGTATCCTAGATTGATAATATAATAGCATGGAATAATAAAAAGTTATCGATACGTTGGAGACGTATGAAGCTACCGAGTACGGAGCCACCGAACCACCTACGACCGAAGGAGCTAGAAGAACGCAACACCAGCAGCGCGGGGCCGGAACTACGCCCGCATAGGATGCCGGCGAGCCGGGGACGCTGGACGACGTAGGTCCAGGGCCGCCGGGACCGGGGCAGCGACGACAAGGAATCCACCAGAAGAGCCAAGCGCCCACCAAGAGAAAACCACCGTGACCACACATAACCATCTCGATGTAACCTCCACCGCAGCCCGGAAGACGACGCCATCGGAGACACCGGCCTGCTCTGAGGCAGGACCGGTCTTGGCCAACCCGACCGAAGCTCTCCACCCAAGCCCCCACAAACGCACAACCATCAGCAGCAAGAGAAGCGTTGTGCCGTCGGGCCTAGGGGGTCTAGGGGGCGAGGAAGGAGCTACCGAAGGTCATGGTCGCGCCGCCGCATCGGACAAGCATGGAGGAGCAACAACATGAGGGGGATGGCCTGCACCAGAACAGATCTGGGAGGGGGAGGGGCGCGTGGGAGGAGTGCCCCGCCACCGCACACCAGTGCCCGCACGAGGCAGCGCCGTCCAGCCCACCAGCAACGGCGACGCGAGAGCGGGAACGCACAGGCAGGGGATGTCGATGGAGCGACGCAGCAAGGCAAAGAACAGCCCCATCGCCACCATTCCAGGGTCCGACGGCTTGAGCAGGTTGCGGGTGGGTTACCGACAGCGATGGCTAGGGTTCCCTGTGTCGGCCAATGCGGGCGATGCAGGGTCGGGGGTCCATTTTCCTGTGTTGTTTTACCCTCTACCTCTCAATGTGAGATTATATCTCGTTTCCCGTTGTATCATTTGATCTGCTTTTATAAAGGCTTCCTCATCAATCTTTCATGTATCTTAGTGTGTTGCTTCATATATGTTTGATATGCTTTTATAAAGGCTTCCTCATCAATTATTCATGTATCTTAGTGAGTTGTTTCATATATAAAACGGGGCAAAAACAATTATCGTGTATTGGTTTTGCTGTGTGGATGGTGTGATGGGAGCAATATGAGAAGAGGAGTAGCCATCATCATCCTCACAACGATGATCCCTTTAATATCAAAGGATTCATGATTCCAGTAGATGTAGTTGAGACGCGCTTAAGAATCTTACGATATATTATACTAATATCATTTCTCGATATCCGTGTGTTACAATCACGTGTGTGTTTGCACACGTATCGTCGTTATTTTATTTTATTCTATGTATATCTATATCACTGCTATCCTAATTACCTTGAGGACCCCTGCAAGTCAAAAAGTCCCATATCCAGACGGAGGGTCATCAAACCATGAGTAATCAGTCCGCAAATCCACTGATTAGCACTAGAAAGACTGATGACTACTCTGGCGAGCATCGGTACACAGAGAGAAAATTACATCTACAGTAACTGAACTTGACTCTAGGGTTCACTTTGGTCACTGTATTCATGAAAGGGCAACTTACGGTCATCGGTCTTGCTGAACCGGGTCATCGTACGGTAACCCGTACCGTTTCAGCTCGTATCACGTCCACGTGGACGAATTTGACCAAAAAAACGCTTTGACTTGCCAGCTGTACAGACACGTCGAGGGTTTCTTATCAGCCGATTCCCCTCTCGTTCCCCTCGTCCTCTCCCGAAATCCCAAGCGCAATCTCTCTCCCCCTTCCCTGTACCTCGAATCCAACTCGCTCCATCCTCTGCTCCCCCTCACCTCTCGTCAATTTGCGGCGACGAATTGGTTGCAGCCACCATGTCCGGCGATGGCAGCTCATCGGGGGCCGCTGCGGAGAAATCGGCTGCTGCAGGTTGGCTCCCTTTGATCCAGTGCCCTGATTGCAAGATCCGCAAGATTAGACGGTTTGAGTCCACCACTGAAAACCGTCCTAGATGGATCTTGTACAAGTGTATGAATCATAAGGTTAGTAGTTGATTGCATGTTGTTGTTAACTCTCCTTCCCTTTTTCATTCAATTTTCAGATTTGTTCTTGATTTTGTCAAATAGGTAGGGAAGAATCCTTGCAACTTTTGGCACTGGGAATATAGTTACATTGATTATCTGAAGATGCATGGACATCTGAGTTCTGAATCTATTGATAGTAAAGTAATAGAGAGGAAGATAAAGAAGAACAAGACAGAAGTGGAACCTGAAGATATGCTGAAGATGACAATGTTGTTGAAATCACTTGCAGGAGATGTTGCGGATTTGGTTGATGTAATGAAGATAGCAGTTGTACTGTTATTTGCTATTCTCTTTGTGTTAGTGTTAGTTATAGTTAGGATGTGATTGCTGGATGATGTAAGTGTTGGCTGATGTTAGTGCTGAACTATGTAAGAAGGAGACTTGTGCTAGCAAGAATTAAGTATTTCTGGAGACAATTATGTTGTTGCAAATGAGAGTAGTGGAAAATGTTATTACATGGCATGAACTGAACACACATTTTCCATTTCATAACATGCATTTGACTGTTGAACACTGATAACTGTGATAAAAAGGAACAAAACCATTTCTTGTGCTTCTTTGATATCACTTGATCTCAACCAGAAACTGATCATTCATAGCTCCTTCATAACACACATAAGTAGTTCAAAAGCATACAGTACTAAAAGGTTCACAATTTAACAAGTCTTAACATCTAAAATACTTCATGCATTACATTAAATGGTCATTCAGGACCTGAATTCATCAAACATGTTAACTTTCTTGTGCTTCTTTGATGCTGCTGATGCTGCTTTCTTCTGTAGTGCAGCAATTTTCTTTGCTTCTGCTGCTGCTTTCTTCTCTTCTGCAGCCCTCTTCTTTGCCTCCAGTAGTGCTTCTACTGCTGCTTTCTTCTCTTCTGCAGCCCTCTTCTTTGCCTCTAGTAGTGCTTCTTTTTTAGCTGCTGTTTCAAGCTTCTTGGCCTCAAGTTCTTCCTCTCTCTTTTTCCTTGCCTCTGCTTTTAAAGCTTCTTTTTCTTGAGCTTTTTTGGGATTTTTTTTCAAAAGTACTACCTATTTTGTAACAAATTCGAAAAGCATATGTCGGAATTGAAAAAAATAAAAAATAGCACCCCGTCGGCCTCTGGTGGGCCGAACAGGGACCTGTCGGCCGGCGGGAGGCCGAAGAGGGCCCGTCGGCCCACGGGTGGCCGAAGAGCCAGCTGTCGGCCCACGGGTGGCCGAAGAGGACCCGTCGGCCTCCAGGAGGCCGAAGAGCCCCTGGATAAGGCCGACCGCCCGACCTTCTTCCTCCTCTCGCTGGCTCATCTTCTCTCTGGCGTTTTTCTGAACCGATTTTGCCCCCCCCTCCGATCTCCTCCATCATTCACCCATTTGCCTATTCAATCCGCTGAAACAATAGATCATACCCATCTCCACCGGCCTACGGTCTCATTTTGTGCCATGGGGTAGTATTTTGTTCGTTTGGAGGAGCCATGGTGGGGTGGTGGAGGTGTTGATGGTGAGGAGGTGGTGTGGTGGAGAGGAAGAAGAAGGTGGAGAGGAAGAAGAAGGGGACACACGCGTCGAAGGTATACCCATTTTTTTTAGTTTAGGTTTTTTTTTTATTGTACGTAAAATTAGTTTATGTAGTGTACGTGTACGTGTACATTTTAGTTTATGTTAGTAGTCATTTTAGTGTACGTGTTGGTAGTGTAAGTTTATTTAGTTTATGTTAGTAGTCATTTTAGTTTATTTTAGTATACGTTTATTTAGTGTACGTAGGTTTATTTTAGTGTAGGTTTATTTTAGTATAGGTTTATTTAGTGTAGGTTTATTTTAGTGTACGTTCTTTTTAGTGTAGGTTTATTTAGTGTACGTAGGTTTATTTTAGTGTAGGTTTATTAAATTTGTTCGTTGCGAATAATGAGAAGCTGGCAATGTCTGACAGGTGAAAATGTCTAAATCCGTAAATTTGACTGTTTATTACGGCCCTGGTAATGTTCGATATAATGAGTTGGGGGTTGATCTTAGCGAGTTTAAAAAAGGCGTCATGACACTTTCAGACCCGGACGGACTGGACATTAGGCAGTTGAAGCAGTGGTTGACTACTAGTTTTGGGCTGGATCCTGATGTTTGTTCCGTCAGTATTCATGCATTGTGGACCAAATCCTGTAAAAATGTGAAGTGGGAGTTGATGCCGATAGATAGGAGCCAGCATTGGTTGTCCCTGTTAAGTCGTTCCAGAGACCGAAGAATCCACCCATATGTCCTAGTGCAACCTGTGGCGAAGGAGGAGAATTTCGTACAAGGCAACGTGGGGTATGAACCAGGCCAGGGTAGTCAAGTGGCTAACGCGATTTATGTATCCGGGTCACAGCCACCGGATGTGGATGCTAGCCAAGCCGAGAAAGAGTCAGATTACGTGCCACACAATGTTAGTGGTCATGATACTGGCTCTGGTGTTGCTGATGGGGATGAGGAAGGCGATGAAATGCAGAGGGTGATGGAGGAAGAGGACGAGGATGGGTTTGCGGAGGATCTGGATTCAGAAAATTCCGAGGATGAAGTGGAGGTACCGATTCCTTATGCATGGGATCAGGACATATCCGCCGGCATTACTGTCAACGATGGCCATGAGACTCCATGGCAATATAATGTGAATCAAGTCCAGATCGGGGCTATGTTTGACACAAAGAAAAAATTGAAGTATGCGGTGATAAAGTGGGTTATGTCTACGCAGAGGGTTTTCCGGACACACATATCGAGTCCAGCAAAATATACCGTGAAGTGTGTTGAAACAGGTTGTCCTGCGAAGGTGCACGGGCACGTGCCGAAGTATAACATCCACTGGGTTGTCACCAATGTGGTCCCACATAATTGTGTGAGGAAAAACATGTTGGTTCGTCATCCAAAGCTGACTTCAACTCTCATAGCGCAACTCATGTATACTGAGATAGTTGAGAAGAAAGATATGGAAGCAAAACATATCCAGAAAGCAGTAAAGGTCAGATGGAATTATGACATTCCATATGGGAAGGCTTGGAGGGCTAAGCAGAAGGCTATGGAGGAAAGGTTTGGGACGTTCATCGACTCATATGATAATGTTGTGCGTCTCCTTGACATACTGAAGGAGAGGAATCCCGGCACTTATGTTAACATACAACACACGAGGTTGGAGATTATACCAGATCACAAGGTGTTGAAACGAGTATTCTTCTCTTTCGGTTTGTGCATCGAAGCTTTCCGGCATTGTCCTCCTGTGATGTTTGTGGATGGTACATTCCTGACTGGTCAGTACAAAGGGCAAATCCTGACTGCTATTGGTGTGGACGGGAACAACCAAATCATCCCACTAGCCATGGCATTTGTGGAGGGTGAGAACTTTCCGAGCTGGGTATGGTTCTTCCGGCAAGTTAAAATTGCGATCGTGAAGGACCGACCAAACGTGTGTGTCATTCATGACAGACATCCTGGTATATTGAAGGCCGTGAAGACACTAAGTAATCCAACAGCTGACGAGCCAACACCTTGGAAGGACTTGCAAAGCCGGTGGTGCATGCGCCATCTGGGTGCAAAAATTTTCTCACAGTTCAAGAACAAAAGGTTCATGAACTTGTTCAAAAAGTTATGCAAGCAGAACCAGCAGCGCAAATACGAATTTATTTGGTCAAAACTAGATGAGTTTACTAAGAAGCAGGTCCTTGCTAGGAAGAAAATGGAAAAAGACCAGGTTAAATTAACAACACTCATCGCGGAGCTAGAGGAGCCAGTAGGTCTTTGTGACTTGCCAGCAATTGACCCTCCTAATACGAAGAGAAAGAAGGGCAGGGCAATAAAGAATTTTTCTGAGTGGATAGAGAAAGAGCCTCCAGTGAATTGGTCTTTGCTGCATGACACCCATGGAGCTAGGTATGGCCACATGACAACCAATCTTGCAGAGGTGTATAACTTTGTACTCATAGGGAATAGGGCATTGCCACTGACAGCTATTGTGGAGGGTGTATTCCATGGCACTTTGAGATATTTCAGAGAAAGGCACGAGTTAGCAAAGAAGCATATTGCAGTTAATCAAAACACACCTTATTGTAGCCGTGTCATGGAGTACATGGCTCAGAAGATAAAGAAAGCAAAAAAGCACACTGTCACACTCATAGGTAATCAGGAAAGGAGGTATGAGGTTCAGCTTCCTACTGATGGTTTTGGTTCTGCAAATGAGGTGAAGACGCATGAGGTTAAAATTGGAACGGAATTTTATCCAACTTGTGAGTGCACATGCAACAAACCGCAGTTGTTGCACCTGCCTTGCTCACATGTGTTGGCTGCCTATGGCCTGATTGAGTTGGACGCTATCTCCTTCGTGTCTCCGTACTATTCAAAAGAGGCAGTACTCAATGTCTGGACAGGTGAGATGACAGGGTTTAGAGTCGTCGGCAATTTCAACAAGGTAAACGATGGTGAGAGAGTATACATCCCAGATCCAGGACTTCGGCGAACAAGCAGGGGCAGACGCAAGGTAAAGCGCATCCGAAACGATATGGACCAATCTGAAGCTGGTGGAGCAACCAGACAATGTTTGCTATGCGCGGCTTATGGGCATAGGATGAAATATTGTCCCGACCTGAACAAAGACGGTGCTTCCACATCGACGAGTGCTTCCACATCGACGACTGGGACAACAGTAGCAAGAGGTGGTCGTGGTGGTCGTGGCAGTCGAGGCCGAAGGGGCGGACGAGGAACAAATAGCTCACAAGCTATATAATGTGTCGGCCTATGTCGGACTATGTTTTTATTTGTAACATGTCGGACTATGTTTTTATTTGTAATATGTCGGACTATGTTTTTATTTGTAATATGTAGGACTATGTTTTATTTTGTAATATGTCTGGACTATGTTTTATTTTGCAATATGTGTGGACTATGTTTTAACGTGTAATATGTCGGACTATGTTTTATTCTGTAATATGTGTTGACTATGTTGTAATTGCAGATATGGCTTCGTATCCGTTGCTTAATGGTAATATCGATAGAGGGCACCGAGGCGCAGATATGGAAGCAGGCAAGAACTTAGAGGTGTTGATCACTCGCACCCCAAAGTCTAACTGGATGATACACCCTTTATGGGTTGATAGGTATGTGTCGGTATAATGACTTACTATGTTTGGCATCCTTTTGATAGCCGCTAACTGTATGCTACATTCTATTTATTTTGTAGGTTAAATTGGGTTGGACTTCTACCCTTGGCACGGCTGGTTGAGGGTACATTGGATGAGTGGGTTGATCATCCGGAATTGGATGAGGCAGGTGAACCAATGCAGTTACACAAGAGGCAAGTTACACGTTTCTCTTACGACATGTCACTCCTTACCTGCTTAGTAGATAGATGGAGACCAGAGACACATACGTTTCACTTTCCCTGGGGAGAGATGGCGCCTACTTTACAGGATGTGTCTTACTTGTTGGGATTACCTCTGGCCGGTGCTGCCATAGGTCCTTTAGAGGCAGAAACTGGTTGGCTAGCATCTATGCATGCCCGTTTTCTGGCTGCGGTGCCAACTACTACGGTGCTAGGCAACGATCGTCACGGACCTCTTTTTAGGTGGTTGAGCCAGTTTCAGATTGTCTCCTTAGGATATCCCAATGTTGAGTTGTCAGAGGCAGAGATTGACCGATCCCTAGAGGCATATATTATGTGGTTGTTCGGCAAGACGATGTTCACGGAGAACCACGTGACCACTGTCGATGCATGACTCATCGGTATTGCACGAGAGATAGCTGACGCACGTGGCCCGGGGGACATTGTGCAGAGGAGTTTTGGTTCTGCTGTGTTAGCGGCTACGTATAGAGGCCTGTGCAAAGCTTGCCAGTTGAAGTCTAGAAAATCAGGTCTTGTTGGATGTCCACTATTGTTGCAGCTCTGGTCATATGAGAGATTCCCTATTGGTCGACCCTATGTCAGCGTTGAAAAATCTTTTGGTTATGAGGACATGGCTGGGACTTATGTTCCTTCTATCGGCGACTTGCCTACTATGGGATCTGTTTGGACACGGAGAGAGGTATTTTCATAATTTGTAACAATATGAATTACTAATGTTTATTTCTCGCTATTCAATAGTATTATTAATGTTTGTTGTCAAATACAGAGACAGTTTGCGCATTGCCAGGTGAGGGGCTGCTACCCCTCCTTCACGGCGCAGTTTGATAGTTTGCACGAGGATCAAGTTATCTGGGAGCCATACTCCGATCGTGCTATTTCCTCCAGATGTGCAGATGGGATTTCTGGATTGTGCACTAGAGGTCGGCATTATTGGATGACCAAGGCCAAGTTGGTGTTCGACGTGACGGTTGAGGAGATGGCTCTTCATAGGGTGATGAGACAGTTCGGTCTATGCCAAGAGCCTGACATTCCTGTTATTCCACACTTACCAGATCACGTGCACAAGTAAGTAATACTACTTTAGTTGTCATGTCTGCATTCAGAATATAACTAATCATGTAACGTGCATTTCAATCTCAGGTACAGTCGAGTAGGAGGAAACAAGTCCCAGGCTTCTTGGCTTCGCGACATTAGCCCTTACGTCAACGAATGGACTACTGCGCCGACAAATATCTGGGATGAAGTTCGGGCCTTTGACTGAGACAAGTTCGGGTTGTATCTGCAGCGTTACCGGCATAGCACGAGGATCTACTTCCATCATCAGCTCCTGATCATATCGAAGCCCCTCTCACCAGCGATCTGTTCTCAACTGCCTCAGTTGTGGGAACCAGACACCACGCGGTATGTGCTATGGTTCTCACATGTTAAGTTTTTCCTTAACGTGAACGTATACAATTGGTTAACTTCTTGTTCATAGGGTGAATTGACATCTGAGGCGCTAGACGAGGTTTCCGCTATATTGCAACGCTTTGAGAGAGGAGATAATATCCCACAGCGAGAGCACATCTCGCTGTGGAAGGGTCTTCAAGGGAAGCTACGCGGGATTTACGCATCTGTTACATGTAGACGATCTTCGGATGTTGCTAACACTCGTGCAGCACAGCTTCCGCCGCGCCCCTCTCTGCAGCGTTCAGAACCTCGACCCTCTATGTAGCGTTCGGAACCTCGACCTTCACAAGCAGGGAGCTCTGCCTGGCAGCAGACATCTCCTTCACAACCAAGGAGCTCTTCCTGGCAGCAGACACCTCCCTCACAACCAGGGAGCTCTTCTTGGCAGCAGACACCTCCTTCACAACCCGGGGGCTATTTCTACCAGCAGCAGCCACCTCCTTCACAACCCGGGGGCTCTTCCTGGTTTAATCAGATGGACCTAGGTAACACTACTTTGTACATTCTTTTTAACATTACAGCCTCGTAAATCTATTTTACATGTTTTACTTTACCGCAGTCGGCAGCCAGTCGCAACCATTCATGACTGCAGTCCAGTCAACGATGTTTACTGGTGTTGGTTCGTTCTTTGCCGGCGACGGCGACAACGATGACCGAGCTGCAAACACCTATGATTTCTCGGAGACAGTTCTTGCCACTCCACCACCACCATACACGCAGGAGACACAGACACAGACAGACGAGGTGGCCTATGGTCGTGGTCATCGTAAGACTCGTCCACCGCGTGAGCGATTATCGCCTTCCGGTCCTCGTCCGAGGAAGCCCAAGATTCGTCGCCGTCCGCAGCAGTGATATGGTTATCTATGTATGAGACATGACTATCTAATTATGTATGAGACATATGTCTATTTTATGTATGGGACAAATTACTATCTACTTATGTATGAGACGTATTCATGTTTTATTTCAGTGGTCAATTGGTTTAGAGAGATAACACTTGTATTGCGAACTTAATGCATCCAACTGAAATTAAACATTACCACTGAAATTAAACATTACAACTGAATTAAACATTACAACTGAATTAAACATTACAACTGAATTAAACATTACAACTGAATTAAACAGTACTACATGAATGCATCTTACTCATCCTCCGTCGATTCAGATCTCTTGCCCTTTGTCGATGTAGAACTCTTGCCCTTCGACGATGCGGTAGTCTTGACCTTGGTGCTCGACATGAAGACGTCCTCTTCGTCCTCCGTCGATGCAGATCTCTTGCCCTTCGTCGATGTAGAGCTCTTGCCCTTCGACGATGCGGTAGTCTTGACCTTGGTGCTCGGCATGAAGAGGTCGTCTTCGTCCTCATTGTCTGCTGACCATAAATTTGAATTATTCCTTCCAAGCCTGATGTAAGATTCACTCTTATGCAGTTTGACCTTCTGCCATCTGCCATGCAACCTGAGAAGTTCTTTCCGTATCTCCTCAAATGTCCTGGGAGGCCACCCACTCCTAGCTAATGAGTGAGCCAACTCATTCATTATGGTGTCACTACTGATGAGTTCCTTCCATGGAACTACTCTATCATCCATCTTGAAATTGGCGGCTAGACGGAGAAGACGATCGGACATACCAGAGTGAAAACTACGATCAAAAGGATAATGAGGATGAGACATCTCCACGAAAGGATGGCGGGAGCGAAAGGCGTGAGAGAAAGGGGGGACAAAAGGGCCTGTCCACCCACCTTACTGCGGATGTGGTTATATAGGTTCACAAGAGAAGATGGCGGGAGAGAATGGCGGGAAATAAAATGGCGGGAGAGAATGGCGGGAAAGAAAATGGCGGGAGAGAATGGCGGGAAAGAAGGACGGGAAAGAAAATGGCGGGAAAGTTGCTGCAATGCGAACGTTAGGATACAATAACATAAATCTACTGAGAAAATAAGATACATAAAAATTAACATGTTCAAATTAAGATACAACTTGCTGCAATGGGAACGTTAGGATACAATAACATAAATCTACTGAGTCCACAAGATACATAAAAATTAACATGTTCAAATTAAGATACAACTTGCTGCGAATTTTAAGATACAACTTGCTGCAATGCGAACATTAGGATACAATAACATAAATCTACTGAGTCCAACGGGGATATTTTCCTTTTCCATCACCAGCTTCTTCTGCTGCCTTGGCTGCACGAGCCCTTTCTTTCTTTATCTGCCTCTCAGCCTCATGGGCCTCCTGTCGCTGTCGGTAAACCTCCGCCAGTCGTAGTCCCTCTTCTCGGTTTTTCTTCTTCATCTCATCAAGAAAAGCCCTCTGCTTCACACAGTACTCTTGCCACTCTCTCTCCTGCTCTGCTTTCTCCTCTGCTGCCGCCTTCGCGCGGCTCTCTTCCGCGTCCAAACTTGCCCATGCACGACGACCTCTTTCACGAATCTCGGTCACCGCCCAGTCCGGTTTTTTCGTGTCAATCCAACGATAGTACATGCACAGAGGCGGAGGAGACTACAACAAAAATAGAAATATCAAATCAACAATAATATCAACAACGTGTTTATTCTTGGTGACTTAAACATACCGGAGGCCTGATGTACGGTGAAGTAGCAACGGGTGGATCTTCCTCATAATTGGCGCACATGAAAAACTTCATGCCCAACCAATCTGAAAAATCCGTCACCTCCTTCACCTTGCAGAGATCGCCACACCAACAACGAAGTACTTCCACCCCCCGAGGCAAAGTCACACTCTTCATTTTCGTAGGCCTAATGCTTTGATCCGAGCAAGGCAAACTCATAATGACTACCGCGTTGGTGTTTTGAAGTGCGGCTGGACGATGGAGAAGAGAGTGAGAAAGAGCAAGCAGTGTGGGCAGAAGCAAAGAGAAGAGCGTGAGAGAGCAGCCAACGGCATCTCGTATATAAAGATGAGGAGCACTGTGTTGTCGGTAGAAGAAAATAAAACACACGCGTCCGCCGCAGCAACAGCACTGCACCGCAGACAGCAGGAATCAGACAAAGCAGACAGCAGGAATCAGACAAAGCAGACACCCGCGTGCTCGGCCGAATCTTTGCCTAAAAATCAGCGCCGTTTGCATAGAAATCAGCGCCGTCATCATAACAAATCAGCGCGGTGCGATTCTGCCAATCACTACAGTCTGCCGTGGAAATCAGCGCATTTTGCTGCAGTGTGGGCATCGGAATCAGCGTCTGCGCATGGGAAAAAGCAAGGGAAAAGCGAGCTGTGCGTCCGGCCGAGGGAGAAGCCGTCGGTGGCGGCAAGGCCCCGGAGGCCGACTCGCAATTTTTGATACATTTAAGTGCAAAAAAACTTCAGTAAAAAGTTGGAAAAAAACTCCAGTACAAAATATTACACCAACACTACACCATGTTGTACTTCACAGTCTATAAGTACGATCACTGCGGCAGAGGGCTGAAAACAACAGCAAGCTCCTGATCACGCTCTTTGAAGGTTATGAGCACCAAATTGTTTACTTCAATAGACGATGCCCGAAGAAAATTACCGAAACCTTCCTTGTTCAACACCATTCTACCACCCAAGCCAATAAAGTTGGAACAAGGAATGCTCACAGATATATCATCATCTTCAGAATCCAAAGTAATTTCAAGAGTTAAAGAACCAGTCCTAGGAATTGACAAAAAATCCTTCAAACTCCTCACAACCATGGTCGGAATAACCTGACAAAAAACATCAAGTTATATGATGTTCGGCTAACAAATTTAAAACAGTATAGTACAGCAAAGAACAAATAAATAAACAGTAGCCAAAAACAAAGCTCACCATTTGTTGACCATTAACATTCATGGAATCAATCCTATGAACAAAAGGAGTACACAATATGTAGTTGTCATCAAAGAGCTGTCGCGACATGACATACATTTGGTGATAATTCAGACTGAAGACACCACGACTATAAAAACAACTGTCAACAAGTTCCCTCTGAGTTTCACTCAGATGCTCAAGAGCTACAAAAAAATAATTTCACAAATTGAGCAGAACAGCAAAACGTATAAGCTGAAACAAAACTTTAAATCACTCAAAAAAAAAAACTTACCAACACAGGGTAAAGGGAACAACATAACACCATCCCGATGAAAATCAACACCAATCATAGTTCCATAGTGCTCAAGCCTAACAGTCATCATGTCACGATGACGGAGACCATAATCATTCACAAGTTCCTCCCAGGAAGGACCATGGAATTTACTGCTCACCCGACCATGTCTAAACAGAACATGGTATAAGTTACCCTCACTGTTGTGAAGAGCAAGATCATTATCTGTGTCACCCCTCCGAATAGCTAAAGCTCTGCACTCCTCAATGTACCGAGCAAGATGTGATCTAACACTGCACGGAACATACTACAACAATAATGAAAGCAAACATCATAATCATATAAACAAAGGCATTACAATACATTACAACCAAAACAACATCAACCATATGCCACAATCAGATAAACAAGATATAGAATCTTACAACACGCCTTGAACATCGACGATCCAGCACCACAGTGAATACAGACGCACCAGAATCAAAGGCAGAACAAGGGCCACTTGGAGCTCGACAAAAGGGGCAAGCCATTTACCTGCAAAGAAACGGTGACCAATAAGAACTGAATCCACAACCGAGTTGAAAGTTGACATTTGATTGTGTTGGAAGCAAAAAAAAATACCGTAGGCCGGCGGAGAGAGGCCTGATCTATTGTTTACGCGGGTTCGATACGAAAATGGGTGGACAAGCGAAGAGATCGGCGCGGGGGTGCAAGCACCAGAGAGCAACGAGAGTGGGAGGTGGAGCTGGGGAGCCTGGAGGACGGGGGAGGGTGAAAGGAGTGGTCAGAGGAGAAAGAAAGGAGTGGTCGGCCTTATCCAGGGGCTCTTCGGCCTCCTGGAGGCCGACGGGTCCTCTTCGGCTACCCATGGGCCGACAGCAGGCTCTTCGGCCACCCGGGGGCCGACGGACCCTCTTCGGCCTCCCGCCGGCCGACAGGCCCCTCTTCGGCCCACCAGAGGCCGACGGGGTGCTATTTTTGATTTTTTTTTTCAATTTGGACATATGCTTTTCGAATTTGTTACAAAATAGGTAGTACTTTTGAAAAAAAATCCTTTTTTGGCCTTTTCAGCTTGTTTTTTGGCAAGGGATTCACCTGCTTTTTGCAAAGCACCAGCTTCCCTTTGTGCTAGGATTTCAGCACACCTCTTTTCATGCAATATTTCATTGGCTTGCTGCTTGGCCTCCCTCATCACTTCAACTCTGGTTGCAAGATTGCCTAATCTTGTTGCAGTGCTGCTGCCTACAGATGACATTACATCTCTAGCTTCTTTGAGGAAAGAGCTTTCAGGCAATGGTCCTGGCATACCAAGTAAGTGAAATATGAAGAACACATAGCAAGTAAATGAACATATGATAGTACCACATTATGAAAGAACACATAGCAAGTAAATGAAATATGAAGAACACATAGCAAGTAAATGAACATATGATAGTACCACATTATGAAAGAACACTTACTTATTGAAAACCTCACAATTGTTGTTAAGTAAAATATCACATTTGGGCAAATCAGTCTGGAATGCCCTAACCCAAGTGTTGGGCCTCTTTTCTGCAAGCCAAGCACGATCCTCACTGTCAAGAAGTCTCATCTCTTCCATATATTCTTCATACTGATCAACTTTGGTGCACCTAGCTATCTTCCAGAGCTGGTTTTTCAAAACATCTCCTCTGTATTTCTCTATGAAATTCTCTCACTGCTTTTCTAAACAGTTCTGGTGACTGGAAAACCTGTCCAATTTTGAATTGTGGATCATGCAAATCTTCTTTCCTAAAGCTTTTAAATTTATACCTTGCACCTGCTTCATCATCAGAATCTAGTAGCTCAAGTTCTTCATCATCAGATGCTTGTACAGGGTCTGGCTTTGCTCTAATATGAACATCAGCAGGTTCCTTCACTGTGTCCTCTTTAAGATCATCATCTAAATCACTGACTTCATAATCACTATCTACAATCTCATCAGCATAGTCTGATCCTTGCTCACTCCCAGTTGCTTCAGCATCAGAAACTTCTCCCTCATTGTCCTCTTCACCCTGCTCCTCCACATCTTCCTCCTCATCTGCAATTGCTTCTTCTGCTGCTTGTTGTGCATTTGCTTCTTCTGCTTCTTGTTGTGCATTTGCTTCTTCAGCTGCTTCCTCTGCAAGTGCTTCTTCTGCAGCTTCCTCTACAAGTGCTTCTTCTGCAGCTTGATCTCCACCTGTTCCTTCTTCTTCTGTTGCTTTGTCTGCATCATCTGCAATGGTGACATGTGTGACAAACTTGCACTGCATATTTTGCACTGCCTCCTCCTTAATCTTCATGTCCAGTAAATCTTTCTAAATCCTCTGGTTATGCTTCTCCTTATTGATCTGAATTGGTCTGATAGGACTAACAACAGTGGGCAAGTCTGCTACAGGAAACTCTATCACATCATCCCAGTCAAAATGCCTGAAGCTCTCATCATGATCAAGATACATTTGCAAAAACTTGTGTCCAAATGTTACATGTGCCCTCATGTTCAGACAATTATCATTGCAAGTTATCTTCACAAGACCAGCTTCAGTCATTGGTTTACCAGGCATACAGTAATACATTTGCAATCTTCCCTTCACTTCATAGCCCAATTGTTCAACCAGGTCTTCTAACTTCTCCACAGTCAGTGTATCCCCCTCGACATAATCATACCACATGATTTCTCCATTGACATACGCACGGTTTTTACCAACTCCAAGGAAATAACCACCAAAATTGATGCAAAGACTGAAGTTTGATGCCTAATCAATTGCATCTGCAGGTTGGCATAAAACCCTAGATTAAACGCCTAAAATCCATAGCAGAACGAAAACCCTAGCATTTACATCAAAATCTGAAGGCAGATAAGAACGATTAACCACCTAATCGACCTCAAATCACTACTTCAGAGAGAGAGGGGGGTTTGCAGAGGTTCAGAGAGGAAACAGAGGAAACAGAGGAAACAGGGGCTTACCATACACAGGCGCTGGGTCTCCTTCTGCTCGATGACGAGGCACCATGGTTCAAGTCGTCGATGAACCCTCTGGCCGTCGTCGCTCCGTCGATGGATGCCTCCGCCGGCGGCGACGAAACTCTAACCGATCACCACCGCGATCGCCTCCCCTTTCCTTTCTCTTCTCCTCTGCCTCGGAGGCGTCGATGAAAAGGTGAACCGTCGCGAACAGGGGAGGGGGGGAATGCAAAATAGCAGTGGCCGGTCGTTTCTTTATTTTTTTTGTCGACGTGTCGTGTCCAGCTGGCGAATCAAAGCGGTTTTCTGGTCAAATCGGGCCGATACGAGCCGAAACGGTACGGGTTACCGTACGATGACCCGGTTCAGCAAGACCGATGACCGTAAGTTGCCCTTTCGTGAATACAGTGACCAAAGTGAACCCTAGAGTCAAGTTCAGTTACTGTAGATGTAATTTTCTCGTACACAGACCAGTAATTAGCCGGCGCGCGCACTGCCGGTGCGCCTGTGTTTTTTCCACTCGAGAAAGCGACGAGCGTTGAATGACGCACGCAAAAAGGCCAAAAACGGTAGGTAGCCGAGCCCGCACCGCACCGCGCGCAACGGTTCGAGGCTTCGCTTCACCGAGCCCGTCCCTGTCCCACCAACCCCCTGGCCCAGCCCCCCTTCCCATCCGCCGTCCTCCGTCCACGCACCGGCCCGACCCTTCGCCGGGTCTCCGCTCTGCACCAGCCGAGTCGAATCGCACGACGCAGGACCGCAGCCCACCATCCACAGTACGCGCCCACCAACCCGACGCCGTGTTCCTACCGACCGCTCCGCTCCGCTCCACTCCAACCGCACGACTGTTCCGCCCCTCCTCCTTCCTCCTACCCGGCTCGCCGTCCACCCCGCTGGCGGACGGGCGCGCGCTGGCCAGCGCTATATAACCCCAGTCTCTTCCCGGCAAGCTCGTCAATCCGATCGGCCAACCACCTCCACAGGCACCACCCGCAGCACAGCCCGCCCAGATCTCGTCTCCTTCCTTCCTCGAACTAAACGTAAGAACATCAGCAATGGCGACCACGGCAGCCGACGCCACGGCCGCGGTGCCCAAGGAGCAGGCCGCCAACGGTTCCGCGGCCGCCAGCACCGGCGCCGAGCAGGTGACGCGCCACTCCGAGGTCGGACACAAGAGCCTGCTCCAGAGCGACGCCCTCTACCAGGTACTACCTGCTTCCCAACCGTATCCGGCGAGCTGCCTAGATCTTGCGGTTTCTGATACGGCTTCATCTGATCCTTGCGCGCGCTTGCAGTACATCCTGGAGACGAGCGTGTACCCCAGGGAGCACGAGTGCATGAAGGAGCTCCGCGAGGTCACCGCCAACCACCCATGGTATGTGTTCCTCCATCTCGCCTCGCCTGGATCTGGCGTGGTCTGTTCTGATCTGCTCCGGGAGCTTACGTTTTCTGGATCTCGCGCGTGCGTGCAGGAACCTGATGACGACGTCGGCGGACGAGGGCCAGTTCCTCAACATGCTGCTCAAGCTCATCGGCGCCAAGAAGACCATGGAGATCGGCGTCTACACCGGCTACTCCCTGCTCGCCACCGCGCTCGCCATCCCCGAAGACGGCACCGTAAGCTCCTCCTCCATTTCCAGATCCACTACTCCCAATTAGGCAAGAAACTGAAGACAGTCCAAACGGGAATGCAGATCCTGGCCATGGACATCAACCGCGAGAACTACGAGCTGGGGCTGCCGTGCATCGAGAAGGCCGGCGTGGCGCACAAGATCGACTTCCGCGAGGGCCCGGCGCTCCCCGTCCTGGACGCGCTGCTGGAGGACGAGGCCAACCACGGCACCTTCGACTTCGTCTTCGTGGACGCCGACAAGGACAACTACCTCAACTACCACGAGCGCCTCATGAAGCTCGTCAAGGTCGGCGGCCTCCTCGGCTACGACAACACCCTCTGGAACGGCTCCGTCGTGCTCCCCGCCGACGCCCCCATGCGCAAGTACATCCGCTACTACCGCGACTTCGTCCTCGAGCTCAACAAGGCCCTCGCCGCCGACCAGCGCGTCGAGATCTGCCAGCTCCCCGTCGGCGACGGCATCACCCTCTGCCGCCGCGCCAAGTGACGGATCCATCCCCGCCGCGCGCTAGCTGATTCCCGCCGCCGCTCCGCCATAGATGCCAACAACAAGAATTAATTAATTTCCCCCCATTTTTGCTTTCTTGCTTGCCTTCTGTACTCTCTCTATACATCTTCTCCAGAATTGTCGTTTCGCAGTTCGTATAAAGATTTGTCCAGACAAATGATTGATACCATTATACTTCTACAAGACGATGTCTTGCTGCTTGCTTGCGTTGCGTGCGACAATGGCGGCGGCCGCCGCCGACGATCATCCAATTGTGCAGATCGGAATGTCCCAATTCCTTCTCCTCCCTGCCTGGAAAACATGTCCAAACGCGGCGCCTTCGTTGAATCTGTCGAATGAATCATAGCAAGGCGCAATAAATTTGACCGAATTTTACTCCATCGGGTTGAAGATTTCCATCTTCTGACGGAGATGCACAGGGGTTCGTGGACAGCGACAACCTTGTGTTGAGCAGATATTTACTGACGGTTTTTTCTACAAGTAGGTGAGTGACTGGCAATGCATCTGCATGATGCATGTGGTCGTCTAGAAGTCGATCGCTGAATGACAAAGCCTTCCTCAAATGTCAAGGTTTGGAAGGAGAAGTTTCTTCCTCTGGAAGAGTCAAGGTTTGTTCGGCTGTTGAGCTGTTCATGTGAAGGGTTTATGACTTGTTGTTGGCTGATGTTACGTCACATGGTCACCTAGATTATTGCTTTGATTTCACTTACAATAAGTTCCAGATCTAACAACACGTAGTAGTACATGTTATGGTACGTGTGCTTGGATTGAAGTGTACTGAGCAATAGTGTTCTTTAACATGGAGTACTGGACAAGAGTGTTGGTGAAACCCATTATTTTAGGCTCCCGTACGATGATGATACCATTCTCTGAGATCAACTTGTGTCTATTTACAATTTGCTTAACCAACTACTGTATTACTACTTAACACACTCAGATGTAACAACAAATACGTACTCCCTTACACTTGTTTATTATGACGTTGGCTGGTTTCATCAACACTCCTGTCAGGAACTCACTTGATCTAACTGAACTTAGCACAAGAAACTCGGAGTTTCGGAGCAATTCAGCTCAATTTGCTAGGGTTTATCTTATTTTTTTTGACGAAGTAGGGTTTATCTTATCAAAAGGCGGGAAATGGAGTACTGTAGATCGCCTCTAGCGGCTAGGGTTACAACCCAGTTACAAAACATGATCCCGAATGAAAGAGAAACGGGGACATTACACTTGGGGAGTAGTCGAAAAGCAAACTGAAAAAGAAGAAGTCGTTGTCTGATGTTGAACAGCGACGCACGACAGTCTGAGAGACGTCCGATCCTTGATCAATGGCTGAGAGCGAGAACAGTTGAGCGAGCCTGTATCTTGCTCGCAGAGCCGTCGGATGCGTGATGCGCGCCGACGACCTCATCGAAGACCCCGCACCAGAAGGGTCAACAATCTTCAGATAGTTCAGACAAGTTCCTGAGTCCAGTAGTACATGTCGAAAAGCATTCTTGTTCCTTTCAAACAAATTTCACTTGTTCAGTACACTTCAATCCAAGAACGCACAGGTACCTGAACATCTTTGTGTTGCTGCATCTGAGCGTGTTAACTAAAGTCAAAGCAATAATCGAGGTAACCATGTGATATGACAGCAGCCAACAAGTCTTAAACTCTTCACGTGAACAGCTCAACAACTGAACAAACCTTGACTCTTTCAGCTCAAAGCAATAATCGATCTACCTCAGACAAGGCTAGGAGCAAATGCCGCTTTATACTGCTCGGAAATACAGTACTCCATCCGTTCGACACATTAGAGCACAGCCGAACTGGGCAAATCCGGCTCTCTATATGTCCGCCGACACGCCCGCAGACGCATCCGGACGACCCCTCACATTTCGGTCCCTGCATCAATATATCTCATATCCGGACTCTCAAATTCATGCAAAACCATACACGTCGATCACAGAAACTAAATGTCACACGTAAATAACAAATGTTGGTACCGAACATAAGTAGTGTTACATCAAATTTATTTGAAGTGCACAATCAATCATCTGCTCTTTGATTTACATTGTGGGTCCACATATGCTCCACCTGATCATTGACTAGTTGCGCGTGCACGTGATGACCTAGGAGATTCTGATGCATCTGCAGAAACTTCATAAGCTGAACTGCATCTTGATCTTCTGGGATTTCAACTTGATCTTCTGGGATTTCAACTTGTTCTACAGGTGCTTCAAAATCACTGGTTTGAGATACACCATCACCCTCATCCTCAACGATCATATTGTGCAAAATAACACAACATGTCATCAGCTGCCACAAAGTTTTTAATTCCACATCATTGCAGCCCCACGAACAATCCCCCAACGCGCTTGCAGCACTCCGAATGCCCTCTCCACATCCTTCCTAGCTGCTTCCTGCAATGTTGCAAAGTGTTTTTGTTTTCTGCCATGCGGTTCGGATATGGTCATCACAAATGCAGCCCACTGAGGGTATATGCCATTGGCAAGATAGTATCACATGTTGTAGTCTCGGCCGTTGACGGTGTAGTTGCACGGAAGTGATTCCCCGTTGCAAAGCCTCTTGAACACCGGAGATAGTTGAAGCACGCTGATGTTGTTGTGAGAATCCGACATTCCAAAGAAAGCATGCCAAATCCATAAGTCATGTGATGCCACCGCTTCTAGTATGATGGTGGCCTCTTTGGTGTGGCCTTGATACATTCCTCGCAAACCTTTCGGACAGTTCTTCCACTGCCAATGCATGCAATCAATTGATCCCAGCATTCCTGGAAAACCTCTGGCCTCTCCAATTGCCAACAACTTCTCGGTGTCCAGCACATTTAGTTCTCTCAGATACTCTGCTCCAAACACCTCGACCACAGCACGGGCAAACTTGACAGTAGTCTTCAGGCATGTGCTCTCCCCCATCCTGACCATCTCACCAACGACATCTACCGTAGTACCAAGTGCAAGCATCCTCAGAAAAGCCGCGCACTTCTGCTTGGCAGAGAAAGAGAGTTGACCGCAACAATCCCTTGTAAGCTTGAAGTAGGCATCGTGTGCCTCCACTCCCTCCAGAATGTGCAAAAACAATGGTTTTCGCATGTGAAAACGACGACGAAACCATGGATCATCCGGGAAAGTTGGGGTCGGACCAAAATAATCCTTCTGCAGTAGCTTTGCTCCGGATACCCTATCCTGATTGATGACTCTTCTCCCTTTGATTGACCCTTGAAGTTGAGAATATGCTCCACTTTCTGGTCCATTTCCTCTTGCATGCTCATGAGCATGATCATGTCCACTTCTTCGTCCGAATCCAATGAATCGAAGAACTCATCTTCAATCAGTTGATCAAGCTCCGTCAGTCCATAGTCCTCGTCGGACGAAGCATCGGAATCCATCGTTTCCCCTAAAAATTTGACCAAAAAATCCGGTCAGACATTGTGTCAAACATATCCAGCGCAAGGCAGAGCCAAAGAGTTGTCGGACGTACCGCGGTGTCTTCTGGGCCGGCGACGACGTCCTTCGCGACGAGGTCAGGAGAGATGATTCCTGTAACGGAGCGGCAGGGGGGCAGAGACTACTAGGCGACGGAGCGCGCGTGGCGGCCGAGCTAGGAGACGGACGGTGCGAGGAGGAAGAAGAGAGGAAAACATCAAATGGATCCGACAGTTCTGCGGGGTGGATTTGGTGCAATTTGCAGTGGGGTCAGGATGTCGGGTCCGACGTGGTGGGCGTGCCCGGGCGCGCCCGGTCTCCTCTATATCCGCCCCATATTTGGGCTGGATATGAGGGGTGCCCGTCAGCCCGAGCGTTTGAGGCCCGTTTGAGGGGGGCGGCTGGGTCGTTTTTGTGACCGGTCAGTGACTGGGCGGTCTGCCCGGGCGTTTCAAACGGATATGAAGGAAGCAGCTATAGATGCTCTTAGTGCCTATACATTTGTGAACGGCACTTGAGTGCCCATAAATTTGCGAACGACACTTTAGTGCCTATACATTTGTGAACAGAGGGAGTACTCATCTCAATGCAAAACAAGAAGGTGGAGAATTTGTCACGGCTGACGTGCCTATCAGATTTGCTTCCTTCTAATCAAAGAAAATGAATGGAAGTTGTAGCATCCTTTTCTTCGAAACGGAGGCAATATCTTTATCTCATTTCAGTAATTAAGAAGAGAGTTCACAAACAAGTACAAAAACGACCACTAAGGCCATCTTCAAGGCGGACCCGCAAACCTCCTACAACCGTTCGAACCGCGGGTGCCATCCAACCCCGACCTATATCGGTCCGTGGAGCGGCCCGGACGCGATTTCTTCCGCAAATCGGAGACAAACGTGGGGAGGTTTGTGGGAGTTCGGACACGAGAAACGCCGCTATCTACCTCCCTGGCCCACCCAAAACGAAGGCCGAGCCAGCGCTTTTGTAGCAAAGCAATGCTTCCACGCCAAAATCCCCACTTCTCTTCTTTCATTCCCCGTCGCTCTCCGACCAATTCCCGCTCATTTCTCCCACCTCTCTCCTTCCTTCCACCATTGACACATGGAGACGTCGAAGAACCTGGAGTAGATGGAGCCGGTGGAGGAGCCGAAGGATCCGCGCATCGTGCTCGCCCGAAAGATCAACTCTGCGACGCAACAGGATCGCCGCGTCAAAGCGAAGGCCGCAAAGGAGAAGAAGCTCAAGAAGAGGTCGGCCGCCGGTGGGTTTGCTGGTGGCGATGGGTGTGGAGATCGTGGCGGTCGGCGCGGCCGTGGCGGACGCTTGAAGGCGGGCGGGCACACAGCACAGACGGCGTCGTGGCCGGAGACTTACAAGCCGCCGTACTACTACGCCGCCAAGTAGCTCGGCACCCCAGCCAGTATGGTGCCTTACATTGTCAACGTCAACGCGGTGCCACTCTTCTCCGAGTATTCTTTGCGGCAGCTCGTCCGGGTGTGGCCGGCGACCGGGGAGCAGATGGGTGCCTGCATGCTGTTTGCTGCAATGCCTAGAGCCGTGGAGCCGGCGTACGACGTGGACAAGGAGATCCTCGACATCAGCCACAATGGAGGAGAGGGAGGGGAGGGGCTATGAGGACAGGCAGGTGGAAGACTCTGATCCCACCCAGTCCGACAACTACCGTCAGCAGCCCTACACCCAGAAGGCCACACAACACACGTTCACCCAGACCGATGATGGCACGGAGCAACAACAACATTGGGCCACGGGAGAGCAACAACCTGATGGGGAGGAGGAGGAGGAGGGCGTAGACGACGATGATCCAGATGATACAACCGACGATCCAAAGAAGAAGGAAAGAGGAGAAAACTTCAACATGCGGGAGGACGAGCTGCTGTGCGAGGCATGGTTGGCCACTAGCCTTGATCCGTTCCATGGCACGGAGCAAAAGGGCACAACCTTTTGGATGGACATTCACATTTGGTTCCATGAACACAAACATTTCGCGCCCTACACCGACTCGGTCATCCGCAACCGTGAATGGAAGTCCCTCAACCATCGTACACCATCCAATAACCCGTGTCCAAGTATTGCGGACACTTGAAGCAGCTCATCGCACGGTGGCCTAGCGGTGCACAAATCACCGAGCAAGTAAGTTGATCACTTGCCGGATATGCTTTACATTTGTTGTTCACTAGCCAGGCATGTATTGTTTTGTTGCTCACTAGACGGATATGCATTGTCGACATTGCTTCACTTTTGTAGCCTACTCATGCTTGTGTGATGTACAAGAAGTTGGAGAAGAAGTCCTTCACCATCATGCATTGTTGGTTGAAGTTGAACGAGCAACTGAAGTGGAACCTTTTCATTGCCAAAACCGCTGTCCAAGCCAACGAAGAAAAAACCGGTGACCCTACCGACCCAACCCAACAACCGCAGAAGAAGGGTAGAAGAAACCTGCGGGGAAAGAAGTGGGAGGAGGAGAGGGCGAAGCAGAAAGGTGCGGCGGCCAAGATGACAAGATCAATCATCTGCTCTTTGGTTTTCATTGTGGGTCCACATATGCTCCACAAGATCATTGAGTAGTTGGGCGTGCACCTGATGATCTCGAAGATTTTGATGCATCTGCAGAAAGTTCATAAGCTGAGCTGCATCTTAATCTTCTAGGATTTCAACTTGTTCTCCAGGTGCTTCAAAATCATTGGTTTGAGATACCCCATTCCTCATCCTCGACAACCATATTGTGCAAAATAACACAACATGTCATGAGCCGCCACAAAGTTTCTGATTCCCACATCATTGCAGCCCCACAAACATCTACAACGAGCTTGAAGCACACCAAATGCCCTCTCCACATTCTTCCTAGCCGCTTCCTGCATAGTTGCAAAGTGGCTCTGTTTTTTGCCACGTAGTTCGGATATGGTCTTCACAAATGCCGCCCACTGAGGGTAGATGCCTTCGGCAAGATAGTATCCCATGTTGTAGTCTCTACCGTTGACGGTGTAGTTGCACGGTAGTGATTCCCCATTGCAAAGCCTTCTAAACACCGAAGATCGTTGAAACACGTTGATGTCGTTGTGAGAATCCGGCATTTCAAAGAAAGCATGCCAAATTCATAAGTCATGTGATGCTACCGCTTCTAGTATGATCGTGGCCTCGTTGGTGTGACCTTCATACATTCCTCGCAAACCTTTGGGGCAGTTCTTCCACTGCCAATGCATGCAATCAATTGATCCGAGCATTCCTGGAAACCCTCTGGCCTCTCCAATAGCCAACAACTTCTCCGTGTCCTACGCATTTGGTTCTCTCAGATACTCTGCTCTAAACACCTCCACCACAGCACGGGCAAACTTGACAGTAGTCTTCAGGCATGTGCTCCCCCCCCCCCCCCATCGTGACCATCTCACCAACAGCATCTGCAGCAGTACCAAGTGCAAACATTCTCATTGCAGTCGCGCTCTTCTGCTTGGCAGAGGAAGATAGTTGACCGCAACAATCCGTTGTGAGCTTGAAGTAGTCATCGTGCGTCTCCACTCCCTCCACAATGCGCAAAAAATGTATTTCACATGAGAAAACGGCGACGAAAACATGGATCATCCGGAAAAGTTGGGTTCGGAGCAAAGTAGTCCTTCTGTAGTAGCTTTGCTTCGGATACCCTATCCCGATTGATCACTCTTCTTCTTTGATTGAGCTCTTGAAATTGAGAATATGCCCCACTTGCCGGTCCATTTCCTCTTGCATGGTCATGAGCATGATCATGTCCACTTCTTCGTCCGAAGCCGAGGAATGAAGAACTCAACTTGAATCATTTGATCAAGCTCCATCGGTCCATACTCCTCGTCGGATAAAGCATCGGAATCCATCGTTTTTCCTAATAAAATCACAAAAATATCTGGTCAGACATTTTGTCGAACACATCAAGCGCAAGGCAGAGCCAGAGGAGTTGCCGGATGTACTACAGCGCCTTCCGGGCCAGCGACGCCGTCCCTCACGGCGAGGACGGGAGAGCTACGGAGCGCGTGTGGCGGCGGAGCTGCGAGACGGACGGACGGTGCGGAGCGCGCACGGTGGTGGAGCAGTGAGACAAACAGCGCGGAGGAGGAAGGAGAGAGGAAAGAGCAAATGGATCCGGCAGGTCCGTGGGTGGATTTGGTGCAATTTGCGGTGGGATCGGGCTGTCGGCTTCGACGTGGCGGGCGTGCCCGGATGCCACCATATTTAGGCTGGATATGAGGGGGGCTCGTCAGCCCGGGCGTTTTAGACCCGTTTAGAGCGTCCGTCTGGGTTGAATTTTCGTGACCAGTTAGTGATCGGACGGCTTGTCCGAGTGTTTGAGACGGGTACGAGGGTTTCAATTATAGATGATCTTACGAGGTCAACACTACTCACTCCAATTTTTTTGGGCTCCGCACGACATTCCCATTATCAAACCAATTTTTTTCCTGTTTGCTATTTGCTTAACCACATTATAAAATAAATAAATGAAAAGCACAATACGACTTCTGCGCACATGCACATGTTCCTACAATAGAAAATAGCCAACTCCTGAGCTACTACGAGCAACTCCAACGCAGCGACCAGAACGGACGCGTGGTTTGTTCGCTTTTCGTCCGTTTGGGTCGGCCATACGGACAGCCATGTCTGCTATTTAATTTGGGTCGGCTCGGACGCCCAACGGCAGCGAGACCCAAATTTGCGCGTGCAAAATAAAAAATAAAAACCCGTGGCCACATGCAGACGCGAATTAAAGCATAATTAAACATAAGTGGCCGGTCAACCGCCGGCCAAAGTCCACTTAAAACATAATTAAACATTAATAAAAACAAAAAAAAAGTCCGCGCCCGCATGCTGCCCTAGCAGTCCACCTTGCCCTTACCCTTGCCGTCTTCATCGTCGCTGGTGAGGTCGACGAAGGTGGGGGCCGGCCCAGCCCACGGGAATGCCTCCTGGTAGGCTGCCAGGGCAGCCTCCTCCGGCGTCTGCTGCGGCGGCGGCATTGCGGCAAGCCGGGCGTGCCCCTCCTCTTGCTCCTCGAGGCGTAGCGCCTCCTCCTCCTTCTCCCACCGCATCTGGCGCAGGCCGTCCGCCTCCTCCTCGGCGAGCCAGTGTTGCCTCCATTGCTCGAGGTGGGCCGCCTCCTCCTCCGGCGTGGCATTGTAGTGGAAGGCCGACGCGCTCACCCACTCGCGTACCACACCCTCCCACCCGTTCTTTTCATCTAGAAAAGTGGGTGGTGGCGGCGAGCGCTTCCGCAAGGGCACCGGCTCCTCCTTGGGCTCGACGGCGGGCGGCGACGGCGGTGGAACCTCCGGGACGAACAGCGGGGCGTGGACGGAGTCCCCCGCAGCCGACAAGGCGAGGGCGCGGTCCAGCCCGTCCCACTGGGCGTACTCCTCGAGCCTGCTGGCCTCCAGCCCTTGCTATAGGGCCAGCTCGAGGGCGGCTTGGTACGTCGCCTCTTCGTCCTCCTCCTCCGGCAGGACCTCGGGAGGCAGAGGAGGGACGGCCTGGTCGACAGGACTCCCCGCCGGCGCTCCTTCTCGTGCTCTAGCGCGAACCAGCGCTACCAGTTGGGGGAGTCTGGCGCGTAGGCACGTTGCGCCCGCTGCTCCGACGTGAGGGCCGAGCAATGCTGGCGAACCTCCTCCGCGTGCACCCGTGCGGATCGGGGCACTGCCGGAATGGGGATCCGTTGCGGATCCAGATGCCAACCATGGGGCAGGTTGACATCTGGGTACTGCAGCGGCCGGCGGTACTGCCAGTGCCATCGCGCCTGGTGGACTGGTATGTACAACCGGACCCGCACCGGTGGGGAGCCTCGCCTACCAGGCGGCGGTGGCGGTCGCAGCGGTGGCAGCGGCCGCGGGAAGAGCTCGCGCCGGCGCTCCACTTGCCTTTGCCCTTGCCATTGAAAAACCCCATGGCTACTAGGGTTTGTGGTCGCCGGTGAGGGAGCAGGCGTGGCCAGATGTGGACGGGAAGGGGAAGTGGATGAGGCCGGCCCCGCCGCACGGGTTGATATAAAAGGACGACGACCGAGAGCTTCCAGCCACTGCCAGGTGGGCCCGAGGTGGCTGGTCGCGTTTAATACGACCGCGGGTGGTAGTTGCGCGGCCGACATGTGGACCTGAGGCGAACGCGGTGAGGACGCGGGGCGCGTCCGCTTCGTGTCCACGAGGACGCATTTCAAGCGCATTTTTGGACCGGGAATGGGTCCGCGTGGACACGAAGCGGATGATTTTTGGGTTTGGGTCGCCGCGTTGGGCCTTCGCTTTTTTCCGTGCCGACCCATATGAACGCAGGCGGACGATTTGGGTCGCTGCGTTGGAGTTGCTCTAACATTTTGTATCTTTCGAACTTGCACCGTCGGCACATGTGCATGTAGGATGGATCAGGTGATCTAACCCTGTTTGCTCCTCTAGAGTCAAAGATACTGGATGCCCTATTGCTATCCCACGCTAGTGCCGGCGTGATAGCAAATCAACCCATGAAACTCTGTTCGTGCGGCTATATTGGCAGTTTGGCCAGCTACGGCTTTGGTTGGGTTCGTGTCCCTGTCTCACATGTTGGTGTATGGTTGGTGAGACGTTTCCATCTAGGAAGGTCTAAGTGAGACTAGCATCCATTGCTCCAACAATAAATTTCAATGAATAAAAAACAGTAAAAAGACCCAACAGGAACACGCTGAGATCTCCAGCATGCACATCTAGGTCAAGGGACTTAAATATTACAGACTTTTACATTTGTGTCCTTACCTGGAACTATACCTGGGCATATCTTGGGCCGGGCCAAAAAAGCCCAGTGCTAAAACCCAGGCCCGAGCCCGGCCCGGCCCGGCCCGACCGTCGGGCCTAAAAAATCAGACCCGAACCCGGCCCGAGTCCGAGAAAGCCCGACACGGTCCAACCGGCACGACCCGACCACGGCTAAAATTCATTTTAACACAAGCCCGAGCCCGGCCCGGTCCGACCACCGGGCTCAATTTTCAGGCCCGAGCCCGGCCCAATTGAACGATTAGGCCCGGACCGACCCAGGATTTTCGGGTCGGGTCGGGTAGGGCCGTCCGGCCGGCCATGGACAGGTATACCTGGAACCCACTATTCAGATTTACCCATATTTCGAAGCATGCTTAAATTTGCCCCTCTGCCGTTAGGTGCAATTATAGAAATGCCCTTCTGTGTCGTTATCATCCGGTCAAAAGGCTTTGACCGCTATCTCCATGTTTGCTGGACATTTTGCCCATGTATGGACATGCTACTTACATGTGGGACCTACCCGGAAGAAAGAAAAAAAAACTCTCTCTCACCCCCTACCTCTCACTTACACATGGGCCCCAGCTAACATAAAAAAGGAAAATTCTTTCCCACTCTCATTACCTCTCTCACTCTCCCTGACATCTGGGCCATAGGACCCACTATCAGGGTCAACGCCGGTCCTTGTGTGCCCGGCTATGAGAGGACGAGCTTGCCGATGACTTGCTGCAGGGGGCGGACGACCGCGGGGCACACATTGGAGCTGCGTGAGGCACGTCGGGCACCCTGGGCGTGACAGGAACCCTGTGCGCAGGAGGAGGGCACATGGCCGAGCCAGCCGAGGTCGCTCATGGTGGCCGGCTTCGGGCAGGGTGCTCCGAGCACGGAATCGAGCGGGGTAAGATGGGAGTAGGTGCACGAACTTTCCACGACGACGGAACGGTGGTCGGGTAGGTCAAGGGAGGATCGAGGCGGCCGAATTTAGGAGGCGAAGAGCGATGACCGTGGTGGAGGTTGAGGTCCAGGGTGCCGTGTATAGGCGGCCCCAAGCCCGATTCAACGCGCAGGTCAGAGGAGAGGCACCTGTCGGTGTCAAAACCGGCGGATCTCGGGTAGGGGGTCCCGGGCTGTGAGTCTAGGATCGATGGTAACAAGGGGACGAAGGAGACGATGTTTTACCCAGGTTCAGGCCCTCCTATGGAGGTAAAACCCTACGTCCTGCTTGATTATATTGATGGTATGAAGGTTACAGAGTTGATCTACCTCGAGATCGACTAGCTAAAACCCTAGATGAGTTTCTCTGCCTTACATTCTAAAACCCTCTCGGTTTATATAGACACCGGGGGGTACCTAGGGTTTACACATGATAGGTCTCCTGCCGAGGATGGAAATGTCGATTTCCTCATCTTGACTTGGAGTGCACAACGCGCCTTCGGGGCTTCCTTCTGGAACATGGGGTCTCGATGTATCCGGCCCTTCCTGTGATAGCTAGAGGGCGGCCCATCGAGCCGGCCTATTGGGAGATAGGCCAGCGGCCCGAGGACCCCTTAGTCCAGGACTCCCTCAGTAGCCCCCTCAGTAGCCCCCAACGCCAAGAGTCTTAGCTCTGGCAGCTTCTGTGACCAGAGTCTTCGGCTTGCGGGGTGAGTTCTTCTTCCCGTAAATGATCGGCTGAGACCAATCCGGCTTCCGATGACACGTATTTCATCCGATCATACGATCGTCCGAACACCATGAATTGCTTGGCCCCGAAGGCCAATCGTCAAAGTGTAAACAGTGTTTTCTGACGCCCCCTTCTGACGAAGGGTCGTGGCCTACCACGACCGCTGAACCAGCTATGAAAACTCGATTCGCGGTTTGAGGCCATTTTTACATTGACACAACTCATCAATGTATAGATCGTGCTCCGTTTCACACGGGATATAATCAGAACCCTAGGCTTATTTTGCGCGTGCATAACGGCACGCACGCCTTGGGAAGCGGAGAGACTCACGGCGCGGTAAAAGGAGGCTAATCGGCGTGACGCCTCATAAAAAGGGAAAAAACCCAAGGATTGCTCACACTCCCCATTCGCTTCCTCTGCTTTCCCAATCTTCCCAAGCTCCAAGAGCCCAGATCTAGTTCTTCCTCAACTTCACCTCCGAGCTTAGCCATGGCGGGTTCGGGCTCCATGGGCAAGTGGGAGGCCTCCACGGTCACCGACCAGGATATCCGGGAGCTAAAGCTCGCTGGCTACCTCCCCGCCAACGTCTTCCACCGCGCTCCAGAAGCGAAACAGGTCGTCCCCACCCCTAAGCCAGGCGAAAGGGTGGTATTTGTCCCCCATTTCATCCGGGGACTGAGCTTCCCGCTCCACCCCTTCGTCAGGGGTCTCATGTTCTTCTACGGGTTGGACTTCCATGATCTTCCCCCGAACTCTTTTATGCATATCTCGGCTTTCATCATTCTTTGCGAAGCCTTCCTGCGGGTCGAGCCGCACTTCGGCCTGTGGCTCAAGGTCTTCAACGTCAAGCCGAAGACTGTCGCGGGCGAGCACGCAGACTACGGAGGGGCGGTAATCAGCAAGCTCCCCCGCGTTGAGTGGCCAACTGGCACCTTCATCGACACAATCAAGATCTGGCAGAAAGAATGGTTCTCCATCACCGAACCAAGGGATGAGAGCTGGACAGCGCCTGCCGAGTTCAGATCCGGACCCCCTACGAGATTGACCTCATGGCTCAGGAAGGGACTCGACTGGGGGTCGGATGCAGAGGTGAAGCTGCTGCAGAAGCGCATTACCTCGGCGATCGAGGCCAAGGTTGAGCTAGTCAATGTGGTCCAGGTCATGCTTCACCGCCGTATTCTTCCCTGCCAGCGCCGGGCCTCCCCAATGTGGGCTTATTAGCTTGAGGACGAGCCTACCGTGCGCCAACTCTTCCGAACTACCTCTGAGAACTTATGGAAGGCATTATTCAAGCCTCAGAAAAGCTGGCCGGCCAAGGAAGAGGATTCGGGCCTAAGCGCCGATAATCCACCCACCCAGGTACGGTATAATTTTAATCCACTGATTCTGTTTCTTTGACAAAAGGACTGAACGTCTTTCTTCATTTTCGCAGAAGTGGTTGAGAAAAACCGCGAAAGTTCATTGCCCGGCGCCACAACCCGAAGATTGTAGGGTAACGCAGCGGCAAACAAAAAATTTCCGACCTACGTACCAGCCCAGGATCACTATGGAGACTGCATACAAGGTTTGATCTGTTTCGTTACCGACTCGTAGCGCAGCGGAAGTAGAGTCGATGACGATCGGCGGTGCAGATCCCCGCAGCTAGGATTTTACAACCTCCCAACCGCGAGGATGTACTCCCACATCTGCCCCTCGGACAGCCCTCCGGGAGGCGGTCGGACAGTCCCTCAGACGGTGTCGCGGACAGCCCATCGGGAGGACCTTCGAAACTCGGACGGTCACTCGGACAGCCCTTCGGGAGGACCCTCGAAACTAAGACGATCACTTGGACAGCCCTTCGGGAGGCACTCTCGAACTAAGACCGAAACTACGATCTCTCTACACAGTTGCACACATACGGTGTCATCTATCCGGCAGGGCTTCACCGTCCAGAACTAGTTCCCACCGGAACCCAGACAGCCTTTCGGATCTACGAAACTATTTCGCTGGGAGGGAGAGAGAAGCCAGACAAGTCTATGGCATGTGTATGAGAGCAAGCATGATCTGATTTTGGAGAGCAATCTCCACCTCTATTTATAGGAGGAGCAAGGGGTAGAGGAAAGACCAAAAGGACCTTCCTAGGATCTTTCCACCACATGCCACATAAGGGTGTGTAGAAGATATCCACCATGAGGTGGAAGGACACCTCAAGGAGGGCCCCCCCAAGCCATGGCCGAAATTTGCAGCCCCTTTGGGGAGCTCCACCTCCCTTTCACACACCAAAAGTGGTTTTCTTCTAGAAGAAAAACCCCATTTGCAAATCAGCCCAAAAAGTGCTTTCACTATTCACGACGACATTTTTCAGCGTCCGGTCGAACTGAAAATATTTATGTGGGCTTAGAACATTTCCAGTACCCACTAAAATAATTTTCAATGCGATCCGGAACAATTCCGGTTTAGTGATTTTCATCTGCGAAAAGCATCTGAAGCGGTTTCGGCAGCTCCGGAACATTTCCGGTTTTCATCCCGGAAAATTCCAGAAAGTTTCCAGAATGATTCTGGCACCCTCCAAGAATTATCAGGCATGTGCCAAAACCAATTTGACTTTATGGTATCCCCTGAAACAACTTTTCAGTTTTACCGAAACTGTTCCGGTGTTCTCTCTGCGGAACTTTTCCGCTGTCCGAAACTTTTCCGGTGTCCGAAAACTTTTTCGGTGATTTTCTCTCAGACTCCCCGTCTAGTATTTAGCAGATAGATGACCCTTAAGCGTGTGACCCTATAGGTTCAGTGAAGTATAGACATGAACCGGAACCCCTTCCGATCAATGATCAACATCGGAGCCGTGGACACCCATATTGACCCCTATACCCACACGAATGAATATTCGAGTGAACCTCCAGTTGCCGTGTGCTATTCATGTTGCTTCGCGGTATGTTACAAATACCCGAGGTGAGACATGTTGGCATCCCCGCGTATCAACAACTTGTCCACTATGCCAGTTACCTCGTTACCGGTATTGTTCTCTTTTCTCGTTCCCGTGTTCCGGCATCCCCGTGATCAAATCACAAAGTGTCTGGCCAGACGATGATGGATACCGTAACACCGAGAGGGCCCAAAGATATCTCTCCATCGTCGGAGGAGCAAATCCCAATCTTGAGCTATCAAGTTACTTGACATACTTTTCCATGAACCCGTAAGCCGCCGTAATAGCCACCCATTTACGGATGACGTTTAACAAACCCCAAAGTTCATGAAGCAAGCATGAAGTAACTCGATACTCTCATGGTCTAAGGAATTATGCAAACATTAACCATCTCTGTGTTATTAACCATTAACTTATGACGAATGAATCTCATAGCATAACATCAATTCGGATCGATTCAACACAAATGCTCTTCTAACATTGTGCCCTCAAAATTGCCGGCATAGCCATGCCCATGATCAGGAAAACAGGATCATCATGCAATACTTGAGCCAGTCTTAGAGGCCAGACTAGGAATACATTTTACCGTTTATTATTCCACACGTGCATATGAGTCTTCCTCCGAGCATCGTGGTTATTGTAGACTCGAGAACCATAGCAGTTATAGCATGGAACATAAACCTAATTATTAACAGGGAGATAATCAAGAACATATATTATTGCCTCTAGGGCATATCTCCTACAGACTCCCACTTGAACTAGAGTCAATAATCTAGTCAATGCTAATGCACTTTACACCTATGGCATACTGGTGTAAAATATGCTTCGCTTGTGGTATAGCCTGATGTCCAACGGATCTGACAATTTCAGCTCCGTGTGTAACTTTGCATATCCTCGCGTTTTCACGCTTTCACAAAATTCATATTTTGTGTGGACTTGGCTTTGCATATGTGTGAATCATTGGTCGAAACCTGATTCCTCAGACTGAGCTATGGAGCAACTATCTGCAATAGTGTCCCATAGACCAAAGCCATCTTGGAACCATACTAAGTTCATAAATGAACTATATGATTCAACAACTAGTTTGTCGCTTCTTAAGCGTCAACATACTCAGCCTTTGTTATAGAATTCGCCACAGTATCTTGTTTGGAACAATTTACAACTACCGTGCCACCATATTGTGTATTACACAAAACCCTTAACTTAAATCGAAAATCGCATGGAGCATTGATGAAGACTGTATCGATGTAATTACTTACAACGAGCACTTCATAATCTCTGCTTGCGAGAAAACATGTCATCACTACTACTCTAGTACTCAATGACATCTTTCACTGTTGTCCTATGATCAGTACTTTGATCACTATGGTATCTATACTCGCAACAACTTTGGAGTATTGGACATATCTGGTTCATTTACATACCATGGAATACATGATTAATCCAAACACAAGAGTGTGTGGAATCTCCATCATGTATTTTGCTCATCAGTGTTTTGAGACACCGAGTCTTGCAAAACTCTTTCCATGTGACTTCGGCAAGAATCACTCCTTGGCGTTTTTAAATGCTAAAAAGTTTTAGCATCTTGTCAATATGTATTCATAGCTTAGCCCTATTAGGTAAATCTATCTCCATAGATCATCATGCCTAATATTGAGGCTATTTAGCCTAAGCACTTCATCGAATAACTATTTTCAAATGAAGTCCTAATTCGTGTCAAGAAATTTATTTCCAATTAACAATGTGTCAAGTACACAAGGTTTTTAGAAATATTATCATGCCCCCACTTACTTTCTTGAATCACAAGCATCTTCGATACCCATTTGATGAAGTCAAACCCCTTTGACCATTCCATCAAAAACGAAGATTCCAACTCCACTTTGCTCTCTTCTGTTCATTGCTGGAACTCTAAAGTTTGCATACTTACTAGCATCCTCTGGATCGACAAATTACTTTGGACTGTATCACATACAAGTCCTAGGTTTTATTTCCATCAGATGGAAATCCTTTTGTCATCCATGTTTCATATCTCATGATTGAAATATGTATTAATTGCTAGTTCAACCCGAACCGACTTTAAGCATCGCTACGGTGAGACAATCTCATCGTAGTCAACTCCTTGAACTTGTTATTGCAACAAGTCGAGCTTTATGGATAAAATATTTTATCCGTATCAGTTTTTAGTTCCATAAATATTCGTTAGACTCTAAGTCTTCCGAAAGGTGTATCAAGATTTTAATCTTGAATCACTTATATGGAAACTATCTCGGATTGTATTGGCATTTAGCCAATTCTGGAGTCAGGGCCCATCAACGCTTCCTTGTGTATAGTAGGTATACTGTTGTCTAACAACAATATCTCGTTTGCGCACCTGATAGGTTTGCACGAGCTTTGCCTACGTGGTTCAGCTACAAGTTCGACCGAAGTCCATACATTTTATTGTAGAGACTTCCGTATCAGTCGCAGTTAGGAAACTCCGGAATCACTTCCAAGGTTCCTTTCCTTTGATCTGATGACGAAGATACTGTTTATCTCGTCGAGTTGCACAGTCCTCCCACTCACCTTTTGTAAGAACTATTCTCCTTAAAAGCATACCGTTTTGCGGCAAAATCCTTTGCCTCGGTATAGTGGTGGGGAATACCCAATGACTTGGGATAACCTTACAAAGTAGCACTTGTCTGATTTGGAATAGGTTTGTAACCTTTTACACAAGCCCCATATTCCAAATGTTAAGAAAAGATATAACATGGTTGGGCGTACCATACCATGGCGTCATTTCAACAGACCCGATGGAGCTCTTTTTAGTGTAAAAGCCGCAGTCTCTAAAGCATTACTCTTTAAAAGGGATAATGGCAAATCTATTTATGTCATCTTTGATCTTACCATGTCATAAATGGTTCGATTACATCTTCACGGACTTTCCATTTGCAGTGGTGTTCCGGGAGGTGCAAGTTATGAAACCCCTTTCACAACTCATCAGACATTCGCTAAACTTGTAACTCAAATATTCCTTTCTGCAATCGAATTGTAGAAACATAATTTTCTTGTTACAATATTTTCTTCTTCATTTTGAAAACCTTTTGAATGATTTCAAAAGATCCAGACTTACATCTCATCAAGTAAATATCCATATATCTACTTCAGTCATTTCTGAAGATAGATAAATCCACTACTTGCAATAACATTTATTGGACTACACACATCATAATGTATGACCACCAACATGTTCTATGCTCGTTCCTTATGGCCTGTGAACGGTATTTCAGTCACTTCACTTTTCAGAGGAAAGTTGCAAGTGTCAGATGATTCAAAATCAAACGACTTCAAAATCCATCATAATGGAATTTTCCATGCGGGTTTCTCCAATGTGACCAAATGCAGTGCCACACTTGTGTGGTATTCTTTTAGTCTTGCGACATTTAGCGTCAGTGTTATGGATGTATCATATTTCCATCAATATTCATAACATACATCCCATCTAGGATGGAAGCATGTCCCTTCATGTTATTCATAATGCTGAACAACAATTGTTGTTTTTATGAACAACTCTTTTGCAACAAACATTGTGCAATGGGCTAGAGTGTATGAAACTCTAAAATGAATTATGAAAGTAAACACAGAGGTTATGTATTATTATCAATATTCATAACATACATCTCATTCATAATGAAAGTATGGCCCTCATGTTATTCATAACACCGAACATCAAAAGTTCTCTTATGAACAACCTTCTTGCAAGATACCTTATGCAAAGGGCTAGAGTGTGAAACTCTAAAATGAATTATGAAAGTAAATACATAGGGAATACACCTATGGAAGGCATAGTAACATTTACTATGTTCCCTGCGTGTATCTAAACCTCATTCCTGGCTAGTCTTTCAGGCCATAGTAGTTCTTACATCGAGTTGCAACAGAATGCAATCGAGCGGGTATCTTTGTGATTAATTCACAATACCCAAGAATTAGTGATTAACATGTTTAACCATAATTCCCAAGAACTATATCTTTGACCAGCCTTCTATACATCAAAAACCTGTATAACATTCATACATGAGCTGGATATTCCAGTCTTCTTTCCTTTTGCCTTTATACTTCTAACAGTTTAACTTTTAGTATTTCCCCTACTCTCAGAAGAAGCATCCAACTTAAGAGTGGCATTAGCCCCGGACTTCCTAGGCGTGAAAGTCTTACTAACACCCTTCGGACACTTCCTTTCTCTTTAAGTTGTTGTTTTATTCACCTTTCATCATATGACAGGCGTTCTTCTGGATCCCTCTCTTATCAGTCTAATGCATAGTAAACTCCTTTACTAATAGTTTGCAAACAAACATTGCTTTGGATATCTTATATCTTTTAGCCTTTGTCTATCTCTGAAAATGATTTTCAGATTCCATGAATATCACATAACTATCCAAACTTTCGAAGTTCGGGTCTCATGGAAGCAAACGTATTGCACTTGACTGAAAACGGAATTCTAGCTTTTGGATCGAAGGACGAGAGTCACATGATCCATAGCATTAGCGGGAGAATACCGAAAACATGTGATAGGACAAAGTCCTTCTTGGCACACTTGAGGACAATCCTCACATTACGTTACCAACCGTAAAGTTTTAACCAGATATTTAACAGCTATTCAATTTAAATAGGGAAGGTGGAAACGCGAGCCATTATTCTACAACTATGATGCAAACCACACTTAGACAATGTTCAAAATTAATTGCACTGAGAATTAAACAAGTTAATTCTGCAGTGCGCTCCCACTCAAATCAATATCTCTCATAATTTTAATCCACTGATTCTGTTTCTTTGACAAAAGGACTGAACGTCTTTCTTCATTTTCGCAGAAGTGGTTGAGAAAAACCGCGAAAGTTCGTTGCCCGGCGCCACAACCCGAAGACTGTAGGGTAACGCAGCAGAAAACAAAAAATTTCCGACCTACGTACCAGCCCAGGATCACTATGGAGACTGCATACAAGGTTTGATCTATTTCGTTACCGACTCGTAGCGCAGCGGAAGTAGAGTCGATGACGATCGGCGGTGCAGATCCCCGCAGCTAGGATTTTACAACCTCCCAACCGCGAGGATGTACTCCCACATCTGCCCCTCGGACAGCCCTCCGGGAGGCGGTCGGACAGTCCCTCGGACGGTGTCGCGGACAGCCCTTCGGGAGGACCTTCGAAACTCGGACGGTCACTCGGACAGCCCTTCGGGAGGACCCTCGAAACTAAGACGATCACTTGGACAGCCCTTCGGGAGGCACTCTCGAACTAAGACCGAAACTACGATCTCTCTACAGAGTTGCACACATACGGTGTCATCTATCCGGCAGGGCTTCACCGTCCAGAACTAGTTCCCACCGGAACCCAGACAGCCTTTCGGATCTACGAAACTATTTCGCTGGGAGGGAGAGAGAAGCCAGACAAGTCTATGGCATGTGTATGAGAGCAAGCATGATCTGATTTTGGAGAGCAATCTCCACCTCTATTTATAGGAGGAGCAAGGGGTAGAGGAAAGACCAAAAGGACCTTCCTAGGATCTTTCCACCACATGCCACATAAGGGTGTGTAGAAGATATCCACCATGAGGTGGAAGGACACCTCAAGGAGGGCCCCCCCAAGCCATGGCCGAAATTTGCAGCCCCTTTGGGGAGCTCCACCTCCCTTTCACACACCAAAAGTGGTTTTCTTCTAGAAGAAAAACCCCATTTGCAAATCAGCCCAAAAAGTGCTTTCACTATTCACGACGACATTTTTCAGCGTCCGGTCGAACTGAAAATATTTATGTGGGCTTAGAACATTTCCAGTACCCACTAAAATAATTTTCAATGCGATCCGGAACAATTCCGGTTTAGTGATTTTCATCTGCGAAAAGCATCTGAAGCGGTTTCGGCAGCTCCGGAACATTTCCGGTTTTCATCCCGGAAAATTCCAGAAAGTTTCCAGAATGATTCTGGCACCCTCCAAGAATTATCAGGCATGTGCCAAAACCAATTTGACTTTATGGTATCCCCTGAAACAACTTTTCAGTTTTACCGAAACTGTTCCGGTGTTCTCTCTGCGGAACTTTTCCGCTGTCCGAAACTTTTCCGGTGTCCGAAAACTTTTTCGGTGATTTTCTCTCAGACTCCCCATCTAGTATTCAGCAGATAGATGACCCTTAAGCGTGTGACCCTATAGGTTCGGTGAAGTATAGACATGATCCGGAACCCCTTCCGATCAATGATCAACATCTGAGCCGTGGACACCCATATTGACCCCTATACCCACACGAATGAATATTCGAGTGAACCTCCAGTTGCCGTGTGCTATTCCTGTTGCTTCGCGATATGTTACAAATACCCGAGGTGAGACATGTTGGCATCCCCGCGGATCAACAACTTGTCCACTATGCCAGTTACCTCGTTACCGGTATTGTTCTCATTTCTCGTTCCCGTGTTCCGGCATCCCCGTGATCAAATCACAAAGTGTCTGGCCCGACGATGATGGATACCGTAACACCGAGAGGGCCCAGAGATATCTCTCCATCGTCGGAGGAGCAAATCCCAATCTTGAGCTATCAAGTTACTTGACATACTTTTCCATGATCCGTAAGCCGCCGTAATAGCCACCCATTTACGGATGACGTTTAACAAACCCCAAAGTTCATGAAGCAAGCATGAAGTAACTCGATACTCTCATGGTCTAAGGAATTATGCAAACGTTAACCATCTCTGTGTTATTAACCATTAACTTATGACGAATGAATCTCATAGCATAACATCAATTCGGATCGATTCAACACAAATGCTCTTCTAACATTGTGCCCTCAAAATTGCCGGCATAGCCATGCCCATGATCAGGAAAACAGGATCATCATGCAATACTTGAGCCAGTCTTAGAGGCCAGACTAGGAATACATTTTACCGTTTATTATTCCACACGAGCATATGAGTCTTCCTCCGAGCCTCGTGGTTATTGTAGACTCGAGAACCATAGCAGTTATAGCATGGAACATAAACCTAATTATGAACAGGGAGATAATCAATAACATATATTATTGCCTCTAGGGCATATCTCCTACAAAGACCCCAGGTCGTAGTTGTTGGCAGCGATGCTCGTCGTGGCGCCATACTCGGCACCCGAGAAGAAGGAAAAGAAGAAAAAGGTCAGAGAAGGCCTCCGCATAAGGGACCAGCCGGACGCTATGTCCGAGGAAACCCATGCCTCTTCCAGCCATGAGGAAGAGCATGAAGACGGGGGGGGGGGGGGGGGAAGGCGACTCCCCCCTCACAAAAAAGAGGGCGGCGTCACAGGATGCCACGGAGGATCTACCTCCTCCCGCCCAGAAGAGGGCGCGTAGGCCAAGGTTAATACTGGCCGACGACAGCTCGAACTCTGATGCTGAGTTCGAGGACTTTGAGAAGGTTCCCCGAAGGAACCTATGGGTTAAGCCCCCGGCTTGAAGGTATGAATCCGAAGACTTCCTGGGTCATTTATGCAAAGTTTTTAGTGTTTTAAATGCAAAAACATCTTTTAAGCTGCAGCCCACCGCGCGTTCTCCCTACTAACCAAATATCGGATGGGGAGTCTCCGCCCGCTGAGCTGGCGGAGAGTGGGACTGCGTCACACCCCACACCTCCAGGGGCCGCGAAGGATGCCGCGGAGGTGTCATCCCACCCGGCTCCTTTGGAGCCGAACAGATGAGGTGGGGGTGACCATGCCATGGCCGAGGTCGAAGCCTCGGCCGCTGAAGACCAGGGGGAGAAAACTCCCCTGGCCGCTGAGGAAGAAGGATGGAGGGATGTCCAGTCCCCTCCGAGGACATCTCCGGAGCATGTTGTGCCTCCAGAGCTACCGGCTCAGTCCCCAATCAGAGATCGGGCTGACCGGTCACCACCGGTGCCACCGACGACTGGGTGGTCGGTCATGGAGGAGGCTCTATCAAGCGCCTCCATCTCCAAGGATCACCACACTCTTATGGGTGCGGTTTTGCAAGGAATTCAGTCCGTCGATAGAGGACTGAAAGAGGCCTTTAATGGTCTCTTGACGGGCTTCAAGGTAAGTCACGTAATACCCTTTTCCCGAACAATTTTAATTTTTAAGTTTATGCCATCTTTATACATGCAGTAGCCCCCGATCCCTGGGTGGGTTTGCCAAAAACGCACCCGGGGGTCAAACAATTAGGAGTGAACAACGATGCACGAGGCATCATTAATCCCGCAATGTTCTAAAAGCCCTTAATAGGACCGAAGATAGGGTCATATCCTTTACAGTTTGAGGGTTGAAACACATATAAATGGATATATGTTTTTTATTTTTTGTAGGCCTCGTCATCGGCGGCGGCCGTTAATGCCGCTGAGCTTACCGAGCTAAATCAGAAGCTCAAGATCTCCGAAGAGGAGCTTGATAGCCTGAACAAGAGGTTCGACGAGGCACAAGGTAAGCCGAATTGTAATATCCGGGCTGTATATTATTAATGATCCGCACTGGTGACCCAGTGTAATTATTTATTTATTTCTTCCACAGCTTCAGCTGCGGAGGTTGAAAAACTCAAGGACGAGCTCTCAAAGATGAAGCAAGAGGCCGCGGATGAGAAGGCCGCCGCCGAACAAGCAGCAGCCGCACTCTCCACTTTGAAAGTTGCGAGTGCTAAATAGGAGGCCCGGGTGGAGGAAGTGCAGCAGGAGCTCAAGGACGCCAGCGCAAAGTGCGAGGCCCTTGAGCAGAAGGGCAAAGAGCAAGCCACCGAGCTATCCGCGCTGAAATCCGAGCTCCAAAAGGAGCGGGTGGACAGGCGGTCCTTTGAAGAGGAGGCTCGCCAAGTCAAGGCTATCACAAATGGTAAGCCGTATTCACTACCATGCGCCTTTGGTGGTAGCAGGTTTGCTTTGCTCACCCAGGTGTGGCGTTCCTCAGGCGTCTGTGTGGATATCCAGAAGAGTGCAGCGGACGCGAACAGGTTCTATGCTTCGCGGGAGGAGGATGATCAGGCTCGGCTATTCTGGGCACAATTTGAGTCCCCCGAGCGCTCTCCTCTCCTGATCGAGCAGATGAAGCAACTGATGGAGCTACACAGGATGGCGGAGCCGTCCATGAAGGATCTCTACGTCCGGCTGTGGCCTGCAGAGCCGCTGCCGAGCAGCTACTTCGGTTTGGTGCAGAAACTATGCGATGCCGCGCCTCGAATTGACGCGCTAAAGCGCTCTACATGCATCGAGGAAGCTCGGATGGCCTTTGCAAAGACCATGGTGCACTGGCCGAAGCTCAAGCCAACCGAGATGGCCACCGCACCTCCGCCTCCTGGAAAGGGGCATAGGCGCCCCGAGCTATACTTCTTCGCAGTGATGGAGGGTGCTCGGGAAATAGAGGCCCAATGCTCCAAAGACGTTTTGTATGAATGAGCGCATTGTAATATGTCCGAAGACTTTTAACGCTTTATAATCAGTGTTGCATGGTTTATCATGTCTTATAAGTTTTTAATATTTATTTTGACTCTCATGTGGCCATTTTATCTGAAAGTTGCGAGTCGTCGGCTTCAGCCCCCACGTAGATACTACGCGAGGTGTCTCTGTCTCTGCACTGTGACCCTTAGCCGAGGTATCGGAGCCCGAAGGCGGTAGTGCGAGGGGGACAAGGCAATCAGACTATGATGCTTTATCGCTTTCACTTAGCCGTAGGAGTGTAAAAAAATGTGGGGGCTGATGACCAGCCCCCCGTGTGTTGTGATGTTCGGATGTACCGGGGCCGAAGCCAGCATCACATGGTTTGTACAAGTATGAAACCCATCGTATAACACGGAATAACCTCTATTGATCTTTTAGTATGACACTTATGCTCGGATTTGCAGACCGGTTCTCGCTTACTATGACAGTCAGTTTTCGGCTTTCTCCCCTGAGGTGCTTGACCAGGTGAAGTGGAAACACAATCGCAGTGGTTCTCCCTTTGCCCCTTTAGCCGAACGAGCGGAACGTAAGGGGGCAAACACAGGAGCCGGGCAACCCAACTATTGACCCAAGACATAGTTCGGATCCGATGCATATAAAGCGAAATCCAAGACGCCGAGCACACGACCAGCTGTGTTGGGGTGGTGCTCAGGGCGATTTTTTAAATTCAAGCCCCCGGTCTATTAGCCGATTGCGTCATAATGTATACCGAACAGTTTTCGCAAGAAGCGTTAATGAGGGAAGAACAGAGTATGTATAAAATACGACAAAGTGGCCATGTATAATGGTCTTGTATTTGCTCAATAATTCTTATAGCTCAGATTGCCGAAGCAACTGTTTACAGGTATTTGAAGATGAAATAGAAAATTTACAGAGGAGAGGTTGTACCAGGGATCTTCGATTGATGGCTTGACGTCCTTGATGTGCCATGTCGCCAATCTGCTCCTGTGCCTCCTAGGGAGTTGTGTTCCTTTAAAGGTGATGCTGTCGGCGAGCGGACTTTGGGAAGAAGATCTTGAGAAGTCGCCGAGGGTGGGTGAGCTTTACGCTTTAACATGTCCTTGACGGTACCTGTGATATGTCCGAGGACGTGTACTGGTAGTAGTTCAGTCCAGCCGAACACTTACCCTTTGATAGTTGTTCCCCATTGCTGCCCATGGAATCTTGAGTGCAAAGTTGTGCCTTCTCGGCACGTGTTTGACGGGCATTAGGGCTGTGCAATGGGGAGAGTGTCCCTATTTCTGGGGAGGAGAAGATTCTTCGAGTTCGGACTGAAACCGAGCTCGTTTGTCAACCTTACGTGCCTTTATGGCAGATTTCAGTGTTCGCCGATCGTCCTCGTAATGGAATTCGGCCGCCAGGGCCAATGCATGTTCCTCAGTTCGGAGGGAACGCTCTGTGTCGCCGTTGACGGTGATGACCTCCTTGGGCCCGGGCATTTTGAGCTTGAGGTATGTGTAGTGTGGGACGACATTAAAGCGAGCGAACACTGTGCGGCCCAGCAGGGCGTGATAACCGCTGCGGAAGGGGACAATGTCGAAGATCAAGTCCTCACTGCGGAAGTTGTCGGGCGAACCGAACACTACTTCCAGGCTAACAGAGCCTGTGCACCGGGCTTCGACACCTGGGATCACTCCTTTTAAAGGTAGTGTTGCTAGGCTTTATCCTTGATGGATCTATACCCATCTTTTTAACCGTATCTAAGTAAATCAGATTGAGGCTACTTCCTCCGTCCATTAGGACTTTAGTGAGGTGATACCCATCGATAATGGGGTCTAAGACGAGGGCCGCCGAACCCCCATGACGGATACTGGTCGGGTGATCTCGTCGATCAAAAGTGATCGGGTAGGCTGACCATGGGTTAAACTTCGGGGCTACAGGTTCTACAGCGTAGACCTCTCGAAGGGCGCGCTTCCTCTCCTTTTTAGGTATATGAGTGGCGTATATCATGTTCACAGTCTTTACCTCTGGAGGGAACTGCTTCTGACCTCCATTGCTCGGACCGCGGGGCTCCTCGTCGTCCTCGCTGCATGGGCCCTTGCCTTGCTCTTCGGCTGCGAGCTTTCCGGCCTGTTTGAACACCCAACAGTTACGGTTGGTGTGGTTGGCAGGCTTGTCTTGAGTGCCATGGAACTGGCAAGGCCTCTCCATGATTTTGTCCATCGGGGTGGGTCCGTCGCGATTGCCTTTAGGAGGCTTCTTCCGCTGCCCGGATCGAGGGTTGCGGAAGCCGACGTTAACGGCCGTGTCATCGGTGTCGCTAGTGCTGTGCCGGCATTTATTTTTGTTGCGTCATGGTTTCCCGTTTCCATCCCGAGCTTCGGAGGTGCCGGGGTCTTCGGGGTTGTGGCTTCGTCTCGCTAGCGAGTTATCCTCGCCCGCGCAAAAGCGGGTCATGAGTGATGTAAGGGCAGACATGGTCCTAGGTTTATCCTGACCGAGCTGGCGAGCTAGCCATTCGTCCCGAATATTGTGCCTAAAAGAGGCTATGGCCTCGGCATCTGGGCAATCAACGATCTGGTTTTTCTTGGTCAAGAACCGACTCCAGAATTGTCGGGCGGACTCCCCTGCCTTTTGGACGACGTTGCTTAGGTCGGAGGAGTCCAGAGGCCGTACATAGGTGCCCTGGAAGTTAGATCGGAATGCATCCTCGAGATCCTCCCAGCTCCCGATAGAGTTTTCGGGGAGACTGTTTAACCGGTGCCGAGCTGGCCCCTTAAGTTTAAGGGGTAGGTACTTGATGGCGTGGAGGTCGTCTCCTCGTGCCATGTGAATGTGGAGGGGGAAATCCTCGATCCACACTGCTGGGACAGTTGTTCCGTCGTATTGCTCGATGCTACTTCTTGAGCTTGCGTTGGTTTTCCCTTGAAGAGGAAAGGGTGATGCAGCAAAGTAGATAAGTATTTCCCTCAGTTGTTGAGAACCAAGGTATCAATCCAGTAGGAGGTACAAGCAAGGCCCCAATCTTTGCACCTACACAAACAATCAAACACTTGCACCCAACGCTATAAAGGGGTTGTCAATCCCTTCACGGTTACTTGCAAGGATGAGATCTGATAGAGATAGATATAAAAGATTGCTAAAACAAAAAGTAAAACAAAAGTAAAAAGATTGCAGCAAAGTATTTTTGGTATTTTTGGTTTATAGATCTAAAAATATAATATGGAAAATAGACCCGGGGGCCATAGTTTCACTAGAGGCTTATCTCTTGAAGGAAAATAATACGGTGGATGAACAAATTACTGTCGAGCAATTGATAGAAAAGCGCATAGTTATGACGATATCCAAGGCAATGATTATGCATATAGGCATCACGTCCGTGTCAAGTAGACCGAAACGATTCTGCATCTACAACTATTACTCCACACATCGACCGACTCCTGCCTGCATCTAGAGTATTAAGTTCATGAAGAACAGAGTAACGCATTAGGTAAGATGACATGATGTAGAGGGATAAACTCAAGCAATATGATGAAAACCCCATCTTTTTATCCTCGATGACAACAATACAAATACGTGCCTCGCTACCACTACTTTGTCACTGGGTGAGGACACCGCAAGATTGAACCCAAAACTAAGCACTTCTCCCATTGCAAGAATTACCAATCTAGTTGGCCAAACCAAACCAATAACTCGAAGAGACTTGCAAAGATATGAAATCATGCATATAAGAATTCAAAGAAGATTCAAATAATATTCATAGATAATCTGATCATAAACCCACAATTCATCGGATCTCGACAAACACACCGCAAAAGAGTATTACATCGGATAGATCTCCATGAAGATCTTGAAGAACATGGTATTGAAGAACATAGAGAGAGAGAAGAAGCCATCTAGATACTAGCTATGGACCCGAAGGTCTGAGGTGAACTACTCACGCATCATTGGAGGGGCAATGGAGTTGATGTAGATGCCCTCCGTGATCGAATCCCCCTCCGGCAGATTACCGGAAAAGGCTCCAAGATGGGATCTCACGGGAACAGAGGCTTCCGGCGGCGGAAAAGTATTATCGTCTCTCTTTTTGGTATTGGGGGAATATTTGGGAATTTGTAGGCCAAAGATTAGGGTTGGAGGACCTGCTGGGGGGCCACAAGCCAGGGGGGCGCCCCCGCCGAGGGGCGCGCACAGCAGGCTTGTCGCCTCCCAGCAGGTCTCCTGACCCCATCTCCAAGTCTGGTAGGTTTCTTCTGGTCCAAGAAAAATCATCGGGAAGATTTTATTCCGTTTGGACTCCGTTTAATATTCCTTATCTGCAATACTCAAAAACAAGAAAAAAATAGAAACTGGCACTAGGCACTAGGTTAATAGGTTAGTCCCAAAAATAATATAAAATAGCATATTAATGCATATAAAACATCCAAAACAGATAATATAATAGCATGGAACAATAAAAAATTATAGATACGTTGGAGACGTATCAAGCATCCCCAAGCTTAATTCCTGCTCGTCCTCGAGTGTGTAAATGATAAAAACAGAAATTTTGATGTGGAATGCTACCTAACACATTTATCCATGTAATATTCTTTATTGTGGCATGAATGTTTAGATCCATAAGATTCAAAACAAAAGTTTAATATTGACATAAAAACAGTAATACTTCAAGCATACTAACAAGGCAATTGTGTCCTTTCAAAATAACATGGCCTCAGAAAGCTATCCCTACAAAATCATATGGTCTGGCTATGCTCCATCTTCCCCACACAAAGTATTTAAATCACGCACAACCTCGATGACAAGTCAAGCAATTGTTTCACACCTTTTATGTTCTCAAACCTTTTCAACTTTCACGCAATACATGAGCGTGAGCCATGGATATAGCACTATAGGTGGAATAGAATATGGTGGAGGTTGTGAGTAAAAGGAGAAGATAGTCTCACATCAACTAGGCATATCAACGGGCTATCGAGATGCCCATCAATAGATATCAATGTGAGTGAGTAGGGATTGCCATGCAACGGATGCACTAGAGCTATAAGTGTATGAAAGCTCAAAAAGAAACTAAGTGGGCATGCATAATGAAAAATTCCACTAGTTATATGAAAGTGACAAAATAGAAGACTCTCTATCATGAAGATCATGGTGCTACTTTGAAGCACAAGTGTGGAAAAAAAAGATAGTAGCATTGTCCCTTCTCTCTTTTCTCTCATTTTTTTTATTTTGGTGGGCATCTTTGGCCTCTTTTTTTTTATTTGGGCTTCATTGGCCTCTTTTATTACTTGTAAAGTCCGGAGACTCATCCCAACTTGTGAGGGAATCATAGCTTCCATCATCCTTTTCTCTCACGGGACAATGCTCTAATAATGATGATCATCACACTTTTATTTACTTACAACTCATGAATTACAACTCGATACCTAGAACAAAATATGACTCTATATGAATGCTTCCGGTGGTATACCGGGATGTGCAACGATCTAGCCTAGCAAATGACATCAAAAAACGGACAAGCCATGGAAACATCATGCTAGCTATCTTACGATCATGCAAAGCAATATGAAAATGATGGTGCATGTCATGAAAAACGGAACGGTGGAAGTTGCATGGCAATATATTTCGGAATGGCTATGGAAATGCCATAATAGGTAGGTATGGTGGCTGTGTTGAGGAAGGGTATATGGTGGGTTTAATGCACCGGCGAAAGTTGCGCGGTACTAGAGAGGCTAGCAAAGGTGGAAGGGTGAGAGTGCGTATAATCCATGGACTCACATTAGTCATAAAGAACTCACATACTTATTGCAAAAGTCTATTAGTTATCGAAGAAAAGTATTAGACGCATGCTCCTAGGGGAGAGGTTGGTAGGAGTTAACCATCGCGCGCTCCCGACCCTCACACAAAGGATGACAATCATTAAACAAATCATGCTCCGACTTCGTTACATAACGGTTCACTATACGTGCATGCTACGGGAATCACAAACTTTAACACAAGTATTTCTACCATTCCACAATTACTCACTAGCATGACTCTAATATCACCATCTTTATATCTCAAAACTATATGCAAGGAATCAAACTTCTCATAGTATTCAATGCACTTTATATGAAAGTTTTTATTATATCCCTCTTGGATGCCCATTATACTAGGACTAAATTTATAACCTAAAACAATTACCATGCTGTTTAAACACTCTCAAAATAATATAAATGAGGTACGAGAGTTTAATTATTTCTATAAAATAAAACACCACCGTGCTCTAAAAAGATATAAGTGAAGCACTAGAGCAACATTGCCTAGCTCAAAAGATATAAGTGAAGCACATAGAGTATTCTAATAAATTCACGATTAATGCGTGTCCCTCTAAAAAGATGTGTGCAGCAAGGATGATTGTGGCAAACTAAAAAGCAAAGACTCATATCATACAAGACGCTCCAAGCAAAACACATATCATGTGGTGAATAAAAATATAGCCTCAAGTAAATTTACCGATGGATTGAAGACGAAAGAGGGGATGCCTTCCGGGGCATCCCCAAGCTTAGGATCTTTGGTATCCTTGAATATGGCTTGGGATGCCTTGGGAATACCCAAGCTTAGGCTCTTGCCACACCTTATTCCATAGTCCATCAAATCTTTACCCAAAACTTGAAAACTTCACAACACAAAACTCAACACAAAACTCGTGAGATCCGTTAGTATAAGAAAAATAAATCACCACTTTAGGTACTGTTGTGAACTCATTATTTATTCATATTGGTGTAATATCTACTGTATTCCAACTTCTCCATGGTTTGTACCCCCCGATACAACCCATAGATACATCAAAATAAGCAAACAACACAAAGAAAACAGAATCTGTCTAAAACAGAACAGTCTGTAGTAATCTGTAAACTTCGAATACTTATGTAACTCCAAAAATTCTGAAAAATTATTAAAATCAGGGAAATTTGTATATCAATCTTTTGTAAAAATTTCAGACTCATTCTACTCTCTGGTGAATTTATAAAATTCCTGGACTGAGCGCAAAAGTTTCTGTTTTTCAGCAAAATCAAATCACAATCACCATAGACCATCCCAAATGTCTTACTTGGCTCAAACACTAATTAAAACAAGAAAACACAATTACTACAGAGGTAATAATGTGTAAAGCATTCAAAAATAGAAGCGAAAACAAAAAAATAAAAAATAAAATTGGGTTGCCTCCCAACAAGCGCTATTGTTTAATGCCCCTAGCTAGGCATAATGCAATAGATCTAGGTATTGTCATCTTTGGTATGCAATCCATAAGTAGCTCTCATAATAGATTCATAAGGTAATTTTATTTTCTTTCTAGGAAATTGTTCCATGCCTTTCCTTAACGGAAATTGGAATCTAATGTTTCCTTCTTTCATATCAATAATTGCACCGATCGTTCTAAGGAAAGGTCTACCAAGAATAATAGGACATGTAGGATTGCAATCTATATCAAGAACAATGAAATCTACGGGCACATAATTCCTATTTGCAACAATAAGAACATCATTAATCCTTTCCATAGGTTTCTTAATGGTGGAATCCGCTAGATGCAAATTTAAAGAGCAATCATCAAGTTCATGGAAACCTAGCACATCACATAAAGTTTTCGGAATCATGGAAACGCTAGCACCCAAATCACACAAAGCATGGCACTCATAATCTTTAATTTTAATATTAATAGTAGGTTCCCACTCATCATAAAGCTTTCTAGGTATAGAAACTTCCAACTCAAGTTTTTCTTCAAAAGATTTCATCGTAGCATCCACGATATGTTTAGTAAAAGCTTTATTTTGATTATAAGCATGCGGAGAATTCAACATGGATTGCAACAAGCAAATACAATCAATCAAAGAACAACTATCATAATTAAAGTCCTTGAAATCCAAAAGAGTGGGTTCATTGCTATTTAAAGTTTTGACCTCTTCAATCCCACTTTTATCAATCTTAGCATTAAGATCTATAAACTCCGAATCATTGGACGCCTTGTAACTAAAGTTGACTTATCTCCAGTCCCATCTTTATCAAGATTTATATTAGAAAACAAAGATTCAATAGGAGTCACATCAATCACTTTAAGATCTTCATCATTATTATCACGAGAACACATTTTTTCAAGCCATTCACGCTTCGCACGCATTCTAGCGGTTCTTTCCTTACACTCATCAATAGAAGTTCTCATAGCTTTTAAAGACTCATTAATATCATGCTTGGGTGGAGTAGATCTAATTTTCAAAGAATCAATCTCAAGCGAAATTCTATCAACGTTCCTAGCCATATCATCAATCTTGAGCAAATTTTCTTCAATCATAGCATTCAAAACCTTTAGCGAACTAATAAATTCTTTAATATTATTCTCAAGATCAGAGGGCATCTTATTATAATTTCCATAAGAATTGTTGTAGGAATTACCATAATTATTAGAGGAATTACTAGGAAACGGCCTAGGGTTGAAATTACCTCTATACGCGTTATTACCAAAATTGTTCCTACCAACAAAATCCACATCCATAGATTCATTATTATTTCCAATCAAAGAAGACAAAGGCATATCATTAGGATCAATAGGAGCACTCTTACTAGCAAAAAATTTCATTAATTCATCCATCTTTTCACTCAAAGTGTTTATTTCTTCAATAGCATGCACTTTTTTACTAGTAGGCGATCTTTCGGTATGCCATTGAGAGTAATTTGCCATAATATTATCTAGGAGTTTAGTATCTTCTCCTAATGTGATTTCCATAAAAGTACCACCCGCGGCGGAATCTAAAAGATTTCTAGAAGCAAAATTCAATCCCGCATAAAAAATTTGTATAATCATTCATAAACTCAAACCATGTGCGGGGCAATTTCTAATCATTAATTTCATCCTCTCCCAAGATTGTGCAACATGCTCACAATCAAGTTGCTTCAAATTCATTATATCATTCCAAAGGGAGATGATCTTAGCGGGCGGAAAGTACTTGGAAATAAAAGCATCTTTACACTTATTCCATGAATCAATACTATTTTTAGGCAAAGATGAAAACCAAGTTTTAGCACGATCTCATAGTGAGAACGGAAATAGCTTCAATTTAACAATATCATTATCCACATCTTTCTTCTTTTGCATATCACACAACTCAACGAAAGTATTTAGATGGGATGCGGCATCTTCACTAGGAAGGCCGGAAAATTGTTCTTTCATAACAAGATTAAGCAAAGCGGCATTAATTTCATAAGATTTCGCACTAGTGGCGGGAGCAATCGAAGTACTAATAAAATCATTATTATTAGTATTGGAGAAGTCACACAACTTGGTATTCTCTTGAGTCATCGTGACAAAGCAAGCAATCTAGCACACAAGCAAACGAAAAGACGAACGGAAGAAGGGCGAATAAAAAGGCAAATCCTTTTGGTTTTTTCTGAAAATCGTTTTAGAAGTGGGGGAGAGGAAAACGAGAGGCAAATGGCAAATAATGTAAATGCAAGAGATGAATTTGTGATGGGTACTTGTTAGGCTTGATGTAGATCTCCCGGGCAACGGCACCAGAAATTGGCAAGATGACGGGAGAGTTCTTGTCTTGACTTGCTATCTATCCTCCCCGGCAACGGCGCCAGAAATCCTTCTTGCTACTTCTTGAGCTTGTGTTGGTTTTCCATTGAAGAGGAAAGGGTGATGCAGCAAAGTAGATAAGTATTTCCCTCAGTTGTTGAGAACCAAGGTATCAATCCAGTAGGAGGTACAAGCAAGGCCCCAATCTTTGCACCTATACAAACAATCAAACACTTGCACCCAACGCTATAAAGGGGTTGTCAATCCCTTCACGGTTACTTGCAAGGATGAGATCTGATAGAGATATATATATATAAAAGATTGCTAAAACGAAAAGTAAAACAAAAGTAAAAAGATTGCAGCAAAGTATTTTTGGTATTTTTGGTTTATAGATCTGAAAATATAATATGGAAAATAGACCCGGGGGCCATAGATTTCACTAGAGGTTTCTCTCTTGAAGGAAAATAATACGGTGGGTGAACAAATTACTGTCGAGCAATTGATAGAAAATCACATAGTTATGATGATATCCAAGGCAATGATTATGCATATAGGCATCACGTCCGTGTCAAGTAGACCGAAACGATTCTGCATCTACTACTATTACTCCACACATCGACCGACTCCTGCCTGCATCTAGAGTATTAAGTTCATGAAGAACAGAGTAACGCATTAGGTAATATGACATGATGTAGAGGGATAAACTCAAGCAATATGATGAAAACCCCATCTTTTTATCCTCGATGGAAACAATACAAATACGTGCCTCGCTACCCCTACTTTGTCACTGGGTGAGGACACCGCAAGATTGAACCCAAAACTAAGCACTTCTCCCATTGCAAGAATTACCAATCTAGTTGGCCAAACCAAACCAATAACTCGAAGAGACTTGCAAAGATATGAAATCATGCATATAAGAATTCAGAGAAGATTCAAATAATATTCATAGATAATCTGATCATAATCCCACAATTCATCGGATGTCGACAAACACACCGCAAAAGAGTATTACATCGGATAGATCTCCATGAAGATCATGAAGAACATGGTATTGAAGAACATAGAGAGAGAAGAAGCCATCTAGCTACTAGCTATGGACCCGAAGGTCTGAGGTGAACTACTCACGAATCATCGGAGGGGCAATGGAGTTGATGTAGATGCCCTCCGTGATCGAATCCCCCTCCGGCAGATTACCGGAAAAGGCTCCAAGATGGGATCTCACGGGAACAGAGGCTTCCGGCGGCGGAAAAGTATTATCGTCTCTCTTTTTGGTATTGGGGGGAATATTTGGGAATTTATAGGCCAAAGATTAGGGTTGGAGGGCCTACTGGGGGGCCACAAGCCAGGTGGGCGCGCCCCCCCAGGGGCGCGCCCAGCAGGCTTGTCGCCTCCCGGCAGGTCTCCTGATCCCATCTCCAAGTCTGGTAGGTTTCTTCTAGTCCAAGAAAAATCATCGCGAAGATTTTATTCCGTTTGGACTCCGTTTAATATTCCTTATCTGCAATACTCAAAAACAAGAAAAAACAGAAACTGGCACTAGGCACTAGGTTAATAGGTTAGTCCTAAAAATAATATAAAATAGCATATTAATGCATATAAAACATCCAAAATAGATAATATAATAGCATGGAACAATCAAAAATTATAGATACGTTGGAGACGTATCACTAGATGTTCACGGGTTTAAACCCTTCCGGGAACTGGTGCTGCATCACCTCGTCGATGAAGCACAGTGGGTGGGCAGCGCCTCTGACCCGGGCTATATCACGCTGGTAGTCGGCGTCTGTTCTGGCCCGGTTTTGTTCTCGACCTCTATTGTTTCGGTCAAGCCAAGGCCGGTACCCATCCCGTCTATCGAGGGAGTACCCTCTAGATCCGTAGATGGATCTCTTGCGGCCTGTTCTATAATCCAGGTCGTGTCGCAGGTCGTACCTGTCCTCAGGCTCCATTGGCTCCTTTCCCCTTCTACGGGGTATCGCCGGCCTATAACCGGCATCGCCAGCCGTCCTATCTCGCCCTCGAGGAGGGCGGTCTGGCTAGTCGTATGGAGTGTGCTTGGGGGACGGCGTGTCTGGGAGCTCGTCATCAAATTGTGGCAGCAGCCGTCGGCGTGGATAGCTCTTCGGTTGGTCCGATAGACCGGTACCGTATCCTTCCTCGGCTGATAGGACCCTTGTCCATCTATCGTTGAGGGTGTCTTGTTCGGCCTTGAGCTGCCGCAGTTTTACCTTTAGGCTTCGGGCAGTGGCTATAAGCTATTGCCTAAACCATTCCTGGTCCTCAATGTTTTCGGGGACGGTGAAGTCTTCATCTTCCGGGCTATCCTCCTCCTCTATAGGGGGGAGGTAGTTGTCATCCTCGGAATCGTTCGGATCTTCGGGGTCGCGCTGGTCCTCCGGCCTTTCCTGGTCCTCTAACGGATGCTCGGGGATATCGGGATCGCCGAGGTCTTCCGGGGTATTGTTTTCCCCGGTGCCAGCAATAGCTTCCCTTCCCTTGTTTGTCTTTGATCGCTTACGCGGTTTCCGGCGCCTTGACGACGCTTCACCCGATTCATCGCCATTGTTTGCGGATGTGCGCTCGCCGTTATCGGCTGGAGTATCCACCATGTAGACGTCATAGGTGGAGGTGGCAGTCCATCGCCCGGCGTTGACGGGGGTGGGAGCGCGATCCTCTTCATCCATGTCTTCTGCCTCCTCGGAGGCGTAGTCCAACATATCGGTTAAGTCTTCGATAGTGGCTACGAAGTGGGTGGTGGGTGGGATGAAAAATTCTTCTCGACCCGCCTTAAGACCGATCTGAACGTGGATCGGGGTTGGATTGTCAGTAGTTTTCATCGATAAGATCCGATCTAGAGCTTCGTTGAGAGTCGAGAGCTCGATCGGGTCAATTTGCTCAGCGCTTTCGGAGTTAACCTCCGATGCGTCCGCACAGGAAGTGTGTTCGGCAAGAGATGGTATCCGGTCATCTGGCGCTATGGCCGGATCCGGATTAAAAGCCAGATCATCGCCGGGGTTAGTCCCATGAGCGGGGTCGAAAGCGACATCCGAGGTTAAGGCCTCGGAGCCCTCGGGTGCGTCGGATGAGACTACGAGCCCGGTGAACGAAAGATCGCCCCGTGAGTCTACGGAGAACTCTAAGTTCCCGAATCTGACCTCTTGATAAGGGGCGAAACTCCCGACCCGGCCAAGACGGCCGGTCGGGTCAGCGTGCAGCACAATGCTGCCGAAAGCGAAGATCTGTCCAGGGACGAAGGAGTCCATGTTATGGACTTCTTCGTTGATGACAACGCGAGCCATCGATTCCTTTGGTGATCACAGCGGAACTCTCAATGAAAGCACCAATGTCGGTGTCAAAACCGGCGGATCTCGGGTAGGGGGTCCCGAGGTGTGAGTCTAGGATCGATGGTAACAAGGGGACGAAGGAGACGATGTTTTACACAGCTTCAGGCCCTCCTATGGATGTAAAACCCTACGTCCTGCTTGATTATATTGATGGTATGAAGGTTACAGAGTTGATCTACCTCGAGATCGACTAGCTAAAACCCTAGATGAGTTTCTCTGCCTTACATTCTAAAACCCTCTCGGTTTATATAGACACCGGGGGGTACCTAGGGTTTACACATGATAGGTCTCCTGTCGAGGATGGAAATGTCGATTTCCTCATCTTGACTTGGAGTGCACGACGCGCCTTCGGGGCTTCCTTCTGGAACGTGGGGTCTCGATGTACCGGCCCTTCCTGTGATAGCTAGAGAGCGGCCCATCGAGCCGGCCTATTGGGAGATAGGCCAGCGGCCCGAGGACCCCTTAGCCTAGGACTCCCTCAGCGCCCGACGGAGCCCATAGACATGCTCGTACCTCTCGATCTGGCCTCCAACCGCCGTGGCTAGCAACGACGTCTCCAGCAGAAGCTCTAGGTGATCTCAGGCGTACTTCAAGCAATGGTTACAGTGGACGAGGAGGCTTGGGGAGTGGGCCGAGCAATCGTTACAAGGCACACCATCTTCGAGCAATCGTTGGAGAGGCACAAGAGCGACGACTCCGATGATAGCTGTCGGTGGTGGCGTTGTGTCGAAACCGGCCCCGTTCATGGCGTCGCCGTACGCCTCGACAACCACCCCCCCCCGGGCCAGACCACCTAGAGCCTACCCCCATGGCCCTAATAGGCGCGCCCGTCCCTCACCAGCGAGGGCCACCGGAGCCGCCAATCCTCGTCGTGACCACACAAGGGCCGACGTTGACCCTAACAGTGGGTCCCATGGCCCACATGATAGGGAGAGAGAGGGGGATGTGAGAGAGTTTTATTATTATTTTGGTCCGGTCCACTTGTAAGTGGTAGAGAGGGGTGAGTGAGAGTCTATTCTATTTTTTCTTTTGTTTAGTTTCGCCCCACATGTAAGTGTGTGAGAGAGAGGGTGAGAGAGAGAGTTTTTCCTATTCTTTTAGAGTGGGTTCCACTTGTAAGTGACATATGGAGTCAGGGGCAAAATGTCCAACAAACGTTGAGATAGCGGTCAAAGCCCTTTAACCGGACGGTAACGGCATGGAAGGGCATTTCTATAAGTGCACCGTACGACAGAAGGGTAAATTCGAGCATGCTTCAAAATTAGGGGCAAATCTAAATAGTGGGTTCAAATTAGGGACACAAATGTAAAAATCCTTAAACATTATTGTCAAACTGATCTCACAAGTAACCAAAAATGAAATGTAGTGCAAGTCTGTGGTACAATATCCAGCTTCTTGAACAGTCCGGCCGTATAGTTAAGGACATCTCCAATGCAGACTTTCAGAATGGACACACTATCCGTCCGCGGACAGTTCCGGACTTGTCCGCAGACACAGATACGGGAGTCGGTCATCCAATCGCATCCCCTGATCATTCACTTAGATCCGGTCTCCTTGATTTAAAATGCATAGCAATATACACAAATCCGGTCTCCCTGATCATAGTTTTACATGCGCTTGATCACAAAAATTTCAATCCGGCAGTCAGTGCAAAAATTCACGTTTTTGCCTTCTTCTTGGTCAGTTGACTCCCCTCACCAACTACCTCACTCAGCTGATGGCTCCCCTCACCAGTTGCCTCCTTCTTGGCCACCTCCATCTCGGTCGTCAAGCGCTTCAACATCCTAACAAGGACGACACACACGATGTCGTCGCATCAAGATCCAACTCGTCCATCCTCATGATCAACATTTTGGTATCCAATGGAGCGGCCGCGAGCTCAACCTTCCTCTCTTCGAGTTTGGTCTTCTTCTCTCCAAGGTTGATTTATTTCTCAGTCGCTGCCATCAAGATGTTAAACCTCCCCGGCTTCTTTTCCTCCTTCACGTCATAGCGCTTGACACATGGCTCCTCCTTCTTTGTCAACATGTACTCAAACCTCTCTGTCATCTTCGTCGATGCCCCTTCTCGCTTCTCCTTGTTATGTTATGCTCCAAATTCAAATGTAAAGAGAAAGGCCAACTTCTGACGAGCGAGCGGAGCGAGGCTCGTCGCCGGTAGGCTTGGGCCGAAGCGGAGCGTAGCGGTACGGATCATGATTGACCTAGGACTCCTGTGTTATATATACCTCTTGTAAGCCTCCGCACGAGATAAGTTGATCAGTTGTAAATCCCCGAAGTTTGTAACCTCTCCCGATATAGTAAAGTTTGGCTGGCTGGCGCCCGTGGTTTTTTCCCCTTCGTGTTGGAGTAGTTTTCCACGTTAAAATCTCGTGTTCCCTTCTTGATTTCGTTCTTCATCGTGTTTGATTGCTTGTCGTCTCTAACACTCCTTCTCCTTCTCGTCCTTGCAACCTTCTTGGGCGGCTCTTTTGTTGGGTCAGTTGGATCACCATTTTCTTGCTCATTTCAGATGTCGCTGGTCTTGATGGAAATGTCAATGGATTGTCGCCACTTGGTTTACTTGCTCAAGTTCAACCAACAATGCATGATGACGAAGCTCTTCTTCTCCACCTTCAAACACAAGTTGCATGCACGGGAGGGCTAGCAAAAAAAGGCATTGTCAACAAAGTGCTTATCCGATCAAATGACCAACACATAAAGCATACACGACCAAATGACCAAGACATAAAATAACTTAATTGCTCACTAATTTGCACATCACTTGCCCATCGACCGATTAGTTGTTTGTAGTGGCCCCAATACTTGCTCATGAACTCTTGGATGGTCTACCATCCATGTTTGAGCGACTTTGTCCCACGATCGCGGATGACTTCGTCGCGGTAGTGCTCGAAATTCTTGTGGTCATGGAACCAAGAATGAATATTTGATCGACATGTTGCCCTTTTGCTCCGTGTCATGAATCGAATCGATGCTAATGATCAATCATACATCACACAACAATCCGTCCTTTTAATATAGAAACTTTCTCCTTTGCACCTCTTCCTTGGATCGATCGACCAATCCTCCGGATCAAGGCCCATCTCGTCGGTGTACATGCATGTCCTGCTATGGCTGCTGGATGCACGTGCCCGACTGCTAGTCGTACGTCTTCGCCTCCGTGTCATCCACTTGTCCATCCTTGAAGTCGCCTCCTCTCTTAACTGCTAAGAGCATCTCCAGCCGTTCGCCCCCCCAGGGGCCCAAAATAGCGCCGCCTGGGGGCCAGCCGGCGCTAAAATCGGCCTGGGGGGGGGCTCGGCTTCCCAGTCGCGCCCCCGGGGTCGCCCCCCAACCGACAATTTTGGCCCAGTATGGGCACAGATTCGGCCCAAAAATGGCCCATAGTTGGCAAAACCTTCGCGTTTTCATTAATATAATACAAAAACAGAAAAAAAAGGAACTACGTCGTCCCGCCGCCGCCGTCCCGTCGCCGCCGCCGCCGCATTCTACATGCCGAGGAGCTTGTAGAAGTTGGTGTAGTCGCCACCCTCATTCCCGTCGCCGTCGCCGTCGCTGTCGTCGCCGTCCTGCGTGCCGCGGCCGCCGTCCCTGCTGCAGCCCTGCCCTGGGTCGCCGAGACGGTGCAGGTCGGGGTTGGAGGGCCCGGGCGCCTCGCCGTCGCTGCCGTCGTCGAGGATGATGAGGCAGGCGAGCTCCTCCTCGCGGCGGGCACGGTGACGAGCCTCGATCTCCTTGAGAGCCCGGCGCTGCCGCTCCATCTCCTCCCGGACGTAGTCGTCCCGCGCCCACTTCAGGGCGGTCTCGTCGTCAGCGGCCATGGCGAGGTGCTCCTGTTTGACCACCGCCGGCGTGCCAGGCTCCGTCTTCGGCCTGACAAGGCGGAGGTGGCTGCGGGGAGGCGAGGGCTCACGGCGGCGGCCCTCGGGGATGGTGATGCCGCCACCACCGTTGCGCCCGCTGCGGCGGAGCGGCGTCTCGCCGGGCTCGTCCTTAACGGCCACAAGCGGCGTGCGCGGTGCGCCGGAGGAGTGGGACGACGATGACGACGGCGCGTCCATGCGCCGTGGCTGCCACGAGGAGCCCCTCCGGCGGGTGAAGGACGTCGGCTCCGGGTACTCGAGGCGCGGCTCGTTGCCGTCCTCGATGTGCTCGAGGACGGCCTCGAACGTGCGGCCCGGGGCGCCCCACCACAGACGGAGGCCCTCACTGATGAAGCGCCCGCGCGCACGGGCGCCGTTGGTGGAGGCGAGCTGCTCCTCGCAGCGGCGCTCAAAGTAGTCCGTTCAGAGGTTGGTGCTGTCCAGGGCATACCTCGGCAGCCGGCGCACCTCCTCAGACAGGGACGACCGGATCCTGGCGATCTCGGCGCGCCGCTCGGCTCCGGTGGGCACCGGTGGCACGGGGACCCCGCCGGCGCTGAGCCTCCACGCGCCCGGCACCCGCATGTCGGGCGGTGTCGGGTACTCCGCCTCGAACAGCAGGCGGGCCTCGTCCTCGTGGAGGTGCCGGCGGCCGAAGCCGTTGCGGGCCGCACCGTCGCCTGGGTAGCGCTCCGCCATCGGGAAAGAGAGGGGGGGAGAGAAGATCGCCGCGAGAGAGACTTGCGGGGCGTCGGCGGCGGGACTTGGGGGCAGGCGATGGTGGCGAGGTGTGGCTGACACCGGCGAGGGTCGGCTTTTATAGGGGGCGAGCGGGCGGCGCCGTGGGACGCGTGGGGGGGGACGAGGTGTGTGGACGCGCGTCGCCCGTACTGACTGCGCCGCCCCGTGAGCGACGGCTCGGGAACCCGCCGCATCAATGGAAGGCTGACCGGCGACAGCCTTGCATTGATTCCCCGCGGGAAACCGAGGCGATGAGGACGACGAAGCCCGCGCGGTCGCTGACTCGGCGGACCCACCCGTTTTCGCGCCAAAAACGTTTCGCCCGGCGCCCCCCAGCGCGCCGGGTTCGGCCTGGGTTCGCTGGGCCAAAAAAAGGCTCCAACCGGCAAAAAACAGGCTCCTGGGGGCGCGACTGGGCCGATTTTCGCCCGCCGACGATAAAAAATGGCCTTGGGGGGGCCTGTTGGGGGGCGGCTGGAGATGCTCTAATGCCACTTAATAATTCGAAGTACCAAATGGTGTGCTTCATCAGTTAGACCCTTTTATTTCGGGAGACTTTGTCAGGTGCAGTTTTCTACACAAGAGCTGTTCCCGTTGAAGCACTGAAGTTCAGGAAAGAGAAAAAAATACATACCTTCAGATTTACACAACTGTCAGCAACTGCATAGAGCGATTCGTTAGTGATGAATGTTCCACCAATGTTCAGGTGCTGCAAAGAACGAGCCCTTGAAACCTGCAGAGAAGTAGGTTTGACAAATTCATATTGGTAAAATTATTACAGTACAACGAAGGACGGTTGCCTCCGTAGTTCAGATTAACGCATTCATGTTTTTATTAGCACCACAAAGTGTAGTTGCCTCCATAGTTCAGATTTACTCTTTTATTTTCTTTTAGACTTTTTGGACGTAAATAAAAAAGTTTAATGAACATGGCAAAAGTGGAAACGATTATACAATTTTTTAGGCCTCTATAATGAATCGTTCCGATAGGCATATACTAGGACATATGCCCGTGCGTTGCAACGGGAGGAAAAACACATGCTCTAACCGAATAAGCATGACTCAATACCTTTCACAGGCCCGCATCTTCTATTTCAACACGACACACCACCATCCCGTCGCTTATCCTCCATCTCATCCTCTTTCTTGCCCTCGCCATCGACAGTGGTCGCAGTGTGCACGGGCCCTAGTGAAAAAACATATCACATTGACAAATTACTTATTGTACTGCCATCAGGTAATACAAATATTATGCATGCAACACTTCCAAAGTAATTTTACCTGGATGCAATTGTTGTTGTTTCTCCATATCATCAATGTTTAGACCAAAAGTGTGTATAAGTTGGCAGCCAAGTTCCTCCATACTATGTCCAATATGTCCATTTTAGGGACGTCATTCATGGCATTTTCTCTATCGGAAACGATAGTTTTATTGGGATCAACTAAAGACACTATTGCCATGACACATAAATGTCTGTATTTTGACGTCAATGGTTTATTATGCACTCGTATGAACCGGGATCAATAGCTTTTCTAGACAATTTATTTTATTGGACGTGCAAGCATATACGCTTTCGCGTGTATGCCCTAACCTGTATATATATTAGTCCAGTTAGTATGAGTTCATGAGGGACACAAACAAAGTCAAATTCAACCATAAAAGAAATATGTAGCACCAAATCCGACAGTATGAAAGGAGACGTTCCCGTCGACTACGGGGCTTGTGGTAACTTCGACAATCTCAAGATGATATGCCAGCTCAGTCTCTCGGAGATGTTCATAGGATAAAGTATGTGTACGTGCTCGTAAGGATGAGTGTATGGGTGTATATATGAATGTTTGTATTTGTATTGTGTTAAAAAAATATGCATAGTTAGAAGAATAAACACATGTCTATACGCTAACACATCCGCGTGACATTCTAAAAAAAAGAAACACGCCAGCGAGACGGACTCGTAGATATTTCCGGTCCGTTAAGGATCTAAAATCAGGAAAAACGGTCAGTGTGCACGCTAGCTAGGGCACGAGATGTCGCCAGCATCACAAGCTAAGACGTAACAGGCTACACGCTAGCACGTTCCAGTCGCCTCGCTGGCGCTACAGCGTCGTATGGACCTCCGCACGCTTACACGTTCTCGTCGGATAAAAAAAAACACGTTCTCGCCGGATAAATCCGGCATAAGAAAAACAGTTAGTCCATCCCGACCTTCCCACCGTGATTTCCATGACCTCACCCCCGGACTGCCGCTGCCGCCTGCGCCCACCACGGCCTGCACCTGCGCGCCACAAGGATCCCCGCACCCCGCCACCGCTAGCGGCCATGGCGGTCTCCTATATATCTACGCGCCCCCGGTAATCCCACGGCGGCCATGCGCGCTCCGGTCATGCGCTTGAGGCCTGCCGTCGGTCCAGCACCGATCGACTCCACAACCGTACCTCTGCTCCGCCACCGCCAGCGGTCAAGGCGGTCTCCTATATATCTCGAGGCCTGCGGTCGTTGCAGCACCGATCGACTCCACACACACTGTATTTTTTTTTTTTTGATTTCCTCCTCCTGATTTCTCAGATCGACTCTCTATTTTGGATTTCCTCCGCCTCTCTCATCTTTGATTGGTCATGATCTGATCACTTCCGGGTCAGGGACTGCTTCAGTAGTTTTCGATTGGTGATGCATGGTATACATATCTCATCCTCTTTTTGTTGGCTTGTTGATTTTGACAACTGAAAACGTATATAAGTTGCTAAAATTAATGTAAAGGAGCAGTGTGGGACTATCAATTAGAATCTTAAATTCTGGCGCAGGCATAAGAAAACTTTTTTCTGTTTGCTGCCTCCGTAAGGGAGGGGAGGGCACGTCGTGAAACATGAGGTAGGTTAGTTGGCCACGTTACTATATTACTAGCAAATATGCTCGTGCGTTGCAACGGGAGAAAAATAATATTGCACACACCTATCTTAATAAGTATGACTCAAAGACCCCCTCCTCCCACCTCGTGCAAGTCTACGCCATCTATTTCAACACGTCGTCCCATCCGCACCGCTTATCCTCCGTGTTCATCTGACCACAATACGTGTAGACATGGTCAATCCCAAGGCGATGAGCTCGACCATCACATGGCACACCTGTCATAGAATCGCACCAGTGCAAGGACATGTTTAAACTAATCTCTCGAGTGAACACGGACGGAGTATAAAAAATAAGTTCTAGAAAGGAGTGAATTTTATATTCAAGTGAATGAAGCAGGATTTGATATGGTGAATTAAAGAGATTAACCTTAAATAATGCTCATAAAAATTATATAAAAATAATATATGCATATCATTATCTTCCATGCTATAAAGAAGATTCAATTGAGATTGATGAAGCTCTCCTCTCAGTACACAGGATGCAACAAACACAAGTGAAAATAGCACAAATCAGTCACCAAAATTGGATCACTTTTACCAATCCATATCAAAAGAATCAACATCATTATAATCCGATAAATAATTTGAAGTTCGGGAATATATTTTTACTCAAACAATAGTAGTATGTGAAAATTGCAGTACGTGTAATTCTGTTCCAAGTAATGTGCAGGCAGAAAATATAGTGCTTTCAAAAGTATATGCAATGATCATATACATGTGCTCAATTCTACAGAGGAAGGATAAGTAAAATAATCATGATTAGCAGAGAGCACAATTTAGGCGCCGGTCCAAACCTTCCTTTTATTACTGGAATGATGGCGCGTTGCGGAACGACGGCCGCAGCGTCCTTGTTGTGAAACAGCGGCGAGTCCCCGCCAGATGAGGCGGCTCCAGTATCCTCAGAAGCAACGTCGTCGGCAACGCCCTGCATCCTCGCTGCATGAGTTGGCTCACGCGTGGTAGAAAGTGGCGGCGGCGATCGGCTGCTCGGTCTCAGACGACAGGTGTGGTGGTGTCTGCCGCGTGCAATGGAGCCGGCGCCCGCCTGCATCGGTAGCTTGAGTTCCCAAGAGCGCCTCCATCGATCCATCCACAAGAAGCCGACCCAGCTGCTTAGGTAGCTAGCTCATGCAGTGCTAGCATCAACCCGTCCATAAGGAAATCGATCCAGCTTAGGTAGCTAGCTTTGTACGCATGCGCTACCTTGCCTTGTGATACCGATGAAGTTACCTCGGCTCCTCGGATTCGTGGTTCGGATGAAGCGCGGAATCGGCCTCCTTGTCCGGCGGTTCGATCTGCTGCTCCTCCGTCTCCACGGAATCCACCCCGCCTGCCTTCCTCTCTCTCGAGCCAATAGCGGCGGCCGTGGCAGATGCTTATATTATTTTTTTTTTGAGAGAGAAGGCAGATGCTTATATGGATCGAGGTGGAGGTCGTGGTGGCTCAGACTCTTTTCTTTCGGTTCGGTTGGGCTGTATGGGTTGAGGCCCATAGGTGACGTCTAGCGACAGACGAAGACAAAGTAGGAAACAAATCGTTTTAGCCAAAACCAAACAGTTTTTTTTTCACTTACGGGTGGCAGAGTGGGTAATTTACTTCAACTTTAGGGATAGTTGGGCGACGACGGTGAGCCGACAGAAGCACTCCGTGCTTTATTATTAGGTAAAGATTGTTTTCGCCTCCTACCGCCGGCCGAAAAAACCTTACACGGGCCAGGGTAGATGGGCCAAAATATTTGGCCTCGATAGATCCGACTGGCACAAAGAAAAATAGATCGTTCGCTAGGAAAAGTATCGTGTGTCATGAGCCGGACGTACCAAAGAAATAGAAGGTAGAAAAAAAATACCACCTCACGTACCGCGGGAAATAGAAAATATAGTTACGCGGGACGAAACCAAAAATATCACCTTGTTTTATTAGTAAAAAAAAAGGGGTATAGATTGTCTCCATTCTTGACCTGCACAATGAATTATTCCGTACGCTCAGCAAGTCTTTGTAGTAGGGTGGTTCGGGTGACTAAGGGCATCTCTAAGTACAACCCACAAATTTTGTCCCGTATTCGTCCGCGGACAGGACCTGTCCGCGAAGATGGATGCGAATGACGATATCCACACCATAGCCGCATACATCCGCTCAACAATTCAAATCAACTGGACAAAATTCGTGCAAATACGGCCGGATTTCATGCAAACACGATAGATTTCCTATAAACACGACGGATTTCATTACACACCAGTCCGGCTCTAGAGATATATAATTAATACCTAATCTAAATTGTCGCCTGCGCCGGCGCCCGTTCCCCGTGTCCGGCCATGAACCCCGAGAACTTCGCCTTCTCCAGCTCCGCCTCCGTAACCTTTTTCTTCAGAGGCCTTCACGTCGCCGCCAAGCGACTAATTGGCCGCCGATGTTCAGCCCACCAAGCTTGGCATTGATGGGAGGGGAGGAGCGGTGGCCTTCCTGGGACCTGAGTGCCGGCGACCTCCCGTGCACTACTCTTCATCGCCTCTGGCGGCGTCTGCGGACGCGCCGTCCTCGGTGTTGTCCTCCTCCTCGTCGTCGGTGTCACCGAACAGCGGCACACCCTCCTCGTCGGGGTCATCCCTGGCCGCAGCCGCCACCTCTGCCACCCGCTGCTTGTACCGCTAGCGCGCGAGACGCATCTCGTGTGTGGAGAGGCAGGAGTCCAGGAGCGCCTCCTGCTCCGCCAGGTCCGCGTCGGGCGCGACCGCCCTGCCGGCAACGAGCTGCACCTCCGCCTGCACGTGCTCCTGGAGGAGGTGGTTGTAGGCGGCGTCGTCCTGCGCCTCCTGGAACCGCTCCTCCCTCATCATGTCCATGTAATGGGCACGAGCCTCGCAAATGGTCATGGTGCAGTGCACCGGCGAGGGAGGCACGACGGAGGAGGAGGAAGGCACGACGGAAGAGGAGGGTGGCACGGTGGAGGAGGAAGACGAGGGCAGCACCGCGTCGTCGTCGGCCGCGTCCTCCATTGGGAGGTCGGCGTCCTCCGGCTGCCTGCCGGCCCGCGAGCGTGTAGCAATGCTGGCCATCTCCTTCTTCTGCTTCGGCGTGAGACCCTTCCAGAGAGCTTTGGCGGGGGAGGAAGACATGGTGGGAGAGGGATCGGAGGCTGATGACTGCGGCTATGGCCGGGGCAGCGGCTTATATAGCAATGGCGGGCGGCTTATGGACGGACGGGTGGCGCCGGAGGAGATGCCTCGGCAACCGCGTGCCATCAATGTGGGCGGCAGACGGACGGATGGGCGGCCGTCGTGTCGTTAAACACGCAGCAGTCGCCTGCATCGGAAAGCGGCGCGGGCGACGCTCTCTCGACCGGCGTGCCGCTTCAATGCCGGCGCCAGTGAGCGGTCGCGTCCGCTCTTACCAGGCATGAATGCAGGAACTAACGCTTGTGCTCGGCGCTGAACGTATCGTGCGGGAGGGCGTAGTTTTTTTTTGGTGGGCCAGGACGGTCAGAATCGGACGAAGTAGCGGTCCAGACTCCCACAAACCTCCCCACGTTTGTCTTCGGTTTTGCGGGAGAAATCGCGTCCGGACCGCTCCGTAGACCGATACAGATCGGCGTTGGATGGCTCCCGCGGTCCGAACCGTGCGGTCCGGATGGTTGCGAGAGGTTTACGGGTCCGCCTTGAAGATGCCCTAACCTAGTTTGGTCCTTTGGAGTCAACTCACTCGCTAGACGTGCTATCCCACGGTAGTGCCTTCTCCATCCATGGCGTCACAGCAAATCAACCCACGAAAGGATGTTTCTGCAACTATTGGCAGTAAGGGCATCTCCAACGACAATGGTAAATTTTCTCTCGCATCCATCTGTAAATAGGGGATCAGTCCGCGGACACGGATGCAGGAGGGCGACATTCAACCGTAACCGCATACATTTCAGCTTGCATTTGAACAAGTCGGATGAAATTCATACAAACCGAACGATATTCATCAAAGTTCAGATAGAAAATAGCACAAATCATCCATACATATCATGCAAATTATGTCTAGTACAACGAGGTCTCAAATTAAGCAGATGTACAGCAAGTTTTTGATCAAAAGACCATGTCGTCCCACACAAGTTGCCCCTCCAATTTCATCCAACGGTGTGTGCACGTAAATGGTCGTCCCTCTTTCTTGTGGTACACCACGACAGCGCGTGCGGGCTACATATAATGTGTACACCAATATTGAGTGAATGAATCAATCAACAAGTTAAGCAAGAGGAAGCAAAAAACTTACGAGCCCCTCATCTGTCGCGTGCAATGGCCATCTTTCCACGAGCTGAGGAACCACATTACAAAACTTGGTGACGCTGATCTGGATCATGTGCCAGCGATACGACAACGACTTCACGTTGCGTGGTTGAATGATGTACATGTCGTAGGGCACAATGTCCTTTCGTGCATGAAACATTTTGTGCACTTGCCGCCAAAAGGGCTCCCCTCTGGTCCTACCTACGAAATCCGCGGATGCGGCCAACCACGCATCGCACAATAACTCAGCCTCCATGGTCGAGTAGCTCACCATCCTCCGAACTCTACAAAGCGACATAGCATTTGAAAATAAGCTCAATGCCATTTGACCGAACACTTGTCGGACGTGGTGACCGCCATGAAGGTCGTCGATAGGGGGTAGAGTGTACCTGGGTACAAACGGCTTCAGGGTGGAAAGCTCCGTCGTAGACAACGAGCGGGCGTGTTGGTGTTGGTTGCGGACGTCCGGCAATGCCTCTCTGGCGGTCGCAGACGTACAAGGAGCAACAACGGAGGAGGTGGAGGGTGGAAAACAAGGGGTAGAAGGGGAGGAATTCAAGAAAATGGGACCGGGAGGAGAGTGGATTGGATGGGTCGATGGTGTCGGATAGCGATGTTTCTCGTGTACGGACTCCCGCAAACTTCCCCCACTTTTGCCTCCAATTTGCCAGAAAAATAGCGTCTGAACCGCGCCGCGGACCAATACAGGACCACATTGGACGACTTTCGTGGTTCAGACCACGCAATCCGAATTGTTGCGGGAGGTTTACGTGTCCGTCTTGAGATGCCCTAAGGACAATGTCCGTCTTGAGATGCCCTAAGACCAACTCCAGCGCACGACCCTAAACCGTCCTGCCCTGTCTGTTTGGGGCAAAACGGACAAACACCACGGCCCAGCGCGCGAGAGCCTGGACCCATCTTGTCCGTTTTGTGTCCGGCCCGACCCATTTCCAGCGCAAACATGCGCCTGGTTTGGGTCCAAGCGGACAGCGAACAGACGCGTCTCTCGTCCGCACCGGGGCCGCGTGGCAGGTGGCCACCTACCTCCCACCGCCCAAATTGATTGCGCACGCGCGGTCGGCCCCACATGTCATCCGCCCAGGCGAGCGGTCGCCGTCCTTCTTAATTGTGAAGCCATGGACCGGTCAGTCCACGCTTCCCACTCCAGTCCTGCTGCCTCCTCGAAACCGACACCCAAACCCTAGTTCTCCTCTCCCCTTCCTCGAGCTCACCGGTCGCCAGCAGCAATGGTGTGGTGGAGCACCGGCCGCAAGGGGGCGCACGACCACGAGGCTGGTTCGTCCTCCGGCCGCCGCCGCGCCGCCAGCTCCACGCCACCCCCACGAAGGGCCCCCGCACCGCCCGCATTCGCCATCGCCCCTCCGGCCGCCCCGGCGCGCATCCGGCAGTATGTCCCCTCGGATGTTTGCCGGTGTTATTGGGAAACAGGGATGCTGCTCCCTTGGGCGGACGTTCACCTGCCCAATAACTGGCATCTCTCCACGGATCGGGTGCCGATCCCGTCGATCCCGTTGAGCGGCCGTGCCCGCCGCGAGGAGATCCACCGCCGCCGCCGCCACCTGCCTGACGACCTCTACTACGACCCCAGGTACGCCGTCGGTTCCCCACTGTGGGACACCTGGTTCCAGGATGAGCACGACGTGTGGCGCGCGTCGTACTTTGCTGGTCGCCCAGCTAGCCCGCGGCGTGCACGTCCAGAGCGCCGAGCGCGTGCTCCAAGCCCTCCCCAGGTGCGCGGGCGTACGCGGGTGCGCGGCATCACGCCAACGCCGTCGCCTTCGCCCTCTCCGTCCCCACCACCACCTCCTCCCATGACAGAGGAGGAGGAGGAGGCCCGGCTCATTCAACATGTCTTGGAAGACTCCATGTACACGCATGATGAGCGCCAATGGGTGGTTCTGGACACCATGCTGGTCCTCTCTGCGGCCGGCGACGTGGCCGTACCGGAGCTGGAGATGATGGAGGAGGCGAAGGAGGAGGCGAAGGAGGAGGTGCTGGAGGAGTAGCCCGTCGCCGCGTTCCACCCGGGCCTGGTGGTCCAGCAGTGGAGCTGGTCGTGCACGGCCGCCGACATGGCCGACGCCGTGGGGGCCGGATCTTGGTGCCCCATGCCGCCGCGGTCACCGGAGCGCGAGCCGCCGCCAAGGGGGGGGGGGGGGGTGCAGGCGCCTCCCGCCTTCCAGGGACCACCGTCCCACCTCTGGACGCCGCCGCCCTACATCGACCTCACTGGCGACGAGGACGACAACAGCGACTCGTGAGACGGCGACGGGCACGACATCGACGGCCACGGCAGCGGCGCGCGGGTGGCGCTTGTTTTTTTTTTAAGTTTTTATGTTAATTATGTTAAAGCACTGTGGAGGCCGTGAAGACTATAATGTTTAATTATGTTTTAATCATTATTGTTTGCGTATTATTTGATTTTTTCGTCATTTATTTGAGTTTTTTTTTTTTTTAATTTCATATCCACCCCGGACATGATTTGGGATGCGGCCGCGCGTTGGGCGCAGCAACATGGCAACGGCCCGATCCGGACATGGGCTACCCCATTGCCGCTCCAAACGGATAAAAACAGGCCGAAGCGGACGTCCGTTTGGGATCATGCGCTGGAGTTGGCCTAAGAACAGAGGCAGCTACTCCTTCGGTTGGGTTCGCGTCCTTGTCTCACAGGTTGGCGTATGGTTGTTGAGACGTTTCCATCTTGGAAGGTTATCTTGGTGGAACACATTGTCCAAGTGAGAAACTCTAGCATCAATTACTCAAGCAATGCTAATGAGTGAATACACAAACAGCAAAAAGACGGAAAAGAAACATTGAGATCCCTGTTCCTAGTACACCGGCATGAACATCTCAGTCAAAGGAACTTATTGTCAAATTGATCTCACAAATGAACTGAAAATGAATGGCACTACGAGTCAGTAACTGTACAACATCCAACTTTTTGAACAGTCCGGATGCATAGTTTTGCAGAGTATGTCTGTCTTACAGTTTTATTCTTTACAACATGTACAAGTCAACATATGCACAACACTGTCAACACATCAACACAATCTGAATCAAGAACAGCATAAAACCACTTGATTCTCACCTTTTCTTTCAATAGTAATTTCCATGGAGCTATGGACTGCGGTATATAGCAGTGCTATCTTTTTTTTTTCAGGCGACCTGCACGTCGGCGTTGAGGATCTGCTGGATGGACCTGATCCGCAGGGCGGGGCTCATGGACTTCAGGCCCGCGAAGCTCTCTGGCGACACCCGCATCCCGCCGACGTTGATGCACTCCAGTTCCGGGCACTTGTTCACGAGTGCTACTAGTCCGGCCTCAGTCACGTGGCGGCAGCTCCACAGTATGATGCTCTGCAAAACATAGTCCATGTAAAATAGGGATAAAAAATGGAGGGGAAATAAACGGAACTGAATACTGTCATACTCCTACTTATTTTTCTTGACGGAAGCAAAAACAATATGAAAATTCTGCAAATGAACCAGATACTGCCAGTCCCCTGGATACTGCTGATCAAATAAGGCGTGAACACGGATTCGCCATCAAAAGTTTATTTTTTTATAAATAAAACCTTGAGGCATACATAATGCAAAGTCAAACCAACAAACTTGTTCGGTAATACACCAATGAAGGGGCAACGAGGTGTGTCGACAAGCAGGCATGGAGGATGTAGGAGCCATGCTGTGAGAGGTGAGAGTCTGAGAGGGAGGAGAATCACGTAAGCATTAGTACTTTTTTAGTGAGCTAGGTTGGGCCAACAGTGTACGTGGGCTACGCTCGAGTGGGCTACATTCACAAATGATAAACGAAAATTTCCGCCCGTGCGTATAGGGAAATTCCATTTCTGCAGCAGTTTTGTCAGAAATCACTGTCCATTTCATTTTTTACAAGACACTTTTTATTTTTGCATCCTTTTATAATTTTTTGCTTATATTTTCACTTTTTTGGGAAGCAATAAAAAGTTTCCGCTCCATTTCATCTATAATGGAAACCATCTGCATTTTTAGCATCAATCCATACTTTGTAGTGAAGGTAATCTAAATGTGTACTGAATGATGACGTCGTATTAATCAATTATCTGAATTATGTACCTACAAAAAAATAAGCTTTCTGCCATCACGGAAAGCTGATCACGTGGTTTTTTGTTAAGCCTTTTATAATTTGGCTGACATAATTTAATTTATTTGAACATTTCATAATAAATAATTTAACTATATCTTGTTTCATTAAAATTCAATAATGCCCAGATTAAGTATCGACTCACATAATTCTGATATCTTCTGTTCTTATTAGTTTAGTGATAGCACTTTTTAAAATCAATTAAGTCGATTGTACAGAGTTGTCACTTTTATTCACCAGATCATAAAATATGTATGTTAAAGTTTGTATTCTAAAATATTGATTAAACTCATTAACCATTAATACAAAATATTTCACAAATCATTAATATTTTTAAAATATAATACACATTCCAAAAATTATAAACAACTTACTAGAATTTATTGAAATATATTTGTTAACTTATTTTCTGATAAATATATTTGATTATTATAATTTTCGCATATTTATATGTCTGTACTAAAAATATAAATTAGCACCGAGGAAAAATAATTGATATATAAATGACCTCGACATGTATTCACACTTAAATAAAAAAACTAATAAATTATTCAAAATAATCATGTGAGCTTCATAGATAATTAAATAAAATTAGTTAAGATTAATTGGTTAGAAATGTTTATACTAAACACATTTATTTCGTGTTAACTCTTACTAAATGTATGTCTTATATATCTTTGATATACTATCTTAATATTATTTTAGGTGTAGCTATTTGAAATAACTGGGCAACCATACTCTCTATGGTAATATACATATTTTTTGTATGATTATAGTATTCAACCATGGAAATACATTTGTTGAGCTAACCAAAAATTTATTTGTCGCAAAACATGTTTTTCTTAAATTTCAGAGGGATTGTTTAAGAAAATACTTTGTTATATTGAACTGTACCTTATCTAAGCAAATCTAAAGTACCATATTACTTCATAAATTAATTTATGCATTCTTGCTGTATTATTATAATGTGTTTATGCGTCTATATCTAGTGTGTTTATGTGTCCTCATCCAGAGTAATCATATATATCTACAAAATTCGGTAGATTGTTCTAGAGTGTAAAAAAGAACAAATAACTTCATAGATTTTTTTTCCAAGTGCAAGAATACCAAGTTGAGGTTTAACTAAATAAATATTCGTAAAGTGTTTGAATTGCCAACAAGTAGTTTGTTTCTCGAATCCTCTCCACCACTATTTCATCATTGTTGGTACTTGTCTTTGGTCAGATTTGCCACCCTTTTTGCTCTTCAGATATGGATGGGGTGGGGTGGGATACTTTTTTAACTTTGTGTGTGTGTGTGTGGGGGGGGGGGGGGGGGGTAATTTTTACTTTCTATCAGTATCATACTATTCATAATATGCATGACTTTCCAGAATTTAAAGTATGTTCATCATTTTTTCTAGAAAAGAACTGTTTTCGGATATTTTTTTGAGGTAATTGAATGTTTTTTAAAGCTGGGCTCAAAGCAGTCCCAGATCCATGTTGAGGTTTTTTGTGAAAATTTCCAAGGAAAATAAGTTCCCAAGTGAGCAATGAGCTCCAACCCGTTACTGCCCAATGAAGTTCTTAATTGAATTAAAAATAAAAAGCTGCATGAAGTCCACAAAGCAACCTTATTGTTACTCTGTACTCTCAACCTTAACTGCAAACCTGAACTGTGAAAACTAAAAGGTACCCAAGAGAGTGCAATAGCCATAAGGCTATCTCCATCTAGAGAGTTGAGCTTGAATAAAGACAATTAGTTCATTTTCCATGATGGGTCCAACCAACTAACCTACTTGCATGAGATGTACAATTAACTGTCCCTTTCTTTTTTCATGAATTGCATATACCACATAATATATCAAACTATAAAATAACGTGCTTAATTAGGCCCCTTTTTTTGCAGAGAATTTATCAGGTGTAGCTTGATACACGAGACCTGTTCCAAAGGAAGCAGTAAAGTTCAGAGAAGAGAAACATACAAACTTTCAGATTTGAACAACTGTCTGCAACTGCATAGAGCGATTCGTCAGTGATGAATGTCCCACCAATGTTCAGGTGCTGCAAACAATGAGCCCTTGAAACCTGCAGAGAAATAACAAATTCATATTGGCAAAATTATCACAACAAAGTACAGGTTCCTTGTAGCTCGGATGAACTTGCCAATTTGTTTTTTGACCTTTTCGACATAAACAAGTGGATTCATGAAATTTTTATTTGTTTTAAAAATTGGGAACCATGCATCATACTATTCTTCAGACCCACATAATAAATGGTTCTGATAAGGATATATTGTTCACTCATTGACCTGCACAATGAATTATGCTGAAAACAACGTCGTAATAGTATGCCTGACGACATCCCGCGCGATGCGACCTTAGAATCCAGTATCCAAATCCACCTTCTACACTATAATGGCAATAGCTAGTAGGTGGATGATGCAGCCACAGAACCTGACCCCGCGTCGCTCCGCCTAGGCGACTCGGGGGCTTCCTAGCCAGCGCCGCCGCCGCTTCCTCCTACACCCTTCCTTCCCGGTATCGCCGTCGAAGGATGCCAGCGGGAAAAGGCCTCGGAGCGGACGGCGACGGCGGGGGTTCTGCTGCACGACATCTACGTGATCTGGGGCGGCAGATCGCGTTCGTCGCGCCCCTCGGCGTCTTCTGACCCGTAGTCGAGGACATCGGTTAAATGTTCGACCATAGCGACTAGGTGGGTGGTCGGTGCGACGTAAATTTCTCAAGTATCGACTTTACATCTGATCTGATGGTAGACCGAGGCCTTGCCATCTGAGATCCCGAGGCTCTGGATTCGATCTAACAACTCGTTTAAAAACGAGAGCTCGGATGGATCCATTGTTTGATTGTAAGCAGAGGTGATCCGGCAGGGTCTGATCGTATCTGATCTCGAGGCTAGGTCTGAACCAGGGTCGAACTCGAGGTCACGATCCGTGATGGAGTGGGTAGATCCGTGATCGAGGTTGGATCCTTGGAGGTGTTGGCCGGGAGGTCGGGGTTGGAGATCGGTTTCAGAGTTGAAGCCATGGTATCCGAGGTCCGCTCCAATCATCCCAGAACCCAACCATAAAGGGCAAGATCGCCACGGGCGTCGGCAGTGTACTCCAAGCTTCCAAACATGACTTCTTGATTGGGGACGAAGTTCTCGACCCGACCGAGATGGCCAGCGGATTCTGTGTGGACGACCACGCTTCCGAACGCGAAAAGTTGGTCAGGGGTGAAGAAGCCGCCACAACCGATGTCAGCGTTGATGTGAAGGCGAGCCGTTGATCCGGATCGACCACATAGCTGGACCTGCATGGGCCACCAATATCGGTGCTAAAACCGACGGATCTCGGATTGGGGTCCCAAGCTGTGGATCTAGGATCTATGGTAACAAGGAGAGTAGGCAGGCGATGTTTATTCAGGTTCGGGCCATCTCGAAGAGGTAAAACCATACGTCCTGCTTTGATTTTATTGATGATGGGGTATCGAGTACATGTTGATGATCTACCTCGAGATCGCTGTGTAAACTCTAAACCCTAAGGTGAATAAGTTGCCTCTGAGCTTATATAGATTACCATGGGGAGTTTGGTTACATGCTTAGGTCGGTTGCAGATAGGCCGAATATAGAGTTTATCCTTAGGGTACACACCAAGTCTTCAAAGGTTTACTTCCTTAGCACGGGCGAGTCTTACATTCGCACCATTCTTCAGGCGACGGCTTAACAGGCCCCTGTTCCGCCCATAAGGACCAAACACCTCAGTTTAGTACCCCCTAGTCCAGGACACCTTCAGCTGTTAGCAGGAGCTGCGAGCGGCATGTCAAGAAGCCTTTGCAACAGCGGCAGGGTAGCAAGGCGGCAGATGTCTGGCGTTGTCCACGGCGTCGTCGTCCTCGTCGACTGCGGGTAGTGGAGGGATGGAGGGATGTCTAATAAAATGAGTTACAAATAATTGCTCACACATATTTATACTAAACATTTTTACTTCGTGTTATCTTATATTCACTAAATGCATGTCGTATATTTTTCGTTATACTATTTTCAATATTATTTAGGTATAACTATCAGAGTTAATAATGTAATCATACTCTCCATACATATTTGTCGTATGATTATAATATTTATTCATGTAAATACATTAGTTGTGCTAACCTACAACTATATTTATCACAAAACATGTTTTTTAGTATAGTGGGGTTTGTTTAAGAAAGTACTTTGTTATACTGGATTTTACCTTAATCTAAGCAAACCAAACGTACCACATTACTTACAAATTAATTTATGCATTTATTATTGTACTATTATAGTGTGTTCATGTGTCCTCATCTAGTGTGTTTACTTCTTGTTCTCCATAGTGATCTTATATCTCTAGAAATTCAGTAGGGTGTTCTAGAGTGTCTAAACCTAACAATTAACTTCATAGAGTTTTCCAAAGTGCAAGAATACCAAGTTTAAGTGTAAACAAATAAGTATGTTTAAAATGTTTGAGTTGCCAAGAAGTAGTTTGTTTCTCAAATCCTCTCCATCACCATCTCATGTTGTTAATGCTCGTCTTTCGTCAAATTTCCCCTTTTTGTTCTTCAGATTCACGATGAGGTAGGGTGAGGTGCTTTTTTACTTTGAACCAGTATCATATCATTCATAACATGCATGAGTAGCTAGAATTTAAAGTTTTGTATGTTGATGTTGTTCATTTGAGAAAAAATCATCATTTTAACAAAATTATTAGTGTAAGTTTAAAATCTTGATATAACATATCTATATAAACATGTGAAATTGTTTTAAGATTTTTTTGAAACTGTCAAATGTCTTTTAAACTGGGCTCAAAGAAATCAAGGATCCATCTAGAGGTTTTTTGTTAACTATTTCCAAAACCAAGATGTACATTCTCCTTTTCCCATGTGAACACTATTCTCAAAGCCGTTACTGCCTGAGGAAGTTCTCAATAGGATCGATATACAAAGCTAACTTTACTCCACAAAGCAACCTTATTATCCTCTCTCAACTTTTTTTTTTTGCGGGTGTTCTATCTCAACCTTAATTGCAACCTCAACAAAATCTGAAATGAGTCTCACAACTGTAAAAAATAGGTATCCTAGAGTGCGATCATGCCATCCAGAGAGTTCAACTTGCATAAAGACAATCAGTTCATTTTCCATGATGGGCCCAACCAAGCTACTTGCTTGACATGTAGCAGTTCTTTTCTTCATTAACTGCTAATGCCACTTCATAATTCGAACGACCAAATAATGTGCTTCATGAGTTAGGCCCTTTTATTTCGGTAGACTTTGTCAGGTGCAGTTTGCTACACAAGTTCCAGTTGAAGCACTGAAGTTCAGGGAAGAGAAAAATGCATACCTTCAGATTTGCGCAACCGTCTCCAAGTGCATAGAGCGATTCGCCAGTGACGAATGTCCCACCAATGTTCAGGTGCTGCAAATTAACGAGCCCTTGAAACCTGCAGAGAACTAGGTTTGACAAATTCATATTGGTAAAATTATTGGTACAACAAAGTACGGCTGCCTCCATAGTTCAAATTAACTCATTCATTTTTTAGTACAACAAAGTACGGCTGTCTCAGTAGTTCAGATTAACTCTTCCATTTCCGTTTTGACTTTTTTTTTTTTTGCGGGGAATGAAAGTGACATTACAGCGCTGCTCTTACAGAGAGGCCCAGAAGGAAACCAAAATTACAACGAAGTCCATCTTCTTCATCTTCTAGGTCCCGTCGACGCCAACGCACAGAAGCCGTCGGTGGCGCGCCGCTGCCGCTGCTCCTCAACACGCCTTGGATAGGAGCCAGCCCCATGGCCAGCGGGAAGTCGCCAAGCGCCGGATCCACAGACCCTACCGCTGAAGACGTCGCCGACGACGCAGAGCTGCAAGAGAACACCTTCATCTTCAACTTCACAAACCGGGTCCGCCGCCTACACGAACCCGGACGGGGCACTGCGAGCTCGCTAGATCCGAGGATCTCCAAGCCCGGGGAAGTCAGCCGCTTGACGAAGAAGCTCCGAAGAGCGCCGCCGCCGGAAGGGATCCGTTTTGACTTTTTGGACATAAATAAACAAGTTTGATGAACATGTCAAAATTAAAAACGATTGTACGATTTTACGCAAAAAAAAAAAACGATGGTACGATTTTTCACGCCTGCATAATGAATCGTTCCGACAGGCCTATATTGTCTCACCCCTTGACATGTACAACGAATTATTCGGTACGCTCAGCAGATCTTTTAGTAGTAGGGTGGCTCAGGTGACTAACCCCGTTTGCTCCTTTGGAGTCAACTCACTCACTGGATGTCCTAGCCCATGCTGGTGCCTTCATCCGTGGCGCGAAAGCAAATCAACCCACAAAACTCTGTTCCTGCAGCTATTGACAGTTAGAGCTTAGAACTATGTCTCAAAAAAAAAGTTACTCCCTCCGTTCATAAATTTAAGATGTTCTGGTAGTTTAATCTATACTGCCAAAACGTCTTATATTTATGAACAGAGGTAGTAGAATTTAGAACTGAGGCAGCCACTGATTGGGTTGGGTTCGTGTCCTTGTCTCACATGTTGGTGAATGGTTGCTGAGACGTTTCCATCTAGGAAGGTATCTTTGGTTAATACCACACCCTTGTGTATAAACCACATAATTTTTTTAATCCTGAGCGGCACTTTGATATTCCAAATATGTAATGATCTTGAGAGTGGTCCAGTGTTAACCAGATCCGTGTACATGGACTTTACTGAGAATACACCATTCGCAACTAAAGTCCATCGAACACTATCTGTCTGGTCAGAGAGTTGCACTTGCATAAGTCTCCTGACCAAATGTAACCATGCATTCCAGCGTGCTCCCACTAAAGCTCGCCTGAATTGCATATTAAGAGGTACCGATTGTAGTACCGTGGACACATACTCCTCTTTACGTTGCGCAATATTATAGAGCGAAGGATATTGACGTGCTAAAGGAGTGTCCCCAAGCCAAGTGTCTTCCCAAAATCTTGTTGAGGCACCATCACCAACTACAAATTTCACCCTCTGAAAAAAAGTCACCTTTATCTTCATTAACCCTTTCCAGAAAGGTGAGTCATTTGATCTAGCTGTAACCTGGGCTAAAGTTTTGGAATGTAGGTATTTATTCTTCAATATTTGAACCCACATCCCCTCGGTCTCTGTGGATAACCTGTAAAGCCATTTGCTAAGCAGGCATCTGTTCTTCACTTCTAAATTTTCAATGCCCAGACCCCCCTGGTCTTTTGGTCTACATATAATATCCCATCGTGCCAATCTGTATTTCTTCTTAGCCTCATCACGTTGCCAGAAGAAACGAGATCTGTAAAAGTCTAATCTTTTTCGTACCCCTACTGGTACTTCAAAGAAAGACAAGAGGAACATCGGCAGGCTTGTTAACACCGAGTTTATTAGCACTAGCCTCCCTCCGTATGACATAAGCTTGCCCTTCCAGCAACTTAGTTTTTTTTCAAATCTATCCTCAATACATTTCCATTCCTTATTCGTCAGTCGTCTATGATGAATAGGAATCCCGAGATAGCTAAACGGTAGTGATCCCATTTCACATCCAAATAGCTGCCTGTAAGCGTCTTGCTCCTCCTTTGCCTTCCCAAAGCAAAATAGTTCGCTTTTGTTAAAATTAATTTTCAGCCCAGATAACTGTTCAAATAAGCACAAAACTAGTTTCATATTCCTTGCTTTTGCCATATCGTGTTCCATGAAAATTATCGTATCATCCGCGTATTGTAGTATGGACACACCCCCCTCTACCAGATGTGGAACGAGTCCTCCTACTTGGCCCTTTTCTTTAGCTCTGCCAATGAGTATTGCCAACATATCTGCTACGATGTTGAACAACACTAGAGACATGGAATCACCCTGCCTCAATCCCTTGTGTGTTTGAAAAAAATGACCTATGTCATCATTAACTTTAACCCCCACACTGCCTTTCTGAATGAAAGTATCGACCTGATCCCTCCAGGTTTCATTGAACCCTTTCATACGTAAGGCCTGTTGAAGAAATGGCCATTTGACTTTATCATATGCTTTCTCGAAATCCACTTTAAAGACAACCCCATCTAGTTTCTTTGTATGGATTTCGTGCAGCGTTTCATGCAGGACAACAACACCCTCTAAGATGTGTCTCCCAGGCATAAACGCCGTCTGCGTCGGTTGGACTACCGAATGAGCTATCTTCGTCAATCTATTCGTGCCAACCTTTGTAAATATTTTGAAGCTGACATTGAGCAAACAGATTGGTCTAAACTGCTCAATGCGTACAGCCTCCGCCTTCTTGGGCAACAACGTGATTGTTCCAAAGTTAAGGTGGAAGAGCTGTAACTGGCCATTAAATAAATCATGGAACATAGGCAAAAGATCACCCTTAATGATATGCCAGCATTTTTTATAAAATTCCGCCGGGAACCCGTCCGGCCCCGGTGCCTTATTTTGTTTCATTTGTGCTATTGAGTCGTACACCTCCTTCTCAGTAAATGGAGCTGATAGCACCTCATTCTCATCGGAATTGAGTTGAGGTATATCATGAGTTGTGCTTTCATCCAAAGAGACAAAATTCTCTTCTGGTGAACCAAATAATTTCTTGTAATATTCAGAAATGTATAGTTTTAAGTTCTCGTGGCCTACGATTGTTCCTTCATCTTGCTCAAGTTGAATTATTTTCTTCTTTCGATGCTTGCCATTTGCAATCATATGAAAGAATTGTGTGTTATCGTCCCCATGGACCACCTTTGTCACCTTAGCTCGAAGTGCCCATTTCATCTCCTCCTCTCTCAAAAGTTTTTGCAATTTCTTCTCAGCCTCAATCTTGTTATTCCTATCTGTCAGAATGAAACAATAAGACACCTCTTTCTAGATTGTCCTCTTGCAAAACTCTTATGGCGCACTGTTCATATAGCTTTTAATGTTAACCCACCAACATGTATTAGTTCGTTATTTGGAACATGGCTCAATGGAGTAGACGTTACAATATCGAAGCTTATCAGAATTGGGATATGTGCTCTCTTTTGGGCTATATGGAATACCAGGAATGACATGATTTTTAATGGCAAGAACTTCAACAACTTTTTGCAGGTTATCTTCAGAGCAACGTCTTGGATCCGTACGTGGTCGTTACTCAGCCATGCGGACTCCAGGGAGCTTATGGATATTGGGTGCAACCGGTGGGAGATGGTCGCACGGGTTATCTTCAACCGGTTTGGATGGCGTGCTAATAATAGGCTAGGTGTATAGGCATCGTAGTCTACTTTTAGCTACGCCGGATGTGGCAGTTTTTTATCTATTCTTCCTTGTTTTTGTTAAGAGCTTGAGAGCTTTGTGGATCTAAGACTTTGTTTTGAACTTATTTTAATAAGATGGCTGCATGCATCGATTGATGCAGAGGCCGGGGGCTCGGTTCCTCCTTTTCAAAAAAAAAAAATCTAGGAAGGTTATCTTTGCTGGAACACATGGTCCAAGTGAGAACTGAGAAACTCTAGCATCAATTACTCAAGCAATGCTAATGGACGAATAACAAATACTCCCTCTGATCATAATTACTTGTCGCTCAAACTAATATATCTAGCACCGAAATATGTCTAGATAATTTCATTTGAGTGACAAGTAATATTGACCGGAGGGAGTAGCAAAATTACTCAAAAGAAAACACTGAGATCCCCTATTCCCAGTTCATCAGCATGCACATCTTCGTCAAAGGAACTTACTGTCAAATTGATCTCACAATTGAACTTAAAATGAATGGTACTATGAGTCTGTAACTGTACAACATCCAAATTTTTGAACAGTCCGGCTGTATAGTTTTGCAGAGTATTTCTGTCTTACATTTTATTCTTTGTAACATGTACAAGTCAACATATGTACAACACTTTCAACACATCAACACAATAAGAATCATGAACAACATAAATCTCTTAATTCTTGCATTTCCATGGAGCCATGGATCGCGGTATACAGCAGAGGGGTATCTTTTTCTTTCAGGCGACCTGCACGTCGGCGTTGAGGATCTGTGGGATGGACCTGATACGCAGGGCGGGGCTGATGGACTTCAGGCCCGCGAAGCTCTCCGGCGACACCCGCATCCCGCCGACATTGATGCACTCTAGTTCTGGGCATTTGTGCACTAACGCCACCAACCCGGCTTCCGTCACATGGCGGCAGCTCCACAATATGATGCTCTGCAAAACGTAGTTCATGGAAACTAGAGGTGTAAACGGATTGGAAACATATGTAACTGTGTGTTGTATTGTAACTTGTAGTATTTCTTTTAATTTTTAGCTGAAGCAAAACCGAATATGAAATATAAAAAATGAATATGAATACAAAGAAAATATGGCGTGGACACAGATATGGCAACCGAAGCTTGCAAAATTTCAGATAACACTAGAATCGTACAGAGAACACAATTAACCAACAACTCATTGAGTTACTCGCCAACAAAGATGCAATGTGGTGCGCCGATGGACAGGCTTGGAGAACCCCCGCCAAAAAAAAACATGCTTTGGAGGATGGGAGTAGGACGTGTAGTCAAAGTTATGAGTATCACGCACACAAAAAAGGATAAGTTTTTTTAGTCTAAAAAAAGGATAAATATCACATAAGTAGGTGGCATTAGTTCTTTTTATAGGACTAGGTTGGGCCAAGACCAAGAGTGTACATGGGCTGGTTTTGAGCCCTAGGTTGACAAAGGATAAAATCCACGTGTGAATAGACAAGAATTCAATTTTACAGTAGTTCCAACGAAAAACACCATTCCATTTGTTCTTCCGCTTTCGTTTCGGTTTTATTATTTTTGTTTTTACTTTTCATATTTGAGATGATTTTCATTCTTTTTCGGAAGGATGGAAAGTTTCCACTCCACTTCCATTCCGAATGGAAACCATCCATATTTTCAGCGTCAATCCATACTCTATAGTTGAGGACCACATCATAGTAATCCATTGTCTGGCTTATGTACCTGCAAAACCTTAGCCTCTGCCATAACGGAAGGTAACCACAAGTTTTTCATTAAGCCTTATATAAATTTCGGCAACACTCATTCTTTTCTTGAACTGATATTATATATATAATTTTATTTATTTGAAAATTTCATACTACTTAGTTTGAATATCTATTTATTTTAAGAATGTCCAATTTAAATATTTAATCAAAAAAATAGAAATAACATTGTTAATTTAGTTATCACAACCCAACACCATTTTCTTACATAACTATAATTTAAATTAAATAGGTCTTGAAGTTATTTGTGATACAACTTATATTCTGGATTTTGCTTAAACTCATGAACCATTCAAAAAAACTTTTAATTATTTTACTATTATTATTTTAGTAATCACACTTTGAAAAATCCAACAATTTATTTCTTACATAAATATCATTTAAATTCAGTATATCTCAAATTTATTAGTGATACAAATTATATTTTTGATTTATGTTAAATAACGAACCATTCAAAACAGTCTTTTTAAGATAATACATGTTTTGTAAATTAAACATATAAATTTAACTATTTTAAAGCCATAATTAACCGAACTAACATTTCTTTAAATACATTTGTTTAATCAATTTAAAATACAATTTAATTTGATAAAAAATATAATTGCATTTTTGTATCATATTTATATGTTGATGACAGTCATATACTCAAATGTATGATGTCTACAATAATCATCGATCACATACAAACATGCTATATATTAGTTGTATACTTATAAACATACAAATAAAATTTAATAAATATTCTGGAAAAAGAATTCAATTACGTTTTTTCATATCTCGTAAAATCGGTTAAAAATAATTGTTCATACATATTTATACTAAACTTTTTTATTTCATGTTAACTAATATTCACTAAATTTATGATACATACACACACATATTATTATTATTATTATTATTATTATATTGCCCATGTAAATACATTTTTGAGCCAAAATGCAACTATATTTGTCGGAAATCATGTTTTAGTTTAGTGAGATTTTTTTATGAAAAACTTTGTTATAAGGAATTTTACCCATCGAAGCAAACCAAAAGTATGACATTACTTCACAAATTAATTTATGCATTTTATTGTAGTGTTATAGTATGTTTATGTATGCTTATCTAGTGTGTTTGTGTGTCCTTGTATATTCTAATATATGTATCTTCAAAACTTGGCAGAGTATTCTAGAGTGTATAAACCAATCTACTTCATAGAGTTCTCCAAAGTGCAAGATTACTAAGTTTAGATGTAACTAGATAAATATGTCTAAAGCGTTTGAGTTACCAACTTGTAGATTGTTTCTCAAATCGTATCCACCACTCTATCACATAGTTCACATTCGTCTTTGGTCAAATTTCCCCTTTTTTTATCTTTTGAATTGGGATGGGGTAGGGTGTATTGTTTACTTTGTATCAGTATCTTACCGTGCATAACATGCATTAGTATCTAACATTTTAAGTTATGTATGTTGATGCTGTTCATTTGAATTTTTCATCATTTTTTCTACAAAAGAACAATGTAAGCTTGGAGATACCAATAATTTGATTTCACATCTATATACACATGTGAAATGCCTTTTAAAAGATGGGCTCAAAGAGAGTTTGGGATCCATCTGGATGTTTTTCGTGAACATTTCATAGAAAATAATATACATATTCTCCTATTTCCAAGTGAACAATTCTCTCCAACCCATTACCACCCAATGAAATTCTCAATAACATCAACATATAAAGCTAACTGAAGTCTAAAACCAACCTTAATTGTGAACCTCAACAAAGTCTGGAATGAGTTGCTCAACTGTAAAAACTAAAACAGTACCCAAGATATGCAATAATCATGAGCCTATCTCCATCCATAGAGTTGAGCTTGAATAAAGACAGTTAGTTCATTTTCCATGATGGGTCCAACTAACCTACTTGCATTAGCTGCCCCTTTTTTCACGAACTGCATATATACCACTTAATAGTTCAAACTATAAAATAACGTGTTTAATTAGGCCCTTTTCTGTGCAGAGAATTTATCAGGTGCAGCTTGCAACACGAGAGCTATTCCGAAGTAAGCAGTAAAGTTCAGAGAAGAGAAACATACATACCTTCAGATTTGAACAGCTGTCTGCAACTGCATAGAGCGATTCGTCAGTGATGAATGTCCCACCAATGTTCAGGTGCTGCAAAGAATGAGCCCTTGAAACCTGCAGAGAAATAACAAATTCATATTGGTAAAATTATCACAACAAAGTACAGGTTCCTTGTAGCTCGGATTAACTTGCCAATTTGTTTTTGACCTTTTCGACATAAACAAGTGGATTCATGAAATTTTCATTTGTTTTTAAAAATTGGAAACCATGCATCATGTACGATTCTTCAGACCCACATAATAAATGGTTCTGATAAGCACATATTGTCCACTCATTGACCTGCACAATGAATTGTTCTGAAAGCAACGTCGTAATAGTATGCCTGACGACATCCCGCGCGATGCAACCTTAGAATCCAGTATCCAAATCCACCTTCTACACCATGATAGCAATAGCTAGCCGGTGGATAGGATCGATGAACACACCCAGTACCATCAATTTGACATTTTGGTCGGCATGTGTCATCAAAAGTTTGATCCATGGAGAAAAACGACGGGGAAATTGATTAATTACCAGATGAACAACGCCCTTGTCAGTGATCCCGGCGAGTCCCCACAGCGAGACGGAGGTGAGGTTGGCGACGCACGCCGCCGTGGAGATGTCGAGCAGGCCCTGGTCCGTGATCTGGCATCCCCAGCAGCTTCGTGAACTCCAAGAACGGGCGGAGAGAGTTAGAAAGATATAATTGAGCTAAATGGGGATGTGCAGCGGGAATTGACTGTTGGATTGGGCATGATTGTTCGGGCGATCGATCGATTGGCCGATCAACTCACATACATGTCGAGGTCGCGGAGGTTGACGGCGGCGCGGACGAGGCGCGCGGTGGACTCGTCGCCGGTGCGCTGCCCCGCGAAGCTCAGCCGGCGCCGCGTCGCCAGCGACCGGCCCACCGCGCGGCGCCACCGCCGGCTCACTCCCCCGGCCCTGACGAACGACGACGACGGCCAAATTCAAGATAGAGCGAGTCAATTCAAGCTTGCGGTCGGCGGCATCATCATCCGAGCAGAAGCGATTCTTGGTTCTTACATGGAGAGGTCATGGAAGGAGGGGAGGAGGGAGAGGACGTGGGCGAGAATGTCGGCGGGAAGCCGCTCCACGTGCGGCTCCTCCTCCGCCGGCGCCACCGCGCCGGCGCCGCCGGTCCGGGCGTCGTCTCCCGCCATCTCCTGCGCGCGCGCGCTTGCTTCTCGAGCTCGCGCTCTGGTCTCCCCGGTCGCGCGGAGGAAAGCAGGAGAGGGCTATACTACTAGCGGCAGGCCGGCAGCATCGCGAAGGCTCACGTGAAGGTGATGCGGGCCGGCGGGAGGGCGACGCGACGTGCGAGTGGACGCAGAGCGGGGACGGGCCTTGGATTTTTGTTCCTGCTGCACGGTTTGAGGGGGCAGGGTGGCCTTTGGATCGTGCGGACGGGGCTGCGCCGTGCAGCCGCCCTGCCCATGCCCGCCACGTTTGAAAAAAGACCAATGAATTGCTGACAGGTCCCTAGACCTGTCGAACTGTACAAAGTTGTATCACTCCCTCTGTTCCGAGAGCGGCGTTTTGGCTTGTGTACATACACTTATTATGAAATATATAAAAACATATTTTAAAATGTTAAAAGTTTCAAGAAAAAAATCCCGCGTGTACATCCGGACATCCTATGTTCGCACACAAAAATTCGGTGAAAAAGAACATTTATTTGTGGCATGCATAAAAAGGATAAAAAATGCCTCGTGAATAGCTGTAATCAAGCATAAAAAAATGTCTTTTTACACAAGCCACAAAAAATGTTCTTTTTCACCGAAACTTTGTGCACGCACGTATAATGTCCGGATTTACATGTGGGATTTTTCCTCGAAATTTTTAAACTTTTTAAAATGTGTATTTAGCCAATGGATGCATATACACCTATGAGCCAAAGTGAATTTTTCCTATGTTCCTAAATATAAGTATTTTTAGAGATTCCATTACAGACTACGTAAGGAGCAAAATGAGTGAATCTACACTCTAAAATATGTTTATATACATCCGTATATAGTCCATAGTGAAATTTCTAAAACAGTTTTGCTAGAGCATCTAGATGTGCCATAAGTATTGCACGTCTAAGTTCTATATCATTAATCTTACATGGAGATTCGTGTGAGTATTTTTTTGTTTTTGTTTTCCTTTTTATGCTTGATGAAGTCACTTAGATGTGCAATAACTATGGTAAATCTAGATGTGCCCAGACACACTTTTTCTAAAAAGTCTTATATTTAGAAACAAACTGAGTAGTTGGGAGACTAAATTAGGATTGCAGGATTATGAACTCGTCCCGTCCGCAGCCCCTTGATCGATGAACTCTTTTTCTCTTCCTGATTCATGAACCCTGTTGCGCTGATTTTTTTTTGTTGTTGTTGCTTTTTTTTAGATCCTGGTAAGTGTCACACGTATGTCACGTACACATGGCAACTTCAATCTTTTTTTTTGTCAAGTTAGTGACGCGGAGATGATAACTTTAATTATCAAGCATGACAACTTACTTTTCGGATGATAAGTTTCAGTTTTTTGATTTGTTTTTTCTTTTCAGGTGACAATTTTAGTTGTAAAAAAATATCAGGGCCGACGTGTTTCGCGCCAAACGTGTGACACTTATCATTTAAGTTTTTTTTTTGTAAAGATAGCTAATCACTCATGCCACATGACTCTGTTGCGCTATACCTATTTTATAACCTGCTTAAAAAATAGTCCATGAGAGCACGGACAAATTGCTTAGCCAAATAATAAGAAAAATCAGGCGGGACAAGCTGGATTATCACAACCGACCGCTCTGTTAAATTTGGTCTATGTCTACCATGTCCTTGGAGAGATTTGTACTCTGGCGTACATCTGGTTTATCTGTTATGATCTCTATAAGTAAAACTGATTACTTAAAAAGCATGCAATTTGGACATTACCCTCACCTCCTTCCAATGATTGAGAGTAAAAGGTACGAAACCACCACAACTGCAGCCACTGATGGATCCAGCATGCGTCATGGATGTACAGATGTATACATCCAAAAATTGTGCAGAAATATAAATTGCGTACCTGAAATATATCACCAGCCAGACCCAAGGAGCCCATTAGCCAAAGAGGAGCAGTCAACCAGGCAGCTTCACGCATGAGACACACACGCACCCACCAACCAGTCACTTCAGCGCACACGAGCTAGCCACGCAACATAGCACGACTTGTTTGCTGGCTACTACTGCCCGCCGTTTCAGGTAGAGATTTTTTTAAAAAGGAAAACCCCCGGCCTCTGCATTAGAACGATGCATGCAGCCATTTTATTTAGCAAAAGTACGAAGACAAAGTCCGAGGTCCAGTGTTGCTTCAGGTAGGGATGAGCGACCCGATCGACGAGATGGCGATGCTACAACACAGAAGGTAGGGATTGACAGCACGAAATGGCAGCAGCAGCCGCAGTCGTCGACCTAGGGAGGGAAGCGTACCAATGCAATCGATTGGCTCCAACATCTGAAAGTGTTTGGTTGGCCGCATCGAGCCCAACCAGTCTTGCCCGCGAAGAAATTGGACCGTTTGATTGTCCGCATTCATTGTTTTGCCTCATCACACGGACTTTAAAGCACCTTCCAGTTAGTCCCGTTAGGAACAGTCGAATCGACAGTGTCTAGCGAGCTAAGCTCGGGTGATGCAGGGAGGGGAACGCGGCGGCGAGCTCATGCGGCCACAAAGATGGCACGAGCTTGCGCACATCTCCGAAAGAGCGGGAGGAATCGGGGTCACCTCCTGCCGATTCGGTCGCCCTATATAGCCACCTTCACCTTACTGTCCAAACTCTTGCCATTCCTCCCCCCTTTCGAGCTTTGCCTCCAACGCTGATCGGCATCAATGAGCAGGTAAGTTGCGCTTCTTCTCTGGCCGACGAAACACGGCGACAACGCCTCATGTCCTCCTCTTCTCCGACCTGTTTCGTGCTTGCTTCGAGTTGCATCGATAGCATCTGTGAGTTCAATCATCCTCTTCTTTGTACTCGTTTTAGCTAGAGCTGTGAACATGTGGTAGAGTTAGATCCGTGACCATCTTGTAGCATTATAAACTGCCGATCTGTGAGAATGTGGTGTTCTGATAGATAGTGGTGATGAATGTCTAGCATGCTAGGGTTGTATCCATGTCAGCAAGGATTGGTAGCTACTTCTGATGGAGTGGTAGCATGATTGTTGGTGTGTGGCCGTGTGTTTAACTCCATGGATTGGTTTCATGCATGTTGTTTTGTAGTAGTGTGTTGAACTTGATGGACTGGTAACATGCTAGTTGACTTGTGGTACTCATATCATGTTGTGTTGAACTAGATGATTTTGTAGTGTGTGCTATGCTTACTGTCCATGTGTGTGCTACGATTGTAGGACATGAGCATGCAAAAGTTTAGTCAGGCCATTGTCTTATCCGATTGCCGGTTCCCGATGTCCTATGTAGAGGACTCCTAGCTTTCCATCGAGGACCAGATGCCTCTTGATTCAGATGTGTTCGAGGGGTCTGCTATGGTTCCTCCTTTGTGCCTACAACATTTATGCTGATTGAGCCAAATGCTATTGTTGCTGCTGCACAAAAGGTGACCGCTACGACAAAGAAGGATGGTAGGGGGAACTTCAGGAAATGATAATCGTTCCTGTCCACGTTCATTGTTAACAACATTTGTGAGATCATAGCCAGCGGGGGTTAGGAATAACAAGGGTTTCAAGGAGGTGAACTTGAACACTGTTGCCAAGTAGGTGTTCGAGTTCCGTGGCCAGGAGGTCACCGCCACCTAGGTCTACAACCACCTCAGGAAGTAGAGAGCTAGATGGATCCAAGTGTCCAAGCTCAGAGACCTTAGTGGTGCCTCATGGGGAGCTCGAGGTAGCGCACTACCAAGGCCACAACGTGGTTAGCTCATGTACCCCTTGTTTAAGCCTGTCAACCATTGTACTATCACAACTAAGCATGTTGTGTTTTGTTTCTTAGGACCACCCCAAAGAAGTAAAGTTTCTCAACACACCCATCCAGACCTATGCCCAGATGCAACACATCTTCTCCTTTGTGCTAGCAATCAGCAAGCATGCCATGGGCTCCGCGCGAGCCACTCGGTTCGCCCTTGCTGAGTATCCAAACACCCAGGAGTCAGAGACCATCATTCTAGCTGGTCCTGATAAGGGTGGTGAGCACGTTCTTGTGCTTGATAGGAGGAGGAAGAGGGGAGGCTTGACGAAGGATGAGTTGAGCGTCTTCAACAGCATGCCTGAGGCCGTCAAGGAGGTGGCAACCGCCATTAGGCAGAACAAGTCGGTCGACGTCCACATGACCTCTACAGCGTCGTCATGGACCAATGTGACTTCATCCGAGAGGCTCTGATGGCTTCTTTGAGTCACCTGCTAGACAACGAGGCTCGGGTTGTTGGGTCCGTTGCCATGGCAGACGCCCATAGGGTGCTCTGACTCAGGACAGGGCCGAGCAAGCAGTACTACTAGTGTTATTTCTGGTGCTGGTGACCGCGTGCATGATCTTCGACAGCGATGGCGATAGTGATGACGATATATATTTTGTAGTATCTAAGGCATCAAAACTATTGCTTGTCCGTGTATTTTGATGAGGTGATGTATACTAACCCCTCATGTTTATGGTGAGCTTGCGATGGTAGGATTACACCCTGTTTAGGAAGTGGTGGTAGGATATGACACCATAGTAGTGGTAGGATGATGTTGCGGTTGTAGGATTAATTACACTCTTTGGATGTGGTGGTAGGAGGACACCATAATAGTGGTAGGATGAACTTTCTATGTCGTATGATCATGCATGCTTGCTCATGTTACATGTCTAGTGTGCTCCATTGCTTGTTCCTTGAATTGTTGCTCTTCTGCCATGACAGGGCAAGTGTTATGTGGTGTTCTGAGGGAGGGTTCTAGGGGTATCTAGTTCATGAAAAGCATGCAATAAACAAGTGAGGGATTACAAAACAATTGCTATAGAGGGTTTATAGTTCATGGGAAGCATGCGGTGTCGTGAGACGAGCTTGATCCATTGCGCTTTTTTGGATTTTTGAATTTTCAAGTTTCTTACATTCATGTGTCACATATTTGTTGGGGAACGCAGCAGAAAACAAAAAATTTCCGACCTACGCACCAGCCCAGGACCACTATGAAGACTGCAGACAAGGTTTGATCTTTTCGTAACCGACTCGTAGCGCAGCGGAAGTAGAGTCGATGACGATCGGCAGTGCAGATCCCCGCAGCTAGGATTTACAACCTCCCAACCGCGAGGATGTATACCCTCATCTGCCCCTCGGACAGCCCTCCGGGAGGCGGTCGGACAGTCCCCCGGACGGTGTCACGGACAGCCCTTCGGGAGGACCTTCGAAACTCGGACGGTCACTCGGATAGCCCTTCGGGAGGATCTTCGAAACTCGGACGGTCACTTGGATAGCCCTTCGGGAGGACCTTCGAAACTCGGACGGTCACTCGGACAGCCCTTCGGGAGGACCTCTCGAACTAAGACCGAAACTACGATCTCTCTACAGAGTTGCACACATACGGTGTCATCTATCCGGCAGGGCTTCGCCGTCCAGAACTAGTTCCCACCGGAACCCAGACAGCCTTTCGGCTCTACGAAACTATTTCGCGGGGAGGGAGAGAGAAGCCAGACAAGTCAAATGGCATGTGTATATGAGAAGGGATGAGGTTTGGGCACCCCCTCACCTCCTATTTATAGGAAAACCAAGGGGTAGAGTTGCCATTCCAAAAACCCAAAAATGCCCCCACTTTATGTCATACACAAAGGGCATAAGAGGGAAAAGGGATGCCATGTGGAGCTCCATGGAGCTCCACTCACCTTGGCCGGCCACCCCCTTGGGGGCCCCCCATGAGGGGCTTCCTTGGCCCCCAAGGCCTTCTAGATGCCTTTTGAGAAATATCCCAAAAGGTGGTTTTCCAAAAATATCCAAAAAGCACTTTCACTATTCACGACGACATTTTTCAGCGTCCGTTCGAACTGAAAATATTTATGTGGGCTAAGAACATTTCCAGTACCCACTAAAATAATTTTCAATGTGTTCCGGAATAATTCCGGAATAGTGATTTTCATCTGCGAAAAGCATCCGAAGCGGTTCCGGCAGCTCCGGAACATTTCCGGTTTTTCTTCCGGAAAATTCCCAGAAGTTTCCAGAATGATTCTAGCACCCTCCAAGAATTATCAGGCATGTGCCGAAACCAATTTGACTTAATGGTATCCCCTGAAACAACTTTTCAGTTTTTCCGAAACTGTTTCGGTGTTCTCTCTGCGGAACTTTTCCGCTGTCCGAAACTTTTCCGGTGTCCGAAACTTTTCCGGTGATTTTCTCTCAGACTCCCTGTCTAGTATTCAGCAGATAGATGACCCTTAAGCGTGTGACCCTATAGGTTCGGTGAAGTATAGACATGACCCGGAACCCCTTCCGATCAATGATCAACATCGGAGCCGTGGACACCCATATTGACCCCTATACCCACACGAATGAATATTCGAGTGAACCTCCAGTTGCCGTGTGCTATTCCTGTTGCTTCGCGATATGTTACAAATACCCAAGGTGAGACATGTTGGCATCCCTGTGGACCAACACCTTGTCCACTATGCCAGTTACCTCGTTACCGGTATTGTTCTCTTTTCTCGTTCCGTGTTCCGGCATCCCCGTGATCAAATCACAAAGTGTCTGGCCAGACGATGATGGATACCGTAACACCGAGAGGGCCCAGAGATATCTCTCCATCGTCGGAGGAGCAAATCCCAATCTTGAGCTATCAAGTTACTTGACATACTTTTCCATGAACCCGTAAGCCGCCGTAATAGCCACCCATTTACGGATGATGTTTAACAAACCCCAAAGTTCATGAAGCAAGCATGAAGAAACTCGATACTCTCATGGTCTAAGGAATCATGCAAACATTAACCATCTCTGTGTTATTAACCATTAACTTGTGACGAATGAATCTCATAGCATAACATCAATTCGGGTCGATTCAACACAAATGTTCTGCTAACATTGTGCCCTCAAAGTTGCTGGCATAGACATGCCCATGATCAGGAAAACAGAACCATCATGCAACACTTGAGCTAGTCTTAGAGGCCAGACTAGGAATACATTTTACCGTTTATTATTCCACACGTGCATATGAGTTTTCCTTCGAGCCTCGTGGTTATTGTAGACTCGAGAACCATAGCAGTTATAGCATGGAATATAGACTTAATTAGGAACATGGGGATAAATAATAACATTTATTATTGCCTCTAGGGCATATCTCCTACAGACTCCCACTTGCACTAGAGTCAATAATCTAGTCAATGCTAATGCACTTTACACCTATGACATACTGGTGTAAAATATGCTTCGCTTGTGGTATAGCCTGATGTCCAACGGATCTGACAACTTCAGCTCCGTGTGTAACTTTGCATATCCTCGCGTTTTCACGCTTTCACAAAATTCATATTTTGTGTGGACTTGGCTTTGTATATATGTGAATCACAGGTCAAACTTTGATTCCTCAGACTGAGCTATGGAGCAACTATCTGCAATAGTGCCCCATTGACCAAAGCCATCTTGGAACCATACTAAGTTCATGAATGAACTATATGATTCAACATCTTCTTTGTTCCTTCCAAAACGTCAACATACTTAGCCTTTTGTTATAGAATTCGCCACAGTAACCTGTTTAGAACAATTCCAACTTACCGTGCCACCGTATTGTGTATTACACAAAACCTTAACTTAAATAGAAAATCGCATGGAGCATTGATGAAGACTGTATCGATGTAATTACTTACAACGAGCACTTCATAATCTCTGCTTGCGAGAAAACATGTCATTAGTGCTACTTTAGTACTCAATGACATTTTTCACTGTTGTCCTATGATCAGTACTTTGATCACTTTGGTATCTATACTCGCAACAGTTTGGGAGTATCGGACATTTCTGGTTGTTTTACATGCCATGGAATACATGATTAATCCAAACACAAGAGTGTGTGGAATCTCCATCATGTATTTTGCTCATCAGTGTTTTGGGACACCGAGTCTTACAAAACTCTTTCCATGTGACTTCGGCAAGAATCACTCCTTGGCGGTTTTAGTGCTAAATCGTTTTAGCATCTTGTCAATATGTATTTTTGCTTAGCCCCATTAGGCAAATCTATCTCCATAGATCATTATGCCTAATAGCAAGGCTATTTAGCCCAAGCACTTGATCGAAAAACTATTTTCAAATGAAGTCCTAATTCGTGTCAAGAAATTTATTTCCAATTAACAATGTGTCAAGCACACAAGGTTTTTAGAAATATTATTATGCTCCCACTTACTTTCTTGAAAACACAAGCATCTTCATTATCCATTGATGAAATCAAACTCTTTTGATCATTTCATCAAGACGAAGATTCCAACTCCATTTTGCTCTCTTCTGTCCATTGCTGGAACTCTGAAGTTTGCATACTCACTAGCATCCTTTGGATCGACAAAATACTTTGGACTGTATCACATACAAATCCTAGTTTGTATTCCCATTTCATGGAAATTCTTTCGCCATCCATGTTTCATATCTCATGATTGAAATATGTATTAATTGCTAGTTTAACCCGAACCGACTTTAAGCACCGCTACGGTGAAACAACCTCATCGTAGTCAACTCCTTGAACTTGTTATTGCAACAAGTTAAGCTTTATGGATAAAACATTTTATCCACATCAGTTTATAGTTTCATAAATATTCGTTAGACTCTAAGTCTTCCGAAAGGTGTATCAAGGTTTTAATCTTGAATCACTTATATGGAAACTATCTCGGATTGTATTGGCATTTAGCCAATTCCGGAGTCAGGGCCCATCAACGCTTCCTTGTGTATCGTAGGTATATTGTTGTCTAACAACAATATCTCGTATGCGCACCTGAGAGGATTGCACGAGTTTTTCCTACGTGGTTCAGCTGCAAGTTCGACCGAAGTCCATACATCTCATGTAGAGGCTTCCTTATCAGTCGCAGTAGGAAACTCTGGAATTACTTCCAAGGTCTTTTTCTTTTGATCTGATGACGAAGATACTGTTTATCTCGTCGAGTTGCACTGTTCTCCCACTCACCTTTTTGAAAGAACAGTTTTCTTCAAAAACCATACCGTTCTTTGTGGCAAAACTCTTAGCCTCGGTATAGTGGTGGGGGAATACCCAATAACTTGGGATAACCTACAAAGTAGCACTTGTCTAATTTGGAATAGGTTTGTAACCTTTTACACAAGCCCCATATTCCAAATGTTAAGAAAAGACATAACATGGTTGGGCGTACCATACCATGGCGTCATTTCAACAGACCCGATGGAGCTCTTTTCAGTGTAAAAGCCGCAGTCTCTAAAGCATTACTCTTAAAAGGGATAATGGCAAATTTATTTATGTCATCTTTGATCTTACCATGTCATGAATGGTTCGATTACATCTTCACGGACTCTCCACTTGCAGTGGTGTTCCGGGAGGTGCAAGTTATGAAACCCCTTTCACAACTCATCAGACATTCGCTAAACTTGTAACTCAAGTATTCCTTTCTGCAATCGAATTGTAGAAACATAATTTTCTTGTTACAACAACTTCTACTTCATTTTTGAAAACCTTTCGAATGATTTCAAAAGATCCAGACTTACGTCTCATCAAGTAAATATCCATATATCTACTTGAGTCATTTCTGAAGAGAGATAAATCCACTACTTGCAACAACATTTATTGAACTACACACATCAAAATGTATGATCACCAATAAGTTTGTTGCTCGTTCCTTATGGCCTGTGAACGGTATTTCAGTCACTTCACTTTTCGGACGAAAGTTGCAAGTGTCAGATGATTTTAAAATCAACCAACTTCAAAATCCATCATAATGGAATTTCCATGCGGGTTTCTCCAATGTGACCAAATGCAGTGCCACACTTGTGTGGTATTCTTTTAGTCTTGCGACATTTAGCGTCAGTGTTATGGATGTATCATATTACCATCAATATTCATAACATACATCCCATCTTGGATGGAAGCATGGCCCTTCATGTTATTCATAATACTGAACAACAATTGTTCTTTTATGAACAACTCTTTTGCAACAAACATTGTGCACTAGGTTAGAGTGTATGAAACTCTAAAATGAATTATGAAAGTAAACACAGAGGTAATACATTAATATCATTATTCATAACATACATCTCATTCATAATGAAAGTATGGCCCTTATGTTTATTCATAACACCGAACATCAAAAGTTCTCTTATGAACAACCTTCTTGCAAGATACCTTATGCAAAGGGCTAGAGTGTGTAAAGCTCTAAAATGAATTATGAAAGAAAATACATAGGTAAGACACCGATGGAAGGTATAGTAACTTTTACTATGTTCCCAGCGTGTATCAAGACCTCATTCCTGGCTAGTCTTTCAGGCCATAGTAGTTCTTGCATCGAGTCGTAATAGAATGCAATCGAGCGGGTATCTTTCTGATCAACTCACAATACCCAAGAATTAGTGATTAACATGTTTAACCATAATTCCCAAGAACTATATCTTTGACCAGCCTTCTATACATCAAAAACTTGTATGACATTCATACATGAGCTGGATATTCCAGTCTTCTTTCTTTCTGCCTTTATACTTCTAACAGTTTAACTTTTAGTATTTCTCCTACTCTCAGATGAAGCACCCAACTTAAGAGTGGCGTTTAGCCCCAGACTTCCTAGGCGTGAAAGTTTCACTAACACCCTTCGGACATTCCTTTCTCTTTAAGTTGTTGTTTTATTCACCTTCATTTACATGACAGGCGTTCTTCTGGATCCCTCTCTTATATCAGTCTAATGCATAGTAAACACCTTTACTAATAGTTTGCAAACAAAAATTGCTTTGGATATTTCATATCTTTCAGCTTTTGTTTGTATCTGAAAATTAATTTTCAGTTCCATGAATATCACATAACTATCAGAAAACTTTCGAAGTTCGGGTCTCATGGAAGCAAACGTATTGCACTTGACTGAAACGGAATTCTAGCTTTTGGATCGAAGGACGAGAGTCACATGATCCATAGCATTAGCGGGAGAATACCAAAAGCATGCGATAGGACAAAGTCCTTCTCGGCACTCTTGAGGACAATCCTCACATTACGTTATCAATCGTAAAGTTTTAACCAGATAAATAACAGCTTATTCAATTTTAATAGGGAAGGTGGAAACGTGAGCCATTATTCTACAACTATTATGCAAATCACACTTAGACAGTGTTCAAAATTAATTGCACTAAGAATTAAAAGAATTAATTCTAAAGTGCGCTCCCACTCAAATCAATATCTCTCATAATTGATTGTGAGTGATTCAAGACCCACATTTCCATTCAACGCCATTGTTCGAGATGAACACTGATGGCGCGAACTTCAATTGGTAGGCAAACTTGCCAATCACATTTTCATGTGACTCTTGTTCATCTTTCGATGCGTGTGTTCCGAGCTCAGGACGATCCTGCCATGAACGTCAAGATAACCAAGTGATCTTGCTGCGAGGTCTGACCTCACCCGCCTTACACCCGTACAATCGTTCGTACCCATGTAGATCATGGCGCACCTCGAAAGGAAGGATGCTGTGATGGTGCTACACTTGGGAGAACACTAACTACTTGATATTTTTGTGAGAGATCACCCTAATAAAAGCGACTACCGCGCAATCAAGAAGGGTGCATCAAGAGGGATAAACATCTCAGGCAATTCATAATAGCATGATATGGTATAACCCTTTCTGACGGAGAAGTCATTAATTTCTTCGTCTTCGGCATTCGCGTCGGTGTTCACCTTCGCGAAGTTTGCCACCACCTTGTCGATGCACCAGATAATATTGCTATCTCTATAGCTAATAAGATAAGTGCATTACATAAGGTTGACACGCAGGTCATTAAAGTGACAATCATATGGCTCCAGCCATCATGCCGAATCATGACACGCAGGTCATGTTAATTTACATCATATAGTCATCTCATACATAATCAAATTAATATGAGCATTGCTATACCACATCACATGCTCATGCAAACCCTCCTGCAAAACCAAGTTAGACGCCTCTAATCGGTTTATGCAAGAACTTGTTTTTCGTGGCTTTTATGGTTTCGAAACAAAACGAAGCTACCAACGTCCATCATCAAGTATGATAATTCAAGTTGCTAGATTAACTTTGCGGGGTGTATGAAACACGAGATAATAAAATCTTGAGCCCCATACTGAACTTCGTCATACGCATGACCCCCGTGCAGATCATATCTACATTGCCCTTTCGTCTGCGAAATTTCATCTTTCTTTTTAACTACAGTGGAATTCAATGAACTGTTAGCACTTCGTTGATCAATCAGGATCGCGGATTGCCAGAACATTGAAACTCCACCATGCTGTTATCAAGATCAAAAATATGCAAATCCCAGGGAAGCAACAAGAACATCGGGTAACAGATTTCATCTGCTACCCGCACAAATAATTTTGAGTAATAGAACTCATCTACTACCTAATTATATTGTGCAACACCCATACATCTCTATGTATTCTAGATCGCAACCTGCATCTACGCATAGCACGGCTCATGATGCCACTGTTGGGTAACGCAACAGAAAACAAAAAATTTCCGACCTATGCACCAGCCCAGGACCACTATGAAGACTGCATACAAGGTTTGATCTTTTCGTAACCGATTCGTAGCGCAGCGGAAGTAGAGTCGATGACGATCGGCGGTGCAGATCCCCGCAGCTAGGATTTACAACCTCCCAACCGCGAGGATGTATACCCTCATCTGCCCCTCGGACAGCCCTCCGGGAGGCGGTCGGACAGTCCCTCGGACGGTGTCGCGGACAGCCCTTCGGGAGGACCTTCGAAACTCGGACGGTCACTCGGACAGCCCTTCGGGAGGACCTTCGAAACTCGGACGGTCACTCGGACAGCCCTTCGGGAGGACCTCTCGAACTAAGACCGAAACTACGATCTCTCTACAGAGTTGCACACATACGGTGTCATCTATCCGGCAGGGCTTCGCCGTCCAGAACTAGTTCCCACCAAAACCCAGACAGCCTTTCGGCTCTACGAAACTATTTCGCGAGGAGGGAGAGAGAAGCTAGACAAGTCAAATGGCATGTGTATGTGAGAAGGGATGAGGTTTGGGCAGCCCCCTCACCTCCTATTTATAGGAAAACCAAGGGGTAGAGTTGCCATTCCAAAAACCCAAAAATGCCCCCACTTTATGTCATACACAAAGGGCATAAGAGGGAAAAGGGATGCCATGTGGAGCTCCATGGAGCTCCACTCACCTTGGTCGGCCACCCCCTTGGGGGCCCCCCATGAGGGGCTTCCTTGGCCCCCAAGGCCTTCTAGATGCCTTTTGGGAAATATCCCAAAAGGTGGTTTTCCAAAAATATCCAAAAAGCACTTTCACTATTCACGACGACATTTTTCAGCGTCCGTTCGAACTGAAAATATTTATGTGGGCTAAGAACATTTCCAGTACCCACTAAAATAATTTTCAATGTGTTCCGGAACAATTCCGGAATAGTGATTTTCATCTGCGAAAAGCATCCGAAGCGGTTCCGGCAGCTCCGGAACATTTCCGGTTTTTCTTCCGGAAAATTCCCAGAAGTTTCCAGAATGATTCTAGCACCCTCCAAGAATTATCAGGCATGTGCCGAAACCAATTTGACTTAATGGTATCCCCTGAAACAACTTTTCAGTTTTTCCGAAACTGTTTCGGTGTTCTCTCTGCGGAACTTTTCCGCTGTCCGAAACTTTTCCGGTGTCCGAAACTTTTCCGGTGATTTTCTCTCAGACTCCCTGTCTAGTATTCAGCAGATAGATGACCCTTAAGCGTGTGACCCTATAGGTTCGGTGAAGTATAGACATGACCCGGAACCCCTTCCGATCAATGATCAACATCGGAGCCGTGGACACCCATATTGACCCCTATACCCACACGAATGAATATTCGAGTGAACCTCCAGTTGCCGTGTGCTATTCCTGTTGCTTCGCGATATGTTACAAATACCCAAGGTGAGACATGTTGGCATCCCTGTGGATCAACACCTTGTCCACTATGCCAGTTACCTCGTTACCGGTATTGTTCTCTTTTCTCGTTCCGTGTTCTGGCATCCCCGTGATCAAATCACAAAGTGTCTGGCCAGATGATGATGGATACCGTAACACCGAGAGGGCCCAGAGATATCTCTCTATCGTCGGAGGAGCAAATCCCAATCTTGAGCTATCAAGTTACTTGACATACTTTTCCATGAACCCGTAAGCCGCCGTAATAGCCACCCATTTACGGATGACGTTTAACAAACCCCAAAGTTCATGAAGCAAGCATGAAGAAAGTCGATACTCTCATGGTCTAAGGAATCATGCAAACATTAACCATCTCTGTGTTATTAACCATTAACTTGTGACGAATGAATCTCATAGCATAACATCAATTCGGGTCGATTCAACACAAATGTTCTGCTAACATTGTGCCCTCAAAGTTGCTGGCATAGACATGCCCATGATCAGGAAAACAGAACCATCATGCAACACTTGAGCTAGTCTTAGAGGTCAGACTAGGAATACATTTTACCGTTTATTATTCCACATGTGCATATGAGTTTTCCTCCGAGCCTCGTGGTTATTGTAGACTCGAGAACCATAGTAGTTATAGCATGAAATATAAACTTAATTAGGAACATGGGAATAAATAATAACATTTATTATTGCCTTTAGGGCATATCTCCTACAATATTTAATGTTACTAGATGATTCGACGCTTCACCGCGCCTGGCTATAGCGGTCTGTACGTGAACCCATGTTATTCTGCCTTTTGGACTATGCACCAAATTGAGTCGTTTGAGGCGAGTGCTAATCTCTTTTTATGCGTGTCTACGTATGTTCTATCACACTACTTTCTAAATGAGTACAATTCTCTATTACTTATGAGACAGTGGAAAATTACTGTTGAATATTAGTTGTAGTGTTATTGTTATACAGTGGAAAATTTTCTTACGCTAAATTTAAATTGTTTATTGTAATAAAAATTCTCTTTCAATTTTTTTTACAATTGCATAAATTATATACTGTGTAAAATATATATTTGTGTCAATGTGTGCAGGTTCATATATTCTAATGAATTCTCTAGAGCTAATATTCTAACAAGTATCTTAAGCTTGCGAATATGAGCTGCAATGTTGAGATATCACCGCTTATAATAAATTAATAATCACCAACGATTTTAGAAATGCTAGACATTCTTCTTTCCATGCATAGGATAGAATTATTTTATATGCTCGTGTGAAATATCATGGTTTCATCTAGTGTATACCAAATCGTTCCTTCATTTTCTAAAATGAGAAGTTGTACGCAGAATTAAACGTATATCAACTTGACATTGACATAGATTTCAGTACAACTGTGGGACATCTATAAAAGGGACTAACCTAGCTAAACTCACAGTTGACCAAATTGGATTGCTCCTACATGTTACACATTATTGATCCATTGCGTGGAATTGCTCCTACAGATTGATGCTTTTATTTTGTCATATAATTACTTTTAAATATAGTAGATAGAAACGTGGCATTTTTCTCCGATAAAGGGCAATATACTAATATGAAAATGATACAATTCTACCGATCTCTGCAATGCCACAATTCCCATACCTAAGTGAGACAATTTTTTTTGAAAAACTTTCGGTCTATTCATCAAACATCATGGCATCATGACAATACAAAGAACATCAGAAGTAACAAAAATCACATCCATGTCCATAGACCACCTAGCGACGGCTACAAGCACTGGAACGAGCCAAAACGCGTCGCCATCATCACCCCGTCCTCACATGAGTCTAACAAACCTTGTTGTAGTAGATAGTCTTGAAGTCATCGTGTCAAGACCTCAAAAGACCAGCGCACCAGAACAACAACCGTCGGTGACGAAGAGTAGCGTAGATCGGGATGATCCAATTCGTAGACACACGAACGCAAATAAATGAAGACTAGATCCATGTGGATTAGTCAAAGACAAACACCGACCGTATCCTACAAGATCCGTTGGTGACACATCTACACACGCCCTCTGACTACGCGAGACGCACCGCCGAGAAGAGGGCTAGGCGGAGAGAACCTATTCCTTCTTCGGGGAGCCGCTAGCTACCGCCTCGCCTTCCCAAGAAGAACACAAATCCTAAACATGACTAAAAAAACTAAAAACGAAGTAGGAGCCCTCACACCATCAAGGGTCGGCATCCACCATGCCTCCAAAGCCTTAAGGCCACAATAGATGAGATAGATCGGTGCCCATGTCAACGGGAGGCTGGGAAACCCTAGACATGCGATAGTCTCTTGTGGGGCGAGAAGAAAAACGTTTCATATCAAATTAACAAACCATGACGGGCTAGTGTTGTACTATTTGTATCTGCTAGTCGAGACATTGATGATGCACATAACTAAAGAATCTAAAAAGAAGAAAAAAATGACGCGAATAAAATACTATTCATCGTTTATCGTCCTTGATAAACACAAACTGCGGGAAAGATTCTCTGAAAACAACACCTACATGAAGAAAATGACGTGCGATGGTTAGATCTTGGGATTCACGCCAGAAAGCACGTATGAGCAATCTCCAAAGCAATGACTTTAACAAGGAATGATGAGCAAGAACGTAAAATACCCAGGTGCAATCCTTAAAGGTTAGATCTAAAGTTTTCACCCCGAAGATCAAGACCTAGGACTCGAAGAGCACCAACCTAACCAAAGTCACCTAGTGTTACCTCACTCGCCGAAGAAGGCCATGCTTCATGGAGGAACAAGCGCGCGCACACACACACCATGGTCCTTAGTGGGCGGCACGTGTGGAAATCGCCGCCTTCCCAACCACGTCCTCCTCCTTCGGATAACTATGTGAGTTTTACAAAGTTCTTTCCCCGCATTTTTTTACAAAATTCAAACTAAAGCACACCCGCCAGAATGTATTTCTGAGCATTTTTTTAATCCCCAGTGGCTATAATCGTGCTCAGAAAGCTCCGCCGACTACAAATAGGTGCTCCTCGCCTCTCCGTAACAACTGAATCTTGATAGCGTTTTTGGTATGCCTGATTTTGATGGGGAAACATAGGTGGGCTATGGACTGGCAACCTCATTTTTTATTCGCTGTAACACAAGTCAGAAGTCACATAGAGACAGAGCACGAACACACCAGGAATAAAACACGCCACAAATCACTCTCGTGAATCTTTGTATTTTCAGTTCCATGAACCACTGAATTACGGCAGCGCATTTTCCTTCATGAAACCTGCACGCTGGCGTTGACGATCTCCGGGACGGACCTGATCCTCAGAGCAGGGCTGATGGAGAGCAGGCCGGCGAAGCTCTCCGGCGACACCCTCATCCCGCCGACGTTGATGCACTCTAGCTCCGGGCACTTGCTCACCAACGCCACCAGGCCGGCCGCCGTGACATGGCGGCAGCTCCACAGCATGATGCTCTGCACAAGAAAACTCAGCACGTCAGTGCTTTGCGTGCACGCACGCAGAACCCCAGGAGTGACGGTGAAAATTCAAAGTATGTTTGGACACTCTAACAGACTGCGTCATATGTTCTTTTTATTAATGGCTTCAGTGCCTATAATGTTTTAAATGAAGTTTGACTTTGTTCGTTTCGTGCTGAGGCAGGCTCTCTTCAACTATTTTTAAGGCCGTCATTTGCCCCCTAAAATCCTAAAATTTAACAAGAAAGACATACCTTCAGATTTGTGCAGTTGTTTGCAACCGCATACAACGATTCATCGGTGATAAATGTTCCACCAATATTGAGGTGTTGCAAAGAATGGGCTCTTGAAACCTGCAAAGGAATGTTGGGAAAACCAGATAAAGAAATTAATTGAATATGTCCCTTTGTAGGTGAATTGAAGATACTACCCGCCAAAACAAAATGAAAAGAGAACTTAAGATGTCATTTGTAGTGTGGGTTAACTTATCTAGTTCAATTCATTAGGGTTTCATTTTAATATCCAAGGGTTTTACAAGAAAATATTTTTTAGTGTAACCGTTGCATGTAGTATAAAGCATGTCCCACCATCATAACAGAATCATAAAAAAAATCAGTTCTCTCAATATTTAAAGAATATTTTAACAAATTACATAAATGTATAAACAACATTTTATTATACAAAATGAAATGCAAGAGTACTTATGAGGAAAACCTCATGATTAAGAGGCTATAAGTATTCCCCTAAAAACAGAGGCTATAAGTATATATTTATGCAGAAGGGTATACACTTAACTAAACATTTCTGCCCCTCAAAAAAAAAAAACTAAGCATTTCTGTTGGTTCAGAAACTCCGCCTATATTGTCTCAACATAGCCGGTCCCAAGCCCGGATAAAGGAGGAGGGTTGTGATAGGCTTGGCGAGCCAACGTCAAAACTCAGCCACTCTTATGGAGATGAAACCCAAAAGATTTTCGTTGGGGCGTAACCCTCTCAGCGACGCGCCACATCGGAACCCGGGTGTGGTGGAAAATGGGCAAGGGCCGGGCCGTCACCCCCCAGGTGGCGCGCCGTATCTTGATCTGGATACGGTGGCAAGTGAGCGAGGATCGGGTCGTCGCATCCTTAGTGGCGCGCTACATCGGCGCCCGGGTGTAGTGGAAATTGAGCAAGGGTCTTCGCATTTGACTCGACGAGTGCGAAGGGTAAGGAAGCTAGCCGAGTCTAGGAGGATTCGCTTAGGTAGCTGGAACGTAGGGTCTCTGACAGGTAAGCTTCGGGAGGTAGTTGATACCGCGGTGAGGAGAGGCGTTGATATCCTTTGCGTCCAAGAGACCAAATGGAGGGGACAAAAGGCGAAGGAGGTGGAGGGTACCGGCTTCAAGCTGTGGTACACGGGGACGGTTGCAAACAGAAATGGAGTAGGCATCTTGATCAGCAAGAGCCTCAAGGATGGAGTGGTAGACGTCAAAAGACGTGGGGACCGGATTATCCTGGTCAAGCTGGTAGTTGGGGACTTAGTTCTCAACGTTATCAGCGCGTATGCCCCGCAAGTAGGCCACAATGAGAACACCAAGAGGGAGTTCTGGGAAGGCCTAGAGTACATGGTTAGGAGTGTACCGATTGGCGAGAGGCTCTTCATAGGAGGAGACCTCAATGGCCACGTGGGCACATCTAACACAGGTTTTGAATGGGTGCATGGGGGTTTTGGCTATGGCATCAGGAACCAAGAAGGAGAAGATGTCTTAAGCTTTGCGCTAGCCTACAACATGATCATAGCTAACACCCTCTTTAAGAAGAGAGAATCACATCTAGTGACTTACAGTAGTGGGCAACACTCTAGCCAGATTGATTTCATCCTCTCGAGAAGAGAAGACAGGCGTGCATGCCTAGACTGTAAGGTGATACCTGGAGAGAGTGTTGTCCCTCAGCATAAGCTTGTGGTTGCTGACCTCCGCTTTCGGATTCGTGTCCAGCGGGACAAGCGTGCTAAAGTCGCTAGAACGAAGTGGTGGAAGCTCAAGGGGGAGGTAGCTCAGGCGTTCAAGTAGAGGGTCATTAAGGAGGGCCCTTGGGAGGAAGGAGGTGATGTAGACAACATGTGGATGAAGATGGCGACTTGCATTCGTAAGGTGGCCTCAGAGGAGTTTGGAGTGTCCAGGGGAAGTAGAAGAGAAGCTAAAGATACCTGGTGGTGGAACGATGATGTCCAGAAGGCAATTAAGGAGAAGAAAGAGTGTTTCAGACGCCTATATCTGGATAGGAGTGCAGACAACATAGAGAAGTACAAGATGGCAAAGAAGGCCGCAAAGCGAGCTGTGAGTGAAGCAAGGGGCCGGGCGTATGAGGACCTCTACCAACGGTTAGACACGAAGGAAGGCGAAAGGGACATCTATAAGATGGCCAAGATCCGAGAGAGGAAGACGAGGTATGTTGACCAAATCAAGTGCATCAAGGACGGAGCAGATCAACTCCTGGTGAAGAACGAGGAGATTAAGCATAGATGGCGGGAGTACTTTGACAAGCTGTTCAATGGGGAGAGTGAGAGCTCTACCATTGATCTGGACGACTCCTTTGCTGATACTAGCAGGCTTTTTGTGCGGCGAATCCAGGAGTCGGAGGTCAAGGAGGCTTTGAAGAGGATGAAAGGAGGCAAGGCGATGGGCACTGATTGTATCCCCATTGAGGTGTGGAGAGGCCTCGGGGACATAGCGATAGTATGGCTAACCAAACTTTTCAACCTCATTTTTCGGGCAAACAAGATGCCAGAAGAATGGAGACGGAGTATATTAGTACCAATCTTCAAGAACAAGGGGGATGTTCAGAGTTGTACTAATTATCGTGGAATTAAACTGATGAGCCATACAATGAAGCTATGGGAGAGAGTCATTGAGCACCGCTTAAGAAGAATGACAAGCGTGACCAAAAATCAGTTTGGTTTCATGCCTGGGAGGTCGACCATGGAAGCCATTTTCTTGGTACGACAACTTATGGAGAGATATAGGGAGCAAAAGAAGGACCTGCATATGGTGTTCATTGACTTGGAGAAGGCCTATGATAAGATACCGCGGAATGTTATGTGGTGGGCCTTGGAGAAACACAAAGTCCCAGCAAAGTACATTACCCTCATCAAGGACATGTACGATAATGTTGTGATAAGTGTTCGAACAAGTGATGGCGACACTGATGACTTCCCGATTAAGATAGGACTGCATCAAGGGTCAGCTTTGAGCCCTTATCTTTTTGCCTTGGTGATGGATGAGGTCACAAGGGATATACAAGGAGATATCCCATGGTGTATGCTCTTTGCGGACGATGTGGTGCTAGTCGATGAGAGTCGGACGGGGGTCAACAGGAAGTTGGAGTTATGGAGGCAAACTTTGGAATCGAAAGGTTTTAGACCTAGTAGGACTAAAACCGAGTACATGAGGTGTGCTTTCGGTACTACTAGGCACGAGGAGGACGAGGATGTTAGCCTTGATGGGCAGGTGGTGCCGCAGAAGGACACCTTTCGATATTTGGGGTCAATGTTGCAGAAGGATGGGGATATCGATGAAGATGTGAACCATCGAATTAAAGCTGGATGGATGAAGTGGCGCCAAGCTTCTAGCATTCTCTGTGACAAGAGGGTGCCACAAAAGCTAAAAGGCAAGTTCTATAGGACGGCGGTTCGACCCGCAATGTTGTATGGCGCTGAGTGTTGGCCGGCTAAAAGGCGACATGTGCAACAGTTAGGTGTGGCGGAGATGCGCATGTTGAGATGGATGTGTGGCCACACAAGGAAGGACCGAATCCGGAATGATGATATACGAGATAGAGTTGGGGTAGCGCCAATTGAAGAGAAGCTTGTCCAACATATTCTGAGATGGTTTGGACATATTCAGCGCAGGCCTCCAGAAGCCCCAGTACATAGCGGACGGCTAAAGCGTGCTGATAATGTCAAAAGAGGCCGGGATAGACCGAACTTGACATGGGAAGAGTTCGTAAAGAGAGACCTGAAGGATTGGAGCATCACCAAAGAACTAGCCATGGACAGGTGTGCGTGGAAACTTGCTATCCATGTGCCAGAACCATGAGTTGGTCGCGAGATCTTATGGGTTCACCTCTACCCTATCCCAACTTGTTTGGGACTAAAGGCTTTGTTGTCGTCGTTGTTGTTGTTGTATTTCTGTTGGTTCAGAATGGAAAGCTACTGCGGTCAATTACTTGGTCTGCAAACGAATTATCACGAAAGCTCTGCCTTAATAAATTTATGACGACATCCTGCGACTTCACAGTTTCATCCTGAAATCCTTGTGCTATACACAACATATGATGTGACAATGCCATCATATCAATGTTGCAGAAGAACACAACCAAGCAGTTGAATCAGAAAAGGGAAGAGGAGAAAACAGAGCATATATACCAGACGAACGACGCCCTTGTCAGTGATCCCGGCCAATCCCCACAGCGAGATAGCCGTCAGCTTGCCGACGCACTCCGCCGTGGAGATCTGCAGCAGCCCTCCGTCGGTGATGTGGCAGCCCCAGCAGCCCCGCGAACTTCTCCAAGAAAATTCACGGCCAGCCAGCCAGAGTCAGAAAAACTTGAAAATGCAGTTCGATTTGATCAGGAACAGGTCGACCAATCTACTCACACGTCGAGGTCTCGGAGGTTGACGGCGGCGCGGACGAGGCGCGCGGCGGAGTCGTCGCCGGTGCGCTGCCCCGCGAAGCTCAGCCGCCGCCGCGACGCCAGCGACCGTCCCACCGCCTGGCGCCACCGCCGGCTCACTCCCCCGGCCCTGCGACGACCAGAAGATAAGCGAGTCATCAGTCATCACACAACACAACAGAGCCGTAAGCTTGGGAATCATGGCGGCGCGTCCATGACTGGTAGTAATAATACGTACATGGCGAGGTCGTGGAAGGAGGAGAGGAGGGAGAGCGCGTGCGCCAGGAGGTCGGCGGGAAGCCGCTCAATGTGCGGCTCCTCCTCCATTTCCTTTGCCGCGGCAGCGCCGCCCCCTCCTTGCTCTCTCTGCGGCTGCATCCCCATTTCTTGCTCGCTCTCGCTCTCGCCGTCGAGCGGATGGAGAGGCTTATACTAGCACGGCAGATCGGGTGAGTACTGTACTGGAGTTGAGTGTGGACATGTTTCCGGAGTGTGCACATCATCGCGTCATACATGGAGATGGAGGCGCCCACCGGCCAGCCGCGCTACTAAAAGAAAGTAAATTACGGTTGTAACCCTAAACTCGAGAAAAAAGAATTTGAGATCGTGGGTTTTCAAGGTTCGTACTCTTTTACAGCATGTACAGTACAAAAGTAATCTATCTATCTATTATATACTTAAAACGATAGAAAAGTAACGGTGGTGATTTGGTACTCTAAAAACTAAGATGTTATCGACGGTGAAGATTAAGCAAGATTTTTTTCCCGGGGATTAGGCAAGGATTGGATTTATACTATTGCACGTGCACCGAAGATTGGGCAAGGACTCAGATGTATATTATTGTACGTACAAACTGAAAAGCACACTCAATGGTTTCCTGCGGCAATACGCGTATACAAACCAAACAAGCATGGACGTGCAATGTTGTACATTAGACAAGGACACGTATGAATTTGGAAGCAAACGGATTTGTTGCCAGGATTAATATCCAGCGGACACTCATCGTACACAATATGAACTGAACAATCTTTGGACTAATTTTTTTCTTCGAATTTTCTATCTCCAAGGGACACGTACAGATGTGTGTAATAGAAAGAGACCGACTAGGTTACAAGGAAAAGAATGGTTCAACTAAGAAAAAAGGGTTTCCATCGTACACATGTGTGCAAAAGAAAGAGATTGAATACTAGAATACAAGGAACATAAAGTTTCCATTGTACACACGTACATGCAGGAAAGTATTGCCTTCATTTACTCAATTTGAATCACATCATGGTTATCATAGCTGATGGCACAATGTATACGTGATTCAAAACTTGCCTCGGCTCTAACTCTAGGCAGGACGCTTGCGATCCCATCGTTGTCAATAGCGCCATCCGCGTCGGAGAAGCATCTTCTTTCCGATAAGATGCTCCAGAGCCCCCGGATCAAGGAAATGACAAAGCCCCGGAAAGAACAATGGAAGAAGGCCAACATCTTGAGACGGTCTGGCGGGCCACCCGATGCACCTCGCTCTTGCGGACAACACCCTCTGCCCTTCCCGTCGGCTCCTTCCACCTCAACGCCCACGCAAACCAGTATCGCGTAACCCCCGGGCAAGACTGAGTAAGGCGAACTCAGTCATCGTCGACGTCAAGCAGCCAAACCTCATGCGCTCCTGCCACAGCACCACCGGCTCCAATGGGATTCCGGGCGCCACCAGCTCAGACGGCGCCACTTCCGCAAACACAACATCGAGTACCATAAGCATTGGGGCTCACTAGTAGAAAACAGGGCTTTCGTCCTAGCCGGATCAGAGCAATAGTCCCGGTCGCGTTACGAACCGGGACTAATGTAAGCATTAGTCCCGGTTCGAGCGGCTAGGACGCCGGACGGGGCTCAACAGGCATCAGTCCCGGTTCGAATGGGACCTTTAGTCCTGGATGGAGACACCAACCGGGACTAAAGGGTCTATCTTTAGTCCCGGTTGGAGACACCAACCGGGACTAAAGGGTCTCACCCCCTTTTTCCAGTTTTTTTTGTTTTTTTGCTTTTATTTATTTTCTTTTGTTTGTACTTACAGCGAAATATTTAGAGTTTTTGAGTGATTCTTTTTTCTTTAGGTCACAAAAATTATAAACTTTCTGTTAGTGCCAGTAGTTTTCAAATTTGAATAGTTTAAATTTGAATTCTTTGAAATTTGTGTGAATCACTAGTTTGTGAATAACTTTAATTTGAAAATAGATTTTTGAGTGATTCTTTTTCTTGCTGTTTAATATTAGTGTGTTTCATCATTATATTCAATTTGGTAATTTTTAGGTTATTTTAAATAAGTGTTTTAATCAAAACAGATTATGTTTAGCTCTTTTAGTTTTATAGCTCAAAAAAAATCAATAAATGCATGAAAAATAGCGAATGAAGTGGGAAAGGGTTGAAAATTGATGATGTTGCTTTTAATGGTGCATGTTGAACGCAAAAAAAGTCTGGAGTTGAAATAAGTTTAAAAAAATGAAATGCCTTTGTAACAGATGAGTTTTCGTCCGAAACCCTGATACTTCGAAAGAGATTGTCGAGTTTGTACACAAAGTGCATCCAGTTTTTGCCGTAACCCTCTCAACTTTTTCGCACATGCTATGTGGGTGAAATGATGATATCATGCCAAGTTTCAACCTTTTCGGAGTTCATTTGTAGTGCTTTTCAATTTCAGGGTCATTTAGCTCAAAAAAAAATCAATAAATGCATGAAAAATAGAGAATGAAGTGGGAAAGGGTTGAAAATTGAGGATGTGGCTTTGAATGGTGCATGTTAAACGCACAAAAAGTCTAGAGTTGAAATAAGGTTAAAAAAATGAAACGCCTTTGTAACATATGAGTTTTCGTCCGAAACCCTGATATTTCGAAAGGGATTGTCCAGTTTGTACACGAAGTGCATCCAGTTTTTGCCGTAATCCTCTCAACTTTTTAGCACATGCTATGTGGGTGAAATGATGATACCATGTCAAGTTTCAACCTTTTCAGAGTTCATTTGTAGTGTTTTTCAATTTCAGGGTCATTTAGCTCAAAAAAATCAATAAATGCATGAAAAATAGCGAATGAAGTGGGAAAGGGTTGAAAATTGATGATGTGGCTTTGAATGGTGCATGTTGAATGCACAAAAAGTCTGGAGTTGAAATAAGTTTAAAAAAAAGGTTATGAAAAAGTAAAACGGCTATAACTTTTGCATACAATGTCGAAAAAAAAAGTTTAATATATCAAAATGTTCAGCACGAGAAACCGGTTTCGATGGCAACCGCCATCGAATAAATATTAGTGTTACTAAATAATTATTCAATAAATATTAGTGTTACTAAATAATTATTGTTTTTTAGAATAATAGTTTCAAACTCAAATGGTGAAACGTGTGACATCATGCTCAAGGGCTTAATAGGATTGATATGATACATATAACATAAATTAATTGAATAAGTAGTTTATTTTTTTAAAACATTTTTAATTCTTTTAGATTTTTGAAATTCGAAAAGAATAAAAAATCAGTTTTTAAAAATTAATTTTATTTAAAATAAATAAATAAATGATATCATATTTGGATTCCTCACATTTTTCTGATAATAATGGATATATTATTTGTCGAATTTCGATTTACAGATTTAAAGATATTAATTATGCCATATGAAATGAATAAATGGCAAAAAATGAATAAAATAAAATTATTGCTTATTTTATTTTCATTGAAATTCAATATTATTATTACTTATTTTATTTTGAACTTTTTATTATTTTGGTTTTTTCGGTTTTTTTGTTTTTGAGAATTTTTTAGTTTTTTTTGAATTTTTTGCCTTTTTTGAAGTTTTTAAATTAATCATTGTTGTTTGTTAATCATTGTTGTTTATTTTAATAATTGTTTGGAATTCAAAAAATTAAATCATGTGACATCAAGACCTAAGGGTTAATAGGATTGATAGCTTACTATTGTCAAGAAAACAACAAGTGCAGACTTGGAAACTAGGGGAGATAGAACTCGAAAGTTAAGCGTGCTGTGGTTGGAGCAGTGAGAGGATGGGTGACCGGCCGGGAAGTTAGACGATTTGGAATGAGTGCTCCACGCTGGAGCAGTGAGGAGGGGTGATTAGAGATTAAATTGTCAAATAATTCAAGAGCAGTGAGTAGGGGTGATTAGAGATTAAATTGTCAAATAATTTAAAGATTTGAAAATCAGGAAAAAAATAAAAAAAATGTCGAAAAAAATAAAAAAAAATATATTTTAAAAAAAATACCTTTAGTCCCAACCGGGACTAAAGGTCCTCCAGCCCCCGCTCCAGAAAGCTGCCACGCGGAGCCCCTTTAGTCCCGGTTCGTAATCCAACCGGGACTAAAAGTGGAGGCCTTTAGTCCCGATTGCTTAGTCCCGGTTGGAAAACCGGGACTAAAGGCCCTTACGAACCGGGACTAAAGGCCCGTTTTCTACTAGTGGCTAGAGCAGCGCAGAGAAAGAGGAGGATGGGAACAAGCGCTCTCTCGGGAGGCTACGGCTGGGCAAGGAAGGGCCATCCGCCAAGCAGCGGCTGCTGCAACCGCCGTCCGCCATCGGCAAACAGAAGCTGGTGTGGCGGTAGATGCGTCTGCAGATGATGGAGCTGGACGAGCAGCAGGTGCCATACGAGCACCGTGACCGTGAGTACCAGTTGCAATGGTAGCAATCGCAAGTAGGAGCATGCGAGAGTTGAGGTGGGAGGACCTACTCCATAGTACTATTGCCGCATGAACCATGCATGTACTGTGCATACATGATTAACCTTTTCTTCTCAGTATTATAGTGGAAAAGTGTCAAACAAGTGGATAAGCTCCAAGGTAAAATAATAATTCAATTGTCAACACTTTTGACTTTTTAGTCATGAATACGATTTGCCTTTTGTGTATTTGTAAATTTTCATTGAAAATTTTATGAGATTTGTGTGACGATTTAAAATCCATTTTTGGCCATTCAAAATTATTTTTTATGATTACAAGGTTGTTTTCTGGAGCATTTAATTTTTTCAGGCACAAAAAATCTTTTTATATAAATTTACACGTGACTCAAGCATGAATATGCATACCTTGGAAGCAATCCATTTGATACTATCATTTTTTTGTGAATTTATAGAAGAACATTTTCCGTCCCTTAACTGTTTCGACATGGAGACATTTAACTGGGTAAGTCTATATGTTTTCCTAGAGGCTGGCTGAATTGTACATATTGGTAGGAGCGGACCCGTGCAAAAAATAGGTACAAAGATTTGAGGGTTGAGGAGGGAAGGATGTCCAATAAAAGTATGGTGATGATGCATGAATACCCGGCGGCCCTTGGTGGAGTCAAACGTTCCCAAACAACATCAATGTAGTCCACATACTACATACTCAGAGGCACTTGTGCTATCACCAATACATAACATCAGACAAATACGAGCTGGAAAATGCTGCAAAAACTAGCAACATGAAATCATATGGAAAAAAGTGGCAACATAGAATCATACGGTAGAAAAGCTAGAAGGCCAGCAATGCGTATGACGGAAAAAGGTCAATCAAACTAAAATGCTTAGATCACACATAATCAATCACTAGTAGAAAACAGGGCTTTGATCCGGGCCAGATCAGAGCATTAGTCCCGGTTCTGTTACGAACCGGGACCAATGGGTGCATCAGTCCCGGTTCTAGCGGCCAGGGCGTCGGCCGGGCCTCGGCAGGAACCAGTCCCGGTTCGTCTGACCCCTTTAGTCCCGGTTCCAGACATGAACCGGGACTAAAGGGCCTCGCTCCTAGCCCAGCCCCTTTAGTCCCGGTGCTAGCCACCAACCGGGACTAAAGAGACACCAGTAGTCCCGGTGCTAGCCACCAACCGGGACTTAAGAGTTGCCTATATATATGCTCGCCCCTGCCCGCTCACTCCTCTGTTTTTTGGCCGACCGGCGTGTGGGAGGTGTGCTGCTCTCTGTTCTCACCTCCTATGCACATGAGGTGTTCGATGAAATGCCGCAGCCACACTTAAGCTTTCTCCTCTCCAAGCTCGACCTCCAAGCTACATTTTCCCCAAGATTTGTTTAGGTTTGGCGGTGCACCAAATACACAAGTGTTTTAAAAGGTTAACGACTTCATCGTTTCATCTCTCACTGCTAGTTTAGCTCATTTCAAATGCTCTAGAAGTAGAGTGTGGTTTGTGAGTTTTAGTGGAGGAGTATATGTGGGAGTTCTTTTGATTTAGACGCACAATTAGAGCTGAAATTAACTTCTTAGAGTCTGCACATGTGTAGGGTGCCGTTCCCGTCCCCGTCCTCACCGTCGTCAATCGCCCGCGCTGATCTAGTCGCCGGCACCACCGTGGTGAGCCTCTTGTTCTTATCTTCTTTTTAAAAGAATTTTTTTTACTTGTATGATTTACAGAGATACTTGTATTAATTTGGTCACTTCTCTATTCATGATGTTTTGTAATGGTTTTTGATACACTTAATTATATAATGCACGCAGATGAACCGGCAATGGATGTACGGTGACTGACGCACCTCCGAGTACATTGAGGGCCTGCATAAATTTCTCGAAGTGGCTAAGGCAAACAAGCAGAATGGTTTTATGTATTGTCCATGTACTGTCTGTGAGAATATGAACGATTACTCTAACTCGAAAACCCATCACTCCCACCTTCTTGAGAAGGGTTTCATGCCACACTATAATGTTTGGACCAAGCACGGAGAAAGAGGGGTTATGATGGAAGACAACGAAGAAGAAGAGGATGATGACAGCTATCCTGTGTTCCCTGAATACGGTGATACTGCAACGGGGGAAGCTGAAGATCAAGAGGCACCAGACGATGTGCCCGATGATGATCTTGGCCGGGTCATTGTTGATGCACAGAGAGAATGCGAAAGTGAAAGGAAGAAGTTGAAGTTCGATCGCATGTTAGAGGATCACAAAAAAGGGTTGTACCCAAACTGCGAAGATGACAACACAAAGTTCGGTACCACACTGGAATTGCTGCAATGGAAGGCAGACAATGGTGTATCTGACAAGGGATTTGGTTCGCTACTGAAAATAATGAAGAACAAGCTTCCAAAGGATAACGAATTGCCCGACAGTACATACGAAGCAAAGAAGGTTCTCTGCCCTCTAGGATTGGAGGTGCAGAAGATACATGCATGCCCTAATGACTGCATCTTCTACCGCGGTGAGTACGAGGAATTGAACGCATGCCCGGTATGCGGTGCATTGCGGTATAAGATCAGACGAGATGACCCTGGTGATGTTGAGGGTGAGCGTCCCAGGAAGAGGGTTCCTGCCAAGGTGATGTGGTATGCTCCTATAATACCACAGTTGAAACGTCTGTTCAGAAACAAAGAGCATGCCAAGTTGTTGCGATGGCACAAAGAAGACCGTAAGAAAGACGGGAAGTTGAGAGCACCCGCTGATGGGTCGCAGTGGAGAAAAATCGAGAGAAAGTGGGGGGACTTTGCAGGTGACGCAAGGAACGTATGGTTTGGTTTAAGTGCAGATGGCATTAATCCTTTTGGGGAGCAGAGCAGCAAGCATAGCACATGGCCCGTGACTCTATGTATCTATAACCTTCCTCCTTGGTTGTGCATGAAGCGGAAGTTCATTATGATGCCAGTGCTCATCCAAGGCCCTAAGCAACCCGGCAACGACATTGATGTGTACCTAAGGCCATTAGTTGAAGAGCTTTTACAGCTGTGGAATGGACAAGGTGTACATGTGTGGGATGAGCATAAACAAGAGGAATTTGACCTACGAGCGTTGCTGTTTGTAACCATCAATGATTGGCCTGCTCTTAGTAACCTTTCAGGATAGACAAACAAGGGATACAATGCATGCACGCACTGTTTAGATGATACCCAAAGTATATATTTGGACAAATGCAAGAAGAATGTGTACCTGGGACATCGTCGATTTCTTCCGACCAAGCATGCCTTAAGAAAGAAAGGCAAACATTTCAAAGGTGAGGCAGATCACCAGAAGAAGCCCGTCCTCCGTACTGGTGATGATATACTTGATATGGTCAAGGATTTACAAGTAATCTTTGGAAAGGGTGCTGGCGGACAATCTGTTCCGAATGACGCTGAGGGACACGCACCCATGTGGAAGAAGAAATCTATATTTTGGGACCTACCCTATTGGAAAGACCTAGAGGTCCGCTCTACAATCGACGTGATGCACGTGACGAAGAATGTTTGCGTGAACGTGCTAGGCTTCTTAGGCGTGTATGGGAAGACAAAAGATACACCGGAGGCACGGGAGGACCAGCAACGTGTGAACGAAAAAGACGACATGCATCCAAAGCAGTATCAAGGTCCTGCCAGCTACGCTCTAACCAAAGCGGAGAAGGAAATATTCTTTGAATGCCTGCTCAGTATCAAGGTCCCGTCTGGCTTCTCGTCGAATATAAAGGGAATAATAAACATGGCAGAGAAAAAATTCCAGAACCTAAAGTCTCATGACTGCCACATGATTATGACGCAACTGATTCCGGTTGCATTGAGGGGGCTTCTACCAGAAAATGTTCGATTAGCCATTGTGAAGCTATGTGCATTCTCAATGTAATTTCTCAGAAGGTAATCGATCCAGAAATCCTACCAAGGTTACAGAATGATTTGGTCCAATGTCTTGTCAGCTTCGAGTTGGTGTTCCCACCATCCTTGTTCAATACTATGACGCACGTCCTAGTTCACCTAGTCGACGAGATTGCCATTCTGGGTCCTGTATTTCTACACAATATGTTCCCCTTTGAGAGGTTCATGGGAGTTTTGAAGAAATATGTTCATAATCGTGCTAGGCCAGAAGGAAGCATCTCCACGGGCCATCAAACAGAGGAGGTCATTGGGTTTTGTGTTGACTTTTTTCCTGACCTTAAGCCGATTGGTGTCCCTCAATCGTGGTATGAGGGGAGACTGAGTGGAAAAGGCACGCTAGGAGCGGATTCAATAATATGTAGGGACGGGCATTCCTGGGCGCAAGCACACTACACAGTTCTACAGAATTCTACCTTGGTGGCCCCGTATATCAATGAACACAAGAATATTCTACGCTACAAACACCCGGAGTAGTCTGACGACTGGATTACACGTGAACACATCGGGACTTTCGGCGGTTGGTTGCAAATGCATCTCATGCGTAACAACACTATTGGAGATGACCTGTACTTGTTGGCTAGGACACCATCTTCGACTGTATTGACTTACCATGGGTACGAGATAAATGGTAATTCATTTTACACGATCACCCAAGATAAAAAGAGCACCAACCAAAACAGTGGTGTCCGCTTTGATGCAGCAATCACCAATAGGGCAAAGGACACATATTATGGTTACATAGAGGAGATATGGGAACTTGACTATGGACATGAATTTAAGGTCCCTTTGTTTCGGTGCAAATGGGTCAATCTGTCAGGAGGCGGGGTACAGTTAGACCCATAGTACGGAATGACAACAGTGGATCTCAACAATCTTGGGTACACAGACGAACCATTCGTCCTAGCCAATGATGTGGCGCAGGTTTTCTATGTGAAGGACATGTCTACCAAACCGAGGAAAAAAAAGATAAGGAAGCGAATACATCAAATGATGAGCCAAAGCACCACATAGTTCTTTCAGGGAAAAGAAACATCGTGGGAGTGGAGGACAAGACAGACATGTCTGAGGATTATGAAAAGTTTCATGAAATTCCTCCCTTCAAAGTAAAGGCTGACCCAAGCATCCTGTTAAACGATGAAGATTATCCATGGTTACGGCGCAATAAGGAAGGGACACACGCGAAGAAAAAGTGAAGACTTTCTCTCCACAACTATTCTGATGAAATATGTTAAAAAATTGAAATCCCTTTTGTAATAGATGAGTTTTCATCCGAAACCTTGTTACTTCGAAAGAGATTGTCCAGTTTGTACACGAAGTGCATCCAGTTTTTCCCGTAACCCTCTCAACTTTTTAGCACATGCCATGTGGGTGAAATTATGATAACATGCCAAGTTTCAACCTTTTCAGAGTTCATTTGCAGTGATTTTCAAATTCAGGGTCATTTAGCTCAAAATAAATCATGAAATGCATGAAAAATAGCAAATGAAGTCAGAAAAGGGTTGAAAATTGATGATGTGGCTTTGAATGGTGCATATTGAATGCAGAAAAAGTCTGGAGTTAAAATATGTTAAAAAAATGAAATCCGTTTTGTAATACATGAGTTTTCATCCGAAACCCTGTTACTTCGAAAGAGATTGTCCAGTTTGTACACGAAGTGCATCCAGTTTTTCCCGTAACCCTCTCAACTTTTTAGCACATGCTATGTGGGTGAAATTATGATACCATGCCAAGTTTCAACCTTTTCAGAGTTCATTTGCAGTGCTTTTCAAATTCAGGGTTATTTAGCTCAAAATAAATCATGAAATGCATGAAAAATAGCAAATGAAGTCAGAAAAGGGTTGAAAATTGATGATGTGGCTTTGAATGGTGCATACTGAATGCAGAAAAAGTCTAGAGTTAAAATATGTTAAAAAATGAAATCCCTTTTGTAATACATGAGTTTTCATCCGAAACCCTGTTACTTCGAAAGAGATTGTCCAGTTTGTAGACGAAGTGCATCCAGTTTTTCCCGTAACCCTCTCAACTTTTTAGCACATGCTATGTGGGTGAAATTACGATACCATGCCAAGTTTCAACCTTTTCAGAGTTCATTTGAAGTGCTTTTCAAATTCAGGGTCATTTAGCTCAAAATAAATCATGAAATGCATGAAAAATAGCAAATGAAGTCAGAAAAGGGTTGAAAATTGATGATGTGGCTTTGAATGGTGCATATTGAATGCAAAAAAAGTCTGGAGTTAAAATATGTTAAAAAAAATGAAATCCCTTTTGTAATACATGAGTTTTCATCCGAAACCCTGTTACTTCGAAAGAGATTGTCGAGTTTGTACACGAAGTGCATCCAGTTTTTCCTGTAACCCTCTCAACTTTTTAGCAAATACCATGTGGGTGAAATTATGATACCATGCCAAGTTTCAACCTTTTCAGAGTTCATTTGCAGTGCTTTTCAAATTCAGGGTCATTAAGCTCAAAATAAATCATGAAATGCATGAAAAATCGCAAATGAAGTCAGAAAAGGGTTGAAAATTGATGATGTGGCTTTGAATGGTGCATACTGAATGCAGAAAAATTCTGGAGTTAAAATATGTTAAAAACTGAAATCCCTTTTGTAATACATGAGTTTTCATCCGAAACCCTGTTACTTCGAAAGAGATTGTCCAGTTTGTACACGAAGTGCATCCAGTTTTTCCCGTAACCCTCTCAACTTTTTAGCACATTCTATGTGGGTGAAATTATGATACCATGCCAACTTTCAACATTTTCAGAGTTCATTTGCAGTGCTTTTCAAATTCAGGGTCATTTAGCTCCAAGAATGAACTAATAGTAAAAAGAATGAACTAAAAAGCTTTTATAAAACTCTAATAGGAAAAAGAATGAACTAAAAAGATTTTATAAAACTCTAATAGCAAAAAGAATGAACTAAAAAGATTTTATAAAACTCTAATAGCAAAAAGATTCAACTAAAAAGAATCAAAATAATATTAACTTAAATTACCAAAGTATTTATTTGTTAAAAACTTTAATAGTAAAAAGCTTTTATAAAACTCTAATAGCAAAAGGAATCAACTAAAACATATGCAAAAAAAATAACATTAAAATTTAAAAAACATAATATATGCAAAAAAATAAAAAAAGGGCCCGCCTACTAGCTATAACGGCCCGCATACGACTAGAAACCCTAGAAATGGGCCAGGATGCAGGCCCGCAGTGCTAGCAGGCCCAACAGGGCGTGAGATAGGCATTTACTGCCTGCAATAGAGAGGAGCTCGAGAGGGCAGCGGCAGCAACGCTTATAAACCACTCCGAGCCCCTCTCGACTAGCGAGGTGCGACTGAACTTTTGGCTGCGGGAAGCACAACCCTTTAGTCCCGGTTGGTGGCTCCAATCGGGACTACAGGTAGTCCCGGTTGGAGCCACCAACCGGGACTAAAGGTCTCTGCTTCCCGCCCTTTGGGCTACTGAAATTGACCTTTAGTCCCGGTTGTTGGCTCCAACCGGGACTAAAGGGGGGCCATTAGTCCCGGTTGGAGCCACCAACCGGGACTAAAGGGGGGGGGGGCTATATAAGCGGGACTTGGAATTTTTTTCCAAATGCATCTGCAGTTTCTTCTCTCCTCTCCCCCGACGGCGCCGAAGACCACCTCGACGCCGCCAGGCTGCCGGATTTTGCCGTCGCCTCCCCGAGCCCGCTCGCTCCTCGTCGCCGCCCCCGACGCCGTCCCCGTCGCCACCGCCGGCGCCGTCCCCGTCAACGCCCCCGACGCCGTCCCCCGTCGCCGCCCCCCGACGCCGTCGCCTCCCCGAGCCCGCTCTGGCCTCCTCTTCCTCCTAGGTGAGCCGCCGGCCACACCGCCGTTCCCCTTCTCCTCCTAGCTATCCTCCCTCCCCCCCCCCACGGTCACCGTCGTCGCCCGCGTCCGTCGCCGGCCGAAGCAGTGGCGGTGCCATGGATCAAATCCATGATGTATATATGCATATATAGCAACACTCTAAGCTAGTTAGAAAATTAAGGCCTCGTTTGGATGCAAAGTATTTTCAAAGTATTACTAGAATACCACAGTTTATTGAAAAACTGTAGTTTTGAATACTTTGAGGCGTTTGGCTTTACCAAAAACTGTAGTTTCCTAAATGGTGGTATTCTTGATACCGTGGTTTTTTCAAAGTATTAAAAAAAGAGGTCCAGACCTCTTTTTTCTCAAACTGAGGAAAAGATGCTCATGTCATCTGCAAGTTACCTACCGTGCAGCTTGGTTTGTAAGCATAACTAACCATATGACAGTATCCTTTCATAGTATTGATTCATTCTTCTCTATGGCATGCACCGCACTAATTACATAGGATACTGATTCATATTCGTCATAGTTAGCTACAACCGATCACGTCCGCAACTTCCTAGCTCAGCGATCAGAAGGCCGTACAGTGTTGCATGCAGCCGGGCGGTCATTAGCACACATTGATTGATCTGGTCATGTAGTTCCGTAGGTGTAGTATAAGTTAGATTAAGTTGTGTAACTATTGGTCAAAACTGCGGTAAAACAACACCAGCCAAACATATCGGTAGTTTTCCTAAAACTGAGAAAATTGCTGTTTTTTTAAAACCATAGTATTCATTGCCCACGGATTAGAATACTGAAGTTTTTAAATACTATGGTATTTTAAAAACCGCGCTGGCAAACTAGGCCTAAGATGGCATTTTAAGTTGATTTGTTGATATATGAGGAAGATGCTTCTTTAATTGCTACCTTACATGATTTTAAGTGTTATATGTGCTCTTGGGCGCGCGCCACACACACACATACACATCACTAGGCTTTGTTATTAAAAATGGTATTGTTGTTCTATTGTTGTTAAATAAAATGATATTTGCTATAGCCACACTTTGTTCTCGTCGACGATGCCAATCCCACATCCTCGTCGTCGACTCGGCGCCGACAACCAGTTTGAGAGGCGCCATGTCTGGGACTGGGCTCTGCCGGGCTGGCACTGGGGGGTGCTACCTTCCGGGGTGCGCAGTTTGGTGAGGAATCCGGGTATCGTCGTCGACCCGGAGCTTCTTTGGTGGTGGTCGCGTGGGCCACTATCGGTGCGGAGGCAGCCGGCAACCGAGGAGGTGGTACGTTGCCGTATCAGGGAGGAGGACGAGCACGTCCGTCGCTACATGGTTGCGTTGGATGCCAGGTTCTCCAATACCTGGCAGTTCCTTCAGGGATCTCACCCGAGCTATGATCCTGTGATGGTTCCTTCTATTTGGGTGTCCACCGCCCACGCTTCAGGAACCACGAGTGAACTAGATTATTCGATAATATTCGAGCTGTATTAGTGATAATATTCAATGCTTCATTAACTGGATTATTCGAGATGTATTATGATATTATATGATAATATAATATGAAGAGTCCCCGACGATCGCCGGTGATATCATATGCATTATATTTTTTATGTTCACCGAATTTTCATATGTTGATGGTGATCTATCGTGTTAATTGCATTTTCTTACGTTTGACAACTGCTTGGGCTTATTAGGGACCATGAGGTGTAAGATCTGCAAGGTTTGCCAAAATTCATGTATGGACAGTCTTGGAACTGCAGTGCAGTTCGGGGTATTTTTGAGAAAGGGATTACAAAAATCAGTGGTAACGGTCTTTAACTTGAATTTGTATTGAATTCTGATAATTTATTTAGTTATTTTACTAACTTTATTGTTGATTATTAACTGCTGCATAGTGTGTTCCATGCAACATAAGGGAGGACTTCAACAATTCATATGGTAACATGTTGTACTTTGAGGATGATGAGGAGCGCGAATTCGAATTGGATCTGCGCAAAGGAAAGAATAAAACCATCATATATGGTGATGGATGGGAGCAGTACATTGCAGTGAACAATTTTAAAGGAGGAGAACTCGTAGCTTTTTCCTTAATAGGAGAGGTGAATAGGTTAAGGACATTATATGTCCAAAGCGATGATGATGACGATGACCAAGATGACATCGTCAGCCAAGATGACCAAGATGACATCGACAGCCAAGATGAAGATGAGGACATCCAAGATGAAGATGAGGACAACCAAGATGAAGAGGAGGACATCCAAGATGAAGATGATGGTCCTATCCTTTCTGCAATTTTTTCTCAAAGGATGAAGAAGCTTACTCGGGATGATAAAGCTAGTGTGAAAGAAATGTTACCATCCTCTTCGGCATTCTTGGGGAAGCCCTTTGTGCACCGTCTAACAAAAACAAACATGGTCAAAAAAGTTATGGTGAGATGTTTTATATTCTTTCATCTCTTTTTGGTCATAACCAAGTATGGTGAGATGTCTAACATTCTGTGCTCTCTATTTTCTCTTAATGATGGGGTCTTCAGAAGTTACCTTTGAAGATGTTTTCCGGAGTGGACATCCCCGCCGCCGGCACTGCTGGAGTAATCCATGGACCAAGAGGGCCTGTCATGAACGTCCAATACAAGACATAGGATGACGGGCGCATATCATTCCACAAGGCCGGCTGGCAGGAGTTCATCAAGGGAAAGAGAGAACTAAGGGTGGACACCCTTGTGGTAATCACTATAAGGAAGAGCAACCGCAAGGACTATCAGATGATGGTTGTTGTTGACCATGTTTAGAACTAAGTCATGAAGATATCAGCTGGAGAACTGTTAGTTAATTAATTAGTATGTTAAGATGAATGTGATATATTGATGTCTGTTTCTTAAGTTGAACAACTTTCAAGTGATACTGATGGTTCTTTCTATATATTGATCATGACGATGTTGTGTAATGGTTCTTTCATTGCTATATGTAGTAGCTAGCGTCGAGTTGAATGAAAAGCATAAAATAAAAATGGTAAACACAAAAATAAAAAGGGGAAACACAATATGAAAACTCCTAAACCCCTCCTTTCAAAAAAAAAACCCAGAGCCTGGCAGCTGCTGACGCGTGGCTGCCTTTTAGTCCCGGTCGGTGTTACCAACCGGGACTAAAGGTCCTCCTGCCAGGCGCCCCACGGCGGCCACGTGGAGCTCCTTTAGTCCTGGTTCGTAAGCCAACCAGGACTAAAAGTGATGGGCATTAGTCCCGATCGTTTTGTCCCGGTTGCAGAACCGGGACTAAAGGCCCTCTGGAACCGGGACCGATGCCCGGTTTTCTACTAGTGAATACATGTGGTTTGCACATAATGGAACAATAAATCTTGCATCCAGTTATATATTCTACCCACAAAGGACACAGTACTGGAACACAACTAGCGAACTCCACCTTGCTATAGTGTAACAAAACCATACTCACCTACACCTACTTCACTGACATAAGAGTTAGGATTTGGAGGAAAAAACAAAGTAAGATATTGAGGGTTGCTGCACCGATTGAAGGCGAAACAAGGGAAAACGTAAGAAAACCAGGTCACATGAGACTACAACCACAGTTATTTCATGGTGACGGTTATCGGTGAAACATCACATTCTATAGGAGAATATTATAGCTTCATGGTTAAAGAGGCTTGGAGAAGAGCAAAGAAGAGAAAAATTGTCCATGTATTTAAATAATGTAATTACACCCAGCATACATCAAAACAATGAAAATGTGTTGTTCCTTTCCAAAATTTCATTTTCAAAATTTCAAAATTGTAATTACCATCAAATAATGTAAGGCCCACTATTGTTGAACCAATTTGTGGTGTCACACAAGTAATGGATTTTAATGTATACTATGTATCTTGCTTTCACTATGCGAAAAATAAGTACTCAAGTGACAACAAATGGTTGTCTAAAATACATAAAAAGTAAATAATAAAGTTCTAGCCGCGCAAATGCGCGGGTGGACCCGCTAGTTTTCTCGAAAAGGAGGATAATTCTGGCCTCGAGCTTTGCACACAGTCATCTTCATTAAATTATTCAACAATCTAACAAAAACAAAGCCATGCACCAACACACATCATCTCATTCGATGTCCTCATCAAGCCACCCCACGGCGAGTCAAGATCATCAACCGGTCTAGAAGACCCTCTGCCCACACCGTATGCGCACGCTACAGAATCCGTCACCGCCATCTTCCGTCGTCCCAACTTCAGAAGAGATCCACGCATTGATCTTGTCAGGCCCAACTACCGTCGACGCCACCACCACCACGATGCTAGACAGTGGCACCACCCTGCACGCGTCCATCAACACACGTCCATCGCCGAGACCCCGCCACCCCACATCGTCTGAACCCACCGTCGTCGACATGGTAGATGCCACATCACACCACCTCCGTCACCAGGACCATCTGCGCTTGTCGCGTAGACCCTCCATGTTAATGCCCAAGACGACGCCTTCAAGGAGGTGACGACGCCCTAGTGCCGTCGTCACCCATTCACCGGGAACCAAGGTTTTCACCCGGTCACTGAGGGAAGAAGGAGCAGGAGGGAGTTGCCCTTGTCATCACCACTAAGGAGGGGAATGACGCCTGGAGCACCATCGATGACATGGCCGCCGCCATCAGCCAGAGGTTTCCCCGAACAAGCTCCCGCCCTGGCACCCAACGGGACATCCATCAACACCTCCGAGCATGAACGCCAGAGATCTGGACCAGCTGATGGGGTTATGGGGAGACCTGCGTGCTAGAATGGACCGCCTCAGATCTGACAAAATTCTTACTCCTAATATAAATGTAATGATACAATAGTATTTTTGCTAGTATATAACAAATATTTTCTTGGCCGAACAAATGGTCAAAGTTGATACTGAAATGCATGCGGGCCTTACAAACTACTAGGATATATGGATCATTATATACGAGTTGCTCAAAAATGTTAGCACATCTAGTCAGAGTTTCTTTCTTCCCACCGAAGAAAGAAAAAGCGATCTCACGAGCTGCCAGGAGAGTTTCTTCCGCCGTTTTCCTCCCGCGGCTCACCACCGTCGACAATGTTAGTTGTCGGTGGTAAGGGGGGGTCGCCAGATCCACGTTTGTGGACGTTGTTCCTTTAGGTTTAGGCCCTAGTAGCTTAGATTTTAGGGTCGCTCACCATCTTGGCTTCTGCGGCGGTGATGGCAATGTTGAATAAAGGATCTTTAGATCCTTCCTCGATGAGGCGATCGGTTCTATGGTTGGGGATCAATTTGGAAACCAGTCTGTTCAAGTAAGGATGTCATGGGGGCGTGTTCTGGTGATGGACTTCTGTCCTTGGGCTCTGTCGTTGCAACTGCGTTTCCTCCAATGTCGCCGCGGACCTTGGGAGATAGTCCAGGAGCGGATGCAGATTCTGGTTAGCATTGGCGGCATATGGAGAATGGCGGATCATGCGTTGGGTTCGTGGCTCGTGTCTAGCAGGTATGGTTTCCTCCTCCGACGTCTTAGTCATGCAGGGGTGCCAAATCTAAAGTTCGATGACATGTCCGTGGTGTTGTCCCAGTCTTATTCATTTAACGGCAATGGTTTCGCCTTTGGTGAGCTACCTTGAAGGTTCGCAGAGTTGCATATCAGCGATTAAGAAGTGTCAAGCTAGAGTGAGGAGTTGGCCTGTCATTTTTTCCTTTGGTGGCTGCTATGATGTGCCGGAGCAGGTGATGGGTGTTGGTGTCCAGCTGAGGGAATTTGGATTTTGCTTGTAGTTTTCCTTCTTGGTTGGCGTTCCTTTGTGCAAAGGCTAGCGTTCTGTTGTCTTTTCAGTTTTGTCAGGTTGATGTCTACGTTGCTTGTACAATTATCTTATGATATAAATGAGTCACATATTACCATGCAAAAAGGTTAGCACATCATTAATCACTATAATTACATCTCTTCAAATACAAACAATTCATTTTTTGTTCTTTCTAGATGATTGATTATATAGTATGAATTAGTACGAGTTAAATGCATAATCACCTTCTAAGCATGGATGCTTATATAATTGATCACTTATCATTACACCCAATGCAACCCTGCGTTGGAAAGAAACATAATTTATGCTGCAAAATAACCATCAAGTCATTTTTATTCTACATCTCTCAGTGTATCATCCGTGCTTCGTTCGAAACACATAGTTTGGACAAAATGGTGCTCATGGATTGATGGTCTTTTAAGTTTTAGAACTTTTGCCTTGCTTTTGAATGGTTTGCCTTGCCAGAAATTTCATTATAAGAGAGGAGTCACACAAGGTGATCCTTTCTTTGATCTGCCTTTTATCTTGGCAGTAAACCTACTTAATTCTGTGTTGGGCAATTAGTGCTACAACTGATGGGATTCCTGGTAAACCTTTGGTTTATCATCCACTACATATTCCCATGTGATTCCACATATATGTTTGAAAGGACGTGGATGTCGCTTAGGGGGGGTGAATAGGCGCTTTAAAATAATTACAGTTAAGGCTTGAACAAATGCGGAATAAAACTAGCGTTTAATTTGTAAAGCACAAATCCTAAAATAACTAGGCTAAGCAAGATAAACAACTAAGTGATAGCAAGATATATAACATGAAACAATATGACTATCACAAAGTAAAGTGCATAAGTAAAGGACTCGGGTAAGAGATAACCGAGGTACGAGGAGACGATGATGTATCCCGAAGTTCACACCCTTGCGGATGCTAATCTCCGTTTGGAGCGGTGTGGGGGAACAATGCTCCCCCAGAAGCAACTAGGGTCACCGTAATCTCCTCACGCCCGCGCACAATGCAAGATGTCGTGGGGGCGGTCACCGAACCCGTACAAATGGCAACCCTTGGGGGCGGTCACCGTACCCGTACACTTTGGAAACCCTTGGGGGCGGTCACCGGAACCCATACAAATTGCTCAAGGCAATCTCCACAACCTAATTGGAGACTTTGATGCTTGCCCGGAGCTTTACACCACAATGATTGAGCTCCGAGGCACCACCAACCGTCTAGGGCGCCAAAGCACCCAAGAGGAACAAGCTCTAGGGTACCAAGCACCCAAGAGTAATAAGCTTCCCAAGTTTTTACTTCCACGTATCATCGTGGAGAACTCAAACCGATTTAACTAATGCAATGGCAAGAACGCACGGAGTGCCCAACTCCTTCTCTCCCAAATCCCACCACAACAACTAATGCTATGGAGGAAAATGTTGGGGAATGTTGCATGGGAAACAAAAAATTTCCTACGCACACTCAAGATCTATCCATGGTGATGAGCATCTACGAAAGGGAGAGTGGATCTACATACCCTTGTCGATCGCTAAGCGGGAAGCGTTAAGAAACGCGGTTGATGTAGTCGAACGTCTTTGCGATCCAAATCGTAAGCCGTCCCGCGATCCAATCACGATCCGTCCCGATCTAGCGCCGAACGGATGGCACCTCCGCGTTCCGCACACGTACAGCTCGATGACGATCTCCGCCTTCTTGATCCAGCAAGAAGGGGCAGAGAGGTAGATGAGATCTCCAGCAGCACGACGGTGTGGTGGTGGTGATGGTGGAGTTATCCCGGCAGGGCTTCGCCTAAGCACTACCGGAATCTATTTGGTGGAGGAACTAGAGAATAGAGAACTAGCACGTGGCCGTGTGTCTTTGGGGGCTCTATTCCTCTAGTATATATAGGAGGGAGGGGGGAGGAGGCAGCCTCCCTAGGGTATCCCCTAGGGGTCGGCCGAACCAGGCAAGGAGGAGTCCAATCCACTTCCTACTAGGAAGTGGATTCATATTAGGAAGGAGTCCTATTCCTTCCTATCTCCACCTTTTTTCCTCTTGGGCATATGGGCCCTTATGGGGTCGGTTCCCCAGCCCATTAGGGGCTGGTGCGCCACCTCTTGGGCCCATGTGGCCCCCTGTGACGCCCCCGATCTCGACCGTACGCTAATCAAACACGCAATGCGTACGACCAAGATTAGGGACTCACTGCTCGTTATCACAACACAACTCTAGACACAAATTAAAGTCATACAGCTTCATATTACAAGCCAGGGGCCTCGAGGGCTCGAATACAAAGCTCGACAAGCACGAGTCAGCGGAAGCAAATAATATCTGAGTACATACATAAGTTAGACAAGTTTTGCCTTAAGAAGGCTAGCACAAACATAAGCAACGGATCGAAAGAGGCGAGGCCTCCTGCCTGGGAACCTCCTAACTACTCCTGAGCATCGGCACTCTCCACGTAGTAGTAGGCTCCAGCGGTGGTGTAGTAGTCGTCTCCGGCGTACTCCATCTCCTGGGCTCCATCGTCTGAACGCAGAATCGTATCGAGGGGGAAAGAGAAAGCAAAGCAGCGGTGAGTACTCATCCAAAGTACTCGCAAGACTGACATCAGAACTATGCTAAGTATGCATCATTATCAAGGGGTGGGGTTATATCTGGACTGACTGCAGAAAGCAAGAATAGGGGGGAAAGCCTAGTCCTATCGAAGACTAGCATCTTCAGCATCTTGCAGCATTAGAAGAGAGTAGACTGGTATCACATATATAGTCATATTATTGTAGCAATTTTATTAAGTAACCACGCCCAGAGATTCTTCCTCGACTCCCTGCGAGGAAGCAATCTCGGAGCCACATTCATTTCAAATTAAATCACAATTATAGTTGTATAAGGTCAAGGCACAACTCCAAGTCGTCCTGTTACCGTGGACACGGCTATTCGAATAGATTAATCATCCCTGCAGGGGTGCACCTCATTTCCAACACGCCTGATCACCTCCGGCCGGACACACTTTCCTGGGTCATGCCCAGCCTCGGGATAGCAGCACGTCGTCGCCCCACCTTGGCTCAACGAAGAGGCCAGCACGCCGGTCTAAATCCTAAGCACACAGGGGTCGTGGGCCCACTTGCCCTACGCGCTCCTGCACGATGCGTACGCGGACGAAAGCAGACCTAGCACACTCCAGTCCAAGAGCTGTACCGTCCAGTCCAATCCGGCGCGCGCCGCTCCATTGCTGACGTCCGAAGAGCTTCGGCTAATACAACGACGCTGAGTACCCATAACTTCTCCCACGCGATGGTTTCGTGCGTAAAAAGGCCAACGACCCAACTCAGATCAAATACCCAACCCATTAGCATTTTATTAATGCGGGGCAAGCGCGACCCATAAAGTGCGGTCCCGTCACCCCGACTCGAGGATGTGTCGCAAGGGCCTCTCCTGCCCGTCCACGCCTCAACATAACCCTTTGGATGCCTTACCGGCGCATCCCACCACATCTCACACACGGGTACCCTTGGGGCCGACCCGTCTCAAGACTGTCGGGAACTCAGGTCTACCTCAACCAGGGTGGTACCGCCTGTCCTTCCAGTCCCGTCTTTAACATGTAAACAATGTCAAGTTAAAGTAACTGTGTGGGGTCACTGGGGAAGGAGGAAGCAGGGGCAACTGGGAAGGAGGAAGCAGGGGCAACTGGGACTAAGGGGGGTCACTGGGGATCCACTGATCAACCTATACTAAGCAGTTGATATGATTGCAGGTATAGTAGCAGTTTATCAAAAATAGGCTATGCATCAGATTAGGAGCTAACTAATACAGTAGCAAAATCTAATGCAAGAATAAGAGGGAAAGAAATGGGCGATATCGGAATGCTCAAGGGGGGTTTGCTTGCCTTGCTTGTCTGCGGCAAAAGGCTGATCGACAACGGTGTAGTCGTACCCGGCAGCACCGTCGGTCTCGGGGTCTACCGGTAAGAAGAGGGGGGAGAAAAAATAAATATAAAGCAGACAAATGCATCACGATGCATGGCATGGCAATATGCAGGGCTAGGCATGCACTAACGCAGTACTACATATCGTAGATGGTTCGGAAGAATATTTGACGATATTTTCCGGGTCTCGGGCTACTACCGGACAGACGAAATCGATGGAAAAGTTCCATGTTCGCTATGCTAGGAGCGCGTGAGAGACTAACGGATAGCGTATTCGGATTCGTGGGATATTTCTGAACAACTTTCATGTTCAAAACTTTTTAATCCGGACTACGGTTTATTTTATATTAATTTCTAAAGATTTAATAATATTCTGAAATTCTTTTAATTAATAATCCGAATTATCCAAAACAGTAAAATACTGTTTAAATTTAATTAATTAATAGATTAATTAACAGTTTAATTAATTAATCTAATTAAACCTAATCATCTAATTAACTAATTAATTACTTAATTAATTAATTCGCTAATTAACTAATTAATTAATTTAACTAATTGTTTTTATTTACTTATTTTTTTTATTTCTATTTATTTTTATTATTATTTTTTTAAACAGGGGCACTGGGCCCCGCGTGTCATTGGCTGGGCCGGACAATGTCCGGGCGGCACCCATTCTGACGCCGGACATGTCCGGCCGGGGGAGCGTCCAGCCCGCACGTACGCGCGCGCGCACGGCGCGGTGGCCGCCGGCGGGGGGGGGGGGGGGAAGGGGCGAGGGCGGCGAGCTCACTTGGGGGGAGGGGGGTCGAGGCGGCGGCGGCCGGCAGTGCGGCGGCGAGCCGGCGACGAGGCGGGAGGCGGCGGCGACGAACGGCGGGCGCCACGGGGCAGCGCGGACGGCTCTCGGGCGCGGGCCCGTCGGCGGGCGGGGGGTGGGGGGGGGAGGACCGGGGCGGGTCGGGGCCGGCCGGTCCCAGCCGTCGTCGGGGGGGGGGGAGCCGGGTCGGGCGGGCGGCCGGGCAGATCGAGCGCCGGGGGGGGGAGCCGGGTCGGGCGGGCGGCCGGGCGGATCGAGCGCCGGGGGGGGGGGGGAACGGGCGCGGGTGCCCAGGGGCGAGCGAGCGGCGGCGGGGGCGGGGGGATCGGGAGGAGCTCAGGGGCTCGCTAGGGTTGCCCCAGCTGGATCCTTATAGGAGCTGGCTGGGCCGGCCCTTTCGGCCCGGTAGTGATTTTTCCCTTTTTTTAAATTTATTATTAAACAGCGTCTGTTTTAATTAGTTAGAGGCTCTAAAATAATTCGAAAAATACCGGTTTCAATTTTATAAAATCTTAGGGGTTTTTTGCAACCCATCCAACATTTTTTTTTCATTTTTGTACAACTTTTAAATCCACCTTTCAGACGAATTTAAATTGCAACGGAATTTGAACGGGGTTTGAACCAACGCGAGTTTAACAACAGTAATCGTGTTGGCGTGTCAACATTAGCGTGGGATTACTGTAGCTTAATTACATACATCACTGTAGCACAAAACCAGGGCGTCACAATTCTCCCCTACTAAAAAGAATTCTCGTCCCGAGAATCAAGAAGTAGAAGGAAAGAGCCCGGGGTATTCGGCACGAAGATGATCTTCGCGTTCCCAAGTGGCTTCATCTTCAGAATGATTTGCCCACTGCACCTTGAAGAACTTGGTAACCTTCTGACGAGTCCGACGTTCAGTTTCATCGAGAGTGCGGACTGGTTGCTCTTTGTAAGAGAGGTCTTGTTGCAGCTCCAACATATCATGATCCACTGCTCGGATAGGATCCTTGAAGCAACGACGAAGTTGGGACACATGGAACACATCGTGAACCTGAGAAAGGTTTGGCGGTAGCTCCAGTTGATATGCCACTTTACCTCGCTTCTCGAGAACAGTGAAAGGGCCAATATATCGAGGAGCCAGCTTGCCCTTGATTCCAAAACGATGTGTACCTCTCATTGGCGTGACTCGAAGATAAGCCATCTCGCCAGGTTGATATACCATATCTTTGTGATGACGGTCATACTGACTCTTCTGACGAGACTGAGCAGCCTTCAGATTTGCATGAATAATGCGGACTTGATCTTCGGCATGTTGGATAATATCCGGACCGATAAGTGTACGTTCCTCAGTTTCTGACCAATTCAGAGGAGTCCGACACTTACGTCCATATAATACTTCAAAAGGAGCCATCTTCAGACTAGCTTGATAGCTATTGTTGTAGGAGAACTCAGCATACGGGAGAGATTCCTCCCATTTCTTGCCAAAAGAAATGACACAAGCTCGAAGCATGTCTTCGAGAATCTGATTGACTCTTTCAACTTGACCCTGGGATTGAGGGTGAAAAGCGGTGATGAATGACAAATGAGTTCCCATAGCTTCCTGGAAACTTGCCCAGAATCTTGAAGTGAATAAACTGCCACGGTCTGAACTGATAACCAGTGGAATACCGTGATGTGAAACAATTCTGGACATGTAGAGAGTTGCCAGCTGACTAGCAGTGATCGTTTCTTTGACGGCTAGAAAATGTGCAACTTTGGAAAGTCGGTCAATGACGACAAGAAAAGCATCATTACCTTTCTGGGATTTGGGAAAACCAGTAATGAAGTCCATTTCAACATGATCCCATTTCCATTCAGGAATAGAAATAGGTTGTAGAATTCCAGCAGGCTTTTGATGTTCTGCTTTAATACGACGGCAAACATCACATTCAGCAACATAGCGAGCAATGTCTTGCTTCATGTTAGACCACCAGAATCTTTGACGAATGTCTTGGTACATCTTGGTACTACCAGGATGAATAGACAGCGGAGTGTCATGTGCTTCCTTCATGACCTCCTGAGTCACATCATTGTTTTTCTCCTTACACGGTACCACTAGGCGGCCCTTGAAGTACAAAGCGCCATCCTCAGCAATAGTGAAGGGTGAAGGCTTTCCTTCCGCGAGATCGAATTTAATCCTCTCGACTTCACTGTCACACTTCTGGATCCACTTGATGACGTCCACAAGATCCGGTTTAGCAACCAGGGTATTAAGAGAACCCTAGGAAACAACGTGGAGGTTCATTTTTTAGGATCCTTCAGGAGGGGGAGTGAGATAACCCCGAGGAACAATATGGAGGTTCAGCTTGCGGAATTCCTTTTGAAGAAGGGGGTGAACCTTGTGAACCTGAAGGTGATTGCAGTACGACTTGTGGCTCAAAGCATCAGCCATCACATTAGCCTTGCCTGGTGTATAAGAAATACCTACATTGTAGTCTGCTATTCGTTCCATCCATATTTGTTGACGGAGATTCAGATCTGGCTGAGTAAACAAGTACTTCAGACTTTGGTGATCGGTGTAGATCTCGCAACGATTACCAACAAGGTACTGTCGCCACTCTTTCAGTGCATGCATTACTGCAGCAAGTTCAAGGTCATGAACTGGGTAGTTCTCTTCATGAGGACGCAATTGACGAGATGCATAAGCAACCACTCTGCGTTCTTGCATTAGGACACATCCCATTCCTTGACGTGAAGCATCACAATAGATGACGAAGTCCTTACGAGTATCCGGAGGAGCAAGTACTGGAGCAGACGTCAGTTTGTCCTTAAGTGTCTGGAAGCTCTCCTGACATTTTTCTGTCCACTCATATTTAACACCTTTGTGAAGCAAATTGGTTAAGGGCTTTGCAATCTTGGAGAAGTTCTCGACGAATCGACGGCAATAGCTGGCGAGTCCGAGAAAACTTCTGACTTGCTTGACATTCTTCGGGGGAGTCCAGCCAAGAATAGCCTGAACTCGTTCAGGGTTGACCGCAATACCATCCTTGGAGATCACATGACCAAGGTAGGTTACTTCGTCCATCCAGAACTCACACTTTGAATACTTTGCATTAAGTTGATGTTCTCGAAGCCTCTCCAGTATAAGACGAAGATGTTCAGCATGCTCTTCTTTATTCTTGGAGTAAACCAGAATATCATCCAGATAAACCACGACGAATTTATCGAGGTAATCCATGAATATATAGTTCATCAGGCGAGAGAAGGTTGCTGGAGCATTGGTTAAGCCGAAGGACATGACGGTGTACTCGTAAGAACCATAGCGAGTAACAAAGGCAGTCTTGGGAATATCCTCTTCACGAACCCGGATCTGATGGTAACCCAACCTCAAGTCAAGTTTTGCATACACTGATGAACCAGCAAGTTGATCATACAGATCGTTGATCCGAGGAAGCGGATATTTGTTTTGAATCGTTGCTTGGTTGATGGGACGGTAATCTTGAACTAACCGATTCGTTCCATCTTTCTTCTTGATAATGAGAGAAGGTGCTCCCCAAGCAGAGGAACTTGGACGAATGAAACCCAGACGAAGTGAATTGTCAATTTCTTGCTTAAGTTCAAGGAGTTCATGTGGTGGCATCTTATACGGACGCTTGGCTATAGGAGTGGTACCAGGTAGCAAGTCGATAACAAACTCGACAACTCTAGCAGGGGGAATCCCTGGAAGTTCTTCCGGAAAAACATCTTGGAAATCCCGGACAACTGGAATGTTTTCAATCCCTTCAAGGGGTGTCGCGTTTAATGCATTCAGGGCATATAGTCGGGCTTCAGCATCTAACAGCTTGGAATGACATGATCGAGTACAACTCATAATCAAAGAAGATTACTAAGAGTTGTCGAATCGCAATGCGTACTCGATTCAGATATCGGTGTCCCTGAATGTCCCACAACTCAGAATACGAGGAAACTGGAATCGGTGAAATATCATAGTTGATGAGGAGCTCATAAAAGTTATATAGCTCCGTGATATTTATCAAGATACCAGGGATAATACTCGGAGATAGATCAACATGGAGGTTATACTAGCGTATTGATCTGTGGAGGACAAGCACTTTAACTTGTCCGAGAACGAAATCAAAGTAGAACAACATGGTCGGAACCACGATTGCAAAGGACAAGATCAAAGATACAATATCAAATCATACAATGAATGATTATATGAAAGGAGAAGCTTGTATGATAAGATCAACATTGTTTCCATGGGCATGAACACAAGGTTCAAGGTCGACTCCCACTTCATCAATGCATCACCTTCCATTTACACCTCGCCCTTGATGAAGTTGTAGTTTGAAAAGTTTAACTGGCAAAACACCAGGAGAGTATGACTCGTGAAAACATGTCGGGTTCACACGGATTAAGGAAGGCATAGGTCCAACCCATCGGGGTATCTAAGGAACATATACCACAAGCATCAAAATTAATTAACACATGCTTGAAACAGAGCATGGCTGACAAAAGCATAGGATACAACTTATCAGAGGGAGAAGACACAGTTTACAAATGGCATCATGTATCAGGGAAAGAATTCACAAGAATTTTAAATGAGAAGGACACTGTCGGATAATAACCCAACAATTTATTTGGCGTCCACAAAGGACCTGATGTGGGTATCGGTACCAAATCAAAGGGAGAAAGAATGCAGGGCATCAGATCATAGAACATCCAAATAATTCGATGTTTAAATAACAAAAGGAATTAAGATTCCCAATTTGGTGTATCAGAATCAGATGCTTCGATCAATACAGATAAGTTGAAGGGACTTAGATGGACAATCAACCAAGGTTGATTTGTCAAGAACCAACTCATGTTTAGAAAGACGTCTGAGCCGGACGGATAGTTTATGATAAACAACTGATGACTGCGTGCATCCACACACAGGTTGAATCAATAAAATCAAATGAAAATCACAGAGGATTTTAATGGATATTGCTTGACATATGGAATTAACCACCATGTAAGCATGTGTGAAAAGTCAAGAGCAATAGGCTGCTCAGGATTTCGGAAGACCGGATAGCGTTTCGAAGAATTTTGTGAAAGACAAGAACAACTGGGGACGAACGAATCCTCGATAATGATGAGGAGTTATCCGCAGTGGTTGGCGATGGAAGGGGGTCGCAAAATCGACGAGCACAAGTTCTCGGGAGAACATCAGAGAGTATCTTCGGAGTCTTCTGATGAATCAAGCCATCATCTGGAATGAGGGGCTCTCCGGGGGAAGTAGTTACGAGAACCTAGAGTTAGAGTTAATAAAATCTTTAACCCGAAAGAGAAGAGAGATCAGAACCCAGTGTATAGACGAGGAATAAAAGATCCTAATACCACCCGATTGAGATGTGGGCCCGTAAGCCACACAACAATGTTAGTAAAAGTTTTTCAAGTACTAGACTCAACTTCGGCCAAGGAGTTGGAAAGGGGGCTACCTATAGGCAGTCGGCTCTGATACCAACTTGTGACGCCCCCGATCTCGACCGTACGCTAATCAAACACGCAATGCGTACGACCAAGATTAGGGACTCACTGCTCGTGATCACAACACAACTCTAGACACAAATTAAAGTCATACAGCTTCATATTACAAGCCAGGGGCCTCGAGGGCTCGAATACAAAGCTCGACAAGCACGAGTCAGCGGAAGCAAATAATATCTGAGTACAGACATAAGTTAGACAAGTTTTGCCTTAAGAAGGCTAGCACAAACATAAGCAACGGATCGAAAGAGGCGAGGCCTCCTGCTTGGGAACCTCCTAACTACTCCTGAGCGTCGGCACTCTCCACGTAGTAGTAGGCTCCAGCGGTGGTGTAGTAGTCGTCTCCGGCGTACTCCATCTCCTGGGCTCCATCGTCTGAACGCAGAATCGTATCGAGGGGGAAAGAGAAAGCAAAGCAGCGGTGAGTACTCATCCAAAGTACTCGCAAGACTGACATCAGAACTATGCTAAGTATGCATCATTATCAAGGGGTGGGGTTATATCTGGACTGACTGCAGAAAGCAAGAATAGGGGGGAAGGCCTAGTCCTATCGAAGACTAGAATCTTCAGCATCTTGCAGCATTAGAAGAGAGTAGACTGGTATCACATATATAATCATATTATTGTAGCAATTTTATTAAGTAACCACGCTCAGAGATTCTTCCTCGACTCCCTGCGAGGAAGCAATCTCGGAGCCACATTCATTTCAAATTAAATCACAATTATAGTTGTATAAGGTCAAGGCACAACTCCAAGTCGTCCTGTTACCGTGAACACGGCTATTCGAATAGATTAATCATCCCTGCAGGGGTGCACCGCATTTCCAACACGCCTGATCACCTCCGGTCGGACACACTTTCCTGGGTCATGCCCGGCCTCAGGATAGCAGCACGTCGTCGCCCCACCTAGGCTCAACGAAGAGGCCAGCCCGTCGGTCTAAATCCTAAGCGCACAGGGGTCGTGGGCCCACTTGCCCTACGCGCTCCTGCACGATGCGTACGCGGCCGAAAGCAGACCTAGCACACTCCAGTCCAAGAGCTGTACCGTCCAGTCCAATCCGGCGCGCGCCGCTCCATTGCTGACATCCGAAGAGCTTCGGCTGATACAACGACGCTGAGTACCCATAACTTCTCCCACGCGATGGTTTGGTGCGTAAAAAGGCCAACGACCCAACTCAGATCAAATACCCAACCCATTAGCATTTTATTAATGCGGGGCAAGCGCGACCCATAAAGTGCAGTCCCGTCACCCCGACTCGAGGATGTGTGGCAAGGGCCTCTCCTGCCCGTCCACGCCTCAACATAACCCTTTGGATGCCTTACCGGCGCATCCCACCACATCTCACACACGGGTACCCTTGGGGCCGACCCGTGTCAAGACTGTCGGGAACTCAGGTCCACCTCAACCAGGGTGGTACCGCCTGTCCTTCCAGTCCCGTCTTTCACATGTAAACAATGTCAAGTTAAAGGAACCGTGTGTTTATACACCAAGTGGATATCCGAGGAATCACCCTCGATGGATCCCACTCGAGGTATGTGTATGGCAAGAGTCGCTATCGATAAATGGGAAGGAGGAATCACCCTCGATACCCACGACCGATTATCTACGCTACAGAATTAACATCGGGAGTGCTAAGTGAGGTATCACCCTCGGCACTCGATAGTAGCTCTACAGTGCCATACTTAAGGGGTGTGCGGTGATGTGAGGGGCCTGGCTCATCGGTCGGTTGACCGAGTCTTCGGGTCTTCGAGTCGTCGAGTCGTCGATGAAGACGCAGGGGCAACTGGGACTAAGGGGGGTCACTGGGGATCCACTGATCAACCTATACTAAGCAGTTGATATGATTGCAGGTATAGTAGCAGTTTATCAAAAACAGGCCATGCATCAGATTAGGAGCTAACTAATACAGTAGCAAAATCTAATGCAAGAATAAGGGGGAATGAAATGGGCGATATCAGAATGCTCAAGGGGGGTTTGCTTGCCTTGCTGCTCAACGGCAAAAGGCTGATCGTCAACGGTGTAGTCGTACCCGGCAGCACCGTCGGTCTCGGCGTATACCGGTAAGAAGAGGGGGGAGAAAAAAATAAATATAAAGCAGACAAATGCATCACGATGCATGACATGGCAATATGCTGGGCTAGGCATGCACTAACGCAGTACTACACATCGCAGACGTTTCGGAAGAATATCTGACGATATTTTCCGGGTCTCGGGTTACTACCGGACAGACGAAATCGATGGAAAAGTTCCATGTTCGCTATGCTAGGAGTGCCTGAGAGACTAACGGATAGCGTATTCGGATTCGTGGGATTTTTCTGAACAACTTTCATGTTCAAAACTTTTTAATCCGGACTACGGTTTATTTTATATTAATTTCAAAAGATTTAATAATATTCTGAAATTCTTTTAATTAATAATCCGAATTATCCAAAACAGTAAAATACTCTTTAAATTTAATTAATTAATAGAATAATTAACAGTTTAATTAATTAATCTAATTAAACTTAATCATCTAATTAACTAATTAATTACTTAATTAATTAATCCGCTAATTAATTAATTTAACTAATTGTTTTTATTTACTTATTTATTTTTTATTATTATTTTATTTCTATTTATTTTTATTATTATTTTTTTAAACAGGGGCACTGGGCCCCGCGTGTCATTGGCTGGGCCGGACAATGTCCGGGCGGCACCCATTCGGGCGCCGGACATGTCCGGCCGGGGGCGCGTCCAGCCCGCACGTACGCGCGCGCGCACGGCACGGTGGCCGCCGGCGGGGGGGAGGGGCGAGGGCGGCAAGCTCACTTGGAGGGGGGGGGGAGGCGGCGGCGGCCGGCGGTGAGGCGGGAGGCGGCGACGATGAACGGCGGGGTCGGCGGGCGCCGTGGGGCGGCGCGGACGGCGCTCGGGAGCGGGCCCGTCGGCGGGCGGGGGGGGGGGGGTGCGGAGGACCGGGGCGGGTCGGGGCCGGCCGGTCCCAGCCGTCGTCGGGGGGGGGGGGGTTGCCGGGTCGGCCGGGAGGCCGGGCGGATCGAGCGCCCGGGGGGGGTGCGGGAACGGGCACGGGTGCCCCGGGGCGAGCAAGCGGCGGCGGGGGGGGGGGGGGAGGGAGGGGGCGAATCGGGAGGAGCTCGGGGGCTCGCTTGGGTTGCCACAGCTGTCTCCTTATAGGAGCTGACTGGGCCGGCCCTTTCGGCCCGGTAGTGATTTTTCCCTTTTTTTAAAATTTATTATTAAACAACGTCTGTTTTAATTATTTAGAGGCTCTAAAATAATTCCAAAAATGCCGGTTTCAATTTTATAAAATCTTAGGGGTTATTTCCAACCAATCCAACATTTTTATTTTCATTTTTGTACAACTTTTAAATCCACCTTTCAGACGAATTTAAATTGCAACGGAATTTGAACGGGGTTTGAACAACACGAGTTTAACAACAGTAATCGTGTTGGCGTGTCAACATTAGCGTGGGATACTGTAGCTTAATTACATACATCACTGTAGCACAAAACCAGGGCGTCACACCCCCCGGGGTGGGTGGGCCCGACCCGGTGGACCCCCCGGAACCCATTCGTCACTCCCGGTACACTACCGGAAATACCCGAAACCTTTCCGGAACCCAAATACCACTTTCCTATATAAAAATGATTACCTCCGGACCATTCCGGAGCTCCTCGTGACGTCCGGGATCTCATCCGGGACTCTGAACAACCTTCGGTCACCAACACATATATCTCAATACTATCGAAACGTCACCGAACGTTAAGTGTGCAGACCCTGCGGGTTTGAGAACTATGTAGACATGACCGAGACACCTCTGCGGTCAATAACCAATAGCGGGACCTGTATGCCCATATTGGTTCCTACATATTCTACGAAGATCTTTATCGGTTGAACCTCTATGTCAAGGATTCAGTTAATCCCGTATGTTGTTCCCTTTGTTCTTCGGTACGTTACTTGCCCGAGATTCGATCGTCGGTATCTCTATACCTAGTTCAATCTCGTTATCGGCAAGTCTCTTTACTCGTTCCGTAATACAATATCCCGTGGCTAACTCTTTAGTCACTTTGCTTGCAAGGCTTATTGTGATGTTGTATTACCAAGTGGGCCCTGAGATACCTCTCCGTCACACAGAGTAACAAATCCCAGTCTCGATCCATGCCAGCTCAATAGACACCCTCGAAGATACCTGTAGAGCATCTTTATAGTCACCCAGTTACGTTGCGACGTTTGATACACACAAGGTATTCCTCCGGTGTCAGTGAGTTGCATGATCTCATGGTCATAGGAACAGATACTTGACATGCAGAAAACAATAGCAATAAACTGACACGATCATATGCTACGTTCATAGTTTGGGTCTTGTCCATCACATCATTCTCCTAATGATGTGATCCCGTTATCAAATGACATCTCATGTCCATGGCTAGGAAACTTTGACCATCTTTGATCAACGAGCTAGTCTATTCCAGGCATACTAGGGACACGGTGTTGTCTATGTACCCACACATGTATTTGAGTTTCCAATCAATACAATTATAGCATGGATAATAAACGATTATCATGAACAAGGAAATATGATAATAACTAAATTATTATTGCCTCTAGGGCATATTTCCAACAGTCTCCCACTTGCACTATAGTCAATAATCTAGCTCACATCACCATGTGATTAACATTGTAATGAATCTAACACCCAATGAGTTCTGGGGTTTGATCATGTTTTGCATGTGAGAGAGGTTCTAGTCAATGGTCTGCAACATTCAGATCCGTGTGTTCTTTGCAAATCTACATGTCATACTGCAGATGCTACCACGCTCCACTTAGAGCTATTCCAAACGACTGCCCCACTATACGTATCCGGACTGCTACTCATTGTCGTCTGGATAGGTGTCAAAGCTTGCATCGACGTAACCCTTTACGACGAACTCTTTATCACCTCCATAATCGAGAAACATTACCTTAGTCCTCTAGTTACTAAGGATAATCTTGACTGCTGTCCAGTGATCCACTCCAGGACCACTCTTGTACCCCTTGACAGACTCATGGCAAGGCACACACCAGGTGCGGTACACAGCATGGCATACTATATAGAGTCTATGGATAAGGCATAGGGGATGACCTTCGTCCTTTCTCTTTCTTCTGTCGTGGTTGAGCTTTGAGTCTCACTCAACTCCACACCTTACAAATCAGGCAAGAACTCTTTCTTTGACTGATCCATTTTGAACTCTTTCAAAATCTTGTCAAGGTATGTACTTCATTGAAAAATCTTATCAGGCGTCTTGATCTATCTCTATAGATCCTGATGCCCAATATTTAAGTAGCTTCATTCCAGGTCTTCCTTTGAAAAACTCCTTTCAAACAACCCCTTATGCTTTCCAGAAATTCTATATCATTTCCGATCAACAATATCTCATTCACATATACTTATCGGAAATTCTATAGTGCTCCCACTCACTTTATTGTAAATACAAGTTTCTCATAAACTTTGTATAGACCCAAAAACTTTGATCATCATGTCAAAGCGTATATTCCAACTCCAAGATGCTTGCTCCAGTCCATAGAAGGATCGCTGGAGCTTGCATACACTTTAGCATCCTTAGGATTGACAAAACCTTTCGGTTGTATCACATACAACCTTTCCTCAAGGAAACCGTTAAGGAAACGATGTTTTGACATCCATTTGCCAGATTTCATAATCGAAAAATGCAACAACTGCTAACATAATTCCAACAGACGTCTAGCATCGCTACGGGTGAGAAAGTCTCATCGTAGTCAACTCCTTGAACTTGTTGGAAACTTCTTTGCGACAAGTCGAGCTTTATAAATGGTGACATTTACCATCAGCGTCTGTCTTCTTCTTAAAGGTCCATTTGTACTCAACAGCCTGCCGTTCAACGGGCAAGTCTACCAAGGTCCATACTTGGTTTTCATACATGGATCCTTTCTCGGATTTCATGGCTCCTAGCCATTTGTTGGAATCCGGGCCCACCATCGCTTCTTCATAGCTCGTAGGTTCACTGTTGTCTAACAACATGTCCTCCAAGACAGGATTGACGTACCACTCAGAGGCGGTATGAATTCTTGTCGGCCTACGAGGTTCGGTAGTAACTTGATCCGAGGTGTCATGATCATCATCATTAACTTCCTCTTCATTCGGTGTAGGCGCCACAGAAACATCTTTCTGCGTCGTGCTACCATCCAACTGAAGTGACGGTTCAATAACCTCATCAAGTTCTACCTTCCTCCCACTCAATTCTTTCGAGAGAAACTCTTTCTCGAGAAAGGACCCGTTTTTAGCAACAAACACTTTGCCCTTGGATCTGAGATAGAAGGTATACCAAGCTGTTTCCTAAGGGTATCCTATGAAGATGCGTTTTTCCGCTTTGGGATCGAGCTTATCAGACATAAGCGTCGCATTCCCAAACTCTGAGAAATGACAGCTTAGGTTTCTGCCAAACCAAAATTCATACGGTGTCATCTCAAAGGACTTAGATGGTGCCCTATTTAAAGTGAATGTAATTGTTTCTAATGCATAGCCCTAAAACGATAGTGGCAAATCGATAAGAGACATCGTAGTACGCACGACATCCAATAGAGCACGACTATGACGTTCGGACACACCATCACACTATGGTGTTCCAGGTGGCGTGAGTTGTGAAACAACTTCCACATTGTCTTGAGTTGTATACCAAACTCGTAACACAGATATTTACCTCCACGGTCATATCGTAGACATTTTATCTTTTTGTCACGACGATCTCAAACTTCACTCTGAATTTGTTTGAACTTTTCAAACGTTTCAGACTTGTGTTTCATTAAGTAAATATCCCCATATCTACTCAAATAATCAGTGAAGGTAAGAAAATAGCGATATCCACCGCACGCTTCAACACTCATTGGATCGCTACATCAACATGTATCATTTCCAATAAGTCACTTGCCTGCTCCATCATATCGGAAAACGGGGTCTTAGTCATCTTGCCCAAGAGGAATGGTCCGCATGTCTCAACCGATTCGAAATCGAGTGAGTTAAAAGATCCATCAGCATGGAGTTTCTTCATGCGCTTTATACCAATATGACTTTGGCGGCAGTGCCACAAGTATGTGGTACTATCATTATTAACTTTGCATCTTTTGGCATCAATATTATGAACATGTGTAACACTACGATCGAGATTCAATGAACCATTCACATTGGGTGCATGACCATTGAAGGTATTATTCATGTAAATACAATAACCATTATTCTCTAACTTAAATGAATAACTGTATTGCAATAAACACGATCTAATAACGTTCATGCTCAACGCAAACACCAAATAACATTTATTTAGGTTCATCACTAATTCCGAAGGTAGAGAGAGCGTGCGATGGTGATCACATCAACCTTGGAAACACTTCCAACACACATCGTCACCTCGCCCTTAGCTATTCTCCGTTTATTCCGTAGCTTATATTTCGAGTTACCAACATTTAGCAACTGAACCGGTATCTAATACGAAGGTGCTACTAGGAGTACTAGCAAGTTACACATGAATAAAACGTATATCAAATATACTTCTGTTGACGTTGCCAGCCTTCTTATCTACCAAGTATCTTGGGCAGTTCCGCTTCAGTGACCGTTCTCCTCATAATAGAAGCACTCAGTCTCGGGTTTGGGTTCAACCTTGGGTTTCTTTACTGGAGCAGCAGCTGGCTTGCCATCCATGAAGTTTCCCTCCTTGCCCTTGCCCTTCAGGAAACTAGTGGTTTTACTAACCATCAACACTTGATGCTCCTTCTTGATATCTACTTTCGCGGTGTCAAACATCGCGAATAGCTCGGGGATCATTATTTCCATCCCTGGCATTTCATAGTTCATCACGAAGCTCTAGTAGCTTTGTGGCAGTGACTTGGAGAACTATATCAACCAATATCTTATCTGGAAGATCAACTCCCACTTGATTCAAGCGATTGTAGCACCCAGACAATCTGAGCACATGCTCACCGATTGAGCTATTCTCCTTCATCTTGTAGGCAAAGAATCTTGTTGGAGGTCTCATACCTGTCAACACGGGCACGAGCCTGAGATCCCAATTTCAGCTCTTAGAACATCCCATATGTTCCGTGACGTTCAAAACGTTTTGGAGCCTCAATTCTAAGACGTAATGCATGACGCATTGAACTATCAAGTAGTCATCAGAACGTGCGTGTCAGATGTTCACAACATCTACAAATGACGCTTGAGGGGGTGGCGCACCGAGCGGTGCATTAAGGACATAAGCCTTCTGTGTAACAATGAGGACAATCCTCAGATCACGGACCCAGTCCGCATTATTGCTACCAACATCTTTCAATTCTATTTTCTCTAGGAACGTATACAAACAGGGGAGCTACAGCGCGAGCTATTGATCTACAACATAATTTGCAAAGTCACTTTGACTATGTTCATGATAACGAGTTCAATTAATCATATTACTTAAGAACTCCCACTCAAATCAACATCCCTCAGGTTGTCTAAGTGTGATATGATCCAAATCCACCAACCCAAGTCCGATCATCACGTGAGATGAGGTGGTTTCAATGGTGAACGTCTTCATGTTGATCATATCTACTATATGACTCATGTTCGACCTTTCGGTCTCTTATGTTCTGAGGCCATGTCTGTACATGCTAGGCTCGTCAAGTTTAACCCGAGTGTTCCGCACGTGCAACACTGGCTTGCACCCGTTGTATGTGAACGTAGAGTCTATCACACCCGATCATCACGTGGTGTCTTAAAAGGATGAACTTTCGCAACGGTGCACACTCGGGGAGAACACAATTTTATCTTGAAATTTCAGTGAGGGATCACCTTATAATGCTACCGTCGTCCTAAGCAAAATAAGATGCATAAAAGGATTAACATCACATGCAAATCATAAGTGACATGATATGGCCATGAACTTGTGCTTTTGTTCTCCATTTCCAAAGCACCGGCATGATCTCCATCGTCACCGGCATGACACCATGCTATCCATCATCTTGATCTCCATCAACGTGTTGCCATGCGGTTGTCGCGCCGACTATTGCTTCTACAACTATTGCTAACTCATAGCGATAAAGTAAAGCAAAACGGCGAAAATAAATTAAAGACAACCCTATGGCTCCTGCCGGTTGCCGTACTCATCGACATGCAAGTCGTGATTATCTATACATAACATGATCATCTCATACATCACATATATCTCATCATGTCATTGGCCATATCATATCACAACATACCCTGCAAAAACAAGTTAGACGTCCTCTAATTGTTGCATGTTTTACGTGGCTGCTATGGGTATCTAGCAAGAACGATTCTAACCTACGCAAAACCGCAACGGTGATACACAAATTGCTATTCAACCTTCTCAAGGACCGCCTTTGTGGAATCCGATCCAACTAAAGTGGGAGAGACAGACACCCGCCAACCATCTTTATGCAACAAAGTCACATATCAGTTGATGGAACCGGTCTCTCGTAAGCGTACGAGTAAGGTTGGTCCGGGCCGCTTCATCCCACAATGCCGCTGAATCAAGAAAAGACCAAGGGAGGAAGCAATCTGAATATCAACGCCCACAAACACCTTTGTGTTCTACTCGTGATCTCATCTACGCATAGACCTACCTCTGATACCACAGTTGGGGAACGTTGCATGGGAAACAAAAATTTTCCTACGCACACGCAAGATCTATCCATGGTGATGAGCATCTACGAAAGAGAGAGTGGATCTACATACCCTTGTAGATCGCTAAGCGGGAAGCGTTAAGAAACGCGGTTGATGTAGTCGAACGTCTTTGCGATCCAAATCGCAAGCCGTCCCGCGATCCAATCACGATCTGTCCCGATCTAGCGCCGAACGGACGGCACCTCCACGTTCCGCACACGTACAGCTCGATGATGATCTCCGCCTTCTTGATCCAGCAAGAGGGGGCAGAGAGGTAGATGAGATCTCCAGCAGCACGACGGCGTGGTGGTGGTGATGGTGGAGTTATCCCGGCAGGGCTTCGCCTAAGCACTACCGGAATCTATTTGGTGGAGGAACTAGAGAATAGAGAACTAGCACGCGGCCGTGTGTCTTTGGGGGCTCTATTCCTATAGTATATATAGGAGGGACGGGGGAGGAGGCAACCTCCCTAGGGTTTCCCCTAGGGGTCGGCCGAACCAGGCAAGGAGGAGTCCAATCCACTTCCTACTAGGAAGTGGATTCATATTAGGAAGGAGTCCTATTCCTTCCTATCTCCACCTTTTTTCCTCTTGGGCATATGGGCCCTTATGGGGTCGGTTCCCCAGCCCATTAGGGGCTAGTGCGCCACCTCTTGGGCCCATGTGGTCTCCCGGGGTGGGTGGGCCCCACCCGGTGGACCCCCGGAACCCATTCGTCACTTCCGGTACACTACCGGAAATACCCGAAACTTTTCCGGAACCCAAATACCACTTTCCTATATATAAATCTTTACCTCCGGACCATTCCGGAGCTCCTCGTGATGTCCGGGATCTCATCCGGGACTCCGAACAACCTTCGGTCACCAACACATATATCTCAATACTACCGAAACGTCACCAAACGTTAAGTGTGCAGACCTTGCGGGTTTGAGAACTATGTAGACATGACCGAGACACCTCTATGGTCAATAACCAATAGCGGGACCTGGATGCCCATATTGGTTCCTACATATTCTATGAAGATCTTTATCGGTTGAACCTCTATGTCAAGGATTCAGTTAATCCCGTATGCTGTTCCCTTTGTTCTTCAGTATGTTACTTGCCCGAGATTCGATCGTCGGTATCTCTATACCTAGTTCAATCTCGTTATTAGCAAGTCTCTTTACTCATTCCGTAATACAATATCCCGTGGCTAACTCTTTAGTCACTTTGCTTGCAAGGCTTATTGTGATGTTGTATTATCGAGTTGGCCCTGAGATACCTCTCCATCACACGGAGTAACAAATCCCAGTCTCGATCCATGCCAGCTCAACAGACACCCTTGGAGATACCTGTAGAGCATCTTTATAGTCACCCAGTTACGTTGCGACGTTTGATACACACAAGGTATTCCTCCGGTGTCAGTGAGTTGCATGATGTCATGGTCATAGGAACAGATACTTGACATGCAGAAAACAATAGCAATAAACTGACACGATCATATGCTATGTTCATAGTTTGGGTCTTGCCCATCACATCATTCTCCTAATGATGTGATCCCGTTATCAATTGACATCTCATGTCCATGGCTAGGAAACCTTGACCATCTTTGATCAACGAGCTAGTCTATTACAAGCATACTAGGGACACGGTGTTGTCTATGTACCCACACATGTATTTGAGTTTCCAATCAATACAATTATAGCATGGATAATAAACGATTATCATGAACAAGGAAATATGATAATAACTAAATTATTATTGCCTCCAGGGCATATTTCCAACAGAAAATGAGAGGAAGAACAAAGAAGAGAACATGAAGAATTCCAAGATCTAAAACCAAGGGGTTCCCCTCACATAGAGGAGAAAGTGATTGGTGGAAATATGGATCTAGATCTCCTCTCTCTTTTCCCTTAAGAACTAGAAAGAATCATTGGACATATTGAGAGTTAGCAAGCTCGAAGAAGACCAACAATGGGGGAAGAACTCGAGCTCAAAGGATAAGCTCCATTGGGGAAGAATACCCCCTTTTATAGGTGGGGAAAATCCAACTATTACCCCCTCAGCCCGCACACGAGCGGTACTACTGCTCGGGCGGCAGTGCTCCGCTGAGCAGTGCAATGGCACGAAGCCATGAGGTGGTAGTGCCGCCGGAGCGGTACTACCGCTCGCCCTAGCGGTACTACCACTTATAAGCGGAAGTGGAGTGGTAGTGACGGGCAGTACTACTGCTTGTAGGCGGTACCGCTGCTTCGTACTACCGTGCCACTACCTCCCAGTCCGACACGAAAAGTCGAGACCGCGCAGAGGCAGCGGTAGTACCAGCAGAACTGGATAGGGGTACTACCTCCTATAGGCAGTACTACCGCTTGCTCAGAGTGCTACTACCGCTAATAGGTTGTACTACTGCTTGCCCAGAGCGGTACTACCGCGGGAGAGCAACAAAGAAGCCCAAGCAAACAGATGGATACAATAAAACCTGAACTGTCATAACTTTCGCATGCGAGCTTCGAATTGAGCAAACTCAAGCTTGTTGGATAGAGGACGACAAGAGCTATCCAACATCGAATGATATAGAGATATGAAACCTCTATGAATGAATAACCGGCAAAAACTCCAACATCGAGAACATCATAGAAGATGCATATGAACTCTATTTTTGATGAAATTGAGCTTGTCATGAAGATGACCATAAGCTCTAAAACTCACAAAGAGAAACACCAAACAAGAACCAAGAAAGATGATGCAAGGATGCAAATGGTTTGAGCTCTCAACGAATTATACGATCAAGCTACTCACTTGAGAGCCCCCCTTGATAGTACGGCAGTCGATCCTATAACCCGGTCTCCCAACTACCACCATGAGACCGGTAAAATAGAAAACCTATCAAGGGCAAACCTATACCTTGCACACAGTCCACTTGAGCTAGATGATGACGATCTTGACTTCCTCAAGTTGGACCACCTTTCTTGAGTGTGTTTGCTCGATGAAAACTAATTGATTGCTCCCCCATACTCCACTATGGGTGGGCCACTCTTCGACACATCTTCACAAGTCCATTGACATCACAATGGACGGCAAGCTTCAAGCATGATCTCTTCGTGATGCTCCACCTGGACTTGCACACCGCAATCTTGATGACGATCACCACTTGATGTCATCCTCCATGGGTTGTAAGAGATCTTCTTTTCGATGCAAGCCCATGGAAAGATACCCAACCCCACATGTAGACCTTACAAACATCATGGGTTAGTACACAAAGCGTAATGGACAATGTTTACCATACCATGGGATCACTTGATCCCTCTCGGTACATCTTGTATGCCTTGTGTGTTGATCAACTTGATATACTCTTTGCCATAGTCTTGATAAACCTTGTATCTTATCTTATCTTCATAAAAGATGATGTCTTGAAGGTAAACATGAATGTTCACACATTGTTCTTCTTCAAGACATGCTTGCAATAAGCTCAAATATCACATGACCAATCTTTCGATACATCCTTGAATACCACCTTGGTCATCACATAAACTCCAAAACCACACATGGAGAAATATTCTCTTATCTTCTCTTCATAAAAGATGATGTCTTGAAGGTAAACATGAATGTTCACACAATCTTCTTCTTCAAGACATGCTTGCAATAAGCTCAACTCTCACATGACCAATCTTTGGATAAATCCTTGCATACCACCTTTGTCATCACATAAACTCCTTGAAACCAACAAATGGATTTCAAGAAATGCATATGGACAAATCCTTGAAGTAAAACTCAAAGCAACCATTAGTCCATAGTGATTGCCAACAATTACCAAAACCACACATGGAGAAATATGCTCTAACAATGTTAATGTCATATTGATCATAGTGCCATCCATCATCATAAAACTGACCCCTCATAAGTTAATCATAAATAAGTTTGCTATATCCCCGAGGATAAATTATACTAAAGCCATTTTTTCATATTAATGTGCTAGAGGAAATGTTTTTTACCAACACTTCAGTACCACATCGTAAGCTTTTCTCTCACTTATGGGTCTACCTTTGGGACTTGGTAAACCAAAGATGGAGCATCTCATGCCTCTAGTGTAGAGAACTGAAAGAAGGTTGCAAGGTTGTGCTGATTTTCTTACCTATCCTCACAAATTGCAACCGGTGAAATTTGTCTTTTCCTCCTTGCCCACTTTTTACTTGAGCCCCCTCTTGGCTTATAAGAGTATTAGTGAGCAAACTGATAAATATAGATGCCATTTTGTGTGTGTGTGTGTGGGGGGGGGGGGGGGGGTATGATCTTACTAAGAACCCCCCCATTGCGTGGACATGGGTTTATTCATACGAAATTTGGAGGCCTTGGATTTATCGACCTATCCTTGTAAAACAAACGACTGCTACATAATTAACACCTGCTTTAATTCTTCAATGTAATTTACTACCCATAGGTAAAACTAATCTAGGAATCTTACTACCATCATAAGTTGCACCCCCTTGCAAAACAATCAAATGTTTGTTTTGGTGGAGAGGTTGCTTAAAATTTCTTCTATAATAGAAGCAAGTGACCATTCGTACGCTTCAGTCCAGAATATCAATTAAGCTCTTGTCAAATTAATGGGATGGAGTTCCTCCACAAGAAGTTTTTCCTCACCTATTTTTATTTGCCAATTACCCTGACATATCTATGTGTTTGATAAGACACATGCCTCTATCGGAGCACTTTAACTCGCTGATACTTGTGATCTGCGTTGAGTTTTCCGTGAAGAGGAACGGGTAATTGCAGCACAAAGCGGATAAGTATTTCCCTGAGTTATGAAACCAAGGTTTATCAAACCAATAGGAATATCAATCATCAACCATCTTCAGCGGCTGCACACAAATGAACAAACAACTTGCACCCAACGCGGGCAAGAGGGTTGTCAATCCCCTTGATCTCATTATTTGCAAGCAAATGAGTTGTGTAGATAAGTGTTATTAAAAGAAAAATAAATAAAAAGTAAATAAAGGCAGCGAGGTAATGATAGCGTTTGCAAATATATAAGTCAATAGACCCGGGGGCCATAGTGTTCTCTAGTGGCATCTCTCATGCAGGCAGCATACAATGGGTAAACAAATTACTGTTGGGCAATTGATAGAAAAGCGGATAGTTATGCGATGTTCACGGCAATGATCATGTATATATAGGCATCACGTCCATAAGCAAATAGGCCAACTCCTGCCTGCACCTATTACTATTACTCCACTCATCTACCGCTATCCAGCATGCATCTAGAGTATTAAGTAAAACAGAGTAATGCTTGGAGAACGATGACATGATGTAGACAAAGTAAACTCAAACAATATGAACGAACCCCATCGTTTTATCCTTAGTAGCAACAACACAAAGACGCATCTTGTCCCCTACTTTTTCACTTGGATATAGAAACTCGCCAGGTTGAACCTACCACAACGAACCACTCCCACCGATGAAATATCAATCTACTTGGCCAAAGCATATCAATAGATCGGAGAGCATTACGAAGCTATAATGATCATGCACTTAAGAGATAATATAATTCATAGGCATCTCAAATACTTTTCATGAATAATCTGAACATAAACCCACAATTCATCGGATCCCAACAAACACACCGCACAATAGGATTACATCGGACAGATCAAAGCGAAGATGCGATGACCATTGTATTGAAGATCATAAGAGAGAGAGATTGCCATCTAGGTACTAGCTATGGACCCGTAGATCTGTGGTGAACTATTCACACATCATCATGAGGGCAGAAAGGTTGATGAAGAGGCCCTCCGTGATCGATCCCCCCTTCGACAGGGTGCCGGAACGGAGCTCCAGATGATCTCGCGACGGAACAGAGACTTGCGGCGGTGGAAAAAGGGTTTCAGGACTGCCTCCAGGGTTTTATGATATTAGAGAATTTATAGGCCGAAGAGGGACGTCGGGAGACGCACGAGGTGGCCACCACATATCAGGGCGCCCCCCAAGGCGCGCCCTGATGTGTGGTGGGGCCCTCGTGTGCCTCCTGACCTCCTTCTGAAGCTTCTCGGTCTTCATATAGTCCAGAAAAAATCATGAAAAAGTTTCGTGGCAATTGGACTTCGTTTGGTACAGTAAACCTGAAAAGGCAAAAAGCACACAGAAAACAACAACTCGCACTGGGCACTGGGTCAATAGGTTAGTGCTCAAAAATATTATAAATTGGTAAATAAAGACCCAAAAAGTATCATAGAATGATAATATATCAGCATGGAACAATAAAAAATTATAGATACGTTGGAGACGTATCAAGCATCCCCAAGCTTAATTCCTGCTCGTCCTCGAGTAGGTAAATGATAAAAACAGATTTTTTGATGTGACATGCTATCCACTATGTAATCTTATTCACGTATGCTCATTGAGAAAAGATGAATCAAAAAATATTAACATAGCAATATTCAAAGTGTAAGAAACAGAATTGTTAATTCTTAAAATTATACGATTCATAAGAAACCTTTACCCCCATTCATCTTATTGTATTAGCAAGGCATGGCTCCATCTTCACCACATTAATACAAATGTTAAGCACCACGGTGTCCAAGTCAGACAATTGGTTCGTACTTTTTTCAATTTGCATCAACTTTTTATTCTTCATGCAATATATGAGCGTGAGCCATTGGACATAGCATTTGAGTGGAATAGAGTATGGAGGTAGATATCAAAGGGGTAGGAAGTGGAAAAGATAGTCTCACATCAACTAGGCATACCAACGGGCTATGGAGATGTCCATCGATAAATGTCAATGCAAGGAGTAGGGATTGCCATGCAAATGATGCACTAGAGCTATAAGTGTATGAAAGCTCAAATGAAGCTAAGTGGGGTGTGCATCCAACTTGCTTGCTCATGAAGACCTCGGGCATTTGAGGAAGCCCGTCATAGGAATATACAAGCCAAGTTTGTAATAATGAATAGGTAATTCCTACTAGCATATGAAAGTGATATATCATGAGACTCTACGTGAGGAACATGGTGCCACTTTGAGGCACAAGTGTGGTAAAGGATAGTAGCAAAGTCCCTTCTCTCATTTTCTCTCATTTTTTTTGAATGGATGGTGGGCTCATTTGGCCTCCCCCATCTTTATTTTCATCCGGAGCCTCTTCTGGACTTATGGGAGAATCATCATCTCCATCATTCTTTCCTCACTGGGACAATGCTCTAATAATAATGATCATCACACTTTTATTTACTTACAACTCAACATGGAGAACTGATATGAAGATATGACTCTGTATGAATGCCTCTGGCTGTGTACCATGATGTGCAATGATCTAGCGTGACATGTATCAAAAACATTATGAAAGGTGGCTTTGCCACAAATACTATGTCAGCTCTATATGATCATGCAAAGCAATATGACAATGAAGGAACTAGTCATGTGAAGGGACGATGGAATTTGCATGGCAGTATATCTCGGAATGGCTATGGAAATGCCATGATAGGTAGGTATGGTGGCTGTTTTGAGGAAGATATAATAAGGCTTATGTGCAACAGAGCGTGTCATGTCACGGGGTTTGGATGCACCGGCGAAAGTTGCATCGATCCTCGAGGTAAGAACGGGCTATGCACGGTACCGAAGAGGCTAGCAAATTATGAAAGAGGTGAGATTGCGTATGTTCATGGTTTCACATTAGTCATAAAGAACTCATATACTTATTGCAAAGTTTATTAGTTTATCATAAATCAAAGTACTAATCACATGCCCCGAGGGAAGAGGTTGGTAGGAGTTAACCATCGCACGCTTCCGACCCGAAACAACACTAGGATTTCAATGAGGAATAGAAATGCTCACACATCATCACCATGCCACTTTAATTTTTAGATGAATAAAAAGGTCAACCTTTCTTAATATCGACACTTCTACGTTTAACAATTATGAACTCACACCTATTTCATATTACTACATCAATATCATTGACCCACAATTTCTTTATATGTGCTACATGATGGTTTTGATTATCACTCTTTGAATACCTAATATTCTTGGACTAGTCTGTATGACCCATGCAAATTACTGTAACTATTTATTAACTCTAAAACAAATATAAGTGGAGAACGAGAGTGAAATCATTTCTATAAAATCTACACGCCACCGTGCTCAAAAAGATATAAGTGAAGAACTAGAGCAACTGCTAAGCTCAAAAGATATAAGTGAAGCACATAGAGTATTCTAACAAGTTATGATGAAGGTGTGTCTCTCTTAAATAGGTGTGTACAGCAAACAATGTTTGTGGAAAACTGAAAGTAAAAGCAAACAAAAGAAAATGACGCTCCAAGCAAAACTCATATCATGTGACGAATAAAAATATAGCTCCAAGTGACATACCGATGGATTCAAGACGAAAGAGGGGATGCCTTCCGGGGCATCCCCAAGCTTAGACGCTTGAGTCTCCTTTACAATATTACCTTGGGGTGCCTTGGGCATCCCCAAGCTTAGGCTCTTGCTACTCCTTATTCCTTGGTCCATCAAGATAACAGCCAAAACATGAAAACTTCAATCACACCAAACTCAACAAAACCTCGTGAGATCCGTTAGTATAAGAAACATATTGCATACTCTAAGTACTGTTGTAAATTGATTCAAATTTCATAAATGCATAATAGGTACTGTATTCTAACTTCTCCATGGCTTATACCCCCCGATACAATCCATAGCATAATCAAAACAAGCAACTATGCAAGCAAAAACAGAATCTGTCTAAAACAGAATATTCTGTAGCAATATGTAGAGATCCTATACTTATGTAACTCTAAAAATTCTGAAAAATTAGCTAATCATAGAAAATTTGTATAGAAACACTGTGTAAAAATTTCAGATCATTATCACGCTCCAGCAAAAAAGGAAAATTCCTGTACTTGAGCCAAAAGTTTCTGTTTTGTTTCAGCATCGATTCTACTCATCTTGTGAGTCATCCCAAAGGCTTTACTTGGCACAAAAACTAATTTAAACACAAAAACATAATAATTACAGAGGCAATAATAATTCTATTAAAAACAAACAGAAAGTTTAAAGCAAAAATTTAAAGATAACTATTGGGTTGCCTCCCAACAAGCGCTATTGTTTTATGCCCCTAGCTAGGCATAATGCATTGTTTCAAGTATTGTCATCTTTGACACTCCACCCATAAGTGGCTCTCATGATTGATTCATAATGTGGATTAATTATATTTCTAGGTAAGTGTTCCATCCCTTTATTTAATGGGAATTGGAACCTTATGTTTCCCTCTTTCATGTCAATGATTGCACCTATAGTTCGTAAGAATGGTCTTCCAAGTATTATGGGACAAGAAGGATTGCAATCAATATCAAGCACAATGAAATCTAAAGGCACATAATTTTTATTTGAAATAATAAGCACATCATTAATTCTAGCTAAAGGTTTGTTGATGGTAGAATCGGCAAGATGCAAGTTGAGGGAACAATCTTCAATATTAGTGAGACCGAGCACATCACAAAGAGTTTTAGGAATAGTTGAAACACTAGCACCAAGGTCACACAAAGCATTGCATTCATATTTATTTATCTTTATTTTGATAGTAGGTTCCCACTCATCATGCAATTTTTTCGGAATAGAAACTTCAAGCTCAAGTTTCTCATCATAAGGTTTTATCATAGCTTCTACTATATGTTCGGTAAAAGCTTTGTTTTGTTCATAAGCAATGGGTGAGCTATTAATGGATTGCACCAAGGAAATACATTCTACTAAAGAGAAATTATCATAATTAAAGTCCTTGTAATCCAAGATAGTGGGTGCATCACTAGTGAAAGTTCTGACCTCTCCAAACCCACATTTTTCAGTTTCAGTATCAAAATCATCACCCTTCAAGCAAATGGGACGCTTCTCTACTAAAGTTGACTCATCTCCAGTCCCTTTATCATTTATATTCAGAGAGGTAAATAAAGATTCAATAGGAGAAATACCAATCATTTTATGATCTTCATCATGATTCCGGTAAAAACCGGGTGGAAGAGCTTTTTCTAAGAACTCCAGCTTAGCTCTCAACTTAGCGGTCCTCTCCTTACTTTCCTTAATAGATATTTGTATAGATTTAACAGCATCATTGAAATCATGCTTGGGTGGCAAAGCTTTATTTTTAATATTTTCCACATCAAGAGCAATTCTATCAATGTTTTTAGCCAAAGTGTCAACTACATGCAATTTTTCGTCTACCATAGTGTTGAAAACCTTTTGAGAATTAATAAATTATTTCATTGTGTTCTCAAGATCAGAGGGTATCCTATTATAATTTGTAGAAAAATTTCCATAAGAATTTCCATAGTTGTTAGAGGAATTACCAGGATACGGTCTAGAACTGAAATTTCCTCTATAAGCATTGTTATTGAAATTATTTCGCGAGACAAAGTTCACATCAATAGCATCATTATTTTGCCCAATCAAAGTAGATAAGGGAACTTAATTGGGATAAACATGAGCATTTTTACTAGCAACCATATTCATAAGAGCATCCACTTTTTCACTCAAAGTAGAGATTTCTTCAATAGAATTTACCTTCTTACCGGTTGGAGCCCTTTCGGTATGCCATTGAGAATAATTTGTCATGATGTTGTCCAGAAGTTTTGTGGCATCTCCTAAGGTGACATCCATAAAGGTACCACCTGCAGCAGAATCTAGAAGATTTCTAGACACAAAGTTTAGTCCAGCATAGAAGTCTTGGATAATCATCCACATATTTAAACCATGAGTTGGACAATTTCTTATCATTAATTTCATTCTCTCCCAAGCTTGTGCAACATGCTCTTGATCTTGTTGTTCAAAATTCATTATTTTATTTCTAAAGGAGATGATCTTAGCAGGAGGAAAATACTTGGCAATAAAAGCATCTTTACACTTATCCCATGTTCCAATACTATTACGCAGTAAAGATGAAAACCAAGCTTTAGCTTTATCTCTTAGTGAAAAAGGAAATAATTTTAGTTTCACAATATCATTGTCCATATACTTTTTCTTTTGCATGTCACATAATTCAACAAAGGTATTAAGATGTGACGCGGGATCCTCATTAGGACTTCCCGAAAATTGATCTTTCATGACAAGATTTAGCAATTTAGCATTAATATCAAAGGCATCCGCACTAGTGGAGTGTGGTATAGGAGTACTAATATAATCATTATTATTAGTATTTGAGAAATCACACAACTTAGTAGTATCTTGAGACATGGTGACTGAACAAGCAAAGTAACGAGCAAGACAAGTAAACTAGCAAGCGAAGAAGTAAACTAGTAACAAGCAAAGATAAATATTTTTGTATTTTTGATTTTTATGAGACAAGCTAAATATAACAGCAAATAAAAAGAAGAACAAGTGAATGAAAATTTGTGTGAAGTTACTTGGTAGTTGATACGTCCATTTTGCATCATGATTTCCTTCTGTTATTTACTTTGTTTTGTTGAATAATAATGCTTTGGGAGTGATTCTAATGCTTTTTCTCTCATAATATGCAAGGTTTACACAAAGAGGGAGAATACCGGCAGCTGGAATTTTGGACCCAAGAAAAGCACGTCAGAGATACCTATTCTGCACAACTCCAATGAAGCTGAAATTTTACAAAGATTATTTTTGCATTTAATAAAAAATACTGGAGCTGAAAACTACCGGAGGGGGCCTCCCAGGTGGGCACAACCCACCATGGCGCGCCAGGCCCCCTGGGCGCGCCCTGATGGGTTGTGGCCACCTCGGCCCACCTCCGGTGCCCATCTTCTGGTATAAGGTCACTCTTGACCTAGAAAAAAATCAGAGGAGGACTTTCGAGACGAAGCGCCGCCGCCTCGAGGCGGAACTAGGGCAGGAGCACTTTTGCCCTCCGACGGAGCGATTCCGCCGGGGGAACTTCCCTCCCGGAGGGGGAAATCGAAGCTATCGTCATCACCAACACCCCTCTCATCTTTGGGAGGCCAATCTTCATCAACATCTTCAACATCACCATCTCCTCTCAAACCCTAGTTCATCTCTTGTGTTCAATCTTTGTACCGAAACCTCAGATTGGTACCTGTGGGTGACTAGTAGTGTTGATTACCTTGCGTAGTTGATTACTATATGGTTTATTTGGTGGAAGATTATATGTTCAGATCCATTATGCTATTCAATACTCCTCTGATCTTGAGCATGATTATTATTTGTGAGTAGTTACCTTTGTTCTTGAGGTCATGGAGAAGTCATGTTGCGAGTAATCATGTGAATTTCATATGTGTTCGATATTTTGATGATATGTATGTTGTGATTCCCTTAGTGGTGTCATGTGAACGTCGACTACATGACACTTCACCATTCATGGGCCTAAGGGAAGGCATTGTGGAGTAGTTATTAGATGATGGGTTGCTAGAGTGACAGAAGCTTAAACCCTAGTTTATGCACTACTTCGTAAGGGGCTGATTTGGATCCACATGGTTAATGCTATGGTTAGACTTTGTCTTAATACTTTTCTCGTAGTTGCGGATGCTTGCGAGGGGTTTAATCATAAGTAGGTTGTTAGTTCAAGTAAGAACAACACCTTAGCACCGGTCCACCCACATATCAAATTATCAAAGTAGCAAACACGAATCAAACCAACATGATAAAAGTGAATAGACGAAATTCCCGTGGACCCACAAGAACACTTTGCCTATTACTAGTGATTGTTTTGGCCTGTCCTTTGCCTCAAAAGGATTGGGCTACCTTGCTGTATCTTGTTTACCGTTACCGTTACTTGCTCGTTACCAATTATCTTGCTATCAAACTATCTGTTACCTACAATTTCAGTGCTTGCAGAAATTACCTTGCTGAAAACCGCTTGTCATTTCCTTCTGCTCCTCGTTGGGTTCGACACTCTTACTTATTGAAAGGACTACGATTGATCCCCTATACTTGTGGGTCATCAAGACTCTTTTCTGGCACCGTTGCCGGGGAGTGAAGCGCTCTTGGTAAGTGGAAATCGGTAAGGAAAAACTTATACTACGTGCTGAAATTTATCGCTACTTGCTACTATGGAGAACAATCCTTTGAGGGGTTTGTTCGGGGTATCCTCACCTCGACCGGAACCACAATTAGTTTCCCCTCAACCTACAGCACCTACTGAAAATGTTACTTATGAATTCCTTCGGGTATGTTAGAACAACTGCTTGCTAAAGCTTATGCATGAGATGTTACTGAACATCCTGATATGCACCTCTTATATGTGAACGGAATTTGTGGATTATTTAAGCTTGCAGGTTTACCCGGAGATGAAGTTAAGAAGAAGGTTTTCCCTTTATCTTTGGAGGGAAAAGCATTGACATGGTATAGGCTATGTGATGATCTTGGATCGTGGAACTGGAATCGTTTGCAATTGGAGTTTCACCAAAAGTTTTATCACATGCATCTAGTTCATCGTGATCGGAATTATATATATAATTTTTGGCCTCGTGAAGGAGAAAGTATCGCTCTAGCTTGGGGGAGGCTTAATTCAATGTTATATTCATGCCCCAATCACGAAATTCCGAGAGAAGTTATCATTCAGAATTTTTATGCTCGGCTTTCTCATAATGATCAATCCATGCTCGATACTTCTTGTGTTGGTTCTTGTATGAAGAAGACTATTGAATTCAAGTGGGATCTCTTGGAAAGAATTAAATGCAACTTTGAAGATTGGGAACTCGACGAAGGTAATGAGTCAGGTATAAAGCTTGAATTTGATTGTGTTAAATCCTTTATGAATACCGATACTTTTCACAAGCTTAGCACTAAATATGGACTTGACTCTGAGATAGTAGCCTCTTTCTGCGAAGCATTTGCTACTCACGTTGACCTCCCTAAGGAGAAGTGGTTTAAATATCATCCCCCTATTAAGGAAGAAATTAAAGAACCGGTCATAGCTAAAGAAGAAACCATCTTTTACAATGTTGATCTAGTTGTGCCTACCGCTTATATTGAAAAACCACCTTTCCTTGTTAGGATAAAGGAACATGCTAACGTATCAACTGTGGTTCGTAAGAGTAATATAAGAGCACCTAAACCCCCTGAGCAAATTAAAGTAGAACCTAGTGTTGCTATGGTTAAAGATCTCTTGGTAGAAAATGTTGATGGGCATGTCATCTACCTTTGTGATGAAGCTGCTAGAATTGCTAAACCTGATAAGAAAGATAAACATAGACCTATAGAAGGCTTGCCCGTTGTCTCAGTTAAAATAGGAGATCATTGCTACCATGGTTTATGTGATTTAGGTGCTAGTGTGAGTGCTATCCCTTTTACCTTATACCAAGAAATTATGAATGAAATAGCACCTGCTGAAATGGAAGATATTGATGTTACTATTAAGCTTGCTAATAGAGACACTATCACACCACTTGGGATTGTTAGAGATGTTGAAGTCTTGTGTGGGAAAGTAAAATACCCTACTGATTTTCTAATCCTTGGTTCCCCACAAGATGACTTTTGTCCCATTATCTTTGGTAGACCTTTCTTGAGCACCGTCAATGCTAAGATAGATTGTGAAACACAAACCATCGGTGTCAGTTTTGGTAATGTGTCTCATGAGTTTAATTTTTCCAAGTTTAGTAGACAACCCCGTCATAAAGAATTATCTAATAAGGATGAGATACTTGGTCTTGCTTCTATTGCTGTGCCTCCTACTGATCCATTAGAACAATATTTGCTTGACCATGAAAATGATATGCACTTGCGTGAAAGAAATGAAATAGATCAAATTTTCTTCGAACAACAACCTCTCTTGAAACACAATTTGCCTATTGAAACCCTTGGAGGTCCTCCTCCACCTAAAGGTGATCCTGTGTTTGAATTGAAACAATTGCCTGACACTTTGAAGTATGCTTATCTTGATGAGAAAAAGATATATCTTGTTATTATTAGTACTAACCTTTCAGAACATGAAGAAGAGAGATTATTGAAAGTTCTAAGAAAGCATCGGGCTGCTATTGGATATACTCTTGATGATCTTAAGGGCATTAGTCCCACTCGATGTCAGCACAAGATCAATATGGAACCTGATGCTAAACCCGTTGTTGATCACCAACGGCGATTGAATCCTAAGATGAAGGAAGTAGTAAGAACTGAAATATTAAAGCTTCTGGAAGCAGGTATATTAAAGCTTCTGGAAGCTTCTGGAAGATGTTGGGGAACGTTGCATGGGAAACAAAAAATTTTCCTACGCACACGCAAGATCTATCCATGGTGATGAGCATCTACGAGAGGGAGAGTGAATCTACATACCCTTGTAGATCGCTAAGCGGAAGCGTTAATAAACGCGGTTGATGTAGTCGAACGTCTTCGCGATCCAAATCGCCGAGCGTCCCGCGATCCAATCACGATCCTTCCGATCTAGTGCCGAACGGACGGCACCTCCGCGTTCAACACACGTACGGCTTGATGACGCCTTCACCTCCTCGATCCAGCGAGCGATGGTGAAGTAGTGGTTGAGTTCCAGCAGCACGACGGCGTGGTGATGGTGGTGAGGAACAATCTCTGCAGGGCTTCGCCAAGCGCTACGGAGATTATGACGGAGGAACTAGAGGGCTAGGGTTGCCGGCACACGGCTTGGGAAATCCTGATGTGTCCCGTGTGCTAGCCCTGCCCCTCTATTTATATGTTGAGCCTTGGGGTCTAAACTTGGAGTAAAAGCCTCCTCCGGGTCGGTTTTGCCCGCACTAGGTCGGTTTGGCCCGCAGGGAAAGAGTCCAACTCGGATCCCTGCCGAACCGTGCACAGCCGCGCACAAGCGGTAGTACCGCTTCACACAAGCGGTAGTACCGCTTGGGCGGTAGTACCGCTTCACACAAGCGGTAGTACCGCTCGGGCGGTAGTACCGCTTCACCAAGCGGTAGTACCGCTTACGCGGCAGCAAAACTACTTTTGCACTTTCCAATACCTTGTGGGCTTTATCCCTTTGGCTCATATAAAGTGTTGCTGCACCCGAACACTTCGGTAAACATCCGGAACCTCTTCCGGTGAACTTCGGAACCCTTCCAGAGATCAAAACACTATTATCACATATATCAATCTTTACCTCCGGACTATTCCGGAGATCCTCGTCATGTCCGGGATCTTATCCGGGACTCCGAACAACTTTCGGTCACCAACATAATAACTCAATTATACTAATCGTCACCAAACGTTAAGTGTGTAGACCCTGCGGGTTCGAGAACTATGTAGACATGACCGAGACACCTCTACGGCCAATAACCAATAGCGGGACCTGGATGCCCATATTGGCTCCTACATATTCTACGAAGATCTTTATCGGTCGAACCTCTATGTCAAGGATTCAGTTAATCCCGTATGCTGTTCCCTTTGTTCTTCGGTATGTTACTTGCCCGAGATTCGATCGTCGGTATCGCTATACCTAGTTCAATCTCGTTACCGGCAAGTCTCTTTACTCGTTCCGTAATACAAGATCTCGTGGCTAACACTTTTAGTCACATTGCTTGCAAGGCTCATTGTGATGTTGTATTACCGAGTGGGCCCTGAGATACCTCTCCGTCATACGGAGTAACAAATCCCAGTCTTGATCCATGCCAACCCAACAGACACCCTCGGAGATATCTGTAGAGCACCTTTATAGTCACCCAGTTACGTTGCGACGTTTGATACACACAAGGTATTCCTCCGGTGTTAGTGAGTTGCATGATCTCATGGTCAAAGGAACAGATACTTGACATGCAGAAAACAATAGCAATAAACTGACACGATCATATGCTACGTTCGTAGTTTGGGTCTTGTCCATCACATCATTCTCCTAATGATGTGATCCCGTTATCAAATGACATCTCATGTCCATGGCTAGGAAACCTTAACCATCTTTGATCAACAAGCTAGTCAACTAGAGGCTTACTAGGGACACAGTGTTGTCTATGTACCCACACATGTATTTTAGTTTCCAATCAATACAATTATAGCATGGATAATAAACGATTATCATGAACAAGGAAATATAATAATAACCAATTTATTATTGCCTCTAGGGCATATTTCCAACAGTCTCCCACTTGCACTAGAGTCAATAATCTAGTTCACATCACTATGTGATTTACATTGTAATGAATCGAACACCCATGCAGTTCTGGTGTTGTTCATGTTTAGCCCTTGGAAGAGGTTTAGTCATCGGATCTGCAACATTTAGATCCGTGTGTACTTTGCAAATATTTATGTCGTCCTCTTTGATGTAATCGCGGATGGAATTGAAACGTCGTTTTATGTGTCTGGTCCTCTTGTGAAATCTTGGTTCCTTGGCTAGAGCAATGGCACCAGTGTTATCACAAAACAGAGTCATTGGGTTAAGCGCACTAGGCACTACTCCAAGATCTGTCATGAACTCCTTCATCCAGACACCTTCCTTCGCCGCCTCCGAGGCTGCGATGTACTCCGCTTCGCATGTAGAATCAGCTACCACGCTTTGCTTGGAACTGCACCAGCTAACCGCACCCCCATTTAGAATAAATACGTATCCGGTTTGCGACTTAGAGTCATCCGGATCAGTGTCAAAGCTTGCATCGACGTAACCCTTTACGACGAGCTCTTGATCACCTCCATAAACGAGAAACATGTCCTTAGTCCTTTTCAGGTACTTCAGGATATTCTTGACCGCCGTCCAGTGTTCCATTCCTGGATCACCTTGAAACCTTCCGACCATACTTATGGCAAGGCTGACATCGGGTCTTGTGCACAGCATTGCATACATGATAGAGCCTATGGCCGAAGCATAGGGGATGACACTCATCTTTTCTCTATCTTCTGCAGTCACTGGGCATTGAGTCTTACTCAACTTCACACCTTGCAAAACAGGCAAGAACCCCTTCTTGGACTGATCCATTTTGAACTTCTTCAAAATCTTATCAAGGTATGTGCTTTGTGAAAGTCCTATTAAGCGTCTTGATCTATCTCTATAGATCTTGATGCCTAATATGAAAGCAGCTTCTCCTAGGTCCTTCATTGAAAAACTCTTGTTCAAATATTCCTTTACGCTTTCCAGCATTTCTATATTGTTTCCAATCAGCAATATGTCATCCACATATAATATTAGAAACGCTATAGAGCTCCCACTCACTTTCTTGTAAATACAAGCTTCTCCGTAAACTTGTATAAACTCGAACGCTTTGATCACCTCATCAAAACGAAGATTCCAACTCCGAGATGCTTGCACCAGTCCATAAATGGATCGCTGGAGTTTGCAAACTTTGTCAGCATTCTCTGGATCGACAAAACCTTCTGGTTGCATCATATACAACTCTTCCTTAAGGTAACCGTTAAGGAACGCTGTTTTGACATCCATCTGCCAAATTTCATAATCGAAAAAGGCAGCTATTGCTAACATGATTCTGACGGACTTAAGCATCGCTACGGGTGAGAAGGTCTCATCGTAGTCAACTCCTTGAACTTGTGAAAAACCCTTTGCCACAAGTCGAGCTTTATAGACGGTGACATTACCGTCCGCGTCCGTCTTCCTCTTAAAGATCCATTTGTTCTGAATGGCCTTACGCCCTTCAGGTAATACTTCCAAAGTCCATACTTTGTTTTCATACATGGATCCCATCTCGGATTTCATGGCCTCTAACCACTTCTTGGAATCCGGGCCCATCATCGCTTCTCCATAGCTCGTAGGTTCATCGTTGTCTAACAACATGACTTTTAAGACAGGGTTGCCGTACCACTCGGGAGCAGTACGCGTCCTTGTCGACCTACGAGGTTCGATAGCAACTTGATCCAAAGCTTCATGATCATCATCATTAACTTCCTCTTCAGCTAATGTAGGCTCCACAGAAACAATTTTTTGCGCTGCGCTACTCTCAGGTTGAAGTAAAGGTTCAACAACCTCATCAAGTTCTATCTTCCTCCCACTCAATTCTTTCGAGAGAAACTCTTTCTCAAGAAATGTTCCGTTTTTAGCGACAAACACTTTGCCCTCGGATCTGAGGTAGAAGGTATACCCAATTGTCTCTTTTGGGTATCCTATGAAGACGCATTTCTCCGCTTTGGGTTCCAGCTTTTCAGGCTGAAGCTTTTTGACATAAGCATCACATCCCCAAACTTTAAGAAACGACAGCTTTGGCTTCTTGTCAAACCAAAGTTCATATGGCGTTGTCTCAACGGATTTCGATGGTGCCCTATTTAAAGTGAATGCAGCTGTCTCTAATGCATAACCCCAAAACGATAGTGGCAAATCGGCAAGAGACATCATAGATCGCACCATATCCAATAAAGTTCGATTACGACGTTCGGACACACCATTACGCTGTGGTGTTCCAGGCGGTGTTAATTGTGAAACAATTCCACACTGTTTTAAGTGACTGCCAAACTCATAACTCAGATATTCTCCTCCTCGATCAGATCGTAGGAATTTAATCTTCTTGTTACGATGATTCTCAACTTCACTCTGAAATTGTTTGAACTTTTCAAATGTTTCAGACTTGTGTTTCATTAAGTAAATATACCCATATCTACTTAAGTCATCAGTGAAGGTGAGAAAGTAACGATAACCACCGCGCGCCTCAATACTCATCGGACCGCACACATCAGTATGTATGATTTCCAATAAGTCACTTGCCCGTTCCATTGTTCCAGAGAACGGCGTTTTAGTCATCTTGCCCATGAGGCATGGCTCACATGTGTCAAGTGATTCAAAATCAAGTGACTCCAAAAGTCCATCAGCATGGAGCTTCCTCATGCGTTTTACGCCAATATGACCTAAACGGCAGTGCCACAAGAAAGTGGTATTATCATTATCAATTTTACATCTTTTGGCATCAATGTTATGAACATGTGTATCATTACTATCGAGATTCAATAAGAATAAACCCCTCACATCGGGTGCATGACCATAAAAGATATTACTCATATAAATAGAACAACCATTATTCTCTGATTTAAATGAGTAACCGTCTCGCAATAAACAAGATCCAGATATAATGTTCATGCTTAACGCAGGCACCAAATAACACTTATTTAGGTTCATCACTAATCCCGACGGTAATCGAAGAGCGAGCGTGCCGACGGCGATCACATCAACCTTGGAACCATTTCCCACGCGCATCGTCACTTCGTCCTTTGCCAGCCTCCGTCTATTCCGCAGTTCCTGTTTTGAGTTGCAAATATGAGCAACCGCACCGGTATCAAATACCCAGGCACTACAACGAGAGTTGGTAAGGTACACATCAATAACATGTATATCATATATACCTTGTTTGTTGTTGGCCGCCTTCTTGTCAGCCAAATACTTGGGGCAATTCCGCTTCCAGTGTCCAGTTCCCTTGCAATGAAAACACACAGTTTCTGGTTTGGGTCCAGCCTTGGGTTTCTTCACGAGAGGAGCAACTGCTTTGCCACTCTGCTTGGAGTTACCCTTCTTACCCTTGCCATTTTTCTTGAAACTAGTGGTTTTATTGACCATCAACACTTGATGCTCCTTCTGAATTTCAGACTCAGCGGCTTTCAGCATCGCAAACAGCTCGGCGACTGACTTGTTCATCCCGTGCATGTTATAGTTCAACACGAAGCTCTTGTAGCTAGGTGGCAATGATTGAAGAACTCTGTCAGTGATAGCCTCTGGCGGAAGGGGCATCCCTAACTCAGCCAGACGGGTGGAGTACCCAGACATTCTGAGCACGTGATCACTGATAGACCCGTTCTCCTCCATCTTGCAAGCATAGAACTTATCGGAGATCTCATATCTCTCGATCCGGGCATTCTTCTGAAAGATAAACTTCAACTCCTGGAACATCTCATATGCTCCATGACGTTCAAAACGTCTTTGAAGTCCCGGTTCTAAGCCATACAACATTGCACATTGAACTATTGAGTAATCATCAGAACGAGCCTGCCAGGCGTTCACAACGTCTAGAGACTCAACTGGAGCGGGTGGATCACCAAGCGGTGCATCAAGGACATAAGCCTTCTGGGAAGCCGTAAGGATAATCCTTAGATTACGGGCCCAGTCCACAAAGTTACTTCCATCATCTTTCAACTTAGCTTTCTCTAGGAACGCATTAAAATTCAGGGGTGCTACTGCGCGAGCCATGATCTACAACATGAATATTGCAAAGACAACTTAGACTATTGTTCTTTAGATAATGAGTTTAGTTAATCATATTACTTAAAAACTCCCACTCAAATTGACATCCCTCCGATCATTCGAGTGTAACATGATCCAAATCCACCAACTCAAGTCCGATCATCACGTGAGTTGAGGTGGTTTCAATGGTGAACATCTTCATGTTGATCATATCTACTATATGACTCATGTTCGACCTTTCGGTCTCTTGTGTTCCGAGGCCATGTCTGTACATGCTAGGCTCGTCAAGTTTAACCCGAGTGTTCCGCACGTGTAACATGGCTTACACCCGTTGTATGTGAACGTAGAGTCTATCACACCCGATCATCACGGCGTGTCTCGAAACGACGAACTTTCGCAACGGTGCACACTTGGGGAGAACACAATTTATCTTGAAATTTAAGTGAGGGATCACCTTATAATGCTACCGTCGTCCTAAGCAAAATAAGATGCATAAAAGGATTAACATCACATGCAAATCATAAGTGACATGATATGGCCATGAACTTGTGCTTTTGATCTCCATCTCCAAAGCACCGGCATGATCTCCATCGTCACCGGCATGACACCATGATCTCCATCATCTTGATCTCCATCAACGTGTCGCCATAAGGTTGTCGCGCCGACTGTTGCTTCCACGACTATAGCTAACGTTTAGCGATAAAGTAAAGCATTACATAGCGCTTAATGATTGACACGCAGGTCATACAATAATTAAAGACAACTCTATGGCTCCTGCCAGTTGCCGTACTCATCGACATGCAAGTCGTGATATTCTATACAATACATGATCATCTCATACATCACATATATCTCATCATGTAATTGGCCATATCACATCACAACATACCCTGCAAAAACAAGTTAGACGTCCTCTAATTGTTGTTGCAAATTTTACGTGGCTGCTACGGGTATCTAGCAAGAACGATTCTTACCTACGCAAAACCACAACGTGGTGTAGTGATTGCTTTTTGATCTTCTAAAAGAACCCTCTTCATTGAACCGATTCAACTAAAGTGAGAGAGACAGACACCCGCCAGTCACCTTTATGCAACAAGTGCACGCAGCGGTGAAACCAGTCTCGCGTAAGCGTACGCGTAATGTCGGTCCGGGCCGCTTCATCTCACAATACCGCGGAATCAAGTATCAACTAGTAACGGCAAGCAATATGTATACACCCACGCCCACAACTCGTTTGTGTTCTACTCGAGATCTCATCTACGCATAGACCTAGCTCTGATACCACTGTTGGGGAACGTTGCATGGGAAACAAAAATTTTTCCTACGCACACGCAAGATCTATCCATGGTGATGAGCATCTACGAGAGGGAGAGTGAATCTACATACCCTTGTAGATCGCTAAGCGGAAGCGTTAATAAACGCGGTTGATGTAGTCGAACGTCTTCGCGATCCAAATCGCCGAGCGTCCCGCGATCCAATCACGATCCTTCCGATCTAGTGCCGAACGGACGGCACCTCCGCGTTCAACACACGTACGGCTTGATGACGCCTTCACCTCCTCGATCCAGCGAGCGATGGTGAAGTAGTGGTTGAGTTCCAGCAGCACGACGGCGTGGTGATGGTGGTGAGGAACAATCTCTGCAGGGCTTCGCCAAGCGCTACGGAGATTATGACGGAGGAACTAGAGGGCTAGGGTTGCCGGCACACGGCTTGGGAAATCCTGATGTGTCCCGTGTGCTAGCCCTGCCCCTCTATTTATATGTTGAGCCTTGGGGTCTAAACTTGGAGTAAAAGCCTCCTCCGGGTCGGTTTTGCCCGCACTAGGTCGGTTTGGCCCGCAGGGAAAGAGTCCAACTCGGATCCCTGCCGAACCGTGCACAGCCGCGCACAAGCGGTAGTACCGCTTCACACAAGCGGTAGTACCGCTTGGGCGGTAGTACCGCTTCACACAAGCGGTAGTACCGCTCGGGCGGTAGTACCGCTTCAACAAGCGGTAGTACCGCTTACGCGGCAGCAAAACTACTTTTGCACTTTCCAATACCTTGTGGGCTTTATCCCTTTGGCTCATATAAAGTGTTGCTGCACCCGAACACTTCGGTAAACATCCGGAACCTCTTCCGGTGAACTTCGGAACCCTTCCAGAGATCAAAACACTATTATCACATATATCAATCTTTACCTCCGGACTATTCCGGAGATCCTCGTCATGTCCGGGATCTTATCCGGGACTCCGAACAACTTTCGGTCACCAACATAATAACTCAATTATACTAATCGTCACCAAACGTTAAGTGTGTAGACCCTGCGGGTTCGAGAACTATGTAGACATGACCGAGACACCTCTACGGCCAATAACCAATAGCGGGACCTGGATGCCCATATTGGCTCCTACATATTCTACGAAGATCTTTATCGGTCGAACCTCTATGTCAAGGATTCAGTTAATCACGTATGCTGTTCCCTTTGTTCTTCGGTATGTTACTTGCCCGAGATTCGATCGTCGGTATCGCTATACCTAGTTCAATCTCGTTACCGGCAAGTCTCTTTACTCGTTCCGTAATACAAGATCTCGTGGCTAACACTTTTAGTCACATTGCTTGCAAGGCTCATTGTGATGTTGTATTACCGAGTGGGCCCTGAGATACCTCTCCGTCATACGGAGTAACAAATCCCAGTCTTGATCCATGCCAACCCAACAGACACCCTCGGAGATATCTGTAGAGCACCTTTATAGTCACCCAGTTACGTTGCGACGTTTGATACACACAAGGTATTCCTCCGGTGTTAGTGAGTTGCATGATCTCATGGTCAAAGGAACAGATACTTGACATGCAGAAAACAATAGCAATAAACTGACACGATCATATGCTACGTTCGTAGTTTGGGTCTTGTCCATCACATCATTCTCCTAATGATGTGATCCCGTTATCAAATGACATCTCATGTCCATGGCTAGGAAACCTTAACCATCTTTGATCAACAAGCTAGTCAACTAGAGGCTTACTAGGGACACAGTGTTGTCTATGTACCCACACATGTATTTTAGTTTCCAATCAATACAATTATAGCATGGATAATAAACGATTATCATGAACAAGGAAATATAATAATAACCAATTTATTATTGCCTCTAGGGCATATTTCCAACACCTGATGCTAAACCCGTTGTTGATCACCAACGGCGATTGAATCCTAAGATGAAGGAAGTAGTAAGAACTGAAATATTAAAGCTTCTGGAAGCAGGTATATTCTATCCCATAGCTGATAGTAGATGGGTAAGGCCCATTCTCTGTGACCCTAAGAAAGGAGGTATTACCGTTGTTCCTAATGATAAGAATGAACTCATTCCACAAAGAATTGTCACTGGCTATAGAATGGTAATTGATTTTAGAAAATTAAATAAAGCTACTAGGAAAGATCATTACCCTTTGCCTTTCATTGATCAAATGCTAGAGAGACTATCTAAGCACACACACTTTTGTTTCCTAGATGGATATTCTGGTTTCTCTCAAATACCTGTGTCACAATCCGATCAAGAGAAAACCACCTTTACTTGCCCTTTTGGAACCTATGCTTATAGACGTATGCCTTTTGGTTTATGCAATGCACCTGCTACCTTTCAAAGATGTATGACTGCTATATTCTCTGATTTTTGTGAAAAGATTATGGAGGTTTTCATGGATGATTTTTCCGTTTACGGAACTTCTTTTGATGATTGCTTAAGCAACCTTGATCGAGTTTTGCAGAGATGTGAACAAACTAATCTCGTCTTGAATTGGGAGAAGTGCCACTTTATGGTTAATGAAGGTATTGTCTTGGGGCATAAAATATCTGAACAAGGTATTGAGGTGGATAAAGCTAAAATTTATGCAATTGAGAAAATGCCATGTCCTAAAGATATTAAAGGTATTCGAAGTTTCCTTGGTCATGCTGGTTTTTGTAGGAGGTTCATTAAAGACTTCTCTAAAATTTCTAGGCCTCTTACTAATCTTTTGCAAAAGGATATCCCTTTTGTTTTTGATGATGATTGTGTGGAAGCCTTTGAAACACTCAAGAAAGCCTTAACCTCTGCACCTATCGTTCAACCACCTGATTGGAACTTGCCTTTTGAAATCATGTGTGATGCTAGTGACTATGCTGTTGGTGCTGTCTTAGGACAAAGAGTTGATAAGAAATTGAATGTTATCCATTATGCTAGCAAAACTTTAGACAGTGCCCAACGAAATTATGCTACTACTGAAAAAGAATTTTTAGCAGTTGTGTTTGCTTGTGATAAATTTAGATCCTATATCATTGACTCCAAAGTTATTGTTCACATCGATCATGCTGCTATAAAATATCTTATGGAAAAGAAAGATACTAAACCTAGACTTATTAGGTGGGTTCTTTTGCTTCAAGAATTTGACTTACATATCGTTGATAGGAAAGGAGCTGAGAACCCCGTAGCTGATAACTTATCTAGGTTAGAAAATATTCTTGATAACCCACTACCTATTGATGATAGTTTCCCTGACGAACAACTAGCTGCAGTAAGTGTCTCACACAACACACCTTGGTATGCTGATTATGCTAATTACATTGTCGCTAAATATATACCACCTAGCTTTACATATCAACAAAAGAAAAAATTCTTCTATGACTTGAGACATTACTTTTGGGATGACCCACATCTTTATAAAGAAGGAGTAGATGGTATTATTAGACGTTGTGTACCTGAGCATGAACAGGAACAAATCCTACGGAAATGTCATTCCAAAGCTTATGGAGGACATCATGCGGGAGATAGAACTACTCACAAGGTATTGCAATCTGGTGTTTATTGGCCTACTCTCTTCAAGGATGCCCTTAAGTTTGTCTTGTCTTGTGATGAATGTCAAAGAATTGGTAATATCGGTAAGCATCAAGAAATGCCTATGAATTATTCACTTTTTGTTGAACCATTTGACGTGTGGAGTTTTGATTATATGGGACCTTTTCCTTCCTCTAACGGATACACTCATATTTTAGTTGCGGTTGATTATGTCACTAAGTGGGTAGAAGCTATTCGAACTAGTAGTGCTGATCACCACACCTCCATTAAAATGCTTAATGAGGTTATCTTTCCGAGGTTTGGAGTCCATAGATATTTAATGACCGATGGTGGTTCACACTTTATTCATGGTGCTTTTCGTAAGATGCTTGCTAAATATGATGTTAACCATAGAATTGCATCACCCTATCATCCTCAATCTAGTGGTCAAGTAGAACTTAGCAATCGAGAAATAAAATTAATATTACAAAAAAATGTCAATAGGTCTCATAAGAATTGGTCTAAGAAATTAGATGATGCACTTTGGGCCTATAGAACAGCTTATAAAAATCCTATGGGTATGTCTCCATATAAAATAGTGTATGGAAAAGCTTGTCATTTGCCTCTAAAACTAGAACATAAAGCATTTTGGGCAATTAAAGAGCTCAACTATGATTTCAAACTTGCCAGTGAGAAGAGGCTATTTGATATTAGCTCACTAGATGAATGGAGAACCCAAGCATATGAAAATGCCAAGCTATTCAAAGAAAAAGTAAACAGATGGCATGACAGAGAATCCATAAGCGGGAATTCAAAATAGGAGATTATGTTCTTTTGTTCAACTCTCGTTTAAGATTTTTTGCAGGAAAGCTTCTCTCGAAATGGGAAGGACCATATATTATTGAAGAGGTCTATCATTCTGGAGATATCAAGATTAATAACGCCGAAGGTACTAATCCGAAGGTAGTCAATGGACAAAGAATTAAGCATTATATCTTAGGTACGCCAATTAACGTTGAAAGCAATGTTATCCAAACCATGACACCGGAGGAACACATAAAAGAAATCTTCCGGAACACTCCAGAATACTTAAAAATAGGAGGTATGTGATACGGTAAGTAAACGGACTCCGAAAAATCCGCAAAAATATTTTTTGTCAGTTTTGGACTATTTTAGAATTTTGAAAATAAAAAAATAAACCGGAAGGTGACCGAGGTGAGCACGATACACCAGGGCGTGCCAGGCACCCCTGGGCGCGCCCTAGTGGGTTATGCCCACCTCGGATGCCTTCCCGACTCCGTTTTCCTTCCAAATACTTGTTTCCCAAGAATAAAAATTCTCTATATATACCCCAACTATTTTGACAACCGCATCGTAGAAAAATCCTCTATTCTTGTTTCTTGCTGTTTTCTCGCTAGATCTAGATCTCCATGGCTCCACCAAGATCTTCCAAGGACAAGTTCTTCAAGAAGGTAATCAACCCGTACTTGCCGGAGGTGATGAAGCTCCCTCGGGCCATTGAGATGCGTGAGGGGGTGCTCCACATCCGCGATGTTCAAGGACCCAAGAAGACCAGAAGCGTGGAGGCTATGCTTGAGGCGGTGGAGCAGGAATCTTCAAGTGCCAGAAGATGGTGGAGCGTGACTTAGTGCCAATCACTCCATGACCACGGAATTCACCCGTGATCAGACGGTGGATGGCCGGTCCATGAAGGACATCATCTCCACCCTCAACGAGAAAATTAATTTGTTGCAGAGCCAAGTTTATGATCTTCAAAACCAAGTCTTCGAATATGAAGCAAGATTTAAAGGTATGAGTTTAGCTGCCAGTTGCAGGACTCAGGGGACTCTCACGTCAACCTTTGATGGGGAGCCCTTACCCTGGAAGCTGGAGGACAAGCTTACTACATCAACACCTCCACTTTCTTGATCACCACCACCAAAGGAGACTTGAGCACACGGGTATGGGCACTCCCCTTGGCTTGAGCCAAGCTTGGGGGAGGTGCCCCGGTATCATATCACCACCACTTTTATTCACCTTTACCTATTTTAGTTTGATCCTTAGTTTCCCTTTGCTTTAGTTGAATAAAAGTTTAGCGCGATCTATTTTCGTGTGTTAGTTTCGTGGCCTATCTATGTAATCGAGTGAAAGTTATATAATAAAGTTTAGTTTGAGTTTTTGCTTCTCTACTTTCTGGTTGCAACCAAATAAAGGAAAAGAAACAAATAAAAAAAATCATATGCTAATCTTATGGTGAGTAATGACATCACATAATGAAAAGTATAAGTAGTAAAATTTGTTGGAGATTGACAAACCTAGCATTGGTCAATGATGCAATTCATGAAAGAATTAATAAGGGAAGAGAAGATTCACATGCAAATACACTATCTTGGACATCTTTTATGATTGTGAGACCCCATCAAATATTATATGTCAAAATTGTTGACGTTGGACAAGGAAGACAACGTAATGATTTATGTTTGTTCATATCCACATAGAAGTTATATTGTCATAGATCCTTTAACATGTGGTGCTTGCCCAATATCTTTGCTAGCCAAAAATTCCGCACTAAGTAGAGATACTACTTGTGCATCCAAAAACCCAAACCAAACTCTTTCTTTGAGTGTCCACCATACCTACCTATGGATCGAGAAAGATCCTTCAAGTAAGTTGTCATCGGTGCAATAAGGAAATAAAAATTGCTTCTAAAAGTGTTTTGATCAATTAGTGTAAGAGAAAATTGAGCATTATACGAACTTATGATGGCAAAGTAATAAAAGCGACGGACTGCATAATAAAGGTTGCTATCATAGGGGGCAATATAGCGTGACGTTCTTTTACATTAAGGGATTGGGCATACAAATCAATAAGCGCATGACAACCTCTGCTTCCCTCGGCGAAGGGCCTATCTTTTACTTTTATGCACTTACTTTTATGCAAGAGTCAAAGTATCCTTCCCTATTCCCTTTTTACCTTTTCCTTTTGCAAGCATCATGTGGTGAGGAAAGATCTAGGCACATATACCCAGTTGGATATGGGTGGGCATGAGTTATTATTGTTGACATCACCCTTGAGGTGAGTGAGTTGGGAGGCAAAACTATAAGCCCCTATCTTCCTACGTGTCCGGTTGAAACTTTTTGTTCATGGGTATGTCGTGAGCGTTAGCAATCATAGAAGACTAAATGATAGTTGAGTATGTGGACTTTCCAAAAGGCTCCGACATGAGACCCTTCCTAAAAATATGATGAATTGTAGTTGCAAAGTTGACTGAGAACATAGTTTGTTGGTTTCCAATAAGGTTTATGCTTCATACTTCTATGTTGTGGTGAATTGTTACTTGTTCATGAGAAGCCTTATGATAAAAATATATTGAAATAAGTTCTTATGTTAGAGTTTGTTGCTGTTATGTTAATAAGCATGATGCTTCTATGTCCGTATTTTGTTTTTATCGACACCTCTCTCTCAAACCATGGGGACATGCTTTTCAATTTCGGTTTTCGCTTGAGGACAAGCAAGGTCTAAGCTTGGGGTAGTTGATACGTCCATTATGCATCATGATTTCCTACTGTTATTTACTTTGTTTTGTTGAATACTAATGCTTTGGGGAGTGATTCTAATGCCTTTTCTCTCATAATATGCAAGGTTTACACAAAGAGGGAGAATACCGGCAGCTGGAATTCTGGACCCAAGAAAAGCAAGTCAGAGATACCTATTCTGCACAACTCCAATGAAGCTGAAAATGTATGGAGATTATTTTTGTATTTAATAAAAATTACTGGAGCTGAAAACTACCGGAGGAGGGCCCCCAGGTGGGCACAACCCACCAGGGCACGCCAGGCCCCCCTGGGCGCGCCCTGGTGTATTGTGCCCAGCCTGGCCCGCTTCCGGTGCCCATCTTCTGGTATAAATTCCCAAAAAACCTAAAAAAATTAGGAGGAGGACTTTTGGGACGAAGTGGCGCTGCCTCGAGGTGGAACTTGGGCAGTAGCACTTTTGCCCTCCGGCGTAGCGATTCCGCCGGGGGAACTTCCCTCCCGGAGGGGGAAATCGAAGCTATCGTTATCACCAACACCCATCTCATCTTTGGGAAGCCAATCTTCATCAACATCTTCAATAGCACCATCTCCTCTCAAACCCTAGTTCATCTCTTGTGTTCAATCTTTGTACCGGAACCTCAGATTGGTACCTATGGGTGACTAGTAGTGTTGATTACCTTGAGTAGTTTATTACTATATGGTTTATTTGGTGGAAGATTATATGTTCAGATCCATTATGCTATTCATTACTCCTCTGATGTTGAGCATGTTTATCATTTGTGAGTAGTTACCTTTGTTCTTGAGGTCACGGGAGAAGTCATGTTGCGAGTAATCATGTGAATTTGATATGTGTTCGATATTTTGATGATATGTATGTTGTGATTCCCTTAGTGGTGTCATGTGAACGTCAACTACATGACATTTCACCATTCATGGGCCTAAGGGAATGCATTGTGGAGTAGTTATTAGATGATGGGTTGCTAGACTGACAGAAGCTTAAACCCTAGTTTATGCGCTACTTCGTAAGGGGCTGATTTGGATCCACATGTTTAATGCTATGGTTAGACTTTGTCTTAATACTTTTCTCGTAGTTACAGATGCTTGCGAGGGGGTTAATCATAAGTAGGTTGTTAGTTCAAGTAAGAACAGCACCTTAGCACCGGTCCACCCACATATCAAATTATCAAAGTAGCGAACACGAATCAAACCAACATGATAAAAGTGACTAGACGAAATTCCCTTGTACCCTCAAGAACACTTTGCCTATTACTAGTGATTGTTCTGGCCTGTCCTTTGCCTCAAAAGGATTGGGATACCTTGCCGCACCTTGTTTACCGTTACCGTTACTTGCTTGTTACAAATTACCTTGCTATCAAACTATCTGTTACCTACAATTTCAGTGCTTGCAGAGATTACCTTGCTGAAAACCGCTAGTCATTTCCTTCTGCTCCTCGTTGGGTTCGACACTCTTACTTATCTAAAGGACTACGATTGATCCCCTATACTTGTGGGTCATCACCTGCTACCTTTCAAAGATGTATGACTGCTATATTCTCTGATTTTTGTGAAAAGATTGTGGAGGTTTTCATGGATGATTTTTCCGTTTACGGAACTTCTTTTCATGATTGCTTAAGCAACCTTGATCGAGTTTTGCAGAGATGTGATCAAACTAATCTCGTCTTGAATTGGGAGAAGCGCCACTTTATGGTTAATGAAGGCATTGTCTTAGGGCATAAAATATCTGAACGAGATATTGAGGTGGATAAAGCTAAAGTTGATGCAATTTAGAAAATGCCATGTCCTAAAGATATTAAAGGTATTTGAAGTTTCCTTGATCATGCTGGTTTTTATAGGAGGTTCATTAAAGACTTCTCTAAAATTTCTAGGCCTCTTACTAATCTTTTGCAAAAGGATATTCCTTTTGTTTTTGATGATGATTGTGTGGAAGCCTTTGAAACACTCAAGAAAGCCTTTACTTCTGCATCTATTGTTCAACCACCTGATTGGAACTTGCCTTTTGAAATTATGTGTGATGCTAGTGATTATGCTGTTGGTGCTGTCCTAGGACAAAGAGTTGATAAGAAATTGAATGTTATCCATTATGCTAGTAAAACTCTAGACAGTGCCCAACGAAACTATGCTACTATTGAAAAAAAAAATTAGCAGTTGTGTTTGCTTGTTATAAATTTAGATCCTATATTGTTGACTGCAAAGTTATTTTTCACACCGATCATGCTGCTATAAAATACCTTATGGAAAAGAAAGATGCTAAACCTATACTCATTAGGTGGGTTCTCTTGCTTCAAGAATTTGACTTACCCATCGTTGATAGAAAGGGAGCCGAGAACCCCGTAGCTGATAACTTGTCTAGGTTAGAAAATATTCTTGATGACCCACTACCTATTGATGATAGTTTCCCTGATGAATAGTTAGCTGCAATAAGTGTCTCACAAAACACACCTTGGTATGCTGATTATGCTAATTACATTGTCGCTAAATATATACCACCAAGCTTCACTTATCAACAAAAGAGAAAAACATTCTATGACTTGAGACATTATGTCGGGGTAAAACAAACAGGGGTGTTCATTCCCCCTGACTTGTGCACGGACAGCAGCCACCAAAGCCCGGCAGCGGCAAGCCACGGGAGGCAAAGCTACCCCGACAGCAATCAAGACCAAGACTCCAGCAAGCTCAGTGCGGCAACCCAAGCTTGGGCTGTGATGCGCCAAGCATGTCCCTGACGCTGCCGGGGACCAAGACGAATGCACCTTCCAGAAGACCCAGCAAGCCATTCCCCGGCAGGCACGAACCAACCAGCCACCGCTCCACGACATCGCTATGGCTGTCACTTATCGATGCGGTGTCGAGCCTCCAGGCGGCTAATCAGCTCTCGCTAAGTACGTGGCGACACTCCGGAAGGCAAGTTACGCCCGGTTGACACCCGCCCTGCGGCGTGCCAAGATCTCAAGCAGCGACCAGCCAAGCGGTGGCAAGGGCTTGCCGGGGATGCACCCCAAGCGCCACCTAGGCAGGTAATCTTGGCATTTTGTCCTAAATTCCAGAGTTAGGTATGATAGCTCTCCTTAGCTATCTAATCGATAGATAATGTCTGTTTTGCCACTGTGGTAACCCCTTGCACTATAAAAGGAGGCCCAAGGCAACCTAGCTCAAGGTTGGCAACTCGAACCCCCGAACGCTTGTATTTGCACAGCCGCTCTTCCCCCGGCATCAGTCCTTGCCGGGGGTTAGGCGCTTTGCGTTCTTCGTGTTCCTCCAATCAATCCACCAAAAAGCAGGAGTAGGGTTTTACGCTTAGCAGCGGCCCGAACCTGGGTAAAATGCCTGACCCTTGATTGTTGCGCTGCCTCATGATCTTCGCTCTTCGTGCAACGTGACCCCCCTTGCCAAACCACAAGGGACCTCTGGTACCATAGGTGATCGTGAGCATCCATGCACCGACATCTTTGGCGCGCCAGGTAGGGGGCGTGCATCATTTGCGCGAACCCATGTTCGTGAACGGCGGATGGATCATCATCGTCATCTTCTTCAACAACGGCTCCGAAGAAGAAATCCAACATGGCCGCGCGTCTTCCTACTTCAAGGACTCCCACACGCAGCCACAAGCGCGACGGGCGACACAGCAGCCGTAGGTGGGAAAGACGCCGTAATCAATACGGCCGGCGCAGGCGACGCCACCGTCGCGTTCTCTGTGGCCGCAACCAGAGCGAAGAACGCTGGAAAGAAACGGGGCCACTGAACCCTAGAGAGATACGAAGCAATTCAGCAGGTTAAGAGGAGAAAGAGGTACCTGGCCATGCCCTTCTTCCTCCCCCTTTCCCGCCTATGGTTAGCTCTATGCAGGCGACGACGTCGTCAGCGTCGATAAACTCGCGTGAGGTTCGGCTCGCATTTGTCCCACCAAGGGACGAATCCTGAATAAAATGCTAGAGTATATCCGCTGATAGGCACTCCCGGTAGGCGAACCACGGCAAGGTCCCGTTAAGCCCATCGTGGGTCGCCACGGAACCGTTGGGTGCGAAAATAAAGGGGGGAAGAAGTGGCCGTACCTACTTCCCTTTTCCCATTTCTCGAATCAATCATGAATATTGCATCGGCCCGGCAAGCTCTTGCCATGGGCCGTACGCAAGACTAACGGATCTTCAAGTATCCCCGTTTTTGCTCTTCTATACGTTCCTTCTCTTTCAGGGCTGCGGTGAGCATCTGCTTGCACGCATACCGTAGGGGGCCCTAGAGAAAGAAGACGCCTGGGTGACACGAAAGACCAAAAGCTAAGTTGACTCAATAAGTCAATTTCCGTTAAGACATACGTTCATATGCCCCTTCGTCGAACCAAAAGGTTTCGTATGCAGAACCTTGCGTGTGACCTAACCTTACTGTGTTCGATCACGCCCGTGTTTTGTTTCGAGCGTGCTCAACAAAACACGCGGCAGCATCAACACTGCCAGAGGTAATCCGATGGCGGCGTGTTTTTGCCAGCAGAAAGCTAAGGACCTGTTCCTCAAAGCAGTTCGCGGCAGCACGACGTTGGCAGGTAACTAGAAAACACGCAATGGTGAATATCATACGAACGCCAGAAGGGAAACGAAGGGCGTAGTATACGGTTACATAAAAGCATCAGTTCAACAAACGATGAAATAAAGCAAGTTCACACCCTAATACGAGATACCTATTGTGTCTTAAGTACAAGGCAACATGGCGATAAGGAAGGCATAAAGCTAACTCCGGTGACTCCCCTGGGTCCTTGAAACTTTAAGGATCCTGTCAGCGAGAGGACCGGCCTTCTTCGTGGCGGCCGAGGTGTCAGCACCCGACGGTAGCTTCTTGAAGCCATCGGAAAGATCAAGCTCCGGGTGGAAGAAGGCGAGGTTGCTCAAGACCAGGAAGAGGGCATCGCGTGCTAGCTTCCAGAATTCATCGGCAAAGGAAGCAGCCCTGTCCTCCTCATACGTCTTCAGCTCCTCGATCAGGCCGTCGAAGAAGAGTGTCAGCTTGACACTTGGAACTTCATGTTTGCCGATAGAATAAGCCCAGCTCTTCATATCCATTTTGGCGATCTGGGCAGTGAGGTGCTCGGCAATATCAACCATGCTCTTAATCCAGAGGTCACGCTGTTCAACCAAGCTCTCCAGTTTCTCTTCGGTGTCCTTTTGAAGGGTCTGCGCGCGGGTCGCATCTGTCAGCCGCAGTTTCTCGCGAGCCCCAGTTGATTCGAGGTCACTTTCCAAGGAGGCAAGTCTGGATTTGATTTTAGAGATGGTGCCGTTAGCAGCATCGAGGTCCTGGCCCTTGGAGGAAAGCTATGATTGCGCCTCTTCCAGAGTTGCCGCTGCTTTTCGCACCTCCTCTTTGAGGGCCTCGACCTCTCTGGCGCTCCTGGCAAGATCCTCTGTCAGCTTGGTCAGTTGGGCTTCAAATTTGACCTTAGCAGCAGATGTGGCAGCCAGCTCGTCTGTCACCTCCTTCAGCCGAGCAGCAGACTCCATGGATAACGCGTCAAGAGCGGTCTTGTGGCCATCTTCCATCTCCTTGGTACGCTGCCGGATGCGGTTCTCCAGCTCCTCATCCTTGGCGCGAAGAGTAGCCTCAAGGTTCTCTTCCCGGAGGGAAATGCCCTCCTCTCTGACATCTAGTAGCGCTTCGCGCTCCGTCATGCGAACCTTCTAGGCAGTGACATCTTCGTTGGGCTTGGACAGTGCCTCATGCCGCCTCTTGAGAGAATGGATCTGACGGTTGTACCAGTCCCGTAGCTCGTTTCCTTTGCTCCTCAATTGCTGGTTCACGAGCTCGGTTGATTCACGCTGCTCTTGTGCCGCCTGCCATTGGAGACTGTACCTGCTCTGCACATCCTTAAGGTCTACTGCTATGGACTCCAAGAAAGCCAAATCCTTGGCAGCGTCAATAGTGATATGAGTCCCTTCGATCCTCTGGGACAGTGGCACCAGAATCTTGTTAATCTCTTCGTCAAGGTCTACACCCGCTGAGAAGGGCGAGCCGGGGGCTGTGTGGCTTAGTGGAGCAGTGATCAGGGCCAGATGACCCTGTGGGGACTGTAGGGCCGACGCCAAGGGATAACTGGACGAGGAAGGCTTCATGGTTTGGAGAGGAATCTTCTCTTCGACCACTGGGCCTAGGCAAGGCAGGCTACTGGGACTTTGTTCCGTTCCTTCTATAGGACCCTGGATATCCCTGGCAGCCGGATCATGTGCTTCAGTGGCAGCAATCTTCATTGCTTCCTCGGCAGCATCCTTCCCAATACCAGCAACCTCCTCCAACAGTCCGGGCTCTTCAGAAAGCGGGACTGCGAAACAGAGCAGCAAAGCAAAAAGTTTGGAAATCAAGAATCAATAAAGAGTACAAAGAAAAGATACAGGAGAAGCGAGAACACCGGCAAGAAGGATACCCGAGGGAGACTGTCGCGGGAGGACATCTCCTTCCCCGGCAACATCGCTTGCCGGCGTACGGTCTGTTGCCGTCCCTTCGGCAATGACCCTGGTGTTGGAAATATGCCCTAGAGGCAATAATAAAGTGATTATTATTATATTTCCTTGTTCATGATAATCGTTTATTATCCATGCTATAATTGTATTGATTGGAAACACAAATACATGTGTGGATACATAGACAACACTGTGTCGCTAGTATGCCTCTAGTAGACTAGCTCGTTGATCAAAGATGGTCAAGGTTTCCTAGCCATAGACATGAGATGTCATTTGATAACGGGATCACATCATTAGGAGAATGATGTGATGGACAAGACCCAAACTATGAACGTAGCATATGATTGTGTTAGTTTATTGCTATAGTTTTCTGCATGTCAAGTATCTGTTCCTATGACCATGAGATCATGCAACTCACTAACCCCGGAGGAATACCTTGTGTGTATCAAACGTCGCAACGTAACTGGGTGACTATAAAGATGCTCTACAGGTATCTCCGAGGGTGTCTGTTGAGTGGGCATGAATCAAGACTGGGATTTGTTACTCCGTGTGACGGGGAGGTATCTCAGGGTCCACTCGGTAATACAACATCACAATAAGCCATGCAAGCAAAGTGACTAAAGAGTTAGCCACGAGATCTTGTATTATGGAACGAGTAAAGAGACTTGCCAGTAACGAGATTGAACTAGGTATAGAGATACCGACGATCGAATCTCAGGCAAGTAACATACCGAAGAACAAGGGGAACATCTTACGGGATTAACTGAATCCTTGACATAGAGGTTCAACCGATAAAGATCTTCGTAGAATATGTAGGAACCAATATGGGCATCCAAGTCCCGCTATTTGTTATTGACCGTAGAGGTGTCTCGGTCATGTCTACATAGTTCTCGAACCCGCAGGGTCTGCACACTTAACGTTCGGTGACGTTTCGGTAGTATTGAGTTATGTATGGTTGTGACTGAAGGTTGTTCGGAGTCTCGGATGAGATCCCGGACGTCACGAGGAGCTCGGAATGGTCCGGAGGTAAAGATTGATATATAGGAAAGTGGTAATTGGGTTCCGGAAGAGTTTCGGGTACTTTCGGTAGTGTACCGGGAGTGACGAATGGGTTCCGGGGGTCCACCGGGTGGGGCCCACCCACCCCGGGGGCCACATGGGCCCAAGAGGTGGTGTACCAGCCCCTGGTGGGCTGGGGCAGCCGACCCCATGGGGGCCCATGCGCCCAAGAGGAAAAAAGGTGGAGGTTGGAAGGAGTAGGACACCTTCCTAAAACGAATCCACCTCCTAGTAGGAGGTGGATTCCACCTCCTTGAGGTGGTTCGGCCGAACCCCTAGGGGAAACCCTAGGGGTGCCTCCTCCTCCCTCCCTCCTATATATACTAGAGGGTTTTTGACAGCAGCCCCTTAACCTGAAAGCCACGTGCTGCCCTCTCTCCCTCTAGATCATATTCTCCTCTAGATTATTTCGGCGGAGCTCGGCGAAGCCCTGCCGGATTAGTTCACCACCACCGCCACCACGCCGTCGTGCTGCCGGAGAACTCATCTACCTCTCCGCTCCCTCTTGCTGGATCAATAAGGCGGAGATCATCATCGAGCTGTACGTGTGCTGAACGCGGAGGTGCCGTCCGTTCGGCGCTAGGTCGGGACGGATCGTGATTGGATCGCGGGACGGCTTGCGATTTGGATCGCGAAGACGTTCGACTACATCAACCGCGTTTCTTAACGGTTCCCACTTAGCGATCTACAAGGGTATGTAGATCCACTCTCTGAGGGAGTCCTGGACTAAGGGGTCCTCGGGCCGCTGGCCTATCTCTCAATAGGCCGGCTTGGTGGGCCGCTCTCTGATTATCGCAGGAAGGGCCGGATATGCCATGACCCCGTGTTCCTGAAGGAAGCCTCGAAGGCGCGTCGTGCACTCCAAGTCAAGATGAGGAAATCGGCATTTCCATCCCTGGCAGGAGGCCTGTCATGTGTAAACCCTAGGTACCCCCGGTGTCTATATAAACCGGGGAGGTTTTAAACTGTAGAGAGAGAAACTCATCTAGGGTTTTAGCTATTCGATCTCGTGGTAGATCAAGTCTGTAACTTTCATACACATCAATATAATCAAGCAGGATGTAGGGTTTTACCTCCATAGGAGGGCCCGAACCTGGGTAAACGTCGTCTCCTTCGTCTCCTGTTACCATCGATCCTAGACTCACATCTCGCGACCCCCTACCTGAGATCCGCCGGTTTTGACACCGACATTGGTGCTTTCATTAAGAGTTCCACTGTGATCGCCAAAGGAAACAATGGCTCGCTTATTCATTAGCGAGGAAGTCCGCAACATGGACTCCTTTGTCCCTGGACAGATCTTCGATTTCGGCAGCGTCATGCTGCATGCCGACCCGACCGATCGTCTTGGCCGGGTCGGGACTTTCACCCCTGATCAAGAGGTCTGAAGGCGGGTCAAGAGGAATTTTTCATCCCACCCACCACCCACTTAGTAGCCACTGTCGAAGACTTAACCGAAATGTTGGACTACGCCTCTGAGGAGGCATAAGACATGGATGAAGAGGATTGCGCTCCCGCCCCCGTCAACACCGGGCGATGGACTGCCACCTCCACCTACGACGTCTACATGGTGGATACTCCAGCCGATAAGGGCGATCACACACCCAAAACAATGGCGCTAAATCTGGCGAGGAGCTGTCAAGGCGCCACAAACTGCGCAAACGGTCAAAGGCAAAAAAGGGAAGGGAAGCCATTGCTGACACTAGGGAAAATGACACCCCAGAAGACCTCGGCGATCCCGATATCCCTGAGCATCCGCTAGAGGACCAGGAGAGACCAGAAGATCAGCGCGACCTCGAGGATCTATACGATTCCGAGGATGACAACTACCCCCCCCTGTCGAGGAGGAGGACAGCCTGGAAGCCGAAGACTTCATTGTCCCCGAAAACCTTGAGGATCAGGAACGGTTTAGGCAACAGCTTATAGCCACTACCCGCAGCCTGAAGGCAAAAGAACGGTAGCTTAAGGCCGAACAGGACCCCCTCAATGATAGATGGACAAGGGTCCTATCAGCCGAGGAAGGGTACGGTGCCGGTCTATTGGACCAACCCAAGAGCTACCCACGCCGACGGCTGCTGCCGCAGTTCGACGACGAGGTCTCTAATACACCGTCGCCCAAACACACTCCATACGACCAGCCGGACCGCCCTCCCCGAGGACGAGATAGGATGGCTGGCGACGCCGGTTATAGGCCGGCAATACCCCGCAGAAGGGGAAAAGAGCCAATAGAGCTCGAGGACAGGTACGACCCGCGACACGACCTAGATTATAGAACAGGCCGCACGAGATCCATCTACGGATCTAGAGGGTACTCCCCCAATAGATGGGACGGGTACCAGCCTCGGCTCGACCACAACAACAGAGGTCGGGAACCAAACCGGGCTAGATCAGGCGCCAACTACCGGCGTGACATAGCCCGGGTCAGAGGCGCTGCCCACCCACTGTGCTTCACCGACGAGGTGATGCAACATCAGTTCCCGGAAGGGTTTAAACCCGTGAACATAGAGCAATACGACGGGACAACTGAGCCAGCAGTATGGATCGAGGATTTCCTCCTCCACATTCATATGGCACGAGGAGATGATCTCCACGCCATCAAGTATCTGCCCCTAAAACTTAAGGGGCCAGCTCGGCACTGGTTAAACAGCCTCCCCGAAAATTCTATCGGGAGTTGGGAGGATCTCGAGGACGCTTTCCGATCTAACTTCCAGGGCACCTATGTCCGGCCACCGGACTCCTCCGACCTAAGCAATGTTGTCCAAAAAGTAGGCGAATCGGCTCGACAATTCTGGAATCGGTTCTTGACCAAGAAGAACCAGATTGTTGATTGCCCAGACGCCGAGGCAATAGCCTCCTTCCGGCACAATATTCGGGACGAATGTCTGGCTCGCCAGCTCGGTCAGGACAAGCCTAGGACTATGTCCGCCCTTACATCACTGATGACCCGCTTTTGCGCGAGCGAGGATAACTGGCTAGCTAGACGAAGCCACAACCCCGAAGACCCCGGCACCTCCGAAGTCCGGGATGCAAACGGTAAACCACGACGTAACAAAAGTAAACGTCGGCACAACAACGGTGATGCCGATGACACGGCCGTTAATGCCGGTTTCCGCAACCCCCGATCCGGGCAGCGGAAGAAGCCTTCTAAAGGCAATCGTGACGGACCCACCCCACTGGACAAGATCATGGATAGGCCCTGCCAGATCCACGGCACTCAAGACAAGCCCACCACCCACACCAACCGTAATTGTTGGGTGTTCAAACAAGCCGGCAAACTCGCAGCCGAAGAGCAAGGCAAGGGCCCACGCAGCGAGGACGATGACGAGCCCCGCGGTCCGAGCAATGGTGGACAGAAGCAGTTCCCTCCAGAGGTAAAGACTATGAACATGATATACGCCATTCATATACCTAAAAAGGAGAGGAAGCGCGCCCTTCAAGAGGTCTACGCCGTAGAGCCTGTAGCCCCGAAGTTTAACCCATGGTCGGCCTACCCGATCACCTTTGATCGACGAGACCATCCGACCAGTATCCGCCATGGGGGTTCGGCGGCCCTCGTCCTAGACCCCATTATCGATGGGTATCACCTCACTAAAGTCCTAATGGACGGAGGAAGTAGCCTCAATCTGATTTACTCAGACACGGTGAAAAAGATGGGTATAGATCCATCAAGGATCAAGCCTAGCAACACTACCTTTAAAGGAGTGATCCCAGGCGTCGAAGCCCGGTGCATGGGCTCTGTTAGCCTGGAAGTAGTGTTCAGTTCGCCCGACAACTTCCGCAGCGAGGACTTGATCTTCGACATTGTCCGCTTCCGCAGCGGTTATCACGCCCTGCTGGGCCGCACAACGTTCGCTCGCTTTAATGCCGTCCCACACCACGCATACCTCAAGCTCAAGATGCCTGGGCCCAAGGGGGTCATTACTGTCAACGGCAACACAGAGCGTTCCCTCCGAATTGAGGAACATGCATTGGCCCTGGCGGCCGAATTCCATTACGATGACGATCGGCCAACATCAAAATCTGCCATAAAGGCACGTAAGGCTGACAAACGAGCACGGTCTCAGTCCGAACTCCCGGAATCTTATTCTCCCCAGAAATAGGGACACGCTCCTCACTGCACAACCCTAGTGCCAGTCAAACATGTGCCAAGACGGCACAACTTTGCACTCAAGATCCCATGGGCAGCAGTGAGGAATGACTATCAAAGGGAAAGTGTTCAGCTGGACCGAACTACTGCCAGTACATGTCCTCGGACACACCACAGGTACCATCAAGGACCTGTTAAAGCGTAAAGCTCATCCATACGTCGGCGACTTCTCAAGATCTTCTTCCCAAGGTCCGCTCGCCGACACCATCACCCTTAAAGGAACACAACTCCCTAGGAGGCACAGGAGCGGACATGCGACTGGGCACATCGAGGTCGTCAAGCCACCTATCAAAGACCCCTGGTACAACCTCTCCTCTGTAAACTTTATATTTCCTCGTCAAATACCTGTAAACAGTGGCTTGATGTCTACTACGCAACCTTCTTCTTGTAGACTCGTGTTGGGCCTCCAAGCGCAGAGTTTTGTAGGACAGTAGCAAATTTCCCTCAAGTGGATGACCTAAGGTTTAACAATCCGTGGGAGGCGTAGGATGAAGATGCTCTCTCTCAAACAACCCTGCAACCAAATAACAAAGAGTCTCTTGTGTCCCCAACACACCCAATACAATGGTAAATTGTATATGTGCACTAGTTCGGCGAAGAGATGGTGATACAAGTGTAATATGGATGGTAGATATAGGTTTTTGTAATCCGAAAATATAAAAACAGCAAGGTAGGAAGTAACAAAAGTGAGCAAAAACGGTATTGCAATGCTTGAAAACAAGGCCTAGGGTTCATACTTTTACTAGTGCAAGTTCTCTCAACAATACTGACATAATTGAATCATATGTAAATCCCTCACGTGCGACAAAGAGTTCACTCCAAAGTCACAAATAGCGGAGAACAAACGAAGAAATTATTGTAGGGTACGAAACCACCTCAAAGTTATCTTTTCCGATCAATCTTATGAGCTATCCCTATAAATGTCACGAACAGCCCTAGAGTTCGTACTAAAATAACACCTTAAGATACACATCAACCAAAATCATAATGTCACCTAGATACTCCAATGTCACCACGAGTACCCATGGGCTTGATTATACGACATGCATCACACAATTTCAGATTCATCATGTTCAATCCAACACAAAGAACTTCAAAGAGTGCCCCAAAGTTTCTACAGAAGAGTGAAGACGAAAACATGTGCCAACCCCTATGCATAGATTCCCAAGGTCACAGAACCCGCAAGTTGATCACCAAAACATACATCAAGTGGATCTATAGAACATCCCATTGTCACCACGGATATCCCATCGCAAGACATACATCAAGTGTTCTCAAATCCTTAAAGATTCAATCCGATAAGAAAACTTCAAAGGGAAAGCTCAATTCATCACAAGAAGATAGAGAGGGGAAAACTCCATATGATTCATCTATATTAATAAAGCTCGCGGTACATCAAGATCGTGCCATCTCAAGAACACGAGAGAGAGAGATCAAACACATAGCTACTGGTACATACCCTCAGCCCCGAGGATGAACTACTCCCTCCTCGTCATGGAGACCGCCGGGATGATGAAGATGGCCTCCGGTGATGGTTTCCCCCTCCGGCAGGGTGCCGGAACGGGCTCCCGATTGGTTTTTCGTGGCTACAGAGGCTTGCGGCGGCGGAACTCCCGATCTAGGTTTCTTTCTGGGGGGTTTTGGTATTTATAGGAATTTTTGGCGTTGGAATCACGTCAGGGGGATCCACGAGGCGGCGACAAGCTAGGAGGGCGCGCCCTAGGGGGGGCGCCCTACAGGCTTGTGGTGGCCTCGTGGCTCTTCTGGCCCAACTCCAATGCCCCATGGGCTTCTTCTGGTCCATAAAAAATCATCGTAAGTTTTTATTCCGTTTGGACTCTGTTTGATATTCCTTTTCTGTAAAACTCAAAAACAAGGAAAAAACAGAAACTGGCACTGGGCTCTAGGTTAATAGGTTAGTCCCAAAAATAATGTAAAATAGCATATAAATACATATAAAACATCCAAAACCGATAATATAATAGCATGGAACAATCAAAAATTATAGATACGTTGGAGACGTATCATGTCTTCGGCAATTTGAGTTATAAGAATTAATGAGCAAATAATAGACCATTGTACATGGCTTCTTCGCTGTATTTTATGCTACATACTCTGTTCTTCCCTCATCAACGCTTCTTGCGATACTGTTCGGTATACATTACGATGCAACCGGCTAATAGACACAGGGATTGAATTTAAAATATCACCCTAAGCATCACCCCGACACAATTGATCGTGTGTTCGGCGTCTTGGATTTTGCTTTATATGCATCGGATCCGAACTATGTCTTGGGTCAATAGTTGGGTTGCCAGGCTCCTGTGTTTGCCCTTTTACGTTCCGCTCGTTTGGCTAAAAGGGCAAAGGGAGAACCACTGCGATTGTGCTTCCAGCTCGCCTGGTCAAGCACCTCAGGGGAGAAAGCTGAAAACTAACTGTCATAGTAAGCGAGAACCGGTCTGCAAATCCGAGCATAAGTGTCATACTAAAAAATTGATAGAGGTTATTCCATGTCATACAATGGGTTTCGTGCTAGTACGAACCATGTGATTCTGGCTTTAGCCTCGGTACATCCGAACATCACAACACACTGGGGGCTAGTCATCAGCCCCCGCATTTTTTTCCTACGGCTAAGTGAAAGCAATAAAGCATCATAGTCCGATTACCTTGTTCCCCTCGCACTACCACCTTCAGGCACCGATACCTCGGCTAAGGGTCACAGTGCGGAGGAAGAAACACCTCGTGTAGTATCTACGTGGTGGCTAAAGCCGACGACTCGGAACTTTCAGATAAAATGGCCACACAGGAGTCACAATAAATACAAAACTAAAAAGACATGATATACCATGCAGCCTCATTATAAAGCGTTAACAGTCTTAGGACATATTGCAGCGCGCTCATTCATAAAAAACATCCTTGGAACATTGGGCCTCTATCGCCCGAGCACCCTCCATCATAGCGGAGAAGTATAGCTCGGGGCGCCTATGCTGCTTTCCAGCGGGCGGTGGAGCGGTGGCCATCTCGGTCGGCTTAAGCTTCGGTCAGTGCACCATGGTCCTTGCAAAGGCCATCCGAGCTCCCTCGATGCATGTAGAACGCTTTAGCGCGGCAATCCGAGGCGCAGCATCGCACAGTTTCCGCACCAAGCAGAAGTAGCTGCTTGCCAACGGCTCTTCAGGCCACAGCCGGATGTAGAGATCCTTCATGGCCGGCTCCGCCATCCTATGCAGCTCCATCAGTTGCTTCATCTCCTCGGTCAGAAGAGGAGAATGCTCGGGGGACTCAAACTGTGCCCAGAATAGCCGAGCCTCATCATCCTCCTCCCGTGAAGCATAAAACTTGTTCATATCCGCTGCACTATTCTGGAGATCCGCAAAGACGCCTGAGGAACGCCACACCTGGGTGAGCAAAGCAAACCTGCTACCACCAAAGGCGCATTGTAGTGAATACGGCTTACTATGTGTGACAGCCTTGACTTGGCGAACCTCTTCTTCAAAGGTCCGCCTGTCCACCCGCTCCTTTTGGAGCTCGGATTTCAGCGCGGATTGCTCGGTGGCTTGCTCTTTGCCTTTCTGCTCAAGGGCCTCGCACTTCATTCTAGCATCCTTGAGCTCCTGCTGCACCTCCTCCACCCGGGCCTCATGCTTATCGCTCGCAGCTTTTAATGCGGATAACGCGGCTGCTGCTTGTTCGGCTGCCGCCTTCTCATCCGCGGCCGCTTGCTTCATCTTTTTTAGCTCGGCCTTGAGGTTCTCGACCTCCGCAGCCAAAGCTGTGTTAGCAGTAAATGAGTCATTACACTAGGTTAACAGTCTGGATTAATAACGATACATAGCCCGAATATTTTTCGACTTACCTTGCGCTTCGTCGAACCTCTTATTCAGGTGATCGAGCTCCTCATCGGAGCTCTTGAACTTCCGATTTAGCTCGGCAAGCTCCGCACCGTTGACGGCCGCCACTGATGACGAGGCCTGCAAAAAATAAATTGTACAATATCAAGTTATGTGGGTTCAAACCCCCGAGCTGTTAAGAATATGACCCTACGCTCGGTCCTCTTAAGGGCTTTTAGAATAGTGCGGGACAAATGATGCCTTATGCATCGTTGGTCATTCCGAGGGTATTTGACCCCCGGGTGGGTTTTTGCAAACCCACCCAGGGCTCGGGGGCTACTGCATATATAAAGATAGCGCAAACTTAATAAAATTAAACTTTTCGGGAAAAGGGTATTACGTGGCTCACCTTGAAGCCCGTCAAGAGACCATTGAAGGCCTCTTTCAGTCCACTATCAACGGAATGAATACCTTGTAAAACCGCACCCATAAGAGTGCGGTAATCCTCGGAGATGGAGGCGCTTGATAAATCCTCCTCCATCATGACCGGCCACCCAGTCATGGGTGGCACCGGTGGGGACTGGGCAACCCGATCTCTGATGGGGGATTGAGCCGGTATCTCCGGAGGCAGAGCGCTCTCTGGAGATGTCCTCGGAGGGGACTGGACAGTATTTCGTCCTCCCTCCTCAGCAGCCAGGGGAGTTTCCCCCTCCTGGTCTTCGGCGGTCGAGGCGTTAACCTCGACCATAACATCGTCACCCCCGCCGCCGGTGTTCAGCTCCAAAGGAGCCGAGCGGGATGATACATCCGCAGCCTCCTTCGCGGCCCCTGGTGTGGGGTGCGACGTAGTCCCACTCTCTGCCAGCTCGGCGGGTGGAGACTCCCCATCCGATACTTGGTCGGTAGGGAGGATGCGTGGGGGGCTGCAGATTAAAAGGCATTTGTCCATTTAAAACAATAAAAACTTCACATAAATGACCCAGGGGGTCTTCGGATTCGTACCTTTGGGCTGGGGGCTTAACCCTCGGGTTCTTTCGGGGAACCCTCTCAAAATTCTCAGACTCGGCGTTGGAGTCCGAGCTGTCGTCGGCCAGGATTAACCTCGGCCGACATGCCCTCTTCGGGGCCAGAGGAGGTAGATCCTCCGCGGCGTCCGGCGACGCCGCCCTCTTTCTTGTGAGGGGGGAATCGCCTTTCCCCCTGTCCTCGTGCTCCTCCTCATGAGTAGAGGAGGCATGGGTTTCCTCGGACATAGTGTCCGGTAGGTCCCTTATGCGGAGGCCTTCTCAGCCTTTCTTCTTTTCCTTCTTCTCCGGCACTGTGTACGGCACAGCAATGAGCATCGACGTCAGCAGATCCGACCCGGGGCCTTCGGGCTGTGGGGCCGGGCAGTCCATCTTGGCAGCCTTGCTTAGCCACTTCTGTAAAGATAAGAGGGAGGTTGTTCATCTTTTTTGTCAAACAACAGGGCTGGAGTATCAAAATAATATTGTACCTGGGTAGGAGGGTTATCGGCGCTTAGGCCCGAGTCCTCCTCCTCGGCTGGCCACCTCTTCTGGGGTTTGAATAATGCCTTCCACAACTTCTGGTGGGTAGTGCGGAAGAATGCTCGCACCGTAGACTGGTCCTCAGGCTGATAGGCCCACATTGGGGAAGCCCGGCGCTGGCAGGGAAGAAGACGGCGGTGGAGCATAACCTGGACAACATTGACCAGCTCAACCCTGGCCGCGATCACCGAGGAAATGCGCTTCTGCAGCAATTTGACCTCTGCATCCGACCCCCAGTCAAGCCCCTTCTTGAGCCATGAGGCTAACCTCGCAGGAGGTCCAGATCTGAACACGGCAGATGCCGCCCAGCCCTCGTCCCTTGGTTCGGTGATGCAGAACCATTCCTTCTGCCAGATCTTGATTGTATCGATGAAGGTACCGGCCGGCCACTCGACGCGGGGGAGCTTGCTAATTACTGCCCCTCCGCAGTCTGCGTGCTCGCCCGCGACTATCTTTGGCTTGACATTAAAAACCTTGAGCCACAGGCCGAAGTGCGGCTCGACCCGCAGGAAGGCTTCGCAGATAATGATGAATGCCGAAATATGCATGAAGGAGTTCGGGGGAAGATCGTGGAAATCCAGCCCGTAGAAGAACATGAGGCCCCTAACAAAGGGGTGGAGCGGAAAGCCTAGTTCCCGGAGGAAGTGGGGGATGAACACCACCCTCTCGCCTGGCTTAGGGGTGGGGACCACCTGGTTCGTCTCTGGAGCGCGGTGGAAGACGTTGGCAGGGAGGTAGCCGGCGAGCTTTAACTCCCGGATGTCCTTGTCGGTGACCGTGGAGGCTTCCCACTTGCCCATAGAGCCTGAACCCGCCATGGCTAAGCTTGGAGAAGATATTGAGGGGGAACTGGATCTGGGCTCTTGGAGCTTGGGAAGATTGAGGAAGCGAGGGATGCGAATGGGAGGCGTGAATGGGCCACGGGGTGTTTTCCCTTTTTATGAGGCATGACGCCGATGAGCCTCCCTCTACTGCGCCGTGGGTCTCTCCGCTTCCCGAGATATCCGTGCTGTTGCGCACGCGTGAGAAAACCTAGGATGTTAATCATATCCCGTGTGAAACGGAGCACGATCGGTACATTGATGAGTCGTGCCAATGTAAAAACGGCCTCGAACCGCGAATCGAGTTTCCAGAATTGGTTCAGTGGTCATGATAGGCCGCGACCCTTCGTCAAAAGGGCTGACAGGAAACACTGTATACACTTTGACGTTTGGCCTTTGGGGCCGAGCGACTCATGGCATCCGGACGATCGTATGATCGGAAAAATTACGCGTCATCGGGAGACGGACTAGTCTCAGCCGATCATTAATGGGAAGAAGAACTCACCCCGCAAGCCGAAGACTCCGATCACTTGGAACTGCCGGTGTTGTGACCCTTGGCGTTGGGAGCTAGTTCGGGGGCTACTGAGGGACTCCTGGACTAAGGGGTCCTCGGGCCGCTGGCCTATCTCCCAATAGGCCGGCTTGGTGGGCCGCTCTCTGATTATCGCAGGAAGGGCCGGATATGCCATGACCCCGTGTTCTAGAAGGAAGCCTCGAAGTCGCGTCGTGCACTCCAAGTCAAGATGAGGAAATCGGCATTTCCATCCCCGGCAGGAGGCGTATCATGTGTAAACCCTAGGTACCCCCCGGTGTCTATATAAACCGGGGAGGTTTTAAATTGTAGAGTGAGAAACTCATCTAGGGTTTTAGCTATTCGATCTCGTGGTAGATCAAATCTGTAACTTTCATACACATCAATATAATCAAGCAGGACGTAGGGTTTTACCACCATAGGAGGGCCCGAACCTGGGTAAACATCGTCTCCTTCATCTCATGTTACCATCGATCCTAGACTCACAGCTCGGGACCCCCTACCCGAGATCCGCCGATTTTGACACCGACACTCTCCCTCTCGTAGATGCTCATCACCATGGATTGATCTTACGTGTGCGTAGGAAATTTTTTGTTTCCCATACAACGTTCCCCAACACTCGAACCCGCAGGGTCTGCACACTTAACGTTCGGTGACATTTCGGTAGTATTGAGTTATGTATGGTGATGACCGAAGATTGCTCGGAGTCCCGGATGAGATCCTGGACGTCACGAAGAGCTCCGGAATGGCCCGGAGGTAAAGAATGATATATAGGAAGTCCCGTTTTGGTCTCCGGAAAAGTTTCGGGCACTTCCGATAGTGTACCGGGAGTGACGAATGGGTTCCAGGGGGTCCACCAAGTGGGGCCCACCCACCCCGAGGGTCACATGGGCCTAGGAGGTGGCGCACCAGCCCCTGGTGGGCTGGCCGTCTAGCCCCTAGGAGGCCCTTGCGCAAGGGGTGGGGAAGGGGCCAAGTGGGGAGGAGTCCTACTAGGATTCCACCTCCCTTGTGGGAGGTGGACTCCTCCCCCTTGTGGAGGTTCGGCCGAACCCCTAGGGGAAACCCTAGGGCTGCCTCCTCCTCCCTCCCTCCTATATATACTAGAGGTTTTTTTAGGGCAGCCCCTCACCTGAAAAGCCACGACTGCCTCTCTCTCCCTCTAGATCTGTTCTCCACTAGATCGTCTCGGTTGCGCTTGGCGAAGCCCTGCCAGGACAGCACCACCACCACTGTCACCACGCCGTCGTGCTGCTGGAGTACTCATCTACCTCTCCGCTCCCTCTTGCTAGATCAAGAAGGCGGAGATCGTCATCGAGCTGTACGTGTGCTGAACGCGGAGGTGCCGTCCGTTCGGCGCTAGATCGGGACAGATCGTGATTGGATCGCGGAACGGCTTGCGATTTGGATCGCGAAGACGTTCGACTACATCAACTGTGTTTCTTAACGCTTCCCGCTTAGCAATCTACAAGGGTACATAGATCCACTCTCCCTCTCGTAGATGCTCATCACCATGGATAGATCTTGCGTGTGCGTATGAAATGTTTTGTTTCCCATGCAACGTTCCCCAACAGTGGCATCATGAGCTACGTCTATGCGTAGATGAGATCACGAGTAGAACACAAAGGAGTTTGTGGGCGTTGATATTCAGATTGCTTCCCTCCTTAGTCTTTTCTTGATTCAGCGGTATTGTGGGATGAAGTCACGTAAAACATGCAACAACAACAAATTAGAGGACGTCTAACTTGTTTTTGCAGGGTATGATGTGATATGATATGGCCAGAAACATGATGAGATATATGTGATGTATGAGATGATCATGTTTTGTATAGATTATCACGACTTGCATGTAGATGAGTACGGCAACTGGCAGGTGCCATAGGGTTGTCTTTAATTTATTTTTGCCGTTTTTGCTTTACTTTATCGCTATGAGTTAGCAATAGTTGTAGAAGCAATAGTTGGCGCGACAACCTCATGGCGACACTTTGATGGAGATCAAGATGATGGAGATTATGGTGTCATGCCGGTGACGATGGAGATCATGCCGGTGCTTTGGAGATGGAGATCAAAAGCACAAGATCATGGCCATATCATGTCACTTATGATTTGCATGTGATGTTAATCCTTTTATGCATCTTATTATGCATAGGACGACGGTAGCATTATAAGGTGATCCCTCACTTAAATTTCAAGATAAAATTGTGTTCTCCCCGAGTGTGCACCGTTGCGAAAGTTCGTCGTTTCGAGACACCACGTGATGATCGGGTGTGATAGACTCTACGTTCACATACAATGGGTGCAAGCCAGTGTTGCACATGCGGAACACTCGGGTTAAACTTGACGAGCCTAGCATGTACAGACATGGCCTCGGAACACAAGAGACCGAAAGGTCGAACATGAGTCATATAGTAGATATGATCAACATGGAGATGTTCACCATTGAAAGCACCTCATCTCACGTGATGATCGGACTTGGGTTGGTGAATTTGGATCATGTGACACTCGAATGACCTGAGGGATGACAATTTGAGTGGGAGTTTTTTAAGTAATTTGATTAACTAAACTCATTATCTTGAACAATAGTCTAAGTTGTCTTTGCAAAATTTATATTGTAGATCAATGGCTTGCACAGTAGCACCCCTGAATTTCAATGCGCTCCTAGAGAAATCTAAGTTGAAAGATGATGGAAGTAACTTTGTAGACCGGGCCCATAATCTGAGGATTATCCTGACGGCTTCCCAAAAGGCTTATGTCCTTGATGCACCGCTCGGTGAACCACCCGCTCCAGTAGAGTCTGCAGATGTTGCGAACGCCTGGCAGGCACGTTCTGATGATTACTCAATAGTTCAATGTGCAATGTTGTATGGCTTAGAACCGGGACTTCAAAGGCGTTGTGAACGTCATGGAGCATATGAGATGTTACAGGAGTTGAAGTTTATCTTTGAGAAGAATGCCCGGATCGAGAGGTATGAGACCTCCGATAAGTTCTATGCTTGCAAGATGGAGGAGAACGGGTCTGTTAGTGAACATGTACTCAGAATGTCTGGGTATTCCAACCGTTTGGCGGAGTTGGGAATTGTTCTCCCGCCAGAGGCGATCACTGACAGAGTTCTTCAATCACTGCCACCTAGCTACAAAAGCTTCGTGTTAAACTATAACATGCAAGGGATGAATAAGTTACTCGCCGAGCTGTTTGCGATGTTGAAAGTCGCTGAGTCTGAGATTCAGAAGGAGCATCAAGTGTTGATGGTCAATAAAACCACTAGTTTCAAGAAGAATGGCAAGGGCAAGAAGGGTAACTCCAAGAAGAGTTGCAAAGCAGTTGCCCCTCCCGTGAAGAAACCCAAGGCTGGACCCAAGCCAGAAACTGAGTGCTTTCATTGCAAGGGAACTGGTCACTGGAAGCGGAACTTCCCCAAGTATCTGGCTGACAAGAAGGCGGGCAATACCAAACAAGGTATATATGATATACATGTTATTGATGTGTACCTTACCAACTCTCGTTGTAGTGCCTGGGTATTTGATACCGGTTCAGTTGCTCACATTTTCAACTCAAAGCAGGAACTACGGAATAGACGGAGGCTGGCAAAGGACGAAGTGACGATGCGCGTGGGAAATGGTTCCAAGGTTGATGTGATCGCCGTCGGCACGCTCGCTCTTCGATTACCATCGGGATTAGTGATGAACCTGAATAATTGTTATTTAGTGCCTGCGTTAAGCATGAATATTCTATCTGGATCTTGTTTATTGCGAGACGGTTACTCATTAAAATCAGAGAATAATGGTTGTTCTATTTATATGAGTAATATCTTTTATGGTCATGCACCCATTGTGAGGGGTTTATTCTTATTGAATCTCGATAGTGATGATACACATGTTCATAACATTGATGCCAAAGGATGTAGAGTTGATAATGATAGCACCACTTTCTTGTGGCACTGCCGCTTAGGTCATACTGGTGTAAAACGCATGAAGAAGCTCCATGCTGATGGACTTTTGGAGTCACTTGATTTTGAATCACTTGACACGTGTGAACCATGCCTCATGGGCAAGGTGACTAAGACCCCGTTCTCTGGTACAATGGAACGGGCAAGTGACTTGTTGGAAATCATACATACTGATGTGTGCGGTCCGATGAGCATTGAGGCGCGCGGTGGATATCGTTATTTTCTCACCTTCACCGATGACTTAAGTAGATATGGGTATATTTACTAAATGAAACATAAGTCTGAAACGTTTGAAAAGTTCAAGCAATTTCAGAGTGAAGTTGAGAATCATCGTAACAAGAAGATTAAATTCCTGCAATCTGATCGAGGAGGAGAATATCTGAGTTATGAGTTTGGCAATCACTTAAGACAATGTGGAATTGTTTCACAATTGACACCGCCTGGAACACCACAGCGTAATGGTGTGTCCGAACGTCGTAATCGAACCTTATTAGATATGGTGCGGTCTATGATGTCTCTTGCCGATTTGCCACTATCGTTTTGGGGTTATGCGTTAGAGACAGCTGCATTCACTTTAAATAGGGCACCATCGAAATCCGTTGAGACGACGCCATATGAACTGTGGTTTGGCAAGAAACCAAAGTTGTCGTTTCTTAAAGTTTGGGGATGTGATGCTTATGTCAAAAAGCTTCAGCCTGAAAAGCTGGAACCCAAAGCGGAGAAATGTGTCTTCATAAGATACCCAAAAGAGACGGTTGGGTAGACCTTCTATCTCAGATCCGAGGGCAAAATGTTTGTCGCTAAGAATGGGTCATTTCTCGAGAAAGAGTTTCTGTCGAAAGAATTGAGTGGGAGGAAAATAGAACTTGATGAGGTTGTTGAACCTTTACTTCAACCAGAGAGTAGCGCAACACAGAAAGATGTTTCTGTAGAGCCTGCATCGGTTGAAGAGGAAGCTGATGATGGTGATCATGAGGCTTCGGATCAAGTTGCTATCGAACCTCGTAGGTCGACAAGGGCACGTACTGCTCCTGAGTGGTACGGTAACCCTGTCTTAGAGGTCATGTTGTTGGACAACGATGAACCTACGAGCTGTGGAGAAGCGATGATGGGCCCGGATTCCGAGAAATGGTTAGAGGCCATGAAATCCGAGATGGAATCCATGTATGAAAACAAAGTATGGACTTTGGAAGTATTACCTGAAGGACGAAAGGCCATTCAGAATAAATGGATCTTTAAGAAGAAGACGGACGCGGACGGTAATGTCACCGTCTATAAGGCTCGACTTGTGGCAAAGGGTTTTTAACAAGTTCAAGGAGTTGACTACGATGAGACCTTCTCACCCGTAGCGATGCTTAAGTCCGTCAGAATCATGTTAGCAATAGCTGCATTTTTTGATTATGAAATTTGGCAGATGGATGTCAAAAACAGCGTTCCTTAACGGTTTCCTTAAGGAAGAGTTGTATATGATGCAACCAGAAGGTTTTGTCGATCCAGAGAATGCTGACAAAGTTTGCAAACTCCAGCGATCCATTTATGGACTGGTGCAAGCATCTCGGAGTTGGAATCTTCTCTTTGATGAGGTGATCAAAGCGTTCGGGTTTATACAAGTTTACGGAGAGGCTTGTATTTACAAGAAAGTGAGTGGGAGCTCTATAGCGTTTCAAATATTATATGTGGATGACATATTGCTGATTGGAAACAATATAGAAATGTTGGAAAGCGTGAAGGAATATTTGAACAAGAGTTTTTCAATGAAGGACCTAGGAGAAGCTGCTTTCATATTAGGCATCAAGATCTATAGAGATAGATCGAGACGCTTAATAGGACTTTAACACAGCACATACCTTGACAAAGTTTTGAAGAAGTTCAAAATGGATCAGTCCAAGAAAGGGTTCTTGCCTGTATTGCAAGGTGTGAAGTTGAGTAAGACTCAATGCCCAGTGACTGCAGAAGATAGAGAAAAGATGAGTGTCATCCCCTATGCTTCAGCCATAGGCTCTATCATGTATGCAATGCTGTGCACAAGACCTGATGTCAGCCTTGCCATAAGTATGGCCGGAAGGTTTCAAAGTGATCCAGGAGTGGAACACTGAACGGCGGTCAAGAATATCCTGAAGTACCTGAAAAGGACTAAGGACATGTTTCTCATTTATGGAGGTGATCAAGAGCTTGTCGTAAAGGGTTACGTCGATGCAAGCTTTGACACTGATCCGGATGACTCTAAGTCTCAAACCGGATACGTATTTATTCTCAATGGGGGTGCAGTAAGCTGGTGCAGTTCCAAGCGGATCGTGGTAGCTGATTCTACATGCGAAGCGGAGTACATCGCTGCCTCGGAGGTGACGAAGGAAGGTGTCTGGATGAAGGAGTTCATGACAGATCTTGGAGTAGTGCCGAGTGCACTGAACCCAATGACTCTGTTCTGTGACAACACTGGTGCCATTGCCCTGGCCAAGGAACCAAGGTTTCACAAGAGGACCAGACACATAAAGCGACGCTTCAGTTCCATCCGCGATTACATCAACGAGGAGGACATAAATATTTGCAAAGTGCACACGGATCTGAATGTCGCAAACCCGTTGACTAAACCTCTTCCAAGCGCTAAACATGATCAACACCAGAACTGTATGGGTGTTAGATTCATTACAATGTAAATCACATAGTGATGTGAGCTAGATTATTGACTCTAGTGCAAGTGGGAGAGTGTTGGAAATATGCCCTAGAGGCAATAATAAAGTGATTATTATTATATTTCCTTGTTCATGATAATCGTTTATTATCCATGCTATAATTGTATTGATTGGAAACACAAATACATGTGTGCATACATAGACAACACTGTGTCCCTAGTATGCCTCTAGTAGACTAGCTCGTTGATCAAAGATGGTCAAGGTTTCCTAGCCATAGACATGAGATGTCATTTGATAACGGGATCACATCATTAGGAGAATGATGTGATGGACAAGACCCAAACTATGAACGTAGCATATGATTGTGTCAGTTTATTGCTATAGTTTTCTGCATGTCAACTATCTGTTCCTATGACCATGAGATCATGCAACTCACTAACACTGGAGGAATACCTTGTGTGTATCAAACGTCGCAACGTAACTGGGTGACTATAAAGATGCTCTACAGGTATCTTCGAGGGTGTCTGTTGAGCTGGCAAGGATCGAGACTGGGATTTGTTACTCTGTGTGACGGAGAGGTATCTCAGGGCCCACTCGGTAATACAACATCACAATAAGCCTTGCAAGCAAAGTGGATAAAGAGTTAGCCATGGGATATTGTATTACGGAACGAGTAAAGAGACTTGCCAATAACGAGATTGAACTAGGTATAGAGATACCGACGATCGAATCTCGGGAAAGGGAACAACATACAGGATTAACTAAATCCTTGACATAGAGGTTGAACCGATAAAGATCTTCGTAGAATATGTAGGAACCAATATGGGCATCCAAGTCCCGCTATTGGTTATTGACCGTAGAGGTGTCTCGGTCATGTCTACATAGTTCTCGAACCCGCAGGGTCTGCACACTTAACGTTCGGTGACGTTTCGGTAGTATTGAGTTATGTATGCTGATGACGGAAGATTTTTCGGAGTCCCGGATGAGATCCCGGACATCACGAAGAGCTCCGGAATGGTCCGGAGGTAAAGATTGATATATAGGAAGTCCCATTTTGGTCTCCGAAAAAGTTTCGGGCACTTCCGGTAGTGTACCGGGAGTGACGAATGGGTTTCGGGGGGTCCACCAAGTGGGGCCCACCCATCCCAAGGTTCACATGGGCCTAGGAGGTGGCGCACCAGCCCCTGGTGGGCTGGCCGGCCAGCCCCTAGGAGGCCCTTGCACAAGGGGTGGGGAAGGGGCCAAGTGGGGAGGAGTCCTACTAGGATTCCACCTCCCTTGTGGGAGGTGGACTCCTCCCCCTTGTGGAGGTTCGGCCGAACCCCTAGGGGAAACCCTAGGGCTGCCTCCTCCTCCCTCCCTCCTATATATACTAGAGGGTTTTTGAAGGCAGCCCTTCACCTGAAAAGCCACGGCTGCCTCTCTCTCCCTCTAGATCTGTTCTCCACTAGAGCGTCTCGGTTGCGCTTGGCGAAGCCCTGCCGGGACAGCACCACCACCACCGTCACCACGCCGTCGTGCTGCCGGAGTACTCATCTACCTCTCCGCTCCCTCTTGCTGGATCAAGAAGGCAGAGATCGTCATCGAGTTGTACGTGTGCTGAACGCGGAGGTGCCGTCCGTTCGGCGCTAGATCGGGACGGATCATGATTGGATCGCGGGACGGCTTGCGATTTGGATCGCGAAGACGTTCGACTACATCAACTGCGTTTCTTAACGCTTCCCGCTTAGCGATCGACAAGGGTACATAGATCTACTCTCCCTCTAGTAGATGCTCATCACCATGGATATATCTTGCGTGTGCGTAGGAAATTTTTTGTTTCCCATGCAACGTTCCCCAAGACCTGGCACGGGCAGGCTCTTCGGTGGAAGCCCTTGCCGGCGAATTCTCCCCGCGGGCAATGGTTGACGGGGAAAGTTGGAGAGGAGGTTCCTCTTGACGAGCCTCCCACTGGTTTTCCTCATCTCCGCCAGCAGATGAGGCCTGCACTCAAGCTTCACAAGAAGGACTGGGCTGGGGGCTAGACATGGGTTTCTCTCCAACATTTCCCACAAAGCCTCCGCCTGCCGCAAGGTCCGTTCCTGCCGCGGATTTGACCCTCTTGGCTCTGTGCACGAGAGGGTCCTCATCTTCATCCCTGCCAAGATCAACCATGCGAGATCAGTCAGGAAGAGTCAAAATCAAGGGCCTTCTGACAGGAGCTAAGATCAGCTAGACTTACTCCGAGGCCAGAAGCATTGAGCTATGCTCGTACGACGCGGGCGGTGGAGTCGCCCGACCCCTCTTCAGAGTTGGGGGGCGGGGCTTGACGGAGCTGCCGGGACTGCCGGTAAAGGCGAGCTTGGCGGAGGAGTTGGACTCGACGGGGGGCTGGGATCCACCCCCTGCACCTTCCGTCACTTGACGGGGGACGCCTTGGCCTGGAGAAGGCGCGAGGATTGGCGATGCGCTCCTTCGCGACCGCTACCCTTGGCGGTCATCTTCTTCGCCTTCGAGGAACCATGCGAAGATGCGGTGGCCGACGACTCCCGCCCGGCGCGTAGGCGGAGGCGGCGACCCAGCTCCGGAGCCTGGGGCCCCTCTTCGAGCCCCTCCTCTACCGCCTCTGGAGCCTTCGTCTCCTCCACTGCGCCCTCCGCCTGGGTCCATGTTGCCGCGATTTGGGAGCCACTGGCCCCGGCAAGCTCCAGCCCGGCAGGCTCCTCCAGAGCAGGATTTTCCTCTTCCTCCTCGGAAGAGCCGTCGTCTCCGGACTCCTCCTCCACCTCTCCTCCGGAGGCTGTTCCCCTGGCGGTCCTGACGGCCTTGTCCTCCGCGATTCGTCCGGAGATAAAGGCCCTCTCCGCTTCCCTAGTCGGTGCGGTCAAGTTATCCTCCGGTTTGATGCCCCTTTCCTCCAAGGCGGAGGTCCACTCCAGCTCGCTCTCCAGAGCGGGCAGCTCCCAGTCGGACTTAACACCGAAGGCATCACATTCCGGCATCCATTGGAGAATTTGATTCCTGGCGAAATTGCGATGCAGCGGGATAACTTTCTCTGGCAGGCGGTGTGTCCCGAAACGGCCGAACAACTCGTCACACAGCCAGCCGTGGCAGTAAGTTGTCAAATTGTTGGCGGGACCAGGGTACAGGTGCATCCAATCAACAGGGCCATTGAACTCCCAAGCTAACCTGTCCCTCTTCTGCAAAGAAGCAATGCGGCGGCGGAGGAAATCTGCCCCCACCTGTGCAATGGTCAATCCGGCAGCGTTGTCGTCGTTTTCTCACAACAGATGCCAGGGGGTGGCTTATCGAGGTGAGAGCAAGGCTGCCGTGGAAGATCCGGGACGAGATAGGGTAGTAGCACGCGGTCGTTTACCCAGGTTCGGGGCTCTCCGGAGAGATAATACCCCTACTCCTGCATGTCTGTATATATGTGGTATATCTGGTACAGAGTTGCTCCTGGAGCTGTATTGGACTGAGAGCAGTAGTAGAGTTCTCACTGTCTTGTATATGCCTCATATGTGTGAGAGCTAGTGTGTGTGTGGCGTGGTGGAGTTCCACCGTGAGTCTCCCTGGAATGAATGGGCATGGTGCCCTTTTATAGTGTGGAGTAGGCATGGTGGGTGGTGGCCCACCTACCAACTACACTATTCCAGATGTCATGCGAAGTGACGCGTGACGCAGGCTATAGTGCGCCACTATTGCTCAACAGTGCCAGGTACAGCCGTCTCGTCCGTGTCGGGTCGGATGTGATGTTGTGGTTTACTCCGGGCAGCCGGCTGGCTGGCGCAGCCGGCAGCCAGCATGGCAGCCGGCCGGGTGGAGCATCCGGCCCGGGCGGGCGGGCACCCCATCCGACTCGCCGTCTTTGGGGTACCCGGGGGTCATCCTCCCGACAGTAGCCTCCGAGCCTTCGGGCGACTCGAAGAGTCGGGCGGAGGGTTTTTGAACTGTCGTCGTTGTTGCTGTAGGAGTTGCGGAGGACGGTTGATCGCGGGCCGGGGACGGCGTGGCTTGCTTCCTGCGGGGGCGCGCCAGCGCACCCGCTGGGTGTAGCCTCCGAGCCTCCGGGCGACTCGAAGAGTCGGGCGGAGGGTCTTTGCTGTTACAGAAGCAGACGGTGGCGTCGAGGACGTCGGGCGTGGACGCGGAGTCCGCCAACTGACGGGCGCGGGGCCCTGCCTGGCGCGGACGCGGAGTCCGCCGGCTGGCTATTTCCAGTGGGGGCGCGCCAGCGCACCCGCTGGGTGTAGCCTCCGAGCCTCCGGGCGACTCGAAGAGTCGGGCGGAGGGTCTTTGCTGTTGCAGAAGCAGACGGTGGCGTCAGGGACGTCGGGCGCGGACGCGGGGTCCGCTGGCTGATTGGCACGGGGCCCAGCCGGGGGTGGACGCAGGGTCCGCCGGCTAATGGGCACGAGGCGCTTCCGAGGGCGGACGCGGGGTCCGCCGGCTGATTGGCGCGGGGCCCAGCCGGGGGGGGGGGGACGCAGGGTCTGCCGGCTGATGAGCGCGAGGCGCTGCCGAGGGCGGGCGCGGGGTCCGCTTGCTGATGAGCGCGGGGCGCTGTCGAGGGCGGACGGGGGGTCCGCCGGATGATGAGCGCGGGGCGCTGCCGAGGGCGGACGCGGGGTCCGCCGGCTGATGGGCGCGGGGTCCGCCGGCTGATGAGCGCGAGGCGCTGCCGAGGGCGGACGCGGGGTCCGCCGGCTAATGAGCGCGAGGCGTTGCCGAGGGCGGACGCAGGGTCCCCCGGCTGATGAGCGCGGGGCGCTGCCGAGGGCGGACGCGGGGTCCGCCGGCTGATGAGCGCGAGGCGCTGCCGAGGGCGGACGCGGGGTCCGCCGGCTGATGAGTGTGAGGCGCTGCCGAGGGCGGACGCGGGGTCCGCTGGCTGATGAGCGCGAGGCGCTGCCGAGGGCGGACGCGGGGTCCGCCGGCAGATGGACGCGGGGCCCTGACGGGAGTAGCCTCCGAGCCTCCGAGCGAGGAGGTTCCTCATGGAAATGATCGTGCAAAAGACAAGTTTAGTCGATGCAGATATATCAAAAATGCGGAGATTGCCCCCGAGGATCGCTCGGGGTATCCGTTTGCGTGTATGCTGCAAGGATATGCGGGTGGAGATCTCAAATTGCTTTTTGGTGCCGGCGAGGCGGTTTTTGTCCATGCCGGCCAGCGCGGCTTGCAGCCGACGTAGTCCGGCCGATGCGCGCGAGGCGCTGCCGAGCGCGGACTTGGAGTTCGCCGGCTTATGGGCGCGAGGCGCTGCCGGTCGAGGACGCGGAGTCCGTCCGCTGATGGTCGCGAGCCACTGCCGGATGCGGACGTGCAGTCAGCGCTAAAGCAGACGGTGGCGTCGGGGGTGTCTGGCGCGGGCGCGGGATCCGCCGACTGATGGGCGCGGGGCCCTGCCAGGTGTGGACGCGCGGTCCACCGGCTAGTGGGCGTGAGGCGCTGCCGAGGGCGGACGAGGGGTCCGCCGGCTGTTGAGCGCGAGGCGCTGCTGAGGGCAGACGCGGGGTCCGCCGGCTGGTGGGCGCGGGGCACTGCTGAAGGCGGACGCGGGGTCCGCCGGCTTGATGGGCGCAGGGCCCTGCCGGGAGGAGCCTCCGAGCCTCCGGGCAAGGAGGTTCATTGATTTTCGCATAGAACGAGGCGGTTGTTGTTGAAGGCAGCCGACGCGGCGTTTGGCCAGTGGAATGCGCCGGCCGGACCCGCTATGTGTCACCCGCTGGGTGTAGCCTCCGGGGCGGTTGATGGAGGCGTCGGCCGGCCGGGCCCGACCGGCCGCGTCGAAGTGGACGAGCAGTGGAGCTGACTCTCCAGCCGGCCCGGTGAGGAAGTTGGCGGGCAGGCCAGCCGGGAAGCTGGCCAGGCGGTGACGCAGGCGGGCCAGCAGGTCAGCCGGCCGGACGACGACGCGGGCGGGCGCGCCAGCCGGCCGAGCGGCAACGCGGGCGGGCTGACCAGCTGGCGTGGGCAGACGGACGCACAGTTTTTTTTTATGGCCGGCCCGACCTCTTTTACTAACCGGCCCCCACTCCTTTTCCGTCCATAAGCAGGCACGGGAGCACGGGCGAGGCGGCAGCCGGCGGGCAGGACGTGGGAGCAGCCAGCGCGGGCGCGTGGGGTGGGCCGGCGGCCGGGACGCGGGAGGCCGGAGCGGCAGGCGGAGCCGGTTTGTGCGGCGGTGGCGAGCCGGCGCGGGGGCCGGAGCAGAGGAGGCCGGAGCGGCGCGACGAAGGAGCCGGGCGCCACCGGGCCCTGCGGGGCGTCGCGGGCGGAGCCGGCGGCAGGGCGCGGCGACGGGCGGAGCGGAGGTGTGGCGTGCGAGCGCATGGACCCGCGGAGCCGAGCGGCGCGGCCGGACGGAACGGAGTGACCGGTCGCGGTGCCGGCCTGGCGGGGCGGAGCCGGAGACAGCGCTGGCCGGCCGCGGATGCCGGGGAGCCGCGGTGCCAGCGGACGGCCGAGGGGCGTAGGAGGCGGCAGGCGGAGCCGGTGTGTGCGGCGGTGGCGAGCCGGCGTGGGCAGCCGGCGCGGGCAGCCGGCGGGTGGAGGCCGACCGGGAGGCGGAGCGCAGGGGCCGGAGTAGAGGAGGCCGGAGCGGCGCGACGGAGGAGCCGGGCGGACGGCGCGCCGCGAGAGCACAGCTGGACCTGCAGCGGGGCGCCTCCGGCGGGCGGGAAGCAATGGGGCTGCGGTGGCCTCCCCGGGCATGGATGAAGGAGCGCCCCAGGAAGCCATGGGAGGAGCTCGGACGCATGCGCGCGCACGCACACCGGCGCAAGGCTCCTCCTCGAGCGGCTGGAGGCGGCGGCGCCGTCGTGGTGGCGGACGCGTCCACGACCGGGGGTGGAGACGGGCCTGGCGGAGCAGGGGCCTCGCTGGTGGCCAGCGGACGATGCAGAGGAGGCCGTGCAAACAGAGTCAAAGAAGAGGCCGGTCAAATGCGGCAGCCTTGTGGCAGGGAGCTCGGGCCCCTCCCCTTGTGCGCACGGGCGCGGGAGGGTGCGGGTGCTCGGGGCCCAGGCCAAGGACTGGGGATGTAGGAGGCGCGCATGGCGACGCGATGGCGCGGGCGGAGCGACCGGCCTGGCCGCGGGCAAGGACCAGCGGAGGCCACGCCAGGTGCGGGGCAGCATGGCCGGGCGGCCCGCGAGGTGGTGGTCGGGGTCCCCCCGACCCGAGCAGGGCAGGGCGGAGCCGCATGTCGTGTCACCACTCGTGGAGGGAAGCGGGGAGGCAAACGACGCCGGGCGAGGCGTCTGGTGCTCGTGATGGCATTGAGTCGAGGAGGGCGGGCGAAGGAGAGAGTACGGCACGCGGACGGGGGCGCGCCCAGAGGAGGAAGGCCGGGGCGCAGCGAGCCTGCAGCTTGCTGCCTGTGGGTGTGTGTGCGTGGCCGAGCGCTCGCCTCCGATTCTTTCGGCCGAAGACGAGGTGCGTGCGCGGTTGGACTCTGGAGGAGTCGAGCGGCGGCCGCCGCAGTCGCCGAGACGCAGCCGGCGTCGGCGCGAGCGCGACGGCGCGAGGAAGGCGTGACGGCGGCCCGACATGGCTGCGAGCCGTTGGCGGCGGCGCACACGGGGTTGATGAAGCGGTCGGCGAGGCGAGCGCGCCGAGGTCGGGCGCGGGCGAAGGAGCGCGGGAGCGGCGGCAGGCGGCCGGCGCCGCGGTGGTGGTGACGAAGATGGTCCCGCCCGGACCGCGGTTCCAGCAGCAGCTTGCCCCACGGTGGGCGCCAACTGTCGTCGTTTTCTCACAACAAAGGCCATGGGGTGGCTTATCGAGGTGAGAGCAAGGCTGCCGTGGAAGATCCGGGACGGGATAGGGTAGTAGCACGCGGTCGTTTACCCAGGTTCGGGGCTCTCCGGAGAGATAATACCCCTACTCCTGCATGTTTGTATATATGTGGTATATCTGGTACAGAGTTGCTCCTGGAGCTGTATTGGACTGAGAGCAGTAGTAGAGTGCTCACTGTCTTGTATATGCCTCATATGTGTGAGAGCTAGTGTGTGTGTGGCGTGGTGGAGTTCCACCGTGAGTCTCCCTGGAATGAATGGGCATGGTGCCCTTTTATAGTGTGGAGTAGGCATGGTGGGTGGTGGCCCACCTACCAACTACACTATTCCAGATGTCATGCGAAGTGACGCGTGACGCAGGCTATAGTGCGCCACTATTGCTCAACAGTGCCAGGTACAGCCGTCTCGTCCGTGTCGGGTCGGATGTGATGTTGCGGTTGACTCCGGGCAGCCGGCTGGCAGCCGGCATGGCAGCCGGCTGGGTGGAGCAGCCGGCCCGGGCGGGCGGGCACCCCATCCGACTCGCCGTCTTTGGGGTACCCGGGGGTCATCCCCCCAACAAGCGTTGAGGCGGATGTTCCTGTTCAGCGCCAAGCGAAGTTTACTGTTAGATGGGCCAGGCTTCCCCCAGTCGCTGCCGCACGTGACGCATTCAGTCCGCTCCCGACGAAACTCGGGAGCTTTGTCGTCCTTGATCCAGCACTAGTCGCCCCGCCATTCTTCCCACTTCCCACGCAGGTTCCCAGAAAGGTACTCCTTCTTGTCCCGGGGGATCCAGCTTATGTTCCTCGAGCGGTGGGATTTATCCTCAATCCGAGGGAGGAAGAAGTGCCTGAACAAATCCACATTGGGGGCAACTCTGACAAAGTTCTTGCACATATGGGCAAATATCGCCATGCAAGACACTGCATTGGGCGTAAAATCCAGAAGGTGGAACCCATATGCTGCCATCATGGCGCAGAAGAAATCAAAGAAGGGAGGGGCGAGGCCGGAGTAAAAGTACCACAGAAGAAATGGTACGAATCTGAGGGCCTCCTCTCCTTGGGGTTGTCTGGCAAAACTTGAGGCGCTCCGTGCCCCTTTGTGAGCCGCCCCCACATATAGGCATACCTCTCGATCAGAGTGTTGCCATCCAGACTCGACGGAGAGGTAACCACATCTCCCTACCGCCGCCTCTCGAGCTCTTCCACTCTCTTCTTCCTTTCCACGGCCGCCCGGTCCGTGGATGCAACTGTCTACTTCCCCTTGTTAGCAGCCTTCTTCTGCCCCATCCTTGGAACCTTCAGGGACGGCGGATGAACTGGCGGCGCTCGGAAAACCGAGAGTGACGGTGGGAGCAGTCCTTTGGCTTGAGGAGGAAGATGAAGGACGGAGGAAGGGATGCAAATGAGCAGCGCCCCTATGCGTCATCCTTTTATTTTAAGGGGACCCGCACAGGGGCTGGCTCTTCGCGATCTTCTCGGAAAACTGCCATTTTATTACTCACAGTTCTTTTTTATTCTCCAACGGCCCTCATCCATGGCCCCATGACCCGCGGTAATTACGCAGAGTGGACGTGGGTGGAAGGACAGAACCCCTCCGCCGCGTGTCCGTGCACCGTTTGGGACCTAACCCAACGTGCCAAGCGACACGTATGGCTCAGGCCTGGGGTCTTCTGTCGGGGTAAAACAAACAGGGGTGTTCATTCCCCCTCACTTGTGCACGGACAAGAAGCCACCAAAGCCCGGCAGCGGCAAGCCACGGGAGGCCAAGCTACCCCGACAGCAATCAAGACCAAGACTCCAGCAAGCTCAGCGCGGCAACCCAAGCTTGGGCTGTGATGTGCCAAGCACGTCCCCGATGCTACCGGGGACCAAGAAGAATGCACCTTCTAGAAGACCCGGCAAGCCATTCCCCGGCCGGCACGAACCAACCAGCCACCGCTCCACCGCATCGCTATGGCTGTCACTTATCGATGCGGTGTCGAGCCTCCAGGCGGCTAATCAGCTCTCGGTAAACACGTGGTGACACTCTGGAAGGCAAGTTATGCCCGGTTGACACCCGCCCTGCGGCGTGTCAAGATCTCAAGCAGCGACCAGCCAAGCGGTGGCAAGGGCTTGCCGGGGATGCACCCCAAGCGCCACCTAGGCAGGTAATCTTGGCATTTTGTCCTAAATTCCAGAGTTAGGTATGATAGCTCTCCTTAGCTATCTAATCGATAGATAATGTCTGTTTTGCCACTGTGGTAACCCCTTGCACTATAAAAGGAGGCCCAAGGCAACCTAGCTCAAGGTTGGCAACTCGAACCCCCGAACGCTTGTATTTGCACAGCCGCTCTTCCCCCGGCATCAGTCCTTGCCGGGGGTTAGGCGCTTTGCGTTCTTCGTGTTCCTCCAATCAATCCACCAAAAAGCAGGAGTAGGGTTTTACGCTTAGCAGCGGCCCGAACCTGGGTAAAATGCTTGACCCTTGATCGTTGCGCCGCCTCATGATCTTCGCTCTTCGTGCAACGTGACCCCCCTTGCCGAACCACAAGGGACCTCTGGTCCCATAGGTGATCGTGAGCATCCGTGCACTGACACATTACTTTTGGGATGACCCACATCTTTATAAAGAAGAGTAGATGGTATTATTAGGCGTTGTGTACCTGAGCATGAACAGGAACAAATCCTACGGAAATGTCATTCCGAAGCTTATGGAGGACATCATGCGGGAGATAGAACTGCTCATAAGGTATTGCAATCTGGTTTTTATTGGCCTACTCTCTTCAAGGATGCCCGTAAGTTTGTCTTGTCTTGTGATGAATGTCAAAGAATTGGTAATATCGGTAAGCGTCAGGAAATCCCTATGAATTATTCACTTGTTGAACCATTTGACGTTTGGGGTTTCGATTATATGGGCCTTTTCCTTCCTCAAACGGGTACACTCATATTTTACTTGCGGTTGATTATGTCACTAAGTGGGTAGAAGCTATTCCAACTAGTAGTGCTGATCACCACACCTCCATTAAAATGCTTAAAGAGGTTATCTTCCCGAGGTTTGGAGTCCCTAGATATTTAATGACCGATGGTGGTTCACATTTTATTCATGGTGCTTTCCGTAATATGCTTGCTAAATATGATATTAACCATAGAATTGCATCACCCTATCATACTCAATCTAGTGGTCAAGTTGAACATAGCAATAGAGAAATAAAATTGATATTACTAAAAATTGTCAATAGGTCTCGTAAGAAATGGTCTAGAAATTAGATGATGCACTTTGGGCCGATAGAACAGCTTATAAAAATCCTATGGGTATGTCTCCATATTAAATGGTGTATGGGAAAGCTTGCCATTTGCCTCTAGAACTAGGACACAAAGCATTTTGGGCAATTAAAGAACTCAACTATGATTTCAAACTTGCCGGTGAGAAGAGGCTATTTGATATTAGCTCACTAGATGAATGGAGAACCCAAGCGTATGAAAATGCCAAGCTATTCAAAGAAAAAGTAAAAAGATGGCATGACAAAAGAATCCAAAAGAGGGAATTCAAAATAGGAGATTATGTTCTTTTGTTCAACTCTCGTTTAAGATTTTTTGCAGGAAAGCTTCTCTCAAAATGGGAAGGACCATATATTATCGAAGAGGTTTATCGTTCTGGAGCTATCAAGATTAATAACGCCGAAGGTACTAACCCGAAGGTGGTGAATGGACAAAGAATTAAGCATTATATCTGAGGTACGCCTATTAACGTTGAAAGCAATGTTATGCAAACCATGACACCGGAGGAACACATAAAAGAATCCTTCCGGAACACTCCAGAATACTTAAAAATAGGAGGTACGTGATACGGTAAGTAAACAAACTCCGAAAAATCCGCAATTTTTTTTTTAGTTTTGGAATATTTTAGAATTTTGGAAATAAAAAAATAAACCGGAAGGTGATCGAGGCGAGCACGATACACCAGGGCGCGCCAGGCACCCCTGGGCGCACCCTGGTGGGTTGTGCCCACCTCGGATGCCTTCCCGACTCCGTTTTCCTTCCAAATACTTGTTCCCCAAGAATAAAAATTCTCTATATATACCCCCGACTGTTTTGACGACCGCATCGCAGAAAAATCCTCTATTCTTGTTTCGTGTTGTTTCCCTAGTAGATCTGGAAATATGTCGTCTCAAGATTCGGAGGGGTAGAGCCATGTTGATCCCTATGTTCCAGACCCGAAGATCTTTAGGGAAATTTACCCCTATCTATGGACCTATAAAAATTTCTTCTAAAAGTTTTTTGATCAATTAGTGTAAGAGAAAATTGAGCGTTATACGAACTTATGATGGCAAAGTAATAAAAGTGACGGAGTGCATAATAAAGGTTGCTATCATAGGGGGCAATATAGTGTGACGTTCTTTTACATTAAGGGATTGGGCATACAAACCAATAAGTGCATGACAACCTCTGCTTCCCTCTGCGAAGGGCCTATCTTTTACTTTTATGCACTTACTTTTATGCAAGAGTCAAAGTATTCTTCCCTATTCCTTTTTACTTTTTCTTTTGCAAGCATCATGTGGTGAGGAAAGATCTAGGCACATATATCCAGTTGGATATGGGTGAGCATGAATTATTATTGTTGACATCACCCTTGAGGTGAGTGAGTTGGGAGGCGAAACTATAAGCCCCTATCTTCCTACGTGTCCGGTTGAAACTTTTTGTTCATGGGTATGTCGTGAGCGTTAGCAATCATAGAAGACTAAATGATAGTTGAGTATGTGGACTTTCCAAAAGGCTCCGACATGAGACCCTTCCTAAAAATATGATGAATTGTAGTTGCAAAGTTGACTGAGAACATAGTTTGTTGGTTTCCAATAAGGTTTATGCTTCATACTTCTATGTTGTGGTGAATTGTTACTTGTTCATGAGAAGCCTTATGATAAAAATATATTGAAATAAGTTCTTATGTTAGAGTTTGTTGCTGTTATGTTAATAAGCATGATGCTTCTATGTCCGTATTTTGTTTTTATCGACACCTCTCTCTCAAACCATGGGGACATGCTTTTCAATTTCGGTTTTCGCTTGAGGACAAGCAAGGTCTAAGCTTGGGGTAGTTGATACGTCCATTATGCATCATGATTTCCTACTGTTATTTACTTTGTTTTGTTGAATACTAATGCTTTGGGGAGTGATTCTAATGCCTTTTCTCTCATAATATGCAAGGTTTACACAAAGAGGGAGAATACCGGCAGCTGGAATTCTGGACCCAAGAAAAGCAAGTCAGAGATACCTATTCTGCACAACTCCAATGAAGCTGAAAATGTATGGAGATTATTTTTGTATTTAATAAAAATTACTGGAGCTGAAAACTACCGGAGGGGGCCTCCCAGGTGGGCACAACCCACCAGGGCGCGCCCCGACGGGTTGTGGCCACCTCGGCCCACCTCCGGTGCCCATCTTCTGGTATAAGGTCACTCTTGACCTAGAAAAAATCAGAGGAGGACTTTTGGGACGAAGCGCCGCCGCCTCGAGGCGGAACTTGGGCAGGAGCAGTTTTGCCCTCCGGCGGAGCGATTCCGCCAGGGGAACTTCCCTCCCGGAGGGTGAAATCGAAGCTATCGTCATCACCAACACCCCTCTCATCTTTGGGAGGCCAATCTTCATCAACATCTTCAACAGCACCATCTCCTCTCAAATCCTAGTTCATCTCTTGATTTCAATCTTTGTACCGGAACCTCAGATTGGTACCTGTGGGTGACTAGTAGTGTTCATTACCTTAAGTAGTTGATTACTATATGGTTTATTTGGTGGAAGATTATATGTTTAGATCCATTATGCTATTCAATACTCCTCTGATCTTGAGCATGGTTATTATTTGTGAGTAGTTACCTTTCTTCTTGAGGTCACGGGAGAAGTCATGTTGCGAGTAATCATGTGAATTTGATATGTGTTCGATATTTTGATGATATATATGTTGTGATTCCCTTAGTGGTGTCATGTGAACGTTGACTACATGACACTTCACCATTCATGGGCCTAAGGGAAGGCATTGTGGAGTAGTTATTAGATGATGGGTTGCTAGAGTGACAGAAGCTTAAACCCTAGTTTATGCGCTACTTCGTAAGGGGCTGATTTGGATCCACATGTTTAATGCTATGGTTAGACTTTGTCTTAATACTTTTCTCGTAGTTGCGGATGCTTGCGAGGGGGTTAATCATAAGTAGGTTGTTAGTTCAAGTAAGAACAACACCTTAGCACTGGTCCACCCATATATCAAATTACCAAAGTAGCAAACACGAATCAAACCAACATGATAAAAGTCACTAGATGAAATTCCCGTGTACACTCAAGAACACTTTGCCTATTACTAGTGATTGTTCTGGCCTGTCCTTTGCCTCAAAAGGATTGGGCTACCTTGCTGCACCTTGTTTACCGTTACCGTTACTTGCTCGTTACCAATTATCTTGCTATCAAACTATCTGTTACCTATAATTTCAGTGCTTGCAGAAATTACCTTGCTGAAAACCGCTTGTCATTTCCTTCTGCTCCTCGTTGGGTTCGACACTCTTACTTATCGAAAGGACTACGATTGATCCCCTATACTTGTGGGTCATCAGTAGTTGATGATGATATTCCCCGGCAATGGCACCAGAAATCCTACCCGATACTTGTGATCTGCGTTGGGTTTTCCGTGAAGAGGAACGGGTAATTACAGCACAAAGCGGATAAGTATTTCCCTCAGTTATGAAACCAAGTTTTATTGAACCAATAGGAATATCAATCATCAAGCGTCTTCAGCGGCTACACACAAATGAACAAACAACTTGCACCCAACGCGGGCAAGAGGGTTGTCAATCCCCTTGATCTCGTTATTTGCAAGCAAATGAGTTGTGTAGATAATTGTTGATAAAAACAAAATAAATAAAAAGTAAATAAAGGCAGCAAGGTAATGATAGCGTTTGCAAATATATAAGTGAATAGACCCGGGGGGCCATAGTGTTCTCTAGTGGCATCTCTCATGTAGGCAGCATACGGTGGGTAAACAAATTATTGTTGGGCAATTGATAGAAAAGCGGATAGTTATGCGATGTTCACGGCAATGATCATGTATATATAGGCATCACGTCCATAAGCAAATAGGCTGACTCCTGCCTACACCTATTACTATTACTCCACTCATCGACCTCTATCCAGCATGCATCTAGAGTATTAAGTAAAACAGAGTATTGCTTGGAGAACGATGACATGATGTAGACAAAGTAAACTCAAACAATATGAATGAACCCCATCGTTTTATCTTTAGTAGCAATAACACAAAGACGCATCTTGTCCCCTACTTTGTCACTAGGATATAGAAACTCGCCAGGTTGAACCTACCACAACGCACCACTCCCACCGATGAAATATCAATCTACTTGGCCAAGCCATATCAATAGATCGGAGAGCATTATGAAGCTATAATGATCATGCACTTCAGAGATAATATAATTCGGAGGCATCTCAAATACTTTTCATGAATAATCTGAACATAAACCCACAATTCATCGGATCCCAACAAACACACCGCACAATAGGATTACATCGGATAGATCAAAGCAAAGATGCGATGACCATTGTATTGAAGATCATAAGAGAAAGAGATTGCCATCTAGGTACTAGCTATGGACCCGAAGGTCTGTGGTGAACTACTGACGTGGTTTGAGACTGCGTCGGTATTTCCCCAAAGAGGAAGGGATGATGCAGCACAGCGACGGTAAGTATCTCCCTCAGTTATGAAACCAAGGTTATCGAACCGGTAGGAGGATCACCACCACCCAATAAGCAACACCTGCACACAAATAACAAATACTTGCAACTCAACGCGAAAGAGAGGTTGTCAATCTCTCTACGGTAAAAAGATAGATTAGGTAGTGATAGATAGGAGAGATAGATCTCTCAAGAACACAAAATAAAAAGGGCAAATAAAAAGTGCAGCAATATATTTTTGGGTTTTTTGAATAATAGATCTAAAAACAAAGATGCAAAAAGATAGATCGGAAAGCAATATGTTGGAAAAGTAGACCCGGGGCCATAGGTTTCACTAGTGGCTTCTCTCATGAGTATAGCACACGGTGGGTGAACAAATTACTGTTGGGCAATTGATAGAAGATCAAATAATCATGACGATATCCCAGGCGATGATCATTATATAGGCATCACGTCCAAGATAAGTATTTGTTATCAACTCCCCTAGGGTTTTCCGAATATTTGAGAATTTATAGGCATCAGAGGCGATGGAGGGGGGCCCCGTGGAAGGCACCACCCATCAGGGCATGCCGGCGGCCCCCTGGCGCGCCCTGGTGGGTTGTGCTCTCCACAGCCCAACTTCCAGGCACTTCTTTGGCCCACTGGGTGTCTTCTGGTCCAGAAAAAATCTCCAAAATGTTTCGTCGCGATTGGACTCCGTTTGGTACTGATATTCTGCGAAGTAAAAAACAAGCAAAAACTGCAACTGGCACTTTGGCACTATGTCAATAGGTTAGTCCCAAAAAATGATATAAAGTTGTTATAAAATGATTGTAAATCATCCAAGAATGATAATATAATAGCATGGAACAAGCAAAAATTATATATACGTTGGAGACGTATCAACTACCCACACATCATCATGAGGGCAGCAAGGTTGATGAAGAGGCCCTCCGTGATCGATCCCGCCTCTGGCAGGGTGTCGGAACGGAGCTCCAGATGGCCTCGCGATGGAAAAGAGACTTGCGGCGGCGGAAAAAGGCTTTCGGGACAGCCCTAGGGTTTTTAGGATATTAGAGAATTTAAGGCCAAAGAGGGACGTCGGGAGACGCACAAGGGGGCCACCCCATATCAAGGCGCCCCCCCAGGGCTCGCCCTGATGTGTGGTGGGGCCGTCGTGTGCCTCTTGACCTCCTTCCGAAGCTTCTCGGTCTTCATATAGACCAGAAACAATCATCAAAAAGTTTCGTGGCAATTGGACTTCGTTTGGTACAGTAAACCTGAAAAGGCAAAAACACGCAGAAAACAACAACTTGCACTGGGCACTAGGTCAAAAATATTATAAATTGGTAAATAAAGACCCAAAAAGTATCCTAGAATGATAATATATCAGTATGTGACGTAGCTTGAGACTGCGTCGGTATTTCCCCAAAGAGGAAGGGATGATGCAGCACAGCGCCGGTAAGTATTTCCCTCAGTTATGAAACCAAGGTATCGAACCAGTAGGAGGATCACCACCACTACGTAAACAGCACCTGCATAGAAAGAACAAATACTTGCAACCCGACGCGAAAGAGAGGTTGTCAATCTCTCTACGATAAAAAGATAGATTAGGTAGTGATAGATTGGAGAGATAGATCTCTGAAGAACACAAAATAAAAAGAGCAAATAAAAAGTGCAGAAAGGTATTTTTGGGGTTTTTGGAATAATAGATCTGAAAACAAAAGTGGCAAATAGTTAGATCGGAAAGCAATATGTTGGAAAAGTAGACCCGAGGGTCGTAGGTTTCACTAGTGGCTTCTCTCATGAGTATAGCACACGGTGGGTGAACAAATTACTATTGGGCAATTGATAGAAGATCAAATAATCATGATGTTATCCAAGGCGATGATCATTATATAGGCATCGCGTCCAAGATTAGTAGACCAAAACGATTCTGCATCTACTACTGTTACTCCACACATCGACCGCTATCCAGCATGCATCTAGTGTATTAAGTCATGGAAAACGGAGTAATGCAATAAGAACGGTGACATGATGTAGACAAGATCTATTCATGTAGGAATAGACCCCATCTTATTATCCTTAATAGCAACGATACATGCGTGCCTCGCTGCCCCTTCTGTCACTGGGAGAGGACACCGCAAGATCGAACCCATCACAAAGCACCTCTTCCCATGGCAAGAAAAATCGATCTAGTTGGCCTAACTAAACCAAAGATTCGAAGAAGAAATACAAGGCTATAAGTAATCATGCATATAAGAGATCAAAGAAGACTCAAATAATATTCATGGATAGAAATTGATCATGAACTCAAAATTCATCGGATCCCAACAAACACACCGCAAAAGTTTACATCAAATAGATCTCCAAGAGACCATTGTATTGAGAATCAAAAGAGAGAGAGAAGAAGCCATCTAGCTACTGCCTACGGACCCGTAGGTCTATGGTGGACTACTCACGCATCATCAGAGAGGCACCAATGAGGATGATGAACCCCTCCGTGATGGTGTTAGATTGGATCTCGAGGTTCTGGAACATGCGGTGGCTGGATGTGTTTTTCGTCGACTCCTCTAGGGTTTCTGGAATATTTGGGAATTTATAGGCATCACTGGCGGTGGAGAGGGGTCCCGAGGAGGGCACAACCCATCAGGGCGCGCCTGGGGCCTCTGGCGCGCCCTGGAGGGTTGTGGTCTCCTCGACCCTCCCCTCTGGCACTTCTTTGGCCCACTGGATGTCTTCTGGCCCAAAAACTATTTCCAAAAAGTTTCTTCGAGATTGGACTCCGTTTTGTACTGATATTTTGCGAAGTAAAAAAAACAAGCAAAAACAGCAACTGGCACTTTGGCACTATGTCAATAGGTTAGTCCCAAAAAATGATATAAAGTTGTTATAAAATAATTGTAAAACATCCAAGAATGATAATATAACAGCATGGAACAAGCAAAAATTATAGATACGTTGGAGACGTATTAGCATCCCCAAGCTTAATTCCTACTCGTCCTCGAGTTGGTAAATGATAAAAACAGAATTTTTGATGTGGAATGCTGCCTAACATGTTCATCACATAATGTTTTCTTTTGTAGCATGGACATTTGGACTTTAGATGGTTCAAAGCAATAGTCTAGTTTTAACATAATGACTTTAATACTCAAGCATGCCAACAAGAAACCATGTCTTTCGAAATATCAACACTAAAGAAAGTTATCCCTAGCCCATCATGCTCAATCATTGATCCATTCATGAAACACACTCAAATATTAGCTACACCCAATGCTCAAGTACGATCATAGTGCCCCTAGTTGATGCTTTATAAGAGAAGACGGAGACTCAAAGTAAAAAATAAAAATTGCATAAAGTAAATAGATAGGCCCTTCGCAGAGGGAAGTAGGGATTTGTAGAGGTGCCAGAGCTCAAAGTTTAAATTAAGAGAGAAAAAATATTTTGAGTGGCATGCCTTTCCTGTCAACGAAAACGACAAAGTAGTTCACAATACTTTCCATGCTAGATATATCATAGGCGGTTCCCAAACAGAAAATAAAGTTTATTCCTTTTTCCACCATTCTTTCACAATCCATGGTTGGTCGTATCCACGATTGTCTTCCATACCAACACTTTCCAAGGAATTTATTATTTGACAACATAAAGTAATTTTTTTTTCTTTTTTCATGTTGGGAATGGGCATCCCTATTACCACCGTACTCTTGTGCAATGACAAGTGAATAAACACTCATCTTGAGAATAACACATCTAGCATGGAAAAATATTGGACACCCCCTACCGTTTCATGAGCGGTACGAGCACACAAAAAGGAAATTTATTTTGAAAATTAGAGATGGCACATACAAATTTGCTTAGAACGGCATGGAAATACCACATATAGGTAGGTATGGTGGACTCATAAGGCAAAACTGGGTTTAAGGATTTTGGATGCAAAAGTAGTATTTCAACTTAGTACAAGTGGAGGCTAGCAAATAGATTGAGAAGCAACCAACCAAGAAACAAAAATTCACATAAGCGAGCATTGAGCATAACTAACACCGAATAATGCACCATAAGTAGGATGTAATTTCATTGCATAACTATTCACTTTCGTACTTGCATAGGGAGTCACAAACCTTAACACCAATATTCTTACTAAAGCATAATTACTCACTAACATGACTCACATATTACTATCATCATGTCTCAAAACTATTACAAGGAATCAAGTTTAATTTGTCCAATGATCTTCATGAAAGTTTTTATTATGTCCCCCTTGGATATCTATCACTTTGGGACTAGTTTCATATATTGCCATTGCTTTGGACAAGCTCACACAAATTTAAGTGAAGCACATGAGCATAGAGATTTCATCTCTCAAAATAGTATAAGTGAAGCATGAGAGGATTTATTCAAAATTTACTAACTCTCAAAATAATCTAAGTGAAGCATGAGAGGATTTCTTCAAAATTTACTAACTCTCAAAATAATCTAAGTGAACCATGAGAGGATTTCTTCAAAATTTACTAAGCACACTGTGCTCAAAAAGAAAACAAGCAACAACAGCAACTGGCACTTTGGCACTATGTCAATAGGTTAGTCCCAAAAAATGATATAAAGTTGTTATAAAATGATTGTAAAACATCCAAGAATGATAATATAACAGCATGGAACAAGCAAAAATTATAGATACGTTGGAGACGTATGAGCATGGAACAATCAAATATTATAGATACGTTGGAGACGTATCACTCCCCTGTCTCAGCTGAAGCATTTGATTATCTTCAATCTTTTCACGCAAAGCTTGGCAGTCTTCAACCATCCACTGATCATGATGTCTGGACTTACTACCCCGTGCAATGCAGCTTTTTTGTTCCCAGAGCATATCATTTTGGTTATGTTCTCCTGCTCGGTCGCATCCTGCATTTTCATGGACCTAGAAGACTCACACTGAAAAGAAGCACAAGGTATTTTTCTGGTTATAACTTCATGACCGATCGAACACTAGGCAAGTTTTAAAGAGAAGACCATATTCCCACCCAAATTACACTTGCATTATGTGTGTGAATCAAGCTATGGAAACCAAATATTACCTCTTGTTTGGCCAAAAAAATTCTCAGGCATGATGGGCTTACTTATGCCCTAATCTTAGTCTCGGAAATATGTTCACTTCCAGTACTGAATGGATCATTGAATTAAAGGATTCTTTGCACAAACCTTTCTTCTTCATGGAATTGACTATTCTTGGTTGCTGAAGCATATGGAACACCAGGATGCAACAATATTCAAGCATCAACAACTCAACATATATAGATACCGAATGGATTTCAAAATCGAATTGGGGTTGGTTCTCCATCGAGCTAAACGCAAGAATTGTGGTGATTTCCAAGCTTGAGATGAAACCATTGCACAAATTTTCATTTATTATTTATGTAGTATATATGCACTATAAACATTAGCCAAAAATACAAATATATGTGAATCAAGAGTACAATTTTCCATGAAAACAACCCTCCTAGAGTATCAGAATCTCTAAACGGACCTGAAACTGTAAGGACCTGACTAACAACAATGCTAATGAGAGTGAAGATATGTACTAAGACTAAAAAAGCTTACAACCACGGCTATGCGTACAGTTGATGTTAAGCATTACAAATTATTTTGAATTTGCTATGTATATAGGTTTTATCTGAATAAAAAATCTTAGGACCCACACTTGTCTTTGAGAAATGCATTAAGGACCCCGACGTCCACTAACACGCTTATGCACTCAACCCCTATGAACACACTCACACGCACCCTACCCCACCACAAGATGGCGGTTCTTTTGTAATCAACAATTTTACATTGATGTTATTTTTTCAAAAGAATGGCATGTCACGATATAGTTGACTAGCTTTTCATAATTAAAGTCCAATTCAAGCCTACAATGATTATGCCTATAGCAAGGTGATTGTTATGGTTGGATGAATCTCTACAACTCAATATTCAATAGATAACATATAAGTGTATGCACGAGTATAAATATACAATGTACTCCGTGTTGAAAGAAGATAAAGAGCTGAAGGATCATGTCACTAATTATTTTTCTCAGCTTTTCACATCAAAAGTGCAATATCCGAATCAAGATGTGGTGTCCCTTGTCCATAGGAGGGTGTCGACTGAAATGAACAACGCTCTTTGTGTCCCATATACTGCTGAAGAAGTTCGGAAGGCAGCATTTGATATTGGGGACTTGAAAGCTCTAGGGCCAGATGGTCTCCATGCTATTTTCTATAAAAGGTTTTGGCCTATGTCAGGGGGTGATCTAATTGAGGAGGTTCTACAAGCAATTAATACATGCTCTATACCTGCGGGATGGAATGACACTGCGATGATGATCCCAAAGGTCAATAACCCAACGAAGGTGACCCAATTTAGGCCGATCAGCTTATGCAATGTGGTATATAAAATTATTGCAAAAATGGTGGCCTCTCGTTTAAAGGTTTTTCTACTGGATATTATTAGTCCAACTCAGAGTGCTTTCGTGCCTGGTAGACTCATAACGGATAATATTCTAGTGGCTTATGAGTGCTTTCATACCATCAAGAATAAAAGAGAAGGAAGTGAGGGTTTATGTGCTATAAAACTCGATATGCACAAAGCTTACGACAAAGTGGAATGGCCTTTCTTGAAGGAGATTATGTTAAGATTGGGTTTCCGTCAAAATTGGGTGAAGCTTATTATGCAATGCGTCTCTACGGTCGAATACACAGTAAGGATTAATGGGGAGGAAAATGAGAGGTTCAGGCCTACAAGGGATTTGAGACAGGGAGATCCGCTGTCTCCATATCCTTTTTTATTGTGCACAGAGGGGCTGAATGCTTTACTAACGCATGCAGAGGAAAATGGAAATATTTCAGGAGTAAAAATATGTAGAGATGCCTTGTCCATCACAAATCTTCTCTTTGCGGATGACTCTTCGATTCTCATGAGAGCAAACCAACACAACGCTAGAGCTTTGAAGTCTGCACTGGATTTATACTGTGCGGCATCGGGGCAATTGGTAAGTGTCGAAAAGTCCAGTATTTTCTTCGGCCCAAACACGAGGGTTGATGTTAGAGAACAAATGTGTATAACGTTGAATATAATGACTGAGGCCCTCAGTGATAAATATTTGGGTCTGCCAGCAATTGTGGGATTAGATAAAACAGAATGTTTCCAATTTCTGATTGAACGAATTATGAAAAAAATAAGTGGTTGGAAGGAAAAATTACTGTCAGTTGGGGGGAAGGAGATCCTGCTCAAGGCTGTTATCCAAGCCATACCCACCTATGCAATGTCGATCTTTAAAATTCCTAAAAAAAATTGTAAAGGATTCACTGACGCGATAGCGCATTTCTGGTGAGGAGACGAGGAGAACTAGAGGAGGATGCATTGGATGGCCTGGTGGAAAATGTGTGTACCTAAAAATCAAGGAGGGATGGGATTTCGCGATATTCACTGCTTCAACTTGGCATTACTCGCCAAACAGGCGTGCCGTCTTATTGATAAGCCGGACTCTTTGTGCGCTACAATCCTAAGAGCTAAGTACTATCCAGACGGTGATTTGCTGAAAGCCAAACTGAAAAAACGCTCTTCTTTTACATGGCAAAGTATCATGGCAGGTACAAAATCTTTAAAACACGGATATATTTGGCGAGTGGGGAATGGGCAGAATATTAACATTTGGGATGATGCCTGGATTCCCAATTGTGTCACAAGGAAAATTGTAACGCCTAAGGGGGGACAACTATTGGCTAAGGTAGGTGACCTGATCGATCCTGTTTCGAATAGTTGGGATGAAGACATCATTAGACAAACAATGTGGCCCATTGATGCACAACGGATTCTTTCAATTCCACTCCCACAATATGATATGCCAGATTTCATCGCTTGGAGCTTTACAAAAAATGGTATGTTCTCTGTTCGGTCTGCCTACTCAGTGGAGTGGGATTACCAGTATGGAAGTAAATTAAGATACTCTAATGGGATGGGACGAACCACAACAAACCCTATTTGGAGTAAAATCTGGCATTTATCTTGTCCGGCAAAAGTTAAAATCTTTATATGGCGTACGCTCCATGGCACGCTTCCATGTCGGGTTACGCATGCAAACAGACATATGAAGATCTCGCCCTTTTGTCTTGTTTGTTCAGAGGGCTTAGAAGACACAAAACACATGCTTTTCCTATGAAGTAAAGCCAAGGAGGTTTGGAAAAGGCTAGGGTTGGATGATATTATTGATAAAGCGTGTAAGATTGATCGAGCTGGAGAAGAGGTGTTGGCATATTTACTTCTTATGCCAGATCAAGAATTGTGTATTTTGGGTCATCACAATATGCATGAAATGATTGCTATCGCTGCATGGTACCTTTGGTGGGAAAGACGGAAAGTGGTGTATAACGAGATAGCGCAAAATGCACAGCAGATTTCAATGGGGATTCTAGCCCATACGTGAAACTACGTAAATGCATCGTCCACAAAGGCCTCTATGAGAAAGGGGGGTTGGTCATGTCCCCCTAGGGGGTTTGTTAAACTTAATGTTGACGCTTCTTTTGACCATGACATCCTTAAGGGAACGATGGAGGCAGTTCTAAGAGATGACAAAGGTAGGGTCATCGCGGGAGGAAACGGGAAGATTGACTATTGCGTGAATGTTTTAACGACGGAAGCATTAGCTCTCAAATTTGGTCTAACGCTAGCGTAGAGGGCAGGATGTAATCACCTCATTATTAACTCCAACAACCTAGAGGTGATTGAAACCATGCAGGACGGAGGGCAGTCAGCGGGAGTGGCGGCGGCGATCTTCGACGATTGCTTTCATTATGCATGTGATTTCACTATTTCGAGATTCAAACATTGTAACAGAGAAGCAAATAAAGTAGCTCATGAACTCGCTAGATTAGCTAGATTTTCTTTGATTTCAGAGTAGTTTGAGGAACCTTTATGCGAAATTGTAACGATCCTTATAAACGATGTATTGGTTATCTCTAATGAATAAAGCTTGGGTTTATTTTCAAAAAATACATTGTACTCCATGTTTCTACCAAAAAAGTATCATCCATCTTGTTACCTAAGTTTTGTTATCACAACTTTTTACTTACACATTAAGTTTCACCTAAGGACACATAAATAAACATGGATTACTCAAATCATGCATTTCTTTTTTTTTTCTTCAAGAAAATCAACCCATCACTCAAATGTCACTAACTTTCATAGAACACGTACCAAAATACATATCATTGTTTGTTATTAGAGAAACACCCAGGAATAAAGTGTGTGTGTGTGTGTGTGTGTATAACTTAGACAGAGATATTGCTCATAGATACGACAATGAGATATTTAGTGGAACATTAATACATCTGCAATAGTTTGACGTTAGCCTTTCCTTAGAGGCGGCTCCTAGTATTTAGTTGAACTAGATGATACCCCGCATGTTGTTGCGGGGATTGGTTATAATACATTTTGATGAAATTTAATGAAAATTAAAATAGAGATAATATACAGTATTTGATTATTATATATTTGTAAAAATACATTTAGGACAGCAAAACTGAGCCAAATCCCTGCCCTCTCACGCACTTGAGCTTTTGGACCGTCTGATCTCCCGTCCTGATAGTTTCTGGCCGTCCGATTTACGTTTAGCTCGCGAATTGGGCCAAATGTCCTAAAGGACAGCTACTCCGGTAGAAAAATCCGAAGCCTGTAGTTAATTGGGCCCTCTGCCCCCACGAAGCCCATTACCAGCCTCACTCGCGTTTCCTATTCCGCTGATTCTCCCATTCACCTCCGGCCTGCGAGCGCCCTATCCGCCTCCTGATCTGCTAGACGGCGGTGAGGCGTGCATCCTCCTGAGCGGAGGACGGATCCTCTTCCTCCAGGTCATCACCACCAGGCGGCGGTGGGGCACAAGATTCACCCTGGCTCCTCGGCAAACCGTCGCCCTCCAGCCGTTGAGGTACCCTACCCCCTTCCACTTTGTGCCTTCTATCTCTTCTCCTGATCTCTCTTTTCTCTCTTGTATGAAAGATTTACACGCACTTCCTACAGTTCATCAAGCCATCTGTGAATCATGTTTCCCCCTTAGCACTTAACTGAACTTTGTAGCAGTTAACAAAATTTTGGGTTAGCAGATATGTATTTTGTTCATTGTAGCACCTTGTTGTATGAACTAAATTGGTACATTAACTGACATTGTCATTTTGTTATTTACCAATTCCTTTCTAACTGGAAGACACTTTTGTATGAGCTGCACTCTGATCTTAGGATGAATATGTTTAGAACTTTCTATTAATTTGTACATAACTTAACCATCATTGGCACTTTGTGAATTTTGACAGTGGCACTGTGATCTTAAGATAGCTTGTGGGTGCAGATATTGATGTATATGGTGACAGTTCATGTAAATGGCACCTTGTCTGTATATTGGAACTTGGTATAGGAGTTTGCATGATAGGAATAAGTCAACAGCTAACGCCTTCTATTTGCATGAAACTTAGTTTTGGAGTTTGTATGGAGGCGAGGTGGAGAAAAGAATCGAGATTTTTCTTTCTTGAGGAAAGAGTTGAGGTAACGTCTTTTTTGACAGAGAGTGGGGAGAATGTTTTGTGTGTTGATTTTGATGGCATGGTTTTTCTTTTGAAAACTTTTTTATGTGTAACGGCAATGATGGGCCAAGTGTAGGGAAGCTGCTTCACAGGAAAAACCTGAGCCCTCTGCCCACTGCTCGTCCCCGCGAGCGGACACGAGAAAGGCCGCAGCGTCGACAGGAAACTGGGTCAATAGGCAGAAAGCCGCCTCCCTCCCCAACCTTTCGTCTTTCTCACACGAAGCGGGGAATCGTGTAATGACACAATTCTGCCACCGCCAGATCCGATTGCTCATCTTCATCCCTGTATGCGGTGGGATCCTGCCTTCGACACTGCCTGCGCGTGGGTGCCGAGGTCGCCCCCTTACTTATGCTGACACGGTGATGACGGGCGTGAGGCGCAGGCGGTCCGCTCCTTTCCCTTCTAAGCTCCCCTTGGACGGTTGGATACCATCACCTCTACGCTACACCACCACATCGTTGCTCGCTTTTGGGTTAATGTCATCCTAATCATAGTTGTTTCCTATGTATAACCCATTTGTTAGTCTTTTACAGGCATCTCAACTGCAGACGACGTGTCAAGGGAAGTTCAGGTAACAACCATGCAAAAGCATCATGAAAACTAGCCTGTGGTAGCACTTGCTACCATTGTATCAATCTATTTTTTTGTCAGATTACTGTTTCCAGACTTGTTCATCGTTATATATTCACTATTACTTAAGGATCTATAATACAGTTCCTTGAATAAATTACTTACACTCCGGTGGGGTATTGGTAAGCCCCCCTCCCCTCCTCATCATCATGATGTTTGGTTTTGATTGCATGCTACTGCAGATGTGTGCTTTGCTTATTGTTGATTTGTGCAGCAGGGTATGGAGGTATGCAAAGTGTGTTTTGACAAATATTGTAAGGAAATAGAGATGCCTAATTTGTTCTGAATATAATTTTATATCAGTTAGTAGCCAATGGTACACTTTTTTGTAAGATAAGAAACTTGTGGCTAATCCAACCACTATGTACTTAAGTTATTGTCTTACCATTCAGTTGAGTAGCGTGTGCCATACTTAAATTAATACCGAGAATCTAAAAATAATACAGTCCCAGATAGTAACTTTAATTTGCATCGACGAGGATATAGAACAGAATTTCCTCTCATAAAACATATGTTGATACCGTAGTAAGACTTTGACCATCACTAATAAATTGTTCTAGGGTTGATGTTATGCAGCATGGTCATACATTTCCTCCAAGTTATGTTGGATGATTAAAATATTACCCTCTAAGATTTATTGTATCACATTTGTCATCAAATAGTTTATTGTGTCATGCATGTAGACTTGGTCCCTCTTCTTTGTTGCATGTGCCGAACCATAGATCAAATCCCCCTCTAGGAGCGACGGTGATTCTGTTGTTTCATATCCCCTATGTGGTTTATTTCCTTCCATACTGAAAATGTATGTAGTTTGGTCATATCAATATATTTGGCAACCTCTAGAAATGAAAAGAACAACATAACTTTTTGTCACCTTCAGTGCTTCATACTGTTAGTGAAATTATATGGTTGTATTTGCTAGCTAAGTTCGCTATGCAAATCTTATTTTAACCTACCGTGTTGTTGTTTTATGGAATATATCGTATTTGTATCCAAATTTGTACAAGCAGGCCGTCGTGCCACACTAAAATACTTCTATAGTTTGATCAGTTGATATTAGAGCGCATCTTCATACTAATTAAGAAAATACAATACTAAGATGACTTGTACTTAGAGCGCATCTTCATTAGTCGATGTAGTATTTATCTGAAATCTTTATGTAGGATGCCGGTAGGTCTCATTTTTTGAAAAAATGATTTTGTATGATTGAAAGTGCATCCCCTCATAATAGTCTTTATAATAACCTCGAGACTGTTTGCATCTCTTGGAAGGTGTTTTTTGACGAAATTCTTAAGATTGACAGAAGAAGAGCTTGGGACCTCCACATCGGTTTATATGTCCATTTCTACTGTTTGTTCATTTATCTCATCCTCACCGGTCAGTGGCCTATATGTTCATATATACCTCAAGTTTTTGAACTTAGATATTACTACATCGACTTATGAATTTCTTGAATCCGCCTCCAAGCAGTCATGAACCATAAATTTTACCAGTTTGCAACCTATTTGGCAACATTGGTTCACCCGCCTCACGGAACAAGGAGTGCTTCTTAAGTTCTTATCCATCATGGAAGAGTTATTTTTCAATCATGGTGCACATTATTTGTTGCTATAATTTAAGCATATAGCATGTTCACCACTAGAGACCAAGTTTCTAATGTAAGCGGTCCTTCAAGTTTCAGGGAATGACATGCCTATTTCTTTGTGTTGTATATTATGAAACTTCTGCCCAGTTCATAATTCGTAAGTGGTCCTTCAATTTTCAGCACATATATGTTTTTTTTTCATATTATTACTTTGTAAAAATATTCACCAATATTGTTTGTGTTCCTGTCTACTTTGGCTTGTGTTTATATGTTACAATTCGGTGTTTATGTGCTGAACATACAAGGGAAAACTTTACTCCCTTTTTTGTGAAACAGCTTTGCTCTATTGTCTGGATTTACAATGACTTCAAAGTGAGCTACAAGGGGGAGTACAAATTGGACAAGACAGTTAACAAGACGGCAAGAGTTGTATGCGTGAATCCCTTGTAGAATATTTGTCAGTTTAGATTACAGTGTAGAACTTTCTTGCAGGCCAACAACGATGTAAGAAATGCATTGAGATTGTCTAGATAATAAATTTGGTCTAGGATTTCTATAATATTTGTACCATGTATTTCAATTTATTTTTTCCAAATATTTCTCATGTATTACATTAATATTTTAATTTTGGATGTCGTGATGTGAGCCTTTGCGAGAGAGTTTTTAGTAGCTAAAAGCGGTCATGCTCAATCATAGAACTCAAATCCATCAAACATTCTAATTCAAATCCCATATGCTTAATACCACAACTTGAACCAACAAGTCTGTTAGATGCAAGAGAGTTTGAAACATTGCAAACAAATGTATATAAATTATGCTACACCACTAACAAAAGAGTCAAAATAGACGGGCGCGGCAACGCGCGCAATCCAGGATCTAGTATATAATACAAGTAGTATTTCTCATGCATGTTGAGAGAAATATAATTAATATGATTGATGAGGTGGCGTGTGTGATGAGTGTAGAAATAGTATGCATATTGAGAGAGAATAGAAACAATATTTCCCATGCATGTTAAGAGAAATAATTAGGACGGTGACGAGGTGGCATGTGTGCATGTTAAGAGAATTGAGATAGTGCGGAGCAACTATTTAGGTACATAGGATCAGGGGTTAGAAAGTTTAGAAAGAAGAAAGAGATGGATGACCCCGTAAAAGATACAAATTTGCTCTATTGTATACGATGTTTTCTCTTCTACACATATTCTCTTAATTAGTTTTAAATTGAATCATATCTAACATGAGAGCGTTACTGATTACATGAGTCACTATTAAACAATCAATATGTACCAACAAATACTGTCCTATTTTTGCAGGACTTTTCTTATTATCCTTAGTCGTGTACATACAATGCATGTCTGTTCATGCATCACACCCCTGATGTGGTCCAATTTGAATTATATTCGCCTAACAAAATAATATCGAAGTTACAAAATCATAACAACTCTAAAGACTTATCTATAACATCCAGTTATAGCCCTTGTTCTCAGGAAAATTGCAGAACATACAGTACGTCCTCAGAAAATATCGCAAGAAAATCAATCAAATAATCACATCTGCAGCGTGCAACGAGAAATTATTAGAAGTTGATTTTGTGAAGTAAAATAATTTTTAGAAGCTAATTTGGTCAAGTAAACACGATTAGTGGCGAATTCATGAAATTAATTGGGTCCATTAGATTTGGTGTGGAGAACTGAGCGCTAGCTGTCCTGTCTTCGGTTCCAGGCCAGCCGGGGTGCGAATATTATTTAACCATATTTTTATCCTTCTATAAGAATATGTGCTTGCCCCTCTCTTTTTTTGCGGGAGAAAACAAAGTTTTATTCCTCAGTAATAGTGTTACAGTCCGCTAAAACAAGATATAAAATGCTATCTGGAACACGGCGCAACCAACAAGCGGTGCTACTTTCAGAACGACCTATATTAGCTAGACTATGAGCAACACTATTTTGATGAAAATCAATCTTTTGCGGAATAAAACCACGGGGTTCCAGAGGAACGTTCTTGAGACCTCTGGTGGTGGAGTCAACTTGTCATGAAGCATATCGTTGCGCAGACTCCAAATCCGCAAGATCAAGATGATGACCATAGAGTGAACTTCCTCGTTCCGTGCGGTCAAAATGCCAAACAGCCACGGCCAAACTTGTCACATAATATCCCATAGTTTCAGCGATCTTGGGCAGATTACCAGTTCATGGAATGAGTTGTCCTCCGTCGCCCCACATACCCGGCATGCAGCATACACAGGGATGTGATGTCTTGCTTTGCATTCATTCGTTGGCAGTGCATCTACTGCCACTCTCCACGCATTTTGTTAGGGACTTTGACCTGCCAGATAAGATTCCAGCAGGGGCGATGTCCCACCGGTCTCGCGCTACAAGCACCATTACCATGCAGTTGCACCTGATCTTGCGTGGCAAGTGGTACGCAGATTTGACACTGAACTGGCCAAACTTTCCAGGGAACCAGGCTAAGAAACCCTCCCCTTGACTTGGAGAGGTTCTAATCCCTCTAATTATCTGCACATCTGCGGGAATAAAGAATTTATTAAGTAGATTCATATCCCAACTCCCATAATCCTGAAGAAAATCTTAAACTTTAGTCAGCCGGCATCACCCTTTAGCAGAAATAGGCCGCAAAGATCGACCTCTAGGTATCTACGGATCCCACCAAACTTTAATATTTTTGCCATTGCCAACCCGCCAAATCATGCCCTGCTTAGTTAGTTCCAAACCATGTTCAATGCCACGCCATACAGCAGACGCATTACCCGTAAACACCGTATCCACAAGCTTGCCCATAGGAAAGTATTTTGCACTAAGTAGCCTTGCAGCCCAACTTCCTGGATTCATAATAAGTCTCCAATCTTGTTTAGCCAAAAGAGCTTGGTTGAAGGCCCTCATATCTCTGAACCCCATGCACCCATGGATTTTGGCAAAATCATTTTATCCCATGCCACCCATGCCATCTTCCTTTTACCCGATTCCACACCCCACCAATATTGCCTAATGAGTCGAGTCAATTCATCGCAAACTGACATTGGTAGCTTGAAAACACTCATGATATATGTAGGTATTGCTTGTGCTACAGCCTTTATCAAAATTTCCTTGCTGGCCATAGACATGTACTTCTCACTCCAATCTACTACTCCCTCCGTCCCATAATATAAGAGCGTTTTTGACACTAGTGTAGTATAAAAAACGCTCTTATATTATGGGACGGGGGGAGTAGTCTTTTAGCAAGCTTTGCTAGCAGGGGTTGCAATATACCTTTGTTCATTATGCCTTCTGGAACCGGTAAGCCCAAACATTTTGGGTCAAACACCTCCTGTGTTATATTAAGAATGTTCTTGATTTCATTAGAAACTGACACTTGACAATTGTCGGAAAACAAGATGGAACACTTGGCGGGGTTTATAAGTGTTGACATATAAATGTATTGCCTAGTCTCTTCCATCAGATCGGTCTTTTGGTTGCATTGGTTAGAGCATGCACTTCTACATGGTATCAGAGCCAAGAGGTCTTGAGTTCAAGACCCGGCTGGTGCAATTAAATTGCAGCCCACTTTCGGTCCACGTTTAGGCCTGAGGGAGCCACACGTGAGGGGAAGTGTTGACATATAAATGTATTGCCTAGTCTCTTCCATTAGATCGGTCTTTTGGTTGCATTGGCTAGAGCATGCACTTCTACAATAAGTTGTCCCGTCGCGCGTGCATACGTGCTCAACACCTCTTTGACAACCATAGCTTGATCAGATCTCGCTTTAAAGAAAAGGAGTGTATCATCTGCGAACAAAAGATGGGAGACTGCCGAAGCCCTTCTGCAAATCTTCAGAGCTTCCAGCCCCTCGACACATGTCGCTTTATTCAACAAAGCAGAGAGTGCATCAGCCACAAATAAGAATAAAAAAGGGGATAGAGGATCACCCTGTCGAATACCACGAGAAGGCGAAAATTGATCTAGTAACTTCCCATTAAACTTGACGGAATACTTGACAGATTTCACACACATCATAATACGAATGACCCAAGTAGGAGAGAAGCCCCATTTAAGTAAGGCCCTCTCTAGAAAATCCCAGTACACTCTGTCGTAAGCCTTGGAAAGATCCAATTTGTACGCACAATACGATTCCTTCTGACGTGAAGTTTGAATATGATGGATGCACTCAAAGGCAATAATAGTATTGTCAGAAATTAACCGACCTGGGATAAACGCACTTTGATTTTCAAAGATCAAATCCGTCAACAAAGGACGAAGACGATTAACCAAGCATTTCGACACTACCTTGTAAACCACATTACATAGGCTTATTGGTCGGAAATCCTTCAAGTCTGATGGGGATGAGACTTTAGGAATTAGAACAATTGTTGTGTCGATAACACAGGGTGGCATATACCCTATGGAAAAAATCCAACACTGTTGCGGTAATGTCTTCCTTCAAAACTGCCCAGTTGCGCTGGAAAAACCTAGCCGGGAAGCCATCTGGCCCTGGCGCCTTAATTGGACCGATCTGGAATAAGGCATCTTCAACTTCCTTCTCAAAGAAAGGAGCATCTAGGGAGTCATTCATCGGCTGAGTTACTTTTGCTTCAATACACCCAAGAAGCCCCTCTAGATCAAGAGTTGGGTCCTTGGTAAAAAGTTCCTGGAAGTATGAATTCGCCATCAGCTCCATCATTCTTGGCGATGAACACCAGGAACCATCATCTTCACGAAGGCGGCGGATTAAATTCTTCCTCGTCCTCCAAACCGCCTTCCTATGGAATATGTGTTCCGGTCTCCTTCCTTTAGCCACATGATTCTAGATCTTTGCAACCACATCATCTCTTCTCTGTAAAGCAGCTCGTCCAGCATATACATCTTCTCTTTAAAGATCGACCGGTCTGCATTATTAATCTGGAGCATTCCCAGCTCAGCTCTCAGCATCTCGATCTCCTTCGAAACTTGACCGAAGTGGTTCTTACTCCACTCCTTCAGGTCCTTCATCACATCCTTAAGGTTCGCAGCAACATCCCCCAGGTTGCGAGCACTCCGTTTGTTCCACGCTTTAGCAATGATATCTGGGAGCACAGCATGTCGTTCTCACATGATCACGTACCTCTGTCGTTACTTCTCCTTTTGTCTGGCTCCAGTGTCTCCACTTCAAGCAGCAGGGGGCAGTGATCCGAGGCCGATGATGTTAGATGTTTAACTTGCGCTTTGGGAAACAGATCCCTCCATGCCTCATCAGCGCAGCATCTATCCAGCCTCACCTGGACATTTCTCTCAGCAAAATGATTGTTGTTGTATGTATAAATCCATAGAACCCCAAGTCAATCAACTTGCAAAGTTGCAAGCAATTGTGAAACGCTTCCATCTGAGACGAGCTACGTTCCGTATTTGATAAGTGCTCGTGTTGCCACATGCATTCATTATAATCCCCGCACAAAACCCAAGGAACATTTGGCATAGATCTGAGCCTTGCTAGGTGCTCCCACATGAGTCTGCGATTTTCCACTCTAGGTTCCCCATAATCGAATGTAGACCTCCATTGGTTATCAACACTTGGGTCGAAGATCAACACATCGATAAACCGATTACAGGCCTCCAGAATTGTGACCTACAACAATTCATCCGAAAACAACCCAAGGCCGCCACTTCTTCCCTCTGGTTCCACTCCTCTGAACCCTCGGAGACCAAGTCTCCATCTAGTCCTTTCCACTTTCACTACAGCTTGTCTCATCTCACAGAGGAAGACGAGCTTGGGGTGGTTGACCCTTGCAAGGGCCAACAAGTCACGAACTGTCCGGCGGTTCCCCACCCCCCGGTAGTTCCACACTAGGTGATTCATGGTGTCCGACGGTCCTCCACCCTAGGGGCCGCCAATATCTCATTCTTGTCATTATCCTTCAAAATGTTTGCCCTCTTGCTGCTGGTACTACTAGTTGGTGAGTTACTCTCCTTTTGATCCGCACCACTGCCATCCGTAATGGCCAACAGTGCATGAGGTTGGTTCAGATCACTATGGTTTGCTGCATCATCAACATCCATGTTAAGTCTCTTCCTCGGGTCTTTTTCAATCTCCATCCTCTCTCCAGAATGCTTCACCGGACTTGAAGTCGTGTCAGCAGTCTCTGGGTCAATTTCCTCACGTGCCTTAGCCTGAACTACATCTTTGGTTTGTTGCACACCTTGCTTCCCTCTAGGCCTAGCCTCATTGTGTGACTGAGCAGGGGCAGCATCAACACGCGATTTATTTGGTCCCTCTGCATACAACCAGTCCCCATACTTCATCGCCTTTTCATCATGGATGCCCAATCCACACTCTTTAAAATCATGCCCCACCAGTCCACATACTTTGCAAAATCTTGCTAATTTTTCATATCCGACCAGATAAACTTGACGTTCCTTGCCACGAACAATGCTGACATACTTTGTGAGCGGCCTGCCAATATCATGATTAACACGGACTCTCACGTAATCACCGCATGTATTTCCGTTCAGACGCATATCCACAATCTTACCTGCGTCCTTCAGGAGTTTCCGAATGATCGCCTCCTTACAATATCCATCAAGTAGCTTGTGAATCTGGAGCCAAATTGGCATAAGACCAAACTTGACTTCCTCCGCCTTACTGAAGCCATCGTATGGGCACATAAGTACAGCCCAGTTGCGGAACAACCATGGCCCTTGCATCATCATACGTTCCCAATCCCCTAGACAGGACGCCTGAACGACAAAGAGATTAGGACCAACAGGCCGAAACCTCACACTTTGTGCCGGATTCCAAGCCGCTCTCATGTCTTTGTAAAACGCAGAAGGGCTGAAGGTTTTTTGAGTATGAACCATAGCCAAACTCAGTGGCGATCGCGATCGCCTAGGAGGAAATAAACCCTAGCCGCGTTGGTAGGGGACTTTGTTTTGGTTGGAAAACTGACCGGTATGTGCTTGCCCCTCTGATCCCGTTTTATTAGATTTGGTGTGTAGTTTAAAGATGAATCAGCTAGAAGGGTCTAACTAAATTGGTGACCCGTTAAAATAGAGCTGGATGGACGATTTAGGACGGATGAACGGCTCCAGCATGGGTTCCATACTTCCATGGCACCCCCTCCAAAAATACAAAACAATTTATACCATATATTTAAAACAAGATATCTAGAAACAAAAGCTTATTTTGGGTCTATTTATTTGAACTGTGATAATATTTAGACCAGAATATACATTTGTAATGTAATTTTCTTAATTTTCAAACACATATATTTTTTTTGAGGAAATTTTCAAACACATATATTGAAGTTATGTATACATCGTATATGCAAAACCATGGCACCCGCAATTTTAAGATCCTAGATCTGCCACTCTTTGATTGAATTTCATTAGAATCCTATCCTATTTAGAAATAATACTAAGGTTATCTCCCCCCCTCTTCCCCCACACCCCCCAAGGTTTTCGAGAACAAAAAATACTGAAGAGATATGACGGTGTTTTCCCTGGTTCTATACTCTTGTAACAGTTTCAGACGGCCTTAGGGGTTCCGAATAGGGTTCGTCTTCATGGCATAGTTGGAATTGGAATCGGGAGCAGCAACGGATTGTGTCCCAGGTACCAAACTACCAATCTGGCCCGCCACCGTCTTATAATGCAGGAGGGGATCCTAGTTCAATCTCGCTAAGTACTATATACAGTAGTAACGACGGTACCGCCGTTGTTCCTGAGGAGCCGTCCGTCGCGATCGATAATTTCCAATCTCCACCTACGAGCCGCCGCCCCGACATCCAGACGCCCTCCGATCCGGCCGGCAGCGGCACAATGCTGCGTTGCTGCTTCGGCGGGTCGCCAACAAGAGCAGATCGTACTGCTTCAGGTAACTGTAATCTTTCTGCTGCTGGTGGTGGTGCTATCGCAGTTGACGTCGAGGATGGGTCATACACACTCAAGATAAAAGGATACTCACGAACCAAGCAGCTGCTCGAGACCGGCAAGTACGCAAGATCTACGCCTTTTCGCGTTGGAGGCCATGTTTGGGCCTTGGATTATTACCCAAACGGTCGCAAGGATGCTGATTTTGTATCTATTTACCTGATTCTTGATTCTACGGGTTCCAAGGATGTGAAGGTGAAATGCAACTTCAGTGTGCTCGGCAAGGCTGGGGTAGCAGTGCCTTCTTTCAGCCGTACCTACAACCGGGTACAGACCTTCACACAAGAAGATGTCTGCTGGGGCTACCGCAAATTTATCAACAAGGCGGATTTGGAGGGATCGCCGCATCTGATAGACGATTGTCTCACCATCAGATGCGACGTCACCGTCTTGAACGAGATCCGCTGCGAGGAGACAAAGGGCAAACGGTTTGTGGTGGTTCCTCCCAGCGACCTGCGCCGGCAACTCGGTGGCCTCCTGGAGAGCATGGATGGAGCAGACGTCACCTTCCACGTCGCCGGGGACAAGGTTTTAGCCCATAGGTCCGTGCTCGCCGCTCGGTCCTCCGTCTTCAAGGCGGAGCTCTTTGGCTCCATGATGGAGAATGCCGGTGGTGATCCGGTCGAGATCGGCGATATGGAGAGCGACGTGTTCAAGTCACTGCTGCATTTCATATACATGGGCTCGCTGCCCGAGATGGACCGTCAAGACGTGGTTGTGATGGCTGGCCATTTACTCGTCGCCGCTGACAGGTACGATGTCCAGAGGTTGAAACTGATATGCGAGGACAAGTTGTGCAAACACATTGACACCGACACCGTGGCCACTAGCTTAGCTCTAGCCGAACAACATAGTTGTCCTGGACTAAAGGAAGCTTGCTTCGAGTTCCTTGCCTCTCCTTCCAATTTTGAGGCTATGGTGGCAAGTGATGGTTATAAGCATCTGAAGAGCAGTTGCCCGGCCGTTCTCAAGGAGCTGATTGCTGGATTCCTGCCCGCTAAGTTAAAAGCGGCGAAGGATATCATCATGAATATTTAAGTACCAGTGTGAATATGTAATCTAAATTTGGTAATTCAGTTTTTACTATTCCTCGATGAGTGGTTGAATAATGTTCGCATGTATAAATATATATATCTTAGTTATATAACTTTAGACGAGCAACATATATATAGTTCCCGTCCCATGAGCCGAATGAAGCTTGCTTTGACCTGCTTCTCCTTCCAATTGAAGGCTATGATACATGAAACTGGTGATTATAAGCATCTGAAAAGTAGATGCAAGTCTTTTCTCAAGGAGTCGCTTGCTAGATTCATGCCTTCCAAGTTAAAAGCGGTGAACGAAATCATTATAGGAATCTAGTACCAGTGTGACTATAGTCTAAATTTAGTAATTCAGTTTCGAGTTGTCCTCCGTGCATGGTTGGGAGTCCATATGTATAGATGTTCTAGATCATGATGGCGCGTGTTGCCGCGACCGTCTATTTTTGGAGTAAATTGATAGGAAATTTCATGAATATATTATGATACTAAACAAGAAAGTTTTAAATGGAGATAATTTGATATTGCAATCAATTATTGCCACTCCATACGTCTAGTGATAGTACATGAAGGTTTTCAAATGTGGGAAGGGTCTATCCCATACAGATACACACCAAGAAACACCTTGATATTTTTAATAGGTTCAACCTGATGGCATCCATTTTATATAATACATTGTTTCAAGTGTATGGCCATAAAGATATCATTCATTTCCAAAGCACAAACACGTATACCAACCGTTGTTCCAAATGGAGATTGTTGTAACCAGCTGGCACATGTAGTGACCCTGAAGACGAGCTCTAAGGTTGGTTCCAATGCATCGGTGCTAAGGATGCCACATAGGCAAAAAGATGATGTGGCAAAGCAATTAAAAAGGAGAGAGAGCATTATGGTGACCCCAGGAAGAACCGGTTCTAAGCACGTGAACCTATGTAAAATGACTAGCAACCAATGCATGAAGAAGTTTAACTATTAAACAATTCCATGAGGGAAGCTTAGCAACAAAATCTAAGCACCTATGCATTGGGGAGACTAGTTGCTAAGGTTTTTAATACACTTAGCACCCCCTCTAAGCACCAGTCCATTGGAACCAGCCTAAAGTATCGCAAAATGAGATCCATAAACTGCATACTTAGGAAAGAAAACGGGTTTCTAAAATTTATAATAGGCCAATTATTTATAAGCTATAATATCACATATTTGAACAGATGTTTGGCTATCCAGGTTTATCTGACATTAAGCAGACGCTCTGTTTGCATTCAATACACATTGGCAATCGCGTACTATAGTCTGCGGGCATTGTTAACCCTAGATATGGCTGCGCAAGTATGTCAATAATGAAGTCTGTGTATTTGCTTTCATTCAAGTACATACAAAGCTGCGTGTAATGAAAATAGTATAAACTACACTAATAGAATTCTTCCATTCAAATTTTAAATTTACGACATTGAAAATTAGCAGCCTCTTCATTTGGATGGAAAGTACATTGCTTTGGAACATGGTTTATATCTGATGCATTGCAAATATTCACGAAGTCAAAATCAGATATGAAAGGAAGAAGCTTCTAATTAAAACGAGTGGGCCAATTAATTATGGAATATATATTGGTAGAATCAAGTTATTAACACACTCTGAACCATTTCATGGATATCCATAACAGAATTTTAGAACTTGGTTCAACAACAAAAATGGATGTATAGAAAGGTGTACTCCATCCTTCTATATACCCCTTGTAAACTATATTGTTTAAGTCTTGATTTAGAATACATATCTTCTAAGAAATGTTTATTATATCCATTCGGAAACTCTTGAAGAATGGTAACTCTAACCAACTGCAGTAGAGAAACTTACTCACTCGTTAGAGCCCTTTTGACTTGACATTCAATTACAAATATTCACGGAGTCAAAATTCAATATGAAAGGAAGAAGCATCTAGAGCAAATGGACCAAATAATTAGGGAATAGATATTGGTAGAATCAATTTGTTAACACACTGTGAACCATTGGTAAATGGATGTATAAAACGGTGTACTCCATCCTTATGTATATACCCCTTTTAAACTATATTGTTTCAGTCTTGATTTAGAATGCATATCATATAAGAAATGTTTTTATATTAATTCAGAAACTCTTGAAGAATAGTAACCCTAACAGCCCGCAGTAGAGAAACTTCCTCACTCGTCAGAGCTCTTTCGACTTAACATTCAATTTCTTTGATACTACGGGGCAATATCAATCAACACAAGGAACAGACGTTATATAAGGTCACTGAATTATCTGTCCCATGAATAATGGAGAAATGATGTACAATGCATGTGTTACTCTGTAACTTTTTTTGTTCCCTTGTTTTAAGTGCTCGCCTCATACCTCAGTTCTGATGAACAATGGCAATTCTGAACTTCACTCACTGCAAGGACATAAAATTAACACCTTACCTTCACCTTTTTCATGTGGCATAAGGGTACGGTTGTATAAGTATGTATATCCTGTAAGATGCATTTCTTATTTATGCGAGCAATCATTTGTTAATGCATTACACCCCTTGCTCACAATTATACCTGTGTGAACTAGTGGTGATAATAGGATGCATTGTGTTATGTCACCTTGACCCAATAACATGCATTAGAAATTCTTGATCCGCCGAGAAAAACATTTTGGCGTCTCTGGTGCATGGATAATGATATAATGAATCCGATGTTGATCACATGACTGACATTGTAATCTCCATAAGCATTTCTAATTTGTAAACTATTGTTGTTTATCATAAATAAACAAAGAAACCATTTCGCATTGCATTTAAAGGGAAGTACTGAAACAAAAAGAGATTCAATTACTAATATACTGAATTTTTTAGGAATGGTTATTAAGTACCCAAACTACAGTTGAAAGCTTGGGCTCCTTACTGTGGCTTCTCCGTACAACAAAGTATATAACATTTTTGGCGATAACTGTTCTTATGATGATCCTTTCTGTACAAAAATACTCGGGCTCCATCGTTTAAAAGAACCTCGCAAAATCGACCAATGAAGCATGTATAAATCAGTACCTCTCCTTTCACACGGCTAGTGCCTTAATCGACCTCTAATCCGTCAAGCTAGAGAATATAGAAGAGGTAAAAAGATCAACCAACCAAATTTTGGAGCTTCAGAAACGGAAGTAGCATAATGAGCAATAGAATGTTAAACAGAAGTTCTTGTCATGTTTTAATCTCTACGCACTGCTAAAGATAGATGCCATCCCAATTTTGCATGTTGGAACCTTGTTACTTTAGATTTAGAATCCAGATAGTGGCAGTTTTTGCATAGGCACTGAAAATACTAATGTTGTTGTACACTTTTGATCATGCTAAAGCAAATATGTTTTAATTTGTGTATAAAGCTTTGAAGTTTACCATGCTAAAATTTGGTACTATTACCAAAATAATGTCACACTGTAGCCATTAGCACTTTTAGAACAAATGGTGCGGGCATTCAAACATAATACTCTCAGGCAACAAAACATTAAAGCTGAAACCAAGGCCTCGCCTTCCAACCTAGTAGAACCAGCCAATCCATCATAAGCGAGCTCGAATCCTTGCGAGCTGAAAAACTTGCGTTCATTTTTTTAATAGAGAGAGCATCATCAATAAAACTAGAATCTAAAATCCAATGAAGAATTGGTGGGAGAGGAGATAGAAAGTAGGGAAGACTGGCAGATATGGGAAGACGAATTAGCGCGCTAATGTCAATCATGGTTGCCGGAGAGGGATTCGCGGATTTAATGTAATATAAAGGGAGTGGGGAAGGAGTGGTGGCATGGTGGTGATTATATACACTTATACAGGCTCGTCAGAGTAACGGAAGAAGGTGGATCGGAAGTGTAACTGACCCGCAATTATGCAGTAGAAAAGGTAAAAAAGAAACAGAAAAATGAAACTCAACACCATCACGTATTGGTATATATGAGACGATGCAGATTCCTATTCCATAATTGCTGTTTATGTTGACGCAACAGTATAAACCCAAAATGAATTGAACAAGGACAAAGAAAACAGCCACCGATCTCATGGCATGTACATCGTTCATGGTGACGGCGCCGGAGCAGTATCACCTCCTGTGACGACAGCGACGATGGGGCTACGCACGGCATGCTTCTTCGATACCCAGCTCAAGGTTCCCTCCACGTAGAGCTCTTTGCCCAGGCCATGGCCGCTCACGGACACGCTGAAGCTCTTCTTCTCTCCGGTTTTGGAGAACGACATCGTCTCCGGGACGACACACACCGTCACAGACGTCGGCACGTCCACTTTGGCCTTGAATGTTGCATCCGCTGGCCCGACGTTTGTCACAGTCCGGTTCACGGTGAACTGCGTCGATGTCAGCGGCACGGTTATCGTCGGGTAATTAAGCTGCACGTCCTCGACCTTGGGCAGCTTCGCGCAGGTCAAACTCGAGTTGCGCACTAGGGTTGCTAGGCCGCTGTCACCGAGGAGCCAGCAGATGTAGCCAGCGTAGTCAGTGACGCTGAGGTCATACACCAAGCCAGGGTCGGCGGCTCTCGTCGGGTTCACATGGCCGGCGCCTGTGTCGTACACGCCGGCCTTTCTATGCTGCTCGTCCAAGATTGAGCCGCCGGTACCGTTAATGATGTCCGACGTTGTCAGGATGGCAGACTTGATGGCCGCCGGCGACCAGTCAGGATGGATGCCTTTGATGAGCGCCGCGACACCACTGACATGTGGCGTTGCCATGGATGTGCCTGATATGATGTTGAAAGGGCCCTGCCCATGGCCCGTTTTTTGACGGCCAAGCGGCAAGGATGTTGAGGCCCGGTGCCAGTATGTCCGGCTTTAGGATGTTGGGAGTGAGTGAGCTTGGACCACGGGAAGAGAACGAGGCCACGACGGGGGCAGGGCGGACGCCAAACTGTGTACCGTTGTACGCGAGAGATGCCACAGAGCTATTGCCCGTCGATGCGATGTAAGCTGTGAGGGCCTCGCCATCGGCCGCAGTCACTTGTACAACGCTAGAGTTGTAACCCGTAACAATGGTGGTGTAGCCGCTGATTCTGTCGTTGAACAACACGACTCCTGCCGCGCCAGCGCCAACTATGTTGAGGATTTTGGACTGTTGAGCCCTCGACTTATTATCCTTGCAAACGAGGATCTTACCGGTGATGCTACTATCATACTCGTAATTGCAGTACCTCCATTCCTCGGAGTAGAGGAGAGAGTGCAACTTTGAACTTGGATTCGCTATCTGGGTAAGTGCTTCTCCGTCAATGCTCTTGCCATTGCCGAGATGAATGCTGGCGCCAAAGCTCCGGTCCACGGAACTGGCGGCGACTGTGAGCAACCATGGTGCTTCGTTGGTGACGGAGCGTTGAGTCGGACCGTTGTTGCCGGCGGCGCACACCACGAGGATGCCCTTGGACACAGCACTGAATGCGCCAATAGAGATGGGGTCCTGATCGAAGCTGGCGCTGCTGCTGGTGCCAAGGGAGAGCGAGAGCACGTCCACCCCATCCTTGATGGCCTCTTCTATGCCGGCCAGTATGGCAGATGCCTTGCAATCACGAGCAACACATACCTTATACATGGCGATGTGGGCGCTCGGGGCAATTCCGGCCGCGGTGCCTGTGCCCACGCCATTGTATGATGCGCCGGTTACGAAGTTCCCGGCAGCTGTGGATGAGGTGTGCGTTCCATGCCCCTCATCATCATCAGAGTCATCACCCGCAATGAGTGACTTGGCACCGATAAGCTTGTTGTTGCACCGGGACGCGTCGCATGAGCCCTTCCACCTTCCTGGGGGTGGCGGAACACCATGGTCGCTGAAGGAAGGGTGCGCCGCATAGATGCCGCTGTCGAGCAGCCCGATGATGACTCCCTTCCCGTAGTCAGCCTGGCTCCAGAACCCGGTGCCATTCCTTAGCCCAAGGAACTCTGGCGTGTGGGTGGTCATTAGCTGCAGCGTTTGGTCTGGGAATGCACGCACAAACCCTGGCTTCTTGGACACCATGTTGAGTTCGGCATCGGTGAGCCTCACGGCAAAGCCGTTGAACACCTCGGTGTAGGAGTAGAGAAGGCGTGACTCGCTAGAGTCACCTGCCAACGAGCTCGACAAGAAAGACTCGTGCCACTGGTGGTGTGCATCTTCGCCTGCATTCGAGAGTGGTGGCTGGACAAGCACGATGTAAGCACGATAAGCAGAGGATTTTGTGGCGTTTTGGTGGATGCTTGTGGTAGCTGGATTGATATAGCATAGTGCGAGTGTAGGAAAGAGGGTGGCGAGCAAGAGAAGTTGTACCGAGAGGTCTGTAAAGGACGCCATTTCTTAAGCCACACACAGGTACACAAGGAAGATGATGAGAATGCTGGAATAGGATCGATACCGCGTAATATTTATATGGCACAAACAATTAATGTGTTGTGTCTTATTTTTGGCATGTATTAGTGTCAGGAGCCCATCTGTACGTGGGCTTGCTCGCTCCAACTAGCACATGTGTCTGGCCCATCCATGAGCCATCCAGCGCCACGAGCTACAAATACATGGAAGGGGGCAACGAGCAAAGAATCCGGGCTTGGATCAAGGCAAAGGCAACGGCGGCTCCCTCCTTCCCCTACCTTCTCCTACCTCCTGTACTTCCCCTTTCTTCCTCCCCAATCTCTTGTATCAGAGCTTGATTTCCCTGTAATGGAGTAATTCGCGAGTGGAACCTAACATCGTGGCATCAGAGCCTTCTCACCACCCTTCCAAAATTCGTCCAGAAATTTCACCCAATTTTTTTCAGCACGCCATTCCTTCAACACTATGCATCCAGAGCTGAAAGCTTACCTGGACGAGTTCCAGGCGAAGGCTCAGGCACGCTACGACGCCACGGACAGGCTGTTCGCGCAGTACGACGCGCTGCTCTCCAGGGTCATCACGGGAGCTTCGATCAAGCAGCCAGCGCGCTCCGCGGTCGCGGCCTCCGATGGCGGCCTCACCGTCGACGCCACCCTCGTTCCCGTCGTCCCCAACACCTCTTCCTCCACCACCAAGTCCCAGGAGACCTTCGAGCTCATCCCCGGCGCGGCCCCTGCTTCCATCGAGATGGTGCCAGTCACCTGTTCGACGGAATGCTCGACCCAGGTCGTCGTCGTCACCCACGTCGACGAGGTCCACGACGCCACCACAGCCGTCCGCCTCGAGCCCGTGGTCGACCTCATCCACCAGGAGGTCGCCGCCGAGATCGTCACCCCGGTGGCAACCACCACCGACGTCTTCTCAGCCACCACCCAGGCCCAAGAGGCCCCCGCGGCCGCCAATGATGCATCCCCAGTTTCCATCGAGATGATGCCCGGCACCTGCTCGACGGAGTGCCTGACCCAGGAGGTCGCGCAGCTCATTCCGGTGCAGGCAACACCCTCCATCGGCATCAGCACCTTCTCTGCCGAGGTCGTTTCCTCAGCCGCAACCACCACCGACACCATCCCCATGGCAACCAAACCAGCTCCGACCAAGTGCTCGGCAGAAGCTCCCGCCCACGCGAGTGTCTGGGTGCAGCCTCCGATCGCCACCATCGACAGTGTCGACGAGACATATGACACCACCACCGAACACCTGCACCCGCCTTCCTTCGAACATCGACCATGGCCACCGCCTGTACAAGTGCAGATCAATCACGTGGGACACCTCTTCAGGCCAAGTCCGTGGCCGTCGTTCACACCTCTGTCAAACACAACCTACCAGGAAAGGCCATGTTCAGGTATACATCGTCAATCACATGGAGGTCCCTGCTTCAGTCCTTGGTTAATTAGGTTGATGTTCAGAGATGTTCCCCTGGAGGAGCCTATCCATTGTTTTCCAGCTCCAGAGATGCATCTTGAGTGTAAAATTGGGTTCAGCTATGGGCTTGTTCTGTCCCTGATCAGAAAAATGGCATCCCCTCAATCAAACAAATCTTCATATCGACCGGATTGTGCAACCAAACGTGCAGTAGTACAGAACACCGAGAAACACTTCACCCCATCCGTGCAGCGCTGGGTGTTGGATATTTCTGCAGGTTTCAGTCAGACATCCTTGGAGAAACTCTCTGTCCATTCAGTTGCAGGCTATCCTTTCAGTTGTTTCTTAGGTGCACAAATGCAGTCCGGGCGTCCATCGGATCGGGTGCCATCTGATATTAAAGGATTGACTGAGTTGGAATTTCTGAATGTGTATACTCGGTCTGACCATTTGGTGTCATTTGCTGCTGCTATTACTGTGTCATGTACAGTCTTCTCCAGCCATGGGTCAACGAGGCTTCGTCACGTGTTGACACAATGCAAGCGACATCAGGTTCGCCAATTGCATTTTCCTGGACAGACTAAGTGGCCATGCACAATTAGAATTGGCAAGCGAAAGTCATGGTCTCCGCCTCAAGGCCTCTTGTCAGACCAATATACGGGTGAGCCTCATGAACATATTTGCCTTGATACTATCTGCCGTGCCTTGCATACAAAGAGCACTCGTTCTGAATATTATGCACAAATTCCAATGGACCAAGATTCTCAGAAGTGGTCGATATTACTCCATTTGAATCAGTTGGCTCGCCTTGCATATTTGGGAATGCCGTACTCCAATCAAATCAGTCTCTGTGATTGCACCGTGCATACAAATGATTCAGTACAACGCTGGGTATTGGGTGTCTCTGCAAGTATAAGTACTGATGCATGGTTCAGCTTGAGATTCCTTGGAACAAACTGTAGGCCAGTTGATACTGGTACACATGCAGGACGTTGGATTTATTTGGATTTCAGCAACATTGGATTTCAGGGTCGTCAGTCCTATTCATGCTCTATATTGCACCTGATGGCAGAAGCTGAATATTTTGCCCATTGGAATATCATTTATGAGTTCTATCGAGAGGCACTTACTCTAGTAAGGGAGTTGTGGCACACATATCAATTCAGTTTTTCCTGTGTAGCCCTTGTTGATCTTGTACAGTGCCACAACGTGGTTTTTACTACTGGATTAGAACTCTCCACAATGCATCAAAAGGCGCTACAGATTGTGGATGAATTTGGAGAATTCATACCTACAACTACAGTGGATAACAAGGGTTCAAATAATTCAGTGGTGGAGCTCAAATATGATACAATAATATTTGGTCGAAAGAGCTACGAGTGCATGATCTGGACGCTGCTCGGCAATGAAGAAGCACACTTGACAGACTGGAAAAAATTGAAGCAATGTGCGCAAGTTCGCAGTCTAGAGAGCATTAAGGATACTTATACTTTGGCATTGAGTACTCTTGTCAATTCCATGTTTCCTGTGGGAGCTGGCCGCTCGGACCCCCTCTGTGATATTCTGCATTCTCCAAGTGAGCAAGGTGCAGAAAATACGACTGACAAGAGAACAAATCAACTGGCTGCTCCATGTGCGGTGCAGGAAAAAACACGGCCAAGATGTATGAAACTTGTCACTAAAGGACCTGATTGTTTGCCAGTTTTTCAGCTGAAACCTCCATGGCACCATTACGTTGTGGACTGCACTGTTAGGAGGCAAAAGATTGTTGCAGCAATATCACCTAGCAGTGTTCAATTTAATTCTATGGAAACAATAGCATGGACTTGTGCAGCAATGTTAAACTGCAAAATTGCCAATTAGACCTACTCTGTTACAACAAGGTGCGACACAGTTTTGATGCAAGAATGCTCCAAGGCCAAGAAATGGAGTTACGCCCTACAACTGGAGATTTGTTGCACATTCCGAATCAAAGATGGTACTATTTATGTTGTGATTTCTCATGTGATCTTACCAATGCTTCGGTTGTTCTTTGTGTCGACTACCTTGCCGATGAAGTGCACAAGTCAGTGGATCCCAGGAGCATCACCATGACTACTTCTGGCATTTAACCGCCAAAGATTCTACCGGTGCTAGTAATCAGCAAGAGAGCACCAGCCATGATTGGTACAATGTCCTTTACAAGCTACAATCAAGAGTATTCTCAAGAACGGCGGGGTGCCATTGCCTTCGCCACTGTCTTCATGCAAGGCTTCGTCGGCCAGAGGCACTACTTCGGCTTTGACTGTGATGGCTACTTTTCCGTCGGCCACGACTACTACTACCTCAGCCCTGACTGCGTCTCCGAACTCCTTCAAGTCCACCTCAACCATGGCTATTACGGAGACAACTACCATGGCGGCAGGGGCACTATCAAGGATCTTCAAGCACCATGGGATCCTGATGAACTCTTTGTGTTAGCGGCTTGGGGGCAAGCCGCATGTCAAGAAGGGAGGGATGTCAGGAGCCCATTTGTACGTGGGCTTGCTCGCTCCAACTAGCACATGTGTC